>CM070105.1:13854515-14577015 GCA_036178185.1 Liparis tanakae
AAGTCCTCCCTCGAGTTTTATTTTTACTATTTTTTTTATTCAACAATAAGAAGACAAATACAACAAGTCAACAATTATTAATTATTATTTTTTATTATTATTTTTCATTAGATTTAGTTTAGTTTAGTTTTAGTTAAGTTTAGTTTTATTTTGTGCATCCTCAATTAAGAGGCTGTTGGTCGGGGAGTTTGTCTAAAGAATGATACTGTTGACTTGAAAGCTTGAGGGGGGGAAAGACAAATGCTAAATGTATCACAATTGCACTGTTTCTTTGTGTACTTGCCTTAAAATAAAAAATATATATTTAAAAAAAGGCAACAACAACATCGACAACCAGAATTAAAAATAACATATTTAGAAAAACAAAAAAAGGGTGAAAAGAACAGAAAAACCTGCTGTCATGTCAATTCTGTGTCACTCCCTCGAGTTTTAACAAACACACACTTTCTTCCTGCGATGACAGTCGGGATGGACGAGCGCTCCTTTCTCTTTACGAGCCGTCTAATTTATGGAGGGGAAGTCACTCGTGTGCCCTCCTTCCCTCTCAAGTACAGGCACGAGCTGCTCCAATAGGTAGCATAAAAGCTCTTTAGCTGTCTAGTGGAGTAGATTACTGGCCCTACCGTTAAATCCAGCTAGAGACCCCTAAGTGAGCATTATCAGTATGGTGCAGCATGCCTCCTCTCTCTCTTCTCCTTTTCCCTCTCTATTTCTCTCTCTCTCCTCCTCTCTCTCTCTCTCATCTGACCGGTACTTTGGGCAGGGAAATTTCTCAGCGTGTGATGGTAATGGAGAAAAAGATGGCGTGTGGGGGTGGGAGGGCTCTGAGTGTTTGAGTGAGGGACGACGCGCCGCAGGAAGAGATGGCCCCGCAGTGGCAAAAAAAAAGGAAAGATTAAGACGAGATCGGATAAAGGAGGACTGAGAAGGGGAAATAAGATGGCGGTAAAGATGGAGGGATTCACTCTTCTCCACCAACAGCCAAACAAGTGCATGTTAATTCACTCGTGAGTTACAGCCGACGACCCGAATGTGATATTTATTTGATGTTGAAAGCAGAATTAAATGTCCCCCCCCCCGCAGGCAAAACTGATAACCTTTAATGTAGCTCGTAATACTTTTTAACTTGTGATAATGTCATGTAGCATGTCGGATCACGGCCCCGCAGTTTCTGTGAAAAATTATTCCTCCGGAGAAGGAAGAAAAAAAAAAGAGTGAGAGAAAGAGGTTTTCCATAAGCTGCTGCTCCAAAATCAATAGTGCGCTGTAAGGGGTTTTGTTAGAGAAACTCTTATGTAGCTGGAGAGCGGGGGGAGGGGGGGGAGGGGGGGGGAGGGTGGAATGAAATGTAGAGCATGTCTGAGCCCAGGGTACAGATAATTGTTAACCAAAGATTACATAATGGCTAAGTAATGTAAACAGAGAGTCACATGCCAAGTTAATGTTCTCACAGGCCGGGATGGAAGGGTTTCGTGCAGTTTTCTGAGGCCGGGCTCTACAAAACCTGTGTGTGTGTGTGTGTGTGTGTGTCCCTCCACCTCTGTTCATTCTGCTCCCTGAGGTGCTTTAAACATGGTCAGACATCCTCTCTAAGCCGTCCACTGTGTCCTCTCCGAAGGTGTCTCGCCGCGTTTGGGGGGCGACTGCCAGGGCTTGTTAAGGGTGTCACAGGAGCTGAGAGGAATGTCATCCTTTGGGCTCTCTGAGGTGCTTGTCACCTGCCAAATCAATATCGCCCTGCTCAGTTCACAGCACACACACACAGACACATTCACACACATGTGTACACACTGAACTGCAATATCCTGGTGGTGATGGGATTGGCAGCTTTGAAGAGAGGAGGCAAGCTTTAACACGTGTGTGTGTGTGTGTGTGTGTGTTTCTGTTACAGAACGCTCCAGTTTAATGGCTGGCAGGTAGAGGCCGAAGAGGGACAATCAACATGAACTCGATTCCGTCGATGGACAGACACATACAGCAGACCAATGACCGTCTGCTGTGCATCAAACAGGTGAGTGTCGTGTCAGCTGTCGGCTTTATTTGATGTGAGGGTGTGAGACACAATCGCCTCATTAGGCGATTTTATGCGACCTATTACAGGTGATACAGGTGAGAAGTGATAAATAAGATTTATATTAGGGTCCGTACGGTCATGGAAAACCTGGAAAAGGCATGGCATTTTAAAATGGTCATTTTCAGGGCCTGGAAAAGTCATGGAAAAAACTTAAATCATAAAAGTGTGGGAAAAGTCATGGAAATGTTGTTATAATCACATGTTCATTTACGTCGAGTTTAAAATAATTTATATGTTTTTGAAAGGAAGAGACTAAAATTATAAGCCGGCGTACGCCAAGTCCAAACATAGAGGATAATAGTTTGATTAAAAGAATAAACATGTATATAAGTGTTTCTAAGAATAAACATGTATAGTAATGTTTATTCTTTTAATCAAACTATTGTCTCTCATTCATTTGTTTCATTTAAGGTATATTGTATGCTTTGTAATTCTCATTGTTTGAATTCTACATTTTCAAAACGTTTTCATGTACACACCGAGATTTCAGTTTTGTTGAAGAAATTTGTTTTAAAGTCCTGGAAAAGTCCTGGAAAATTCCTGGAAATCCATCGGTCAACATGTGTACGAACCCTGAACATGAAGATTGTTATTGTCAATCTTGAAGTACTGGTTCCTTATTTTAGCGTTTGCATTTTGGAAAACTTCGAGTACGGCATTCACGTATATCAGGCGGAAAGTCGTCACTGTTCCTTTAATCTGAGTACATTCAGATTCATTATTAAGACGTGAGAGAAACTGTCACATAAAAAGCCATTTTGAAAAATGCCGTGCTTCATCTTGATGATGCTGCACTGCCTTCAGGCGAACAACCCGATGTAAAAGTATCGATGTTTCATCGCAGCACTTTCTTTCTGCACAATGGCAAACTGTAAAAAAAAAAAAGAAATACACTGTTGTATCGCTACTTCTACTTAGTTGCAGTCTGCCGCGGGACGTATTGTTATGTAAGCATAGATTACAGCGTTGCTATTTGGCATCTGGGCTCCGACCTCGTCATTCTCAAGGAGGACGCTCGGCACGGCAGGAAGTGACGCTAATAACTTTCTGTGAGGGAGAATGAAGCATCAAGATGCTGCAGGAGGATGCTCGGTGAGCTGTTATCTAACCTCGGGTCAGCTGTGCTACAAGTCTAGTCCACACACATCCAGTTTTTAATTAATCTTTTAAATTGAGAGCTCCAACTTTCTCACCTGGGGGGAGAAAATGAAGCTAAAACTGTTTTTTTTTAACCCTCCTGTTACCTTTAGGGTCAATTTGACCCCATTTAATGTTTAACGTCGATGTTCTTTGGGTCAATTTGACCCCAGGCTGTTTTTCACTGCGTCAAACATATAAGCAATATCAACTTTTTTATATATTTAAAGGGCTATTTACGTAGTCAACAAACAAACATAAAGTACCTCACATTTAAACTTGGGAAACAATATTAATTCTGATAATTTTCTGGAGGTTTTACATTACATGTCATTTAGCAGACGCTTTTATCCAAAGCGACTTACAATAAGTGCATTTCAACCTATAGTACAAACTAAGAACAACAAGAATACAGAAAGTAACATTTCCTCAACATAGTCAAACTACAAAAGTACCATAAGAGCTATTTAAGAGCCACTAAAAGGCTAATCTGTGTTTTAATCCAGATATAGTCGGAAAAGGTGTGTTTTCAGTTTCCGGTTTTAATTGCTGGGGTACAATTGACCCCTGGGGGTAAAATATGTTAGTAGATGTTAAGTTAACAGAGGAAACAATTGCATCCCAGAGACATGAAGTGCAACAGGTTTTCATTTCTATATTTGGGGCAATATGATTGGCTAGTAGGACAGCAGCCGAGCGAAGACTCTGGGTTTCCTTGTCTAAATGTGTGTGTGTGTGTGTGTGTGTGTGTGTGTGTGTGTGTGTGTGTGTGTGTGTGTGTGTGTGTGTGTGTGTGTGTGTGTGTGTGTGTGTGTGTGTGTGTGTGTGTGCACACACTGCACAGTCTAGTCCCCACAGTCCTCCTGTTTGGCCACAGTAAAGTCACTTATCTGCTCGGTGCCACTATCAGGACTGTGGTGTGACTCAGGTTACTGACTGGGGTCAAAGAGCGCAGGCTCCCCCCTCTCCCTCCCCCGTCCTCACCCTTCTCTCCCCCTCCACCACCGACGACTCCCAGCGAGTCCTTTTGTTGCCTTTCTCCCCACCGTTTACGAATCCCCGGCAGGACGAGGCGGACATACTTGCGTAACCCCGGGCTACGGGCCTCCCTCCCTTTGATCTCCTTTCTTAACCGACGGCCCCGTTTTTTTTGTTTCTGCGCTCCGTGCCTAAAACAAAATGCACCTCCCGCATTGGGTCTTGCGCTTCAACACAAGTGCGGACGTGGCAGATTGTTTTTACCCTCGGCAGGGAGTTCCCAGCTATTACCGTGTTATAGACGTGGTGAGGCAGATCTGGAGACGGGGCGAGTGTTTAGGGAGCGAAGCGAGGGAAGCCCCTGTGTGCAGAGCCAAGCTTTGATGTCCTTAAGTAATAAGGTAGAGCAGAGGTAAACACTCCCCGTCTCCAGCCTGGTTGCCTTCTTCACAGCGGGATATCAAATAGTCAATATCCCCTCCTTCTCTCGTTGTATGGGAGGTGAAATTGGATTCTATGAATGCACTCCATCGCTAATAGCTAATGAATTATTCCGTTATGGACGTTGAGATAACACGAAAAGGGGGATTTGCCTCCGTCTCACACAAAAGTGTCAGCGATTCAAATGTGGCCGGGTTAAATGTATTAACCCCCGCCAGGCAAAAAATTTAAACAAACACGTCACAATGTTCGCGCGGCCGGGGGAAAGCAGCACATGGGTAAACATGCCAATTAGAGAGATCCATGGCATACAAGGAGGCCTCCAGTCCGCCTAATAAATGGTTAAACGTCGGGTCATTTCAAACCAACCAGTAAGAGCCAGCACCCTGCTAATAGAGGCAGCTTTGTGCCGCAGACAATCAGGGTTTGGAAGACCCGCATAATAAATACCATTTATGTCCTGCCAATTAGACTAGCAGTGAGCCCATTCAGCCGGCCGTCTATTCTCCTCCCCGCGCACAAAGATGATCATCGGGGGAGATCAGAACAATTAACTCTCTATCTTCTTCCCCTGCTCCCCATTGTCCAATATCCAAGCCATTAAAATAATTAAGGAAATATTGTAAACCAATCCAGCTGTTTGCTTTAATTGAAAGTGTGCACATGCTGAAATTTGGCATCTAGAAGAGGGAGCGGGAATATAAATGAAGCCTCCTCCATTGTGTTGTTGTTCTGTGGAAGATGTGACATGTCTGTCTGAATACTCCCAGCCAGCGCGGCGGACAGGGGAACAAATTGATTTTGTTGCTCAAATGATAAATTACTGCTGAGCGTGATGATAAAGTAGAGGAAATTGGAATCTGTCAGCCTGATTGAATCACGGGTTGAAAGTTAAATCAGAAATCATTACAGTGGCAATTTTTAAATTACCGTCCTGTTGTGAAATTGGCAACAATGTGATTTCTCAACAATAACTCAACCAAAGTGTTAATACACATTGAAAACATGGTTATTGTCCCCCCCCGATACACTAATTGTGACGCTTGAAAAGCGTCTGTCTCGTTAACTCCTGCATTGTTTGACAATAGCGTCGGTAAATAGTCACTACATAATGCTAAATAAACAGTGGGTGTTGATGACAACATGGGAATGTTTCGGCATTTTCACTATTTATGGACATTTTTGCAGATGAATCGACACAGATATTATTTTATTTTATTTTACACTGCTGTATTTGCATATATGTTGTGTATATATACATATATATTTTATTTAGTATTTTATATTTCACTTTGTGTAGTTTATGCACAGTCACTGTTTCTTTCTTTCTTATATTTATATTTTATTCTTGTGTGTTTAGTTTATTGGTGCTATTGTGTCGACAAATTAAGTATATTTCTATTCTATTCTATTCTATTAGCAGCGTTGTAAGTTATTACATTGTAATAAGCGGTCGTCTCCCGGTGGTGCTAAACACCCCGAGGGAACACATCTCCAACTTTGACCGGCGTAATAAATATGTTTGCTTGTTTATCCTCCAAACACACCAGGATGTTTAAAAAAAAACATGCATAAAAAAAGTTATCTGACTTCACCACCAAACACACAGTTTCTCAGCGGCAGTTTGTTTCCCACTCGCGTCCCAGAATTGCACCGTTGTGAACACTTTGGGGAAGATGGGCTGCGTGATACCACCGGTATCTATTTCAGAGGCAGTATTTTTCCTCTCGCTGTGGGGAAGCCAGTCCTCCGTCAGACAGTCTGGAAGCTCTGAACTCTCCTCTCGCTGCAGGAGCACTTCCTCAAAACGGAAAGCGTCAATATCTCATGATAAACGGCAAGACAACCTTTTTTTTGCTGCTGCACTGGCTATGCAGCTGTTTTCGTCTGCCACTGTGTTCTTCCCGGGGTTAATTGTCTCCATTAATATGTGTTCAGTGCTCTGGGGGCGTTGCTGAATAACAACAGCGGCAGAACCCGGGAAAAAAACCTGTGATTTTGGGAAGGCGAGGGAGTCTTTCAGTCACATTCGGGCGAGCTGCAGATGTGCGGATCAAGTCGTTCCCCGACGTGACTACACAGGGCGATTGTATCTGAAGAAAGATGTATTCTCAGGACGCTGCGGTTCCCGTCTGTCTTTGTTTCCCTCGAACTGAGCCGAGCTTTTACTGGAGTGTAAATGCTGGAGGTTGATTCTCACCCAGGGGGACGGGGGGGGAGAGAGAGGGGGGGTGGGGGGGTCTGTTGGCCACTAGTTTAGGTTTGATTGGTGGGTTTTGGCCGGAGTAGGGGGAACATCTGTGGCGTGGCAGTGCCAAGCTCTCCGCGTGACAGCCACACTGGTGGGACCAATTGTTCTGAGTGCAAAGAACAGTAATCACTTCAAGCCCCAAGTGTCGGTGCTGTGTTTTTAGTCTCTCTTCTACATGTCTTTCCTCCTCCCCCTTTCCATCCCTGGTGCTCTGATTGCGTGTGTTGTCTAGCTTCCAGACTCGTCTAAATTTAGCATCTGTGGATGTGTGTGTGTGTGTGTGTGTGTGTGTGTGTGTGAGTGTGTCTCCAGGAGACTTCATCCACCAGTAGAATTGACATGCTCGGCAACGCCACCACGTCTCGTCCCAGTATCCCAAAAACAAAGACGTACGAGAAACCTGAAGAACATGAAATGAACTCGACTGGTTTTTATACGTCCCTCGTCAAACCCAGACTTGGTAAATTGATATGAAAAGCTGCCGTATCAAATCCTGACCTCTGCTGCCCCCTAAAGAGCAAACGAGAAAAAAGCACCGCATCGCTGACACGTCCTCCTTCTCCTTCCATCCCTGACGGCGAAATCGCTGCACACAGACGTCGTTAAGTAGGCCGCCGCACACTTTAAGCTAAACCTCTCTATTTACCTTTGATGCCGTGAGTGGGAGTCCATTTGTTCCTGCTTTGCACAAGTGCACACTGCACACAGGGCTCGCGCATATTATCCATCCATGGCAAAAAGATCACTGGAGAGTGGATGGTGTGGTGTGCCTGCTCTTCTCTGTTTAAAGTGATTCGTATTGAGGTTTGAAAGCTTTTAGAGGAGAAATGTGCAACAGCGAGTCCGCCGAGGTGTATTTTTTTTACTGTTTCTTCTCACAGGCGACGGGGTTTAGTGAGTGGGATGCCGGCTCCGGTCGGGGGAATAAATGCCATGAAGGGGTACCTGTAGTTCAAGGAGCCTGATGTCAGATAAAGTCACAGCACAGCTCAGGGCCGGCTGCTCAAATAAGGGCTTCCTCAGCTATACAGGGTGATTTATTGCTCTCAGTGGCAAAGCGGTGCAACGGAAAGGAGTGGAGGTACGACTCTGATGGGGACGTACCCCTTCAACCCTGTATGGTGATACTTTAAACCTGCAACACAAGGCATCCCTGGTCTAGTAACATACATTTTGGGAAATGCTAATTTATTTTTCTTTTAAGCAACTTGAGCGCCTTTGATCTTCATCACGATATTGCCGTCTCACGACCCATCCGTCCATTCTCCATCTTTTATTCGAGATTCACGGACAGATGAGTCCAATCGCATCCTCCATACGTGGTTCTGTTGATCAAGGAAATTGAAAGATACAGGGTTCGTACGGTCGTGGAAAACCTGGAAAAGTCATGGAATTTTTAAATGGTCATTTCCAGGCCTGGAAAAGTCATGGAAAAAACTTAAATCATAAAAGTTTTGAAAAAGTCATGGACATTTGTTTGGACAATCACGTGTTCATTTACGCCACGTTTGAAATAATATATATATATATTATTTTTAAAGGACGCTCAAAATGTAAGCCGGCGTACGCTCTCAATACGCCACATTTTCTAAATTGTTCAGGTTTATACCGAGATTTCAGTTTGGTCATGGACATTTGGTTTAAAGTCCTGGAAAAGTCCTGGAAATCCACTGGTCAACATGTGTAAGAACCCTGAAGATAGGAGACGAGCAAAAGCCAAATAGTTGCGAGCGACCTTTAAATGTGCTCGGGCTCTAACATTATCGCAATCTTTCCCTTTTTTCCCCCTCCAGCACTTACAAAATCCAGCAAATTTCCAAACTGCGGCGACCGAGTTGCTGGACTGGTGCGGCGACCCCAGAGCCTTTCAGCGCCCCTTCGAGCAAAGCCTGATGGGATGCCTAACGGTAAGTGGCGAGTCACGTTGACCCCCCTCCTTCAGTCTCACACTCCAATGTTCAAGGACAATGGAAAGGCCGCGACAACAACTGCTGCATTGGCTCTTTCCATAACTCCCTCAGGGTTATGAGGGGACTAATGTTTAGCTGCCTGATCTTCACTGAGGTCACTGGAAAATAAAAAGTATTTCACCCTGTAGAAACTACCGAGATTCAGTCACCTCTCGGTGACTCCGGTTACAGTTTGTGCTGCGGCGCTTGAAATAGGCTCACTGAAACTCAAAAAGGAGAGAAATAATGTCCTCAAACCACAAAGCAATCAGCACTTTTAGGGAAATACAGTTACAAAGCCCTTAATTCCCTTTCTGAAATGCCTCGGGGCTTTTTATTAATTGAATAATTTACATCCCATGGCATGTGGGACTGTTTTGAGGTGCATGCTGTAAACAAAAGAGTGATTCGGGGCAAAATGCATGAAAGTAATTTGATCTTATCGGACTCGATGACGTCTGAAAAACCCTCTTCTCTTTCTCATGTTCAGATTGTATAAAAAGGTAATACTCCACCAAATAAACTCACGGTGTTTCACTTCCCATTCGTTGGCTTTAAAGGTGGCACTTGGGTTTATAGCGGATGGATTCCACAGAAGGTGTCCTTTTAATGGTGGAAACATCCACATAAACTTCTCCAATTGAGTCCTCGGTCCATAATCAATGTTCACAAATGTTGAAGAGAAACACCGAGCCATGCCTAAATACTCAACTCATCAGCTTCAATTGGCCGGTAATTACAAACAGATACAAACAGCAATGTAAACTGTCCATTTGTTCACTTTCTGCTACAGATATACTGTAAGGCACAGCATTTCCCATGCTTTTATTGTGAAGGTTTCAAATAAAATGTATGTATGTTGTAATATTAGAGACATTTTCTTATCTACATTATGTCTACACTCAAATAAATAATAATCAAATGCAAAGAGAGTTATTTAACAATATGTTCGAGGAGCTTCTAAAGAGTTTCCGTCCCTTTAAGAGGGCGGCCATGATGCTGCTGTGGCCCACGGTGAAAATAAGTTTGACACCCCTGCTGTAAGGGTTTTGGAATATGCCACGTTTATGGATAAAGAGATTAGTGTTTTTTTTATTGTTTTTTGTCATGGCTCTTGGCCACTATTGGAATCTATTTCAACTGTTTTGGGTCCAAGCTGCAAACTACAAGCAGGTCAAACCTACCAGTATTTGATAGATGTTTTTTTTCTGCATAGTATTTCTTCAATAAAAAACTTCTTTTGAATAATTCCCTGCAGACAGGAGAGACACTAAATGAAGAGATGACTGTCCGCCCTCTGATGTCGGGCCAAGAGAGCCAACAGACAGACGGATAGAACAACGGATGGACCGCGAATGTGTCACTCACCTGTCACCGCGGTCCATTCTGGGCTTTTAACACGCTCATTTCCATACCGCCTCCAGCTGTAGATAAGAGACACATATAGCTCCTGTTGGGTGCAATTTGTAACCCCGTCGAGCGAGCGCCGCGGCGACTCCCGCGTGAGACGAAACCCGAGAGATTTGTTCCTGAGCGCCACAGTGAAACCGCTCTGACACATCCCTCCATTCAAGTGATTGTTTGTGTTGCCGCTTTAATGTGCGGCAGCGGCAGCAGCAGCAGGTGCTTTTCCCTCCATGTCGCCCATTGAATTTGTTTCCTGCCGTGAAAATCTTTTTTGCTTTTTATTTTATGGGTTGTATGGAGTTTAGCGTGAGAGAGGGAGGGAGCACACGGAGAATCTGATGCGACGGTAACATCCCAGATATGATGAACCCTGTGCCCTGTTGCCTCAGTGTTAGCTTTTGGTGATGATAGACAGGCCACATCATGGGCTGAGCAAAAATGACTTTTTTTCGGAAATAAGTCTTAAGAATCAGGCGACTCTGAAACATAACTCACCGGAAAAAACTAAAACATTTGAAGGAAAAGGCTGCTAAGCCGAGACGAGATGAAGTTAATAAGATATCTTTAACCCTCCTGTTACCTTTAGGGTCAATTTGACCCCATTCAATGTTTAACGTCGATGTTCTTTGGGGTCAATTTGTGTCAAACATATAAGAAATATCAACTTTTTTATTTATTTAAAGGGCTATTTAGATAGTCAACAAATAAATATAAAGTACCTCACACTTAAACTTGGGAAACAATATTAATTCTAATAATTTTCTGGAGGTTTTAATTGCTGGGGTCAAATTGGCCCTGAGGCTAAAATATGTTAGTAAATGTGAAAGTAACAGGAGGGTTAAGATACATTTAATAACAAATGTATTCTAAAGCATGAAGAATAAATACATAACTTGATAGTAAGTACACAGCGTGAAGTTTGAGTGACGATCCATCGCCATAACTCCAGACCGTGTCCAATTTGAGGCCTGAAATTAGAACTTGTGATAACTTCTTACACTAAAATTACCATCCAGCAAAATGCCCCTCACAAGTTTAGATGGTAATTAGACAGCCTATACTCGTATATCTTCTTCTTAATGGGGGATTCCTATAAATAAAGGCCACATATGCATAGTCTGTTTTGGTGTCACGTCAAGACTATACTTACAGGAGATAATGACATGGTGCAGGGAACAGCGTTCAGCTGCGCTACCTCAGGGCTCGACTTGATCTTTTGGGATCGCGGCTATGAAAACCAGGCGCGGAAGAAGAACCCGTCTCTGAGCGAGGCCCGTTGATCCACGCGGGCCTCGGTATGTCCTTCGGGTCTTAACGTCTCGAGTGAGTCTCTTTGAGCTGATAATGGTGACGGTAAATCAAAGCAGCATGGGCCGCAGAAGGGTGATTTACATCGCCTCCCGTGGCATGTGGATGTTCCTCTTAATGGTTCCTCTCAGTGGGCACCGCGGCACCAGAGGCCACACTTTGTCCGGCGACTCATATGGAACCGATAGAGTCGTCGTGACTTTATCCTTTAAGTTGAACGGGATCTTTGATGCCGGGAAAACTGCACGCTCATCAGAATCCGGGTGGATTGTGAAGACGAAATGACAAAGTCCTTTGATGAGTTTAAGTACCAGGATAGAGTAGTATTTACTGGGTTTTTATTAGGTAATATATAGAGGTAATGGTGTATCTTTTAAAATCTGAATTTAATACCCATTTCAGAGCAATACTATCAATTTGGTCAAAGAGATTTTGTTTTCATTCCAGTGTAATTACATTGTTATTCACATAAGTAACAAAGTATTAAACCGAATCGCATTAAATTTGGTGGGATGATTGGTTATTATCCAGGGACCATTTGATTAGATTTTGGAATCATCGGGGCAAAGGTCAAGGTCACGAAAAGGTAAAAATCTTATTTTTTACCATAGCACGGTCAATTTATATCCAATTGGCATGTAATTAATGCCCATATATTCATAATTCAATGCCCAATCTTATGATATGCGAAGGTATGCGCTCTACCGAGTGCCCGTTCTAGTTATCATTTCTATGACTGCTGGTTTGTTTTCATCACATTTGGTTAAAAGTTAAGTCTACCGCTACATACATGCAGATGCAGATTCATGTTTTTCAAGATGTTCTGAAAGTCAAATGACACGTTTAAAGGAGGTTGCATGCCTGGAGCTTAATCACTTTCTGAGCACTTGCTGCATGTTTCTGCGGTTTAGCTGATAGACCAATTGGCATTTTTCTGACTTTCTTTCTCGGAAATAAAGATAGTCATGAGGTATAATAGAAAAAGGAAATCAAAATATTAAATGAGTTCATCGACCTTCCAAAAAACCTGCATGTTTTTTTGGACTACCCACAAATCCAAAACCCATTTTTAACATCTTGCCTGTACGTTTTAATTTTATGTTACAGCCTTACAGCATCGTTATATTTACGTTGTGTCCAAGAAACAACATACATCTTTATAATTATAATAATAATAATAACTTTATTTATATAGCACCTCTAAAAACAATGTTTACAAAGTGCTCCACAGAGAGTCAAAGCAACAAAAAAAAGTGGAATAGTAAGAAACCAATATTACATTTAAAAGTATATATTAAAATAAAAAATTAAAACAAATAAATTACAAATAAATTACAAATAAATAAATACAAAAAATTAAATTATCATTCAAAGACCATAATAGAAAATAACCCAACGTCCTGACTGAGTGTGTCCTGCTGTCGTTGTGTTCAGGTGGTCAGTCGAGTAGCCGCACAGCAAGGCTACGACTTGGACCTGGGCTACCGGCTCCTGGCCGTGTGCGCCGCCAACAGGGACAAGTTCACTCCAAAATCAGCAGGTAAGACCAGAGTTTTCTCAACCGCCGCCTCGGGCCATCTGGCCGTGCTGGCCTGCGTGAGCTCAGAGTTCCTGCCTGAATTCTTGGCAGCGTTGCATGATACCCACCCATCACCACTAGACTGTTTAGGATCCTGACACTCCAGAAAAGCACTGTGCCGGTCAGCATTTCAAGTCGACTAAATGGTCTTTGTTACGTTTAATTTGTGTGTTTTTTTTAAGTGTTAAGTTGAATTATTATAAGAGACGAGTGCTGATTTTAGATTATTTTAAGGCTTTTTGCCTGACACGCAGTCCAGACGTCTTTTTCAGGGTTCGTACGGTCATGGAAAACCTGGAAAAGTCATGGAAAAAACTTAAATCATAAAAGTTTTGGAAAAGTCATGGACATTTGTTAAAATCACATGTTCATTCTCGCCGAGTTTGAAATAATTAATATATTTTTTAAAGAAAGACGCTCAAAATATAAGCCAGCAGTAGCTCTCAATACGCAAAATGTTCTACAGTTGTCATGTACACAGATTTCAGTTTTGTCTTGGAAATTTGGTCTAAAGTTATGGAAAAGTCATGGAAAAGTCATGGAAATCCATTGGTCGATTTGTGTAAGAACTCTGCTTTTTCTTTTCAACTGCAGTAAAATAGTGACGGAAAACACACCTTTTCCTTCGCCCTGTAGTATCTGCGTGAACCTTCACTTTTTCATGTCGCATCTCACTTCCAAAACCGGCTCAAAACATGGAGAACTACAGCCAAATTTGATTTCATCTCTGGAGTTTTAAGACAAAGTGCACACAGCGGAATACTCAATTTGACACGCGTGACAAAAAAAGTACTTTATCAGCGACGATGAGTTCCTGTTTCCACGCCGCACCGACGTCTTAGCGCAGTGATGGATTATTGGGACAGATGTATACTTGCTAAATGTTGTTATCAAGCTGGCAAAAAAATAAAAAGCTTGCTGAAGCACGACGGGAATGAAGATGTATCGGCTGTCGGCAGCTCGGAAGATAACAGGAATACTTTGTGCTCCCTTACAGTTTTTTTTGATTTGTGGCTTCCACCTGTCTCTGGTTATGAGTAAAGCGGATTTGCGCGGTTGCTTCTGTGCGCCCGGCCTCTTTACCGAGCGCTCGTAAGTCGCCGAGGACATGAAAGTCAGGAGCCACATATTGTTTGGATTTCCACTTGTGTTCGCCTCCTTCTGATTTACGTGGCGACGAGAGGCTTCCGATCACGCACTGTCACTCTTTTGCGGTGGAGAATCCTTCTCCGCTTGCAATTAACTCCTCCTGCCAACTGTTTTAATTCCACTTAATGCTAAATCAAACACATTTAAGGCCCTAATTCATGGACTTATATAAGATTTCCAATTGATTCTCTGTCTGGATAATTTTTCTGCGATAGTTGTCGTTTTGGAAACCGGCGAGCGCTCCGGTGGAGGCAGCGTCCCGGAGTGCATTTCATGGGACAATTATGAACCTGTATGCATCGATATTGTACGGCCTGTAGAAAGAGAGGGAGAGCTCCCTCCTCATTGGTCCTGCTCTTGGAGGGTAGATGTATGAGTATAAACATGTGAGTTGGGATGGGTGGGAACGTTTAGCGGGTGTGTATGTGGATATGGATGGATTTGGATGTGTGCTGATTCTATTTTGTTGTAGATGTATATATGTGGGTATGTGTATGTATGTGTTTATATGTATGTATGTACATGTGTATGTATGTATGTGTATATGTATGTATGTATGTATATATGGGTATGGGTGTATGCATGTATGTGTATATGTATGTATGTGTAGATGTATGTATGTATGTATGTATATATGGGTATGGGTGTATGTATGTATGTGTATATGTATGTATGTATGTATATATGTGTATGTATGTGTATATGTATGTATGTATATATGTGTATATGTATGTGTATGTATGTGTATGTGTATATATGTATGTGTATATATATATATGTATGTTTATCATTTTTTTTATTATTATAATATTATTATTATTATTATTTATTTTATTTAATATTTTCTTCGATTGTGGAAAATGCCAAGTAAAAAGTTATTTAAAAAAAGAAAGAGAGGGAGAGAAGGAGAGGGCGAGAGAGAGAGAGAGAGAGAGAGAGAGAGAGAGAGAGGGAAAGCCACTGAGGAGACATTATCCTGCATCGCTCCCAGAAGCTCTTTAGAGTGGAGGCCCCAGTCGAGGAGGCTGTAAAGCCGGAGAGAAAGACCTCTGTGGCGGCCCATGGAGACGGCTCTTAAACAACACTCCCCACAGGGCCCCGGGGGCAGGACCCAATCCCCAACATCCTGCAGGGCCATTGACAAATGTGGTAGGGGGGGAGGGGGGGGGGGGGGGTTAGTCACATGATGGGGCCAGGATGGCGGCAGCAAGTCAGCCATCCGACGCGGGAAAACAGACCAGTTAGTATCGGCCGTTCACATTGCATTACATTATTACATCACATGTCATTTAGCAGACGCTTTTATCCAAAGCGACTTACAATAAGTGCATTTCAACCTAGAGTGCAACCTAAGAACAACAAGAATACAGAAAGTAACATTTCCTCAACATAGTCAAACTACAAAAGTACCATAATAAGAGATATTTAAGAGCCACTGAAGGGCTAATCTGTGTTTTAATCCAGATATAGTCGGAAAACATCTTAGGAGCTCCTCTAGACATGAGATGAGGCGACTCGGATGTGTAATGGGATACAAGCGTGCATGATGTTGGTGTAGCGATGATTCATTTGGAAATGTGATTGTTTTCCCGGCCGTGTGTCTGAGCTCAGTCATAAATAAACTTGTTGCATGACAAGCTTGCGTATTGTTCTTCTGTCAGACGGCTTGAAACTGTTCCACCTTTTTTACCGCACAACAAAAGGGCTTGTGTAGCCCAAAGCCCGGGGGGGGGTTCTTAAAACAGGGTTCTTACGGTCATGGAAAACCTGGAAAAGTCATGGAATTTTAAAATGATCATTTCCAGGCCTGGAAAAGTCATGGGAAAAAAAGTAAATCATAAAAGTTTGGGAAAAGTCATGGAAATGTGATATAATCACATGTTCATTTACGCCGAGTTTGAATTAATTAATATGTTTTTTAAAGAAAGACGCTCAAAATATAAGCCGGCGTACGCTCTTCAATACGCAACATTTTCTAAATTGTTAATGTTTATACCGAGATTTCAGTTTGGTCATCGACATTTGGTTTAAAGTCCTGGAAAAGTCCTGGAAATCCATTGGTCAACAAGTGACCCTGTTAAAAAAAAAAAGGTGTCCGGCGTGCATTAGAAGCCAAATCCCACTCTCGTATAACCACCGGCCGGCTCCGTCACGTCGTGCATCTTGTAATCTGCTCTAAAGAAATCTGTGTCTTAAGTGGGCGGGAGGGGAGCAGGATCCCTGGGAGTTAGGAGCGGGGGGGGCGGTCTCTCGCGGAGGACATCAGGTCAGTGGCTGAGCGCTAATAAGTAAATCAGATTTGGTGTCCAATTTTAACCGGGCCGAGCTCGTCTGGGCTCTGACCCCGCGCCGCGGTCTTTCTGTTACATTTCTGTCATGTCATCTAAATTCCTCTCTCCCCGAACATGGGAGAGGATCGAGGGGAAGGAAAGAGCAGCGTTCAGCAGTGGGAAATCAATGTTCACAGCAACTTACGGCCGAAACGGGTCGTAACTCTGACAAATATATCCATCGTGTAACGTCTGAAACAGCTTATGACGTTAGTTTTTCCAAGAATTCGACAGTAAAAAAAGCTTAGAAAGGCAAAATGGACCGTAATCCTAATGACAGCGGCAATATGTATCTCCTCGCCTGAAGCCGACTTCATTATCTCCTCCTATTGATTCCATCAGTTCGCACGTGTACCGGATTTATAGCAAAGCGAGCAGTTTAAAGGTGTAGGATTCGCGGTGGGATTCGGCGAATCCGACTCTCGATGAGTAGATCTACTCCTAGGGATCGGAGGCCGAGCGGCCCACGATACCCGGGCGGAGCTGGAGGCCGGGCTTCTGTCGGGCTAGAAGTGACCTCTCAGTGACTGAAATTAGCCTGCTCTATTAATCTGTGATTACTTGGACTGTCTTACCGCGGGGGCAAAGCCGCGCACGTGGAGCCCACATCAAAGCAGGGGGATCACTTGCTTCGGCGTGGATAAACTCATCAGCAGCCCCCCCCCCACCCACCCCACCCTCTCTCTCTCTCTCTCTCTCTCTCTCCATCACAGGATACATTGCAAGCCCTCTTAGGCCTCTCTCTTCAGTGTCACAACCTTCCTGCAGGATGGTTTCAGTGTGGTGCGGGAGCGTCTCCAAAACGCTTAATCACGAATCCCCCCACACACACACACACACACGACCCCCCACCCCCAAGAGGGTCAGAATAGCACATTCCCAATCGTTTGCGCCTCGGCAAGCTCTTGGAATTCTTCGGCTCTAAAGAGTGAAAGGAGGCACCGACTTATAAGAGACGAGAACCAGTCAACGTTCTGCAGTTCATTCTCTCATGTAACAAACGGCTGGTAAACCAGCTATTCAGCAGATAATTAGTTGGGCTTCAGCTCGGGTTTGTTTCTATGCGTGTTTCACACATGCCGGCTTGTATTCAAGTTTGATCCGGAGACAATGTGGGTTTTAGTTTAAGCACGTCGGCGTGATTAAAAACAACAACAGTTTTTACCCTTTGTTACGTTCCATTGGTTTGATGGTGGACGTTTTACGGTGGGACCTCAGGTAGTGTGGGAGGGTTCTCCATCAGCAGCAGGCTCGGCCACCAATTGATTAATTCCTATAAATCTATTTTTAAAAAGCCAAATAAAGTCAACTTTTGATATGCTTTATAATATGTACAGCATGAACACATGCCACAGGTGAAGGATGTGCAGTTGAGACTAAAATTACAAAGAATTCAAGTATACTTCTTTTTTTGTGAATACTAAATATTAACTTCATGGTAATAATCTTATTTTATTATTATTTCTATGGAAATCTCAAAGACAGTAAAGTATGCTGAAATGCATTAATTTCAAAGAAAACATTTCCAGAAAACCAAGCTGTCATTGTCCTGTGTACACACAATACAGAGGTCAGATACACACACACATACACACACACACACACACACACACAGGCCTGAAGGGCTGTGATTTCTCTTCCCAGAACTTCCCACACTAAAATGTTTTTCCTATATTTATTCTTTTATCTTCTGTCCGTCTCTCCACCCGATGTCAGAGTTTAGCTGCGGCTTTTCTTAAATAGAGGATAACACATTGTTGGTGGCCGAGAGCTCGCGTTGCTATCAGCAGCAGTTGGGTTGTATCCAAAAAGTATACAGCCTTTAGTTAAACAGATTAAAATACACATTTAAAACATTATTTTCCATGTATGGAAGTTTTATTTCAGATGGTGGTGAGGCAGCCGTGTTTATTTTAGGCCATGAAGTGAGAGCCAGTCTAAGGAGTGTTCACTCACACCACTTACTGTATAAACACCTCATACATCACACTGCACTATTCATTACAAGTCCACCACTAATACAACTCAGATGAGTTGATATTCATAATTCATTAATGTTTCATCAGAAAACTCTGATTTATTTTCTGGATTGTGAGTGTCTTTCTTAAACCTCTTGAACTCTGGTTTCACGTTAACTAAATGGAGATAATATTCTGTAAGCTGGACATTCATTAAAATCCGACATACCATCGTTCACCGCTGCACTATTGCATCAAAGGACAATATTCTAGACGTATCGTGCTTTATTTTAAACACATTTCCCCCAGGATGCAGTGCAATACAGTTGGTATCTGTGTGGTACTTGTCTGTCGCAGATACAGTAAAAATTGACCCTCGTCAGATTTAAAAAGATTTTTCCTTTACAGCAACAAATTCTAGTTTCATAAGCAAAACTAACAATTCATTTACTTACAAACGACAAATTTGCTCTCCAAACATATTTTTCCGTTTACCTAATAAAGACACATATCTACCTTCATACAAGGTGTATCATATATGAAGTATAGTGTGTCACAGAAGCTGTAAATCCACAGGGTTCACTTTAGACTTTTACTGTGTATGATCAGTGTGTGTGAAGTCCTGCAGCCAGCCCTGATGGATGTGTTGACTCGCAGTGGGGACAGAGGGCTGTAAGTCACGTGCCGTACACTTAGCTGATAGTAAATACAGACAGGCGATAAGAGCTCTGGAGCTTCCCGGTCCTCCTCTGTAGTTGTCGCAGTTATTATGTCTGAGGCAGCAGGAGGTGATTGGTGGCATCTCCAGCCGCTCCGTAAAGCGCAGTGCAACACAAACGGACGTTTGCATGTTCGGATGAATTAACGTTCACTGCAAAAATTAAAATCTAAGTAAAATAAAATATCTCAAATTAAGGCAATCTATGCTTGTTTTTTGACTGACAAGATATTTCTTCTTACTAGGCAGTTTTAGCATTTCACTTGTTTTAAGAAATCTTGGCAAGTCACATTTTCAAGTAATATTCCCTAATTTTATTACTTTTTTTCCTTGTTTTTTAGGCAGATTTTTTGCAGTATTGCACCTTGTATCTCTAATTAAATGCACATTATTGTATCTTATCCACCGATCAGTTGACACCTGATTTGACTCTCTGCCGGTGAGTATTTCTATTCATGACAGGCGCTCCAGACTGCCTCAGGTGGTGCGTCTACCCACACTTTACATGTTTTCATATTTGTGTCATTATACATCCAAAAGCGCACCATGGCTCACGAATGGGGTCTAATTGGCCCCTCCCTCCCTGATTCAAACACTCAATGTATCAGGAAGCCACAATACCCAGCCACCTCCTCCTCCTCTTCCTCCTCCTCCCTGCCCCTTAATTACAATGACCAGTTTCGTGGATTAAGTCGAACACGAGGTTCGGGGCGGGGGGGGGCTGACATCACCGCTCCACGTACCCACCTGAACCCTCTCTGTGGCCACTTTTTCGGCATCTCCTCCATCACAAACGTAGCTTTAAATGAATTGATTGAGGCTTCTTTTTTTTAACTCGTTGCTCTGGACGCGGGCCAAGATGCAGGCTGTCTCGCACATTAGGCACCACCCCCCTTTGCAGGTTTGAAATGTGAGCTGCCTGCATTTTTTTTCTTCTTCTTCTTCTCCCTCTCCATTCCTCCCTCCTCCCCTCCCCTCCCCTTCCTCCTCTCCCTCCCCTCCCCTCCCCTCCTCTGCCCTCCCTCTCTCCCTTCTGGCGAAGTGGCTGTGGCTGCTTCTGTGTGATGTGTGTATTGGGAGAGCAAGCAATGGATCACTAGACAGAAAAAGAAGATACATCAATAACTGCTGCATACATCCGAGGTGAGGAGATAAGCATTTGGTTCTCTCTCTCTCTCTCTCTCTCTCTCTCTCTCCCCCCCCCTCCCAACCCCCCACCCCTCACCCTACACCCCTCCTACCCCCTCTCTCCCCCTGTGTCCCCCCCTCTCTCTCTCTCCCCCCACCCTCCCACCTCCCAGCCTCTCTGTCTTTAACCCCTTTACTGCTGCAGAAGCCGCCTCCTGATATTGCTAAATTATTTGTGACAATACCTTTTCTTCTTCTTCCTCTGAGCCACAAACGCGTGTCCTCCTATTCTCTCGTGGCTGTTAGTGCTGTATGAAGTTTCCTTTCCTTTTCTCTTTTCTTTTTTTTTTGGTATTTATACAGCTTATCTCTGTTTTCCCTCTCATTGTCTCTGGGGTATTTGTTGCTTGAGTGCAAAGAAGCCGGTGGCAAGTACAGCATGAGCCCATTAGCGATGACTCCATCTGTGATTGGTTTTGCCTGCGAAACGGAGAGAGAGCAGCCATGAATAATTGATGTGTATTGTGCAGTCAGTCACTGGACACGCAGAGAGAGAGAGAGAGAGAGAGAGAGAGAGAGAGAGAGAGAGAGAGAGAGAGAGAGAGAAAGAGAGAGAGGAGAGGAAAACAGAGAAGCGGCTGCCCAGAGACATGGAGGGAAATGTAGGGGGGCAGGAGGGAGGGAGGGAGGGAGGGAGAGAGGGAGGGAGGGGGGAAGAATGTTAGAGAGAAGAGAGGAAGGTGGGAGGGATAGAGAGACACAGAGAAAGAGCTTTAAAATAGCTGCTGGCTTCAGTAGTGCAGAGATTAAGGCTGCCCTGTATCGCCTTTGTTCTGCTGTTGCAGATTTACGCTCAGAAGTCTTTTCGAGACACATGAGTCTCCCCCCCCTCCCCCCCTTGTTTTTTCTTCTTCTTCTTCTTCTTCTTCTTCTTCTTCTTCTTCTTCTTCTTCTTCTTCTTCTTCTTCTTCTTCTTCTTCTTCTTCTTCTTCTTCTTCTTCCTCCTGTGCAGCTAAGAGTGAGAAATGAGCGGGGGACATAGCCGGAGTTAGTCTGGTTACAATGCGGGTGGCATTTTAGATACGGAGGGTGCGGGAGAGGATGGGGGAGGGGGGAGGGGGGGAGAGAAAGAGAGAGAGAGGGGATGGGGGGAGTAGGACAGAGCTACAGAGCTGCAGAGCTGTCAAAAGGAGGAGACGGCAGTTAGAGGGTTGTGTTTGTCGGGGGTGTATTCAGTGACAAGTGGAAAGGTGGATCTGCCTCTGCTGCAGCTCACAGTAACTTCACATTATTACAACCCCTGGCAGGGTGGGAATATGTGTGTGTGTGTGTGTGTGGGGGGGGGGGGGGTTGATTCCTGTATTTGGTGGGTGCAGACGGGCACCCTGCCACGTCTCCAACTAGCGCGATGGGCTGTGACAGTATGACGAGTGCCTCGCAGCAGCACCCGCGATAGAGTTGCAACAGCTGACTGCTGCGTTTGACCCACTTACGGCTCACACAGAAGGGGTCAAAATGGCCTTGATTATCTCCCGGAGTCGCGCTGACCTACTTGAGGCGGCGTTTTTTTTCGTTTTTTCTTTTCTTCCTCCGCGAGAGTCTTGGCAGTTCATCACACCCACTCCCCTCTGTGCCACACAGGACACGCAGACAGGCTCGCTGCAGAGACACGCACAACTTCACACCAAGTGTCGTCACTCACTGGTGTGTTCAGGGAAGATCAGGGATTCTGTGTTTCTCCTGGTCCCGTCGTGTGGGGCGCACTGAGGTTTTTTTAAATGGAAAAGGAACCGGATTGACTGCATTGAGATGCAACATGCACCTGTTGTCATGTTAAACTTCATGTACTCTCAGAAATCTATCTTTAGGGAATATCAAAGCATAGTATTTATATCGTATGTCTCCTACCTCATCTATAACCTCATAACCTCTACTTCCACCTTCACCTGTACTTCACCTGCACTTTACACATATCACATATCGATATTTAAATAAATCCATATTTATATTACCACCTGCACATCTCGTTGCACCAAGACTTGTACTTTGTGTAATGACAATAAAGTTGAATCTAATCTAATTTAATCTTGTCTTTGTGCTCGAAAAATAGATAATTTATCCATTTACTATGGATTCCAATGGTGATCCAGTCACTGCAAAATATCAGTTAAACATCCATAGAAACCCATCAAAACCACCATTGATCTCTATGCTCAGTATGTTTTTCACACTCTTTATCGCTAAATAAACTTCTGTGTCACTCGTGGGAGGTATACTATATACATACTCATATTGATTGGATATTAAAAAGGAGGTTCTTTCTTAAGTTTCTTTGGACAGTATGATGTTTCCGCTGTGTCATCATTAAATCCGACAACTAACTAACAAAAGACACATTTTGGGTGAAACTTTCCCGATAAGAAAACACAGTCAGCTGATGTCATTTCTTCGACCTATTGATGTAGTTGGTCTGTTGGCACGCTGCTTTCTTTATTGTTCATCTGTCTTTCTCTCTCTAAGAGGGGTTTTGAGAAGCTCCCAACGTGCCAACGCGAGAGACGTTTTGCACCAGGCGTCGTTGGTAAAGAGACGTCTGGCTAGCCGCACGGCACCGCACACGTCCAACTATTCATTACCGTTGGGTTGTCGGCTTCAATGCATCTCTTGTTCCCCGTACAATCTCACCGAGGTGTGAAATTGCACTGACCTTTTATCTTTGAAGTTTCCTCGATAAAGTCCCTAATCGCAATAACAGCAATCGGCATGCAGGAGCATCTGATAACACTCGTGTGTTTGACTGTTTTCATGTGGCTTTTTTTCCTTTTTTTAGGAAAGAACATCCAACCATAAGTAATAATAGGATGCAGTTTGTTTACACCTTTTCATATATTGGGATCAAACCCAAAGTAGAAATTCGATCACATTTAAATATTGTACGGAAAACAATAAAACAGCGTAGTTCACAGACATATATTCGCCATAAGATGGAAATATTGAAGTATGATTGGGTCTCTGAAAATAAGAGTATTGAAATGTTGCTGAAATGTGTAAAGGAAGAGTTCCTCCTCGCATCAAAGAGGAACACACACACATCCATCTCCTTGTTAATCTCACTGTAAGTCCTTTAATGAACAAACAACAGTGGAGAGCAAAGAGCAGACTTCAGCGGGGGGACTGGTGTTTGATCTTAATTTATATTCAGTCGCATAGAGGAGCCGGAACGTATCAAACGTGTGGCGTGGATCAGGTCGTCAGAGTTTCAGTTCATCTGTAGCCACAGTCGCCTTGAGTAGAAAGAGAGTGATCTTGTTAAGAAAAAGATGCTTTCAAGGGTCAGAAGAGAGAGAGACTTGCGATCTTAAAGATCCAGAAGGTGAGACAGTTATGAGAGATTAGGAATGAGGGTATTGGACGATGCTAAAGCATCCCATTAAAGAAGCATTAAGGTATCCATGCCCTTTATCGACCTCTAACGGTGAACAGCAGAGACTTAAAGCGCATCGATAATCCCTCCTCCACATGTAGATGGCATGCTCCACAACCCTCACGCTGCACACATTAACCATACTCGCATTGTTTATCGTATTATCCTGATCAAACCTCGTTAGCTGCTGGATAAAGAGCTACACGTGCAGTGGGTAGCGAAGGTGAGCTCATTGATTAGCGGATACCCAATAACTATACTTTTCGAATAATACTTTTGTTGTCATTTCTGTAGTGGCAGGAATGACACAAGTCCTTAAATTGCTTGCATTGGATTTTTGCTATTTTGTTGAAAAAAAGAAAAAAATATCTATTTGAACGTTTTCTGCAATTTCATTACATCCGTATTTTCTTTTTTCTCATTTGAAGTATAGTATGTTCAATTATATTCTCCCTTCTTTGTAGGTGTTCAGACTGTGAATTATACCTCGATGTATATTTCTCAATCACGCCGTCATCCCATAGGTTTGGTCAAATGTCTGTCATTTACTGAATATCGTAGACATGTTTGTAAAGTTCAGTAAAATGTCAAATTTGAACCCTACAGAAACCAGCTGCTGCAGGAGGTGTCAGTCTGACTCAGGTACTTGCTGTGTGTGTCGCACAGGAAACTCATGCATTGGCTGAATCCAACCAACCATCCTCATCACAGTCCTCACATTATGTCCTCACGCTGGACCGTGTCGACATACTGTACATGGAATGACATCAGACGTGCTTTTTTTCCTTCCTATTATTCTTTTTTTTCTTTTTGGTTGGTCATCTAGAAAAGCTACATGGCTACTGTTGTGTTGTCTGTCGGAGTTTTACCGTATGAAGCATGTCACACATGTTGTTTTACCATCCTGCCTGCGTCACAGTTCACACTTGTGTTCTCGGCTGTTCATCGAAGCCATCGATACGATCTGCGTTTATGCCTTGTTCCACTTGGTGATTTGTGTGTTAACGAAAACACGGCGCACGCTCGTGTGGGAGTAAATAAGCAGTAAGAGTTTGGAACAGAGCTTACAGGAGAGTCACAACAATGTAATGAAGCTTTAATGACCGTTGGGAGAAAACTGGGACAACAAGCATTAATGAGAATACAGGAGCGAACGTTCAACAGCGTTTCAGTGCCGGCCGCTTGTAGAGGAGTACAATTAGAGCGATATTGCGTGTTTATGATGCAGATGTAAATGAATGGATAAAATACTGGAAACTTAATTGACATAATAATAATGTATGAAATAAAGTGGAATATAATTGTTACTTTTATTTTAAAAGACATCTACGGTGTGAGAATTTCCATAATTAAATAGATTTAAAACAATAATAGAAATGCAGGAATAAAATGTGAAGGAATGAGATGAATACATGTTAATAATAATAATAATAATAATAAATAATGAATAATAAAAAATGCATTATTTGCTAAATATATATTTGTATTCAGCCTCAGGCATACATACATAAATCTGTTATGTACAGATAAGTTCAGTTTAAAATGGTTTTAGTTCCATCGTTGCCATTTGGCCTGAGTGTTTGTCATTAGGAAGCTTTTTATTCAAACACTGCACCGTTGCCCATATGGAGGCCTCTAATGAGCCTAGAGGGGTGCCGGGACCCGACCCAGGCTCTTCCACTGTCTGTTGCTACTGTACCACTAAAAGGAAGCTTTGACCCCGGGCCCACTGTTTAAAGGTCGCAGGTGAATGAGTCACCGGCGTATGCCGCCGCGACGCTACCGGTCCTGGCCAGCACCCCGAGGTGGGCACTAGTCCGGGCACATCTGCTCCGTGCCTAATTAGTATCATTGCAGGCGAGGGCTTAAGGCCGGGCCTTTGTTAATAGCAGCCTGTTGCTCGGGGAAACAGCCTGACTCCTGTCAGCAGCTTCTTTGCAGGTCTGCTCATCTGATGATCTGGTTGCAGAAGTGCACGGTTAAAAACAACACACACTGCAGTCAGCTGAAAGTTCGTCAGATAAGTCCTCTGAAGTCTTGTGCTCAGAGATGTCGCTTCATCTGCTGCTCGGCGATAAAGATGCTTTTCCCCTGTTTCAAGGACCTTGGCAGGGATTTTGCACATTTTAGCTCCTTAATTGCTAATCATGTGTGTGTGTGTTTACTTAGATTTTAGCTAATACATGTTCCACTCTTTTCAACTCACTTACATTATGAAAATCCGTTAGCTGACATTTATAGCTTCATTGGATCCTTATAAATCACATAAAGTGTAACGCTTGTATAATCCTTGGATGAGCAACATAAAACAAGAACACCACAGAATTAGTAGACATTTATATTGAAATAACAGTGAAAACAGGGGGGGAAACACACAAAAGTGAAACTTTAAGTTACACCATCACTACCTGGCAACGCAGTCCCAACAAGCTGCAATTTAACTTTTGTAACAGTTCAGCTCCATACCTTCCTTTGGCCAGATTGTAATGTCACAGAAGTATTAGGGTGGACCCAAATGCACGACTCAGGAGACAGAACTGGAAAATAATTTACTTTACTCAAAGTTCAAGCAGGAACAAAACAGACGGGAACAGATGAACACACTAGGTAAATCTGGAGAGCTTCTAGAAGAACACAAAACAATCTGTCAGAGGACAAAGTGGAAGTGAGGGAGCTAAATAGTGAGGGACTAACGAGGGATGGGCTGCAGGTGAGAAGGGCGTGAGGACCAGGTGAAGGTAATGAGGGACTAACGAGGTGATCAGAGGCAGGTGAAGGGAGTTGGACTGACGAGATGGGAAGCAGGATCTGGAATGGCATGATAGTTAGACAGGATGAAAACAACTAATAAAAAAGGAAGGGACTTTGACCAGAAGCACACGTGAGGTTTGCTGTGATGCATTACTGCACGTTATTCAGTTTATTTAAATACAAAACAAAGTGAATAACACATCCTACATGAAAAACAAAAAAACAATGACATGCTTTACAGTTCCGTGTGATTTATAACCTGATTTCTGTTTGTCGATGTGCTGCCACTGCAACGGCACTTTGAGCAAACTTGGCCTCAGACACTATAAACTTGCGGCGGTCGTGTTTTAGCTCCTGATTTAAGACCTAACGACGTAGGTTTGGAAAGAGTTTTGCTCCCAATCAGCTTACTGTCGGGGGAGGCGACACACAGTAACAGATTGGAGATTCAACGTTCGAGGAATTAATTCTCACCAGGGGGCGAAACGTTGTAGATTTCCAACCTCCGTGCTTTACGGGATAAAGAATGGCATGCCCTGTTTTTAATGAAGAGATTTGTTCTATGTGCCAGGAGAGATTATCTTTTAAAACACTGGCCTGCTTAGGCGAAGGTTTGGGTTCCTGCAGAACCATGACCGAGAACCGTCAGTCAGGGCGATGAGCTCTGCATGAATCATCTGGAGATGCTGGCGTTTATTGTATCAGGTTCCACTTGGTATTCAGTCCGTTCCAAGTGGATCGCTTTAAAAGATACACAGTGTAATCTGCACCTCCAATCTGCGGATACAGATTTGTATTTAAATGGCTTATCTTTCACTGTATTTATTTAGGAATCGTGTATTTCCAGTATGTATATATCGAATACGCATCGCAAAGAGGGTTAGCGGGATGTTTTACGATATGGGGGGGGGGGGTCGGGGTATTACAACCACAGAAGTGGGAAAAGGGAATAAGGGGGAAGCGTTTCTGGAGAGGATTTCGACGTTGCGGCAAACCCAGAAAAACACCAAATCTGCTGCATCGTGCCGCTTTGCCTCGGCACGGCCACATATGCTTGTGGCCTCAGTAAAAAAAAACTTTTTGGCACAAGTCCAAGCCCCCTTCCCCCACCCCCCCTCCTCTATGTTGTCCTCGCCGGATGGACATGGCACGACATTGCGGCCATGTGGCCAGCAGGAGGCTGTATTTAAGCCGGCACAGCTCTGAAATGGGCCATAAAACCATCGCCAGCAAGTCTGGCTCCGCATGAGGCAACGGGCCTAAGTACTCATTGACAAGACTCCAACATCACTGACTTCACAGAGCGAGAGAGAGAGAGAGAGAGAGAGAGAGAGAGAGAGAGAGAGAGCAGCAGAGGAAATAATGCAAGAACAAAAAAAATGCAGCAGACAGAGATGAGGTGCAGACGGGAGGCGGTCGTCTGGCCTCTATAGACGGGCTGTTTTATAACCGCGTCCCTGCTTTATCATACTTTCCCACCGCTACATTCTCACTGTCATTATGGTTTTGGTAATTTGTCTCGCAGCTCATTTTCACTTAATGAAATAGCTCCTTGATTGCGTATGTTTAAGGAACCTCGGGGGGGGGGGGGAATGTGTCGCGTCCGTACGCCACATGGCGGCCGTTACGTTCACGTGTTCCAACTTCACACGTCCTCCTCACCTCATCAGACGTCCCTCGCCACCTGAAATATGTCACCAAAATGACCTCACACAACTTTAAAGTCTCGAGAAAAGTGAGATGATGAAGTCGTTTTTTTTACGGACTCGTTGTTTTTTTACGACGCCCCCGGTTTTGCGCTCGTTGCGTGAGAGCGGCGAAGTGTCGAGCGAGTGTGAAAGGCGGTCGCTCCACCTGTGGGATCTCCTCATCCCGCCACGGACAAGCACTTGTGGTATGTCGCAGGACGACAGGTCCGTAACCTGTTATACCCGCTCCTCCTCAAAAAGACCACGGTCGAGTCGCCTCCATTTCATTATCAAATTGGCACAACCGGCGGCATCTGTGAAAAGCCCCCCCCCCCCCACTCCACAAAAATAAATAAAAGGAGCGGTCTGATGGATGCCGGGCGGGCGTCCACTGCTCTGTGGAGACTATGTCGGAGCGCCGCGAGATGATTTACGATCCCGCCGCGAGTTTACGCGGGAAAGTTTGGCACCGGCTCGGAGCGATGTCATAGCAACACGGTCCTCTTGTCGTTTTCCATACATTATGAGGTAAATCCCACAATTTTACAGTTCTGGGAAGCCTGTAAGCCCGGGATTGTTTGGCTGAGACTAAACATAGCTGCTTTGCATGGCCTCTTGGGTGCCTTCAGTAACCAGGGATACCAGGGTTCCCTCGACTCTCTCTTATTTTAATTGACTTTGGCCTGCAGGAGGCCTTGTGTCCATTCAAACCTTTCTGAGCAGAGCGAGAGAGAGAGAGAGGAAGAGGAGGGAGGGAGGAAGAGAATGTGAATAGAGCTCGCTCAGAAACTAAAGAGTGCAGCCCACTAGAGCTGTTCTTGTTAGTTTGCTCGTGGTCTTTGTTCTCCTTTCAGCCCTTCTGGCTAAATGTCTTCAAACAAGCCGTTTGGGGGATGCCATTCCTCTCGAAAAAAAGGTTTACAACAAAAATTGGACTGCGCTGGTACAGTTAGTGTGGGAATAAGTGGGGAAGTGCTGCCGATAACGTGAGCGCGATGTGACGACTGCTTGCGTGTGTGTGTGTGTGTGTGTGTGTGTGTGTGTGTGTGTGTGCGCGTGTGTGTGTGTGTGTGTGTGTGTTGGCGACGGAGCCATGTGGGGCAATGCCAGGTGGGAGTCCGGGGTTGACAAGGGAGCAGGTGTCTATTAGATACAGAGCAGAGAGGGAGGAAGAGGAGGGACGAGGATCACGAGAGCTCTTGGCATCTTCCCTACCTGCTGCCTCCCCTGCAGTCCCCCTGCCAGTAAACGGAGGGAAAGAGGGAGGAAAGACAGAAAAAAGATGGAAGAGCAGAGAAACATGTTTGTGAGGAGGCAGCAAACCTTTTTATATGGTAGCCACACATGTCACGTCTGGAGGGTTATCCTCTCCCACTTGTGCCACTATTCACAGGAGATGGGTTTTATTCGCTGTGTATCTGTTTTAAAGGGTCAGCTCACTGCTTCTTTATCCTCTTTTTATAATGCCTCCACCCGATTACAATGGCGGTGGATGGCTTTTCATTTGACGTGCATTAAAGGAATTAAAACGGAACATGTCAACTTTTTTTTATAGGGACTTTTTTTTGTAAGATGGATTTATAGTTGAGGCCATGTAGCTGTAGATAGCTGGAGCGTGGGGTTTGATTTATGCAGCCGCAGACAGATTTATTGGTAATTACCTGGAGTCACCGGGAGTGTTTACACTTGTGAATATTGGGGAAGTCGGCCTTGTTTCATCACTAAAAAAAAACGCACGAGAGAGAGAGAGAGAGAGAGAGAGAGAGACAGATCCTTCACGGTGAGTTGATGGGTTGTCAGACATTATTTACATCGAGTCTTTTTTTGGTACTTTCTTCAGGTTATATCGACGTTTGACATCAGAAAATGTATTCACACACGAGGTCGCAGTTGTTGCCGTCCCCACGAAGAGTAAACGTAGCCGCCATAGCCCCGCCGCGTGTCGTCACGTTTTGGAGAAAATCAGCCATGAAAACATGAAACTAAAAAAGTCACATTCCTCTAAATATCCTTATAATATTATTTTGAGCCGCACAAATGAAACGCTGTTCACTTCCATCGCATCGGGGTAGATTCACAAATCCCTCAGACAAGTATCTCAAAATACGGCCGATCCACAACGGCTAGACACCGTGTAATTAAGGTGGACTGACCCTCTAATCTCGAGGCCCCTTTTCTTTTTGCTGGAGCAATAAGAGGCCGAACCGAGGTATTTAATCAGCGCACTTTACCTCTGCGCCTCCTGTCTGGACGTGTGGTGAAAGTTGGGGTGGGGGAGCGTTATCATTGGAAGGAGCATTGAACAACTGTCAGAGATGCAGCCCGTGTCATTTGTCATGTCTCCCTGGGGCTTTATGACGGAGAGCAAAGCCGGAGGCTGCAGGCACCGACCGCCGAAACCACCCATCCAGTCCCGGCAGATGCGTTTACCGCCCTTCGCCAAGGCTGACCATCAGGCCGCGCAGCTGAGCACCAGAATATCAATACGGCTCAGACTCATCTGGGCCCTTGGGACCGTGTACAAGGCAAACAGGACCGGCTCCCCTCCTCGTGGAAGAGAGAGACCCTTAGGGAGATCATTGTAAACAGAGTACAAAAAGATGCTGTGGCTACAAACGGCAGTTTGATTTGCTCCCGAATAGTCGGTTTGAAGAGCGACACCTGAGACGGTTATCTCCAGGTTTCGCTTTTTTCGAGGAGGGAAACCGATGAGACCAGAGCAGTCGTTCTGTGTTCATCATCCGCCCTGTCCTCGAATAGAAAATAGAATAGAAATATACTTTATTAATCCCCATGGGGAAATGTTTCAACACAGTAGCACCAATAAACTAAACACAGAATAAAATATAAATATAAGAAAGAAATAAAGAAACAGTGACTGTGCATAAAGTATACAAAGTGAAATATAAAATACAAAATAAAATATATATGTATATATATATACAACATATGTGCAAATTATTATTTAAAATACAAAATAAAATATATATGTATATATATACACAAGATATGTGCAAATACAATTTTAATTTCAATAATGAAATAAAATTAAATAAAATATAGACAGTGTGCAAAATGCAAAGTGTGTGCATGTGTGTAGTAATAAAATAAAATATAGACAGTGTGCAAAATGCAAAGTGTGTGTCCTGAGGGATGCTGAGGAGGAGGAGGAGGAGGAGGAGGAGGAGGAGGAGGAGGAGGAGGAGGAGGAGGAGGAGGAGGAGGAGGAGGAGGAGGAGGAGTGTGAAGAGTTACGGGTTGGCTGTTCCTCCCCCTGTCACATGAAACCTGAAGTTTATCCTCCGCAGCCTCTCCTTTAAACAGGTCGGTGCTCAGCGGAGGTGATCATTGTGTGTGGCGATAAGCCCTTTATCTAATGGTGGGGTAGAGTAATTCCTCCTTAAGTGGGAGCGCCGGTGCTTCCCTCTCGCTTCTCTTTTTTTCTCCCTTCCCTCTTTCTCCTCGATATGTTTTGTCATTTCGCTGCTCGGTTCAACACTGTTGTTTTTGTCCCGCGGCTGTTGATGTCGGCCTTGGTGTGAAACAAGGATAACGTCCCCTCAGCCAGACGGCCTCACAGTGCCACAGTTAGGGGATAAATTGTGGAGACGTGTTTATCAACATAGAAGAAGTGCAAGTTACCCCTTGTTGGAAGAGAATAATGGGACCTAATTGAGCTGTAACATGCTGGCCGCACGCCAGGCCCTTGAATTGAGAACTCTCTCCATCAGAAAGAGGGAGGGTGCTGAGGAGAACACCGCAGGCCGTTTGAGCATAGACGTGAAACTCGTAAACCTATTAGCCGCACTCGGACCCTTTTATATTCAATTAAAACTAACCTACACGTCTTCGAGTGCGACGTCGTCAGGGAGGAGAAGCACCTGAGAGGCCTTTTCCGTCAACCCAGAGCAAAGTCAGATCCATCCTCTGGAGGAACGGCACAGCCTGTCTCCTGGCACCTGCCTCGCCAAGAACAGGAGGCAGGAAGGAGGAGGGGTGTGTGGGGGGGGGGGGAGGAGGGAGAGAGAGAGATGGAGAGGGAGCATGAGCGGGTGGGATGGAGGGAAAAACCCAGCTGCCTCTTCTGCGCCTGAGCCCCGTGCTGCTTTTAAAGGAGCGGGGAGGGAGGGAGGGAGGGAGGGAGGGAGGGAGGGAGGGAGGGAGGGGAGAGCGAGAGGCAGAGAGACTGCTGGCACCATCTGTACCCGTCTTTTGTATTCCAGCCCTCATCTTTACACAGAGCGAGGCTGGTGTGCTCAGTGTTCAGATGAAAAGGAGAGGACGTGCCTTTTGGGGTGCGCTGCGCGGAGAGGGGAAGGTGTCTGTGTGTGCATGTGTGTGTGTGTGTGTGTGTGTGTGTGTGTGTGTGTGTGTGTGTGTGTGTGTGTGTGCGCGTCAGCAGGCGTGCGCTCTGTTTGCGAGCGCTCATGTGAGGGCAAATCTCTGGGTTGCCATGTTTGTGATGGGAGTCAGACGCTTTTGTTTGTTCCTCCCTCCCATCAGCCGCATTAGCCTGATGCCTCCTCTCTCAATGACTCACTCAACCTTCTTCTCTTTTTTTTTTTTTTTGTTCATCCCTCCCTCTCTGTGTAATATGTGCCGTGGTGGCCGGTCCCTGCGTGTAGCAGCAGGACGGACCCTGCCCGCGCTGTCTGCTGTCATATTGACGTGGCTTTTTGCAGCTGTAATCACCGAGCGCTCCGTCTCACCCCCCCCTCCTCCCTCCTCCCTCCTCCCTACTCCCTCCTCCCTCCTCCCTCCTCCCCTCCTCCCTCGCTCCTCGGCTCCTCAGTCTGCCTTGGAAGTGGCGTGAATCATAAGAGGAGATGGCTGCCCTGCTCTTTAAATTGAATCCACGTTCCCTTTCTCCTCTTGACGGAGGGGCTATAGACGGAGGAAGGAGAGCGAGAGGGAAAAGGGAAAGAGAGCGTTTTGTCGTTGGCACGGTACAAAAAAACATGCACTGCAGATGAAAAGCATGTGATTTGATCTGTGGATGCTACCTCACCAAGCGGGAGGCAGGGAGGTGGAGAGGAGGGAAGGGCTGGGGACCATCTGCAGGCCCAGAGTGAACCCTAGTGGCCAACAGCTGCAACGACATGCTGGATAAGAAGCCCATCTCTTAGATGATATATTCCCTGAAGGAGCCTCCTCTGGTGTCTCTCTGTGGGAGGAGCTTCCTGATGTGGGAAATAGTTAGGTGATCTCTTTTGGTACCCTTAGTCTGAAATATTATATAATTATTAAGCGTGTTGATATGTTGCTTCTTTTTATCTTTCATAAAGTGCATTTAAATGAATTTATAAAGTGACACATTTTGTTGGTTATTGGCAGGAAAATGTTCTTTTCAGGATGAAGCCATTTTTCTTTAATTTCATATTTAGTTAATAAATTCATTAGTATACACAAAGAAATTGGCAGGGAGAGCCCTAATGGAAAAAAACACCCTCCCAGGACCGATACATTTATACAATAAAGACGTAACTATTAAAATAATACTAATAGAAATAAACTAGCAGAGTAAATAACTATTGAAAGAAAAGGCAAGAATCACTCAAACTATAAAAGTGGCACAGGAGTGTGCAGCCGAATGCAAATGTCTTCCTCATGTACCTGGCTGCTCTCATGGATGATAGTAATGCATTAAACGTCTGCATTCATGTTCCTCCTGTGGAAATGTAAAAGTAAAAGACAAAAAAAAGTAAAATATAAACACATCAACTAAAAAAATAATACTGAAAGGACACAACAGCGTTCATAACAAGGTTTTACCTTCACTCGGCAGATCGTTTCAGAAAAGATTCAGACATTCTTGTCATTTTTTTTATCGCCTTTTCTTATGATTTTTCATCTTTTATGATGCTTAAATGTTCAATGTTGTTGCACACGTGGCCTGAGACTGTACACCTGTTGTGTTTTGTACCTCACACAGACCGGACACAGAGCCTACGCATCATTTTGTCCGGCTATTGCTTTTTTTCTCCAGAAGCTTCTTTTCCTAAGTTTCTTCTACCCTCCTCACAGTTTTTGCAGTGTTTTTTGTTTTTGTGTTTTTTAAGCGCTTGCCGTCGTTAATTTCTCACAGGAGTCCACCGATCCACTCATTCCTCTGCTCTCTCTCTCTCTCTCTCTCTCTCTCTCTCTCTCCAGCTCTCCTGTCCTCGTGGTGTGAGGAGCTGGGACGCCTCCTCCTCCTCCGCCACCAGAAGAACCGGCAGAACGAGCCTCCGGGAAAAGTGCCCATGCAGCCCCCCATGAGCGCCATGAAGCCCGGCCTTTCACACGGGTCAGTATTCACACCGCTGCGCTTTTTGGCGTGTGTGTGTGTGTGTGTGTGTGTGTGTGTGTGTGTGTGTGTAAACAGACAGACCAGGCCCTTGGGGAAAGCCCTTCCTCTCCACATGAAGCCCGGTGTTCCTTCTGGATCGGTAGCCACACAAAGTGCCAACTCGCTGCTTGTAGCACATTCAATACGGACCAACAGTATGCCTCGTTACACTTATGTATGCATTTCAAGAGGAAATACATGCTTTTTCTTTATAATCCTAACACTAAAACCATTATCTCTTCCTATTGTTGAGCAAATGAAAATATACCCGCGATGACTATTGTGCACATCAAATATTTGTGAAGTGACGCAGGGCACGTCTGATGTGTTTTCGTCTGTCCTCAGCAGAGACGGGTCTTTTCCCTACGACTCGGTCCCCTGGCAACAGAACACCAATCAGCCTCCAGGTTCGTTGTCGGTGGTTACGACCGTCTGGGGCGTGACCAACACGTCGCAGAGCCAGGTGAGATCCCACATCTGACCCACAGAGTAGACGTGTGTCTGAGTGCTGCTGCCAAAGCAGGGTTCGTACGGTCACGGAAAACCTGGAAAAGCCATGCAATTTTAAAATGGTCATTTCCAGGCCTGGAAAATTCATGGAAAAAACAGAAATCACAAAAGTTTGGGAAAAGTCATGGAAATGTGTTATATTCACTTGTTCATTCACGCCGAGAAATAATGAATGTTTTAGAAAGAAAGACTCAAAATATAAGCCGGCAAACGCTCTCATACTGGCGGCGCAATTTTCTTTTTTTTCCGCGTTGCAAGTGAACGCACCTTAACTGGAACGTTCGATGGCCATAGGGAAGCACATGTTTATTCTTTAAATAAAATATTGTTTCTTATTCATTTGTTTCATTTAATGTATACTGTTTAAATACTAAATGTTCTCACTTTTTCATGTATAAACCGAGATTTCAGTTTGTTCATGGACATTTGTTTTAAAGTCATGCAAAAGTCATGGAAAAGTCATGGAAATCCACTGGTCAACATGTGTAAGAACCCTGCCAAAGGTTCCTCGGCCGTCACGTAGACCTATATTCAGATATTTTACTTTTCTGTCTTAATGTTAAAGCATCCAACGTTTACCCCTGTATCTCTTGTATGTCTATGTCCAACAGGTGTTGGGGAACCCCATGGTGAACAACAACAACCCCATGAACCCCGGGGGCAACCCTATGGGCTCGGGGATGCCTGGGAACAATCCCGGGATGAACTCTCCTCAGTTTCCTGGTCCTCAGCAGCAGTTCCCCAACAAGGGTAACCCCAACCAGGGCTACATGCAGCAGGGCATGTACGGGCGACCCAACTACCCCGGAGGAGGAGGCTTTGGTGGCAAGTAAGTGGACATCTGATAAGTGATTGAAACCGCTTATAACAGGGTTCGTACAGTCATGGAAAACCTGGAAAAGTCATGGAATTTTAAAATGGTCATTTCCAGGCCTGGAAAAGTCATGGAAAAAACAAAAATCATAAAAGTTTTGGAAAAGTCATGGAAATTTGTTATAATCACTTGTTCATTTATGCCAAGTTTGAAATAATGAATGTGATTTTTAAAGAAAGACGCTCAGAATATAAGCCGGCGTGCGCTCTCAATACGCAATGTTTTCGAATTTTTTCATGTTTATACCGAGATTTCAGTTTGGTCATGGAAATTTGGTGAAAAGTCATGGAAAAGTCATGGAAAAATCATGGAAAAATCATGGAAAAGTCATGGAAATCCATCTGTCAACATGTGTAATAACCCTGTTATAAAGAATGAACCGCGTCAGAACAAATGATCAGTGGTTAATTTCCTCTATTGCGTTGCTTCTTCGTCAGTTACCCCGGCGGGCCTAACTCCGGACCAGGAGGAATGGGCATGCAGCAACACTCCCGCCCTCCGTCGGACTTCACCCAGCCCGCCGCCGCCGCAGCCGCCGCCGCGGTTGCCGCCGCTGCCGCCACAGCAACCGCCACCGCCACGGCGACCGTCGCCGCCATGCAGGAAACCCAGAACAAAGACATGAGCCAATACGGACCGGTAGGCAGACAGCAGCACTTCCCTCACTTTGCCTTCCAGTAGACGTTGATTTAGGGTTATTGGGGAACGCGGTTGAATCGATGTTAAGTGCAAATCGTTAGCTGGTGTCATAATGGGCCAAATAGAACATTTAGCTATAAGAAAAGCTGAGCGGGACACGTTTTTTAAAAATTCTTTTCTCTTGTGTGAGTTGTAATAGACTCTTTTCACTCGCAGATGGTTGATTGCACCCATTTTTGTTTTCCAGATGAGTTCCTCTTTCCAGATGGGACCAACCCAGGCGTACAGCAGCCAGTTCATGAACCAGCCAGGACCCCGCGGCCCTCCATCCAACCCTGGGAACATGGGCTCTGGCATGAATCCATCCAACATGAGCGGACCCCCCATGGGAATGAACCAGCCGAGGGGCCAAGGCATGGGGCCTTTTGGGGGCCACGGCCAGAGGATACCCCAGCAAGGCTATGCAGGCCCCCGGCCTCAGGGCATGGGTATGCAGGGCATGAAGAGGCCGTACCCAGGGGAGGTGAGTGGACGAGAGTTCAACACTTTCACAATCCATGTTTAGCTTGTTTGATGAATGTTAAAATTTACGTGAGGCATCCCTTAATCCACAGCCAAACTATGGTGGTCAGCCGTACGGACCAAACAGCCAGTTCCCAAACCAGCAGGGGCCCTACCCCACACAGAACCCCTCGAGGCCGCTGCCGTCCCCCAACTATCCCGGCCAGAGGATGCCAGGCCAGCAGCTGCAGAGCCCATACCCACCACCCAGCGGTGCCATGGGCCAGTACTATAAGGTGCAGGAATTATGCTATTCACATAAAGATTCAGAGAATTATTCGTAGGGTTTTATACCAAAAACCTTTTTGCAAGGTGTCAGCTGATTTCTTTTTTAAATATATATATATATATATTTTTATCTGCTTCATCAAATTACAGCAAGAACCATCTTTTAACGGCCAAACAAATAACTTCTCTGGGGGTGGATATCAGTACAGCCAGGGTAATATGAATGGGGTAAGTTCATTTTCGTACCAATTGGGTTTCATCGCATTATCATTCTCTTGCTTGTGTTGATCATAGTCCGATAAACATTTGATTTACTGATCAATTGTCTTCTATATAGCCGCCCAGACCAGTGGGCAACTATCCTCACTCCCCAGTGCCAGGCAACCCCACCCCTCCGATGACGCCAGGGAGCAACATCCCTCCGTACCTGTCGCCAAACCAGGACGTGAAGCCCCCCTTCCCTCCTGACATCAAACCAAATATCACCGCTCTCCCGCCCCCTCCAGGTCAGTAACTCGAAAATGAAGAAATCATAATCGTGTAATAACTCTTCAAAGGTTCATGATAGTCTGACCGTGGCTCTTCTTCACCCAATGTAGCCAACCACAACGAGGAGCTGCGGCTAACGTTCCCGGTGCGAGACGGCGTGGTCCTGGAGCCCTTCAGGCTGGAGCACAACCTGGCGGTCAGCAACCACGTCTTCCACCTGCGGCCCTCTGTACACCAGACGCTCATGTGGAGGTAAGACATCAAGCAAGGAACATACAATAAGACGGTCTTCCTGACCACCTGAGGGCAACTCAGACACTGAACTCTTTTAAGACTGGTCTAAAAAACGTTTTATTCAGGAAGGCATATTTTTTATCTTGAGTTAATTTATTGTCAGCTATTACATTCTTCTTTTTTAAATTTATTTTGTATGGGTTGCTTTAACTATGTTTTAATCGGTTTTATTTGTTTTTACTATCTGTGTGGCATTCTGAGATTCTTGAAGGAAGAGAGCGATAAAAATATAATGCATTATTATTATTATTATTAATATATTTTTAGATGTTTTTTTGACATTAGGTTGAAATGCAAACATGAAACTGTGAGAACAACTTTTAATCCTTGTTTTAGTGCCTGGCTGCTGGCTCTTGGAGCTCACAGTGTATGTTTTAGGACTATTTGGTGACCAACAAAATAATCGGAACTATCCAATGGGCGTGAGTCTAGGGCAGGGGTCAGGAGCCTTATTGACTGGGAGAGCCATACAAGCCAAATAGTTCTAAATATATTTCATTGAGAGTGTAGAAAGAGCAAGCTACCTCCAAACCCCAGAGTTTTTATCACCTCGCCCCGGGTCAAAACGTCATTTACGGACAAGTATTTTCACAATAAAAGTCCTGTCTATTATTGTCTGTATTAAAGTCACCTTCACAATAAAAGTCCCGTCTATTCTAAGTCACGTCACGAATTAAAACCGGCTTCGTCAATCTATAATAATAACATATAGTCGCTCTCATGAACATACATTAATTCTTGCCATTTACATTTGCATAGAGTAAACATTGCTCTTATGCTTCATAATACATTAATAACAATATCAATATTCTCCCTAATATTTTCTATTATAACATCTGCAGATGTTATCAAAATAAACTATTACAACTTAACAAGAGCCATATAGTATTTTTAACGTATAATAAATGCTATATGTTATGTTTTTAATGTGACTTCTGGTGCTGCATGATGCTACAGGGGGGGGGGTAGATATCTGCTGGTTAGATACAATCAATAACAGACGGCTGTTTAGTTTAATAAAAGAACAAAGACGTCTTTAAGAAAAGGACCTGACATTACTTCTGCTGTAATCTGGCGCGATAGAGAAAATTACAGGGGGGCGGGCGTAGATTTTTTTATTTATTTTGCAACTCAAAATTGTCTGGGAGCCATATGCCGTCACCGGAAGGGCCATATATGGCTCGCGAGCCAGAGGTTCCCGACCCCTGGTCTAGGGTCATTATTATTTTCCTTTGACATGACCAGCCTTGTACGAAAAGATCTTGACACATACAAGCCCCATAAAGTATCTCTGGCACATTTGGATAGGAAGCCAGTGACGGATCGTCTTCTTGTTGGTGCACAGACAACTTGGGGTCAGCCATGACAAAGACAAGTGTAAGGTGGATCATCCATTAACTGAAAATGATGTGTCCATCCATAGTAATGTGGATGACCCCCAACTATACATCAGTGTAAAACCCAGAGATCATTAGATTCTCAGTCATCAGGGAAATTGCATCACACATAAGAGACCTGAAGTAAAGAACCAATGGGTATTCTTTAAGTCATCTTAACCTTTGGCAAGCTGATTGAAAAAGGATGTGTAGTCATTCCGTCTGCCGCTGACAATTATTTAAAAAAGATCAAACGCCCCCAAAGGTCAGTCATCCATTCATTTTCTCTGATTTAGATTATTGTAATTCCCATTCCTCCCCCTCTCAAGCCAAAGTCATTCTCCCATCTGGAGCTTATTAAGAGTCTCGCAATGAGAGTTATTTCTTCCCATCAGTGGTGGTCTGCCTGCTTTAGGACTGATTAGATGGTTGGAGAGGACGCACACATCAGACCGCGGTTGTCTTTTCTGTCCCCACAGGAGACTCCGTAACACTCGCTAATGGAGATCCTTTCTTTTTCTTTCTTTGTCCGTGCAGATCGGACCTGGAGCTGCAGTTCAAGTGCTACCACCACGAAGACCGCCAGATGAACACCAACTGGCCGGCGTCCGTCCAAGTCAGCGTGAACGCCACGCCGCTCACCATCGAGCGGGGCGACAATAAGACCTCCCACAAACCCCTGCACTTAAAACAAGTATGCCAGCCAGGAAGGAACACGATCCAGATCACAGTCACTGCCTGCTGCTGTGTGAGTACACCAATCTACACGAATGAAAAGAGGTTTTATACCAAAGTACCAGCAAATGATTTTGAATTTTAAAGCTTAGAACAGATGTTGTTAAAAAGTAGTTCCCCTAAGAGTAGTGTAGAATCTTTTCCTCTTCCCGCTTGTCGTGGTGTGGTTGAAGACGGTTTGATGGAAAAAAAAGAGGTTCGGTCGACAACAGGACTTATCAAGAATATTGTGTTTATTCTTAATAAGCACAGGTCAGGAAACAAAAGCCCGGGAACGTTTGGAGACTCTCAGGAGGCCAGATTGGAGAAGTCTGATAAACATGCATTTCAACATGTGTTTTATACACACAAAAGAGGAGGAGTTTATTATTACCAGCCTTCGTGGCCCAATCACCTTCATGCAAAATTACCTCATCCTAAGACTGATCAACTAAGTTTGACCCCAGACCCATTGGACCCCCAGGTTCATATCTTAATGGCCTTTGGCCCTAATTAAAGACAGGTGAAAAACAAGCAATGTTCTAGAAATGATCTACTAACGTCCAAGTCGAGGTATGTTATATAGATTTGTAAACCTTTGAGTTCTGACTTTGCATATTTTGTATAAACTGATATTACAAAGTATATGAAAATATACCACAATAGTTTGTGTGAGTGACTTTGATGTTTCCCCTCGCAGTCGCACTTGTTTGTGCTGCAGCTCGTCCACCGGCCATCGGTCCGCTCGGTCCTCCAGGGCTTACTGAAGAAGAGGCTTCTGCCTGCAGAGCACTGCATCACCAAAGGTATAAGAAAAGAAAACGAGTCACGTGTCGCACGCTAATCGTTCAAGGAGTCCCCGCTTACGCGTTTTTATCTATTTCCTCCCGTCTCGAAGTTAAGAGGAACTTCAGCAGCGTCGCGGCATCGTCGGGGAACGCAGCGCTCAACGGCGAGGACGGCGTGGAGCAGACGGCCATCAAGGTTTCCCTCAAATGTCCGATCACCTTCCGGCGAATACAACTTCCAGCGAGAGGCCATGACTGCAAACACGTTCAGGTGAGCACTAACACACCGGGAGTCAAACGGCACATGCAGAGAAGGATTTGGAAATAATGCTCTAGCTAACGAGTGTTTCGACTTTTCTTGCTCTTCCAGTGTTTTGATCTGGAATCGTATTTACAACTCAACTGTGAGCGGGGGACATGGCGATGTCCTGTATGCAAGTACGTTGATCAGCTTGAAGACAAAGCAGTATTCCGCCCAGACTTGTCTCTCGCAGCATTTTAAGCCCCGCCTCTTTTCTCTCCTCAGTAAAACGGCGTTGTTAGAGGGACTCGAAGTGGACCAGTACATGTGGGGAATCTTAAATGCCATTCAAAAGTAAGTTAGACACAAATGTGTGGCGCCTATGATTTATAATTTATTTATTTGGTTGCATTTTAACCCTTTTGTCTGTGTTTCCCCAGCTCGGAGTTTGAGGAGGTGACCATTGACCCGACATGTAGTTGGCGGCCGGTGGCTATAAAATCGGATATCCACATCAAGGAGGATCCAGATGGACCGCTAGCCAAGAGGTTTAAGACTATGAGCCCCAGCCAGATGATCATGCCCAATGTGATGGAGATGATAGCTCAGCTCGGCCCCGGACCGTCACCCTACCCGTTGTTGTCTTCCCAAGGGGGAAACAACAGTGAATACGGCAGCCAAGGTAGGGGACAAAGGCCTTATACCTAAGTAAACATTCTCTGAATGTCGGGGAGATGAACAACAAAACCTAGCGTCGGATAATTGACAGTTTTTTTTCCTTTCATTTTGTGATCAAAGGCAACAGTTACCCGGGACACGGGAACTTTGACTTCCCTCACGGCGCGCCTGGTGGAACGTCGATGAACGATTTCATGCACGGCCCCCAGCTGTCTCACCCTCCCGACATGCCCAACAGCTTGATGACTCAAGACAAGCCACTCTCACACAACATGCCCGACTCAGTGAGTTCACTTCATCAACTCTGTTTTTCAGCCTCTCTTTGTCTTTTGTATCACTTTTCTGCTGCATAGTTCTCTGTTTTGCTTTCTTGATGATCTGTTAAACTATTTCTTTGCAACCTATATAAATCAGGTGTGAGCGTTTACTTCTTCAGATAGTTTAATTTGTCAGTAAGTACAGAAAACACACAAAACAAACTGAACTACCATGCAGAATAAATGTAGACATGCCGGAAAGAACAATTAAAGACATTGTCGACACAGCCTGGCTAGCTTTTACCGCTGCTAAGCTAACCAGCTGCTTTATCTTTATCGTACTGACATAGAAGTTGTAATTATCTTCTTATTTATATTGCAAGGAAGCACATTTCCAAAAAATGCCTTTAAAGCATGTGTTTGTAGTAAAATAAAATGACTGACGCTAGAAACCATTATGCATTTCCTTGCAGAAAAAGATTTTTCTCAAGCCATAAAAATAAGATGTATTAGTATTAGTAAATCTGATGATTTCCCCCGTCTCCCTACAGATACCTCACTCTACAGGCAATGATCAATCGCATTGTCCTCTGCAGAGCTTACATCCATCTCCACACCCTGGGAGCCAATCAGGACAGCAGCTACACCACAGCGGGCCTCCTCAGCAGTCGCGACAAGCTCCGCCTCCTCAACAGCAACAACAACAACAACAGCAACAACAGCAGCAGCAACAACAACAGCAACAACAGCAGCAACAACAACAGCAGCAACAGCAACAACAACAGCAACAACAACAGCAACAACAGCAGCCGACCGGTCCCAACAACCATCCCCACGGCGACCTGGCCTTCAACCCCTCCAGCAGCTTGGACAGCCAAGCAGGGTCGGACATGCCGGAGCCATCTTTAGACGTGAGTCCCAACACACGGCACAACATGTCAGCGTTCAATCATCTGTGTTCACTTTCAGTCACTAATCAAACCCTCCCTCCTTCCTTCCTTCCTTCCTTCCCTCCTTCCTTCCAGCTTCTTCCAGAGCTCGCTAACCCCGACGAGCTTTTGTCGTACCTGGATCCACCTGACCTCCCCAGCAATAGCAACGATGACCTTCTATCGCTCTTCGAAAACAACTGAGGCAATTCAGACACACATAAACTTTTCTGACTGTCTGCAGTTCCCCCCCCCCCCCCCCCCCTGAGAACCCTGGGCGGTCGCTCAGTACTTGATAAACACAAAGATGCACTCCCTTTCTCTTCTTCCTCTTGTACAGTTTTCATTGGCCAGCACAGATTGACTGAAAGAGGTTAAAAACTCCAAGACAAGGCGGGAACGTGGCGCCGCCCCCCTGGCGATACTTAGAACTGTGCAGCTGTACTCTTGTTATTTTTTTACCCCACACACAGGTGTGTATGTGTGCACATTAGGAACGTGTTGTAGCATTTTTGTATTCATGTTTTGTTTCCTTTTTGAGAAGATAAAAGGAGTTCAATGTATAAAACTGAAAAATAGCTGTTAAAAACCTGCGCTATCTGGCCAGTGATACGTCCACGTTGTTGTTTCAAACTGAGAGGCCTCAGCTTCCCGGTGTCACAGCTCCATTCCCTGACACACATCTTTTAAAAGCACAAGAGATTCTGGCCATGCAAAATAAAATAAATAAAATCCGTCTTTACAAAGGAAAAACTAAATCAGTTGGATCCGCCGATGTCTGTCCTTGGCAAACATGTTTTTTTAATAATTTCTTGCTCAACATTTTAAACAGATTTTTGGGAATAATCGGCTTCCACTTTGTCTACAATTGTGATACCTACATATTTTTGTCAAAAATAGGTACACCGGCCTTTCAGTCCTGAGAGCTGAGTGGTGGAACGGAAAAGATGTTCGTCCCCACTGAAACAAAGCAAAAAGTTTATATCGCACATCACGAATAGCATACCTGGACTTCGACATAATGTATAGTTACCGTCCTCCTGTGCAGAGGAGTGATTTTAATGGAAAGGTACAATATGAGAAACCTGAGTTCCTGTGAAGCACCTGCTGCTTTCATTTCTTCCTGCAACGACTTCTTCCACGGCGCCTGCTCTGCGCGTTGCTCGTGTCAGCAATTTTTACAGCGACACATCTCCCCCCCCGTTAAATGATGTGCCGTTATAGTAGTCTACAAAGTGCATGTGTGCCAAGCCCTTGTCTAGTGCTGTTCCAAATGGCAACAAAGAAGAAGAAAAAAGATAGTGTGGTTTTTATCAGTTGCTTTTTTCACGGCTCTTTTTTTTGTCTGTACGTTTGTTTTTTTGATTTGTGTCAGATTTAGTATGATTTATTTAACACTAACATTGAAGGGATAATGCTGATATCAGCGATACATGTATCGTGTATTTGCTGAATATACTGTATTATATTTGTGTTCTTGTTTTTGTCGCTGCATAATTTAACGATCCATAAATCTTTTTGGGAAACTGCTCAACATCACCAAAGTTAGAGGGATGAGAATGGAGAGGTTTTGTGTTTGCTCGGTCCTGTGCAAGACTGCGAGTGTGTGCATGAGTGAGTGTGAGATTGTGTGTGTGTGTGTGTGTGTGTGTGTGTGAGTGTGTGTGTTTATATTTGTGTGGTGGGAAGAAATATTGATTTCATAGATATATGGGAGGACAAAGACAGTTTATCCATCACTGCTGTTCAAGAAGTGGTTTTTAAAGCAGTATTGGTACAGATCTTTTGCCACATTTGTTTTCAATTTCACTTTTTGAGAAGAGTGCTGTTCAGTATGCAAATGTATTATTTTTAAAGAAAAAATGCTATTGTACTGTAAATATCATTGTGAATATTTTTGTATCATCTTGATAATGTGTGTCCTTTGATCATTAGTCGTCCGACCTAACAACGTATGCTCCCAGACGTCCATCTAACCACTGACTTTGTTTGTAACCAGCGTACGACAGCTGTCTCGCCTCCTCGTTGTGGGGAGGCCAGTCCAAATGTCTCATAAGCTATTTCCTGCAGGTCGCCATGCTTTCTAGTCACTTTCCTCCCAGTGCACTCTGTCTCACACCTGTCCTTGATAGACAGGTGTCCCATGTGTATGTGCCCCCCCCCCTCCCCTACCCTACATCAGCTCACAGTGATTGTGAAGCGTCATTTCAGTTTTCAGATGCCAAGCGCGGTTCGACGCAATCTTTTTCTTTTACGCTCCGATGTATTTGATTGAAAACGTTGTCTGTTCATCATTTTACGTTGACATTTTATCAGTGATACTGAACAGTAACGGTTTAAAAAAGATGTGGTATCGGCTGGCTTTCAGTGTAATTAGTGAGCTATGTGAATATCATAATTGTCAATACACAGTGGTATCACAACCCTATTTTAAAGAAATCCATGATATTGTTTATATTTTTGTTATAGAAAATGTGGCTTTTTTAAAAGCATGAGACCATATACATTTTTATCCCCTTTTTGTTTTTGGTAAATTATTTTGTACTGGTTTTCTTATTAATCTGTAAGGCTAGAAATCCAATTTCTTTCAACTGTAGAATTGTGCTGATTTAACCACCCTGGTTTTATGTAAACATTATTTTAAGCGTCATTTATGAAATATTATTTGTTCCAGTTCAGCACACTAACATGTTGTTTCATATTTATGTCACAAAGAGACATCAAATCAAAAAAAGATAATCCCTCTTGTAACAATACACTCCCACATTTTCCTATTTTATTATCAGAATTGAAACTTTCGATCGATCCCACGGACATCATCATCATTTCACCTTTTGCTCTCACTTTCAAGTGAGCCAATTTGGTCAAAGGCAGCACCTCAAATCTGTAGTTGCACAATCACAGTAAGGGCCATTTCTCTGGGGAAAGTTGTTTTTAAAAAAGGAAAAAAAATAAAATAATACATTGCAGAGAGAAAGGGCACGTTCATCATTGTGGCCTGGAAAGGATGTCGAGGGCAAGGCTAGATCAAACGTCCCAAGGATGCCTGTATATATGTAAATGAATATAGAGACATGTGAACAGAAATGTATTCATTTTCCCTGGGAATGTGCATTGTTTCTTCAGAATAATAAAAAGCTTGCAACCCCTCAACTGGAAGTGGCTGAATATGGAAAATTCAGCATTTTGTTCTCCCTATATAATATACTTTCGCCTCTTTTGTTAGGGGAACTGGGACAGCGGTGTTTCACATGTAATATTTAGCCTGAGTGTTCTAGTCCGTCGCCTGCGTACTCTTGAGGTGCTAAACTAAAAAAGGAAGAGGAAAAAAAAGGTTACAAAATTGTTCAGAGGGGTGGGAGAAAGGCAAAGGGAGGGACGGGTCCAGAAGATTGTAACCAAATCCATAGTTTGAACACTTTTTTTTATATCACGAGCAGTTGTAAAAATCATACAATCTAAGGTGATTCATGCAATGTGGCCATTGTCTCTATTGTGTACATTGTGTGGACAATCATTTCATATTCTAAACTGGTCAGAAAATAAAAGGAACTAATTGTGATTTTTAGTCTTGCAGAACTGTATGTAGTTAGATGATGTGACAACCTAATATTTATCTAATAAATATGTATTCAGATGATACCTGTATGTCCCTGTGGTCCTGTCTTTTGTGCACTTGCATCATAGTCTAAGGATTACACCTGCCTAACTCCCAGAGGCTGTTTATGCAAGCAAAAGGTGTTAATTCTGGGTATCGCATTTTAACTAACGTAGCTTAATATCAGCTTTAAATTTGGAAATAATAGGAGCCCAAGTCCTTTAACTACACAGAATAATTTAAACAAAGGGTTTTAAACTGGTTCATTGGAATGACTTGGAGGAGTTCTATGACCTATATTATAATAATGTGTATTTTTAATACTGACGCGCTGATAGCTGAGCAGAAGCTTACTGTTGTGCTCCAAGTGGAGACAGTTTTATACTATTTTATATGCATTTGGGAAGTTTAATACCTAAAGGTCTGCAACAAGCTCTGTTTTCTCCCATACAATTATATGTTGTGTGATTTAGGGCATTGAAAATCCGGACTGTTCGGCCTAAATCCGTACTTCTGCACACCATATCATATAGGCAGACATGTTTTTTGTCTTGGCCTACTTATATGTTGTTGACACGTGATCACGTGTTATCTCGCGAGTTTTCAAGATAATGCAGTTCCGGTGAAAAGCCATAAGAACAGTCACGGTATTCACAGATATATGTCAGCGTTTGTGTCCATTCTTTTATTTTATTTAATATTTTTTCTGCGGTTGCTCCCCTCGCATGTCACTTTGAATATATGTGTTTCCCTTTAATATTGATAATTAATTAAATTGGACAATGTGAAATTGTTGAATACATAATACAACATCAAAATGAATCACTTCCGGTGGTGAAAGAAAGACTTCCTCCCGTCGTCTCTCCCGTATGTAAGCGTGACTTTGTCATCATCGAGGCGAAAGACTGAACAACTTTAGCTTTTAAAATGTTAATGCTACCGAACAGAGTCAAGCTATGTTCTCTGGCGTTTGTGGCCGCGCGCATGTGCAGCAGCGGCCCGGCCGCCGCCAACAAGAACCCCACGGTGTACTTTGACATCGCTGCAGACAACCAGCCCCTCGGGAGGGTAACCTTCGAGGTGAGCCGACACCGTGTAGCGCGTGCCGGTGGCAATGATTGAGAAAATAACACCTGCTGAATACCGACGGTGCGTCTGAATGTATCATTGATTAAACTGTGTTTCGTTCTGTTGCAGCTCAACGCCGAAGTTGTGCCAAAGACTGCAGGTGAGAGCTTGTTCTTCCCATAAACCCGAGTGGCAAATCTGGTTTGACCGCTTTAGTCGGATAAGCTGAAGGTTACAAAAAATAAAAAATAATAAATGTTTGTGTTGAGTGGAAATGCTCCTTCTTAAAGCTAAACAAGATATTCATAAACTCACTTGGAAAAAATCCTATTAAAAAACCCAACCTATTAAAAAAACCCAAACATGGCTGCAACCTTCACCAAGTTCAGCAGTAAAATGCAACGTTACGCATTATTGCAGCACTAATATTGCTCCAATAACATCGTATAGAATGGTACTGACCGGGATCACAGTTATGCATATTGAGTGCTTTTACTTTGATACGTAAACTACATTTAGCTGATGATAATTTTACTTCAGTAAGGTTTTAAATGTGGCACTTTGAAGGTCACCAGATAGTCAATACGGGTATTTTGGTCAAAAAGAAATGGTGGAATTTAGAAGCCCAGGCCTGAAAAGAAATAAACAAACACTTCAATAAATATATGAGTGAGTTGAAGTCGGTCACACGTTCAAATATGATTATTATTTGTTGTTATTGTTTCTGGTATCCCCTGATGTGGTGTGGCACACTGAGCTGTGTGGACTGTCAGGCGGGGGATCTGACGTAGTCTGTGTTGCAGAGAACTTCCGAGCGCTGTGCACAGGGGAGCCAGGCTTCGGCTACAAGGGATCCACTTTCCACAGGGTGATCCCTGACTTCATGTGCCAGGTTAGGCTTGTCTCCTTTTTCCTTTATTGTGCCCATTGTCGTGAAGCATCGCAGCTGTTGCAGTGCAGTGACGCTATTTGTTTTCAGGCTGGAGACTTCACTAACCACAATGGAACTGGCGGCAAATCTATCTATGGGTTGAAGTTTACTGATGAGAACTTCAAGCTGAAGCACACCGGACCTGGTAATCATTTGTTTTGTACACTACTGGGAAAATCATTCACTTTCTTTTCTTTCTTTCTTTCTTTCTTTCATTCATTTGTTCTGCAGACTTCACAATTCCAACCTCATTATTTCCTTTTGATGCGACAAACAGGACTGCCGGGCTGCACAGACTTTAGTACAAAGACGGTCGACTTACTCTCTCCAGGCCATAATACGGTCTGACTGCACAGTTGGGATACAATGCAAATGCATTAAACGTCCCACTTTAGAAGCTGCAATATTTATCACAGATGGATAAACTGTTGATAAACTGTTGATTTTCAGGAAGTCTTTTTTCCAGTAAAGTATTGGAAACGGACAGATAAATATTATAGTATTATAATGAGCCACAATTAAACAAAGACCAGGAACAGATTTAATATTTAACATGACTTAAATATTTAAAATAATATAAAAGAGTGCCGGAATATGCAAGAGGGCATCTCAATATATGAATGAATGTGTATATAAGCATGATGCCTAGTGTTCCTCATGACACATGGTGTCTTACTCATTTTCGCCAGCAGGTGGCAGCAAAATACAGATAATGTTTAAGTTATGTTTCTGAAACTGAAGCCACTAAGTGAATTCAGCCAACCTTCCTTGTCTTATTTAGCTCTGTTCCTTCTCTTTTGTGACCACAATATTTAAATATCCATATGTGTGTTTGTGATCATGACTCTTATTTTTCTGAGTTTCTCTGAGGTTCTCTCATCACTCAAGTTTCTTTGCAGCTCAGCTGAAAGGCAGTTTATTTTTTTCTGTCAAAGTAATAACTTTTTCATCGCTGCGTTGCAGGAATCTTGTCTATGGCCAACGCTGGACCCAACACCAACGGATCCCAATTTTTCATCTGCACCAGTAAAACAGAATGGTATGTGCAGTCATACACCACATTGGGTACTGCAGTTTTTTTATTACACTTCACTGTTCTTTGTCCTATTTCTCTCATCACTATTACAATTGGTACATTATTCTCTTTTTTTACACATTGTCAGTTCCACACAATACCTTTCACCCCTTACCTGTACATAATGTAGATTCCACCCAGTTGGAAAACTCTGGTAAAGAACCCAATCTTAAAATTCATCCAATCTTTTTAAAAGGCTTTTGTTAACGCAGCTTTTAAAGAATGTGTTTCATTATTGTCCGGTTGTTGGTAAAATGCTAATTCATGTTTTTTTAGTCCCTTCTTGCTGTGAATTCTTCTAATACTTTGACACAACAGCAACAAATAAAAAAGGATTTCAATGACGACCCAAAAGAGCGTTGCAGGAATAGTGGCGTGGAGAGCCAAGAGTCCCGCCCAGCTGGGAGCATGGTGGGTTGTCTCTCAGTCCGGGGCCGGGATAATAAACGTCTTTCTATCTTCTTTTAGGCTGGATGGCAAGCATGTTGTCTTTGGCAGCGTGAAGGAGGGGATGGACGTGATCAAGAAGGTGGAGTCTTTCGGTTCTCGGTCTGGGCGAACCTCCAAGAGGATCACTATCGCGGCCTGCGGAGAGCTGGACTAGCCTCTGAGCGGCGCGCCTGGCCGACGTCTCGTCTCCTGCTGTAAACCCAATGTGAGGGAAAGAGGAAAGAGGGGCTTTCCCCCGGTCCCGGTACAGAGTGCTGCCTCTCTTTGCTGGCAATAGATACTTCAGGTGGCGCGTCTAACCAGTTAACTGTGACAAGGGATACAATGTGAAATGACGACTTCTATTGAATTTGAGAAGAGATGGAAATACGTGAACATGCAGTGACACGGGTTTGGAAAAGAAGCATTGTTTTGCGAAAAAATAAAGTCTTTTTTTTTTTCTAAATATGTTCTTGCCATCTGTTTTTATACTGCACGATCCTCGATGTCAGAGTGTTTAAAAATGTGTTTGAGTCGAAGGTGAGTCCGGTTTTTTGGAGAGGCGGATGAGGTCGTTCGTCTTGCCTCCTGTTTTCCTCATCAGCCTCCGTTGACTAATGATCTTATTCCGCTAAGTATTTATTCTGCTGACATCTTTCCAGAATAATTAAGGATTAAAATGTCAGATCTAACTGCTTCTGCGAAGGGAAATGTTTCTTTTGAGGTCGGCGGGACAGCTTGAATTCACGGCTTGGCATTTTGTTCTGCCAGCTGCGCGATAAGAGGGTGAGGAGGCCAATTCTGATGCGTCGCCATAAGTAAATTTAACCAGATGCTGGAAAAATATTAGGGGAGATGGAGATTCTGTTTTAGATGATAATGTGTAACATCTGGATCGGTTACTGTTGAAGACGGAGTTTGATGTTATCAGTTGTCAGCTATAGGGTCCACGCTGACTCGTGGATTTATGAAGAACAATGCTCTTAAAGAAACCACAAACACGTTTCAATACATTTTAATACAAAAACAAGTTCAGGGTTCATTTGAATTAAGGCACAATAAAAGAGGTTTCGCACATCTTCAACAGTTCCAAGTCAAAGTATTTCTGGTCAATGTCCATTTATCATCACGATTTCAATGAAATAAAATAGAGCCACTAAATCAACATGCAACCTTCCAAATAATCCCTCATGATCTTCGGTACGTTCAGCTGTGTACTCCTTTTCCTTTTCAGTGAGACATCACGACCTCTGACCCATAAAAAGCACTTAGGTGAGACTGAGGACTGCATGCTAATACATAACTTGTAATGTCTATTTTTCAGAAATCTAAATATTTCTACCATATTGCATTGCTTTAATAACTGGAATGACAAACTACCTACAGCCACGTACATATAAAGAATAAATGTTAGTTAATATATTCCTTCACAAAGTGTAATAAAACAACAAAACTGTAACAGCTTAAAAATATTTCAAAAAAAAAAAAAAAAATCCAGTACTAATAATACAGATAATACTAATGCAGATACACACAAATACTGCATATCCTACTTGGTAAAGACTTGTTGCATATTTTATACAGAAAGATTACATTTAAGTTATTTCTGGACTATACACACACATGTAAAAGAGAATCTTCTTCATCTGGAAACTTTTGTCCCAACATGTTAGACACGAGTGAAGACAGAACATACGCTTGTTTTAATTCACAGTTGGTAAGCTTCATAGTTAAGACTTCAAATGAATATTCACAAAATGATAACCGAGTAAGTTACAAGAACCCAGCAAATATAAAGTACTCGACTCCATGGAGAGATACTTAATAAAAATAAGAAATACAGAGTCACAGTGTCAAAGAGTGTCATGAGAATAAAACCGTTAGATGCATTAAGTCCAATAGGGTAAATGATCATGTATTCTTTTGTAAATAAAATATATCTCCCGTTTTTTATAAAGCTTGGTAAGGGGTAGGTAAGGCATGAGAGTATTTGTTTCATTGCACGCGGCGGCAGTAGTAGCCGAGGTCTTTGCATTTCTCACACAGGTGCTGGGGATGCTCCTTGCTCTGGTCCGACACGTCCAGGCCGTCCGGTTTCTCCAGAGGTCGCTGGAACGAAGAAACAACGCTGAGGACACAACCTCGGCTTCCTCTGAAGGGGTTTACACAAGGTACACATGGCCTCTCATTTAAAGCTGATTTATTTCATTTTTTTAAATTAAAAAAAATGTTTTTACAACCGACTTATAGTTACAATATACTTATATTATAAATGTGTTTAGAACATCAAGTGGGGAGCTGGAATTGACCGAAGAAGTTTGTCCTCATGTGTTCAATACTTGGCTGTGGTAACTCCTAGAGTGGGCATCAAACCTCTAAATAATCATTAAAGTACACTTTAATTTGGTGTATAGTTTCATTGTAATGCCGTATCGTTTAGCTTTTTACAATCTGCATCATGGCTTTATGGAGAAAAGTCTCCTTTTCATGAATTGCCATCCAATTTCAGCTGATATTTGTCATCTTAGTTTGTTCATGAATTGGAGTTTATCTCAAATAGGCCATGCCTATGAAAATGTGCCTAACAATTATAAGAACATTTAGTAAATTTCGTGAATTTGCATAAATGCCTGGTAATTAATTAATCATAAATTAACACATTGTAGAACTATCAGCACCAAAAATTAACCAGTTGTTCTTTTGGCCCGTGGATGAACTTAAGAGGAACAGGGAGTGTTATTTCTACTGGAAGTAACGGATAACTGAAAGATATTTCATACATTTGATTAAACATTACAATCCAAAAGGTACTTGTATTGTTATAAGATAGTGATATAATCAAACATAATAATATATTCATGCACTTTTTTGCAGATGAAAACATTTTGCCTGCAACAGTATGATTGTACTACAGTTACACAGGATGTCATGTTCACACTTAAACTGCTTAGTCTGGCTCATGGAGGTTGGCCTCAAGGAAATAAAACAATGTGCAGTCATAAACATGTGTTCTGCTTGTTGAATGCGGTGAGGCATCATTCCCCTGAGAGGATTCAACTGAAGGGAGAGCAGGCCATTACAAACGTCTTGAAGATGACTTCAGCGTGGGGCCCCTCAGCTGCTCAGCTGCCATCCTAGCTTTCCGATTCCTTTTGTAAAGGTTGACATGGAGGTGGGATGCAGTCGTACCTGCTTGTGAGGGTAAACGTTGATGTGGCACTTAATACATTCTTGTCCCATGTTGGCCCAGGAGTTCCCGCTCATCCACTTCCTCTTGCATTTAGGGCATTTGTATTCGCCGAAGCACCTCTTCTTTCCCTGATACGGGGTCAGGCCTTCACCTTTGGGTCGAGCCTGAACACAAAATACATAGCAGACGACACATCTTACATTAGTGACCTCACGTGCAACCCACCAGGGGCTTACGCCGTCCTAAAACTAGACGTTTCTCAACATGTAAACCTCGACAGCTTTGCAAGACATTTGGGAAGTGCATTTGGACAAGAGAGCCGGGTTTATGGAGTAGTTTTGTCCCAGGAATGAGATGATTATTTATGGTTTCTGTCAAAATAAGTTCAAGAACTTGTTGCTTTGATGCTTAATCAATGCAGTCCTGGCAGAGTGAGTAAGAATATCAGCAGCCAAGTGCTATTCAAGTTGATTTACCTTAACCATAGGTTTTGGAGCCAATAGTATCTTGTGACGGACCCAGAAAGTGTAATTACGCCGTAACAATTATAGAAATAGCTGAAGTGCTTTGAACTTGACAGCAGGGGGCGTCATGTGGTCGCAAAAAGATGTCCGTTATATAAAAGGTTTATCAAACTGACCCTACTTCTCACTCTTTTTGGTCGCCTACATATGTCGACCTCATCATTTGTCTGTACTGGGCTCCACCCTCAGGTGTCACTTCTGGTTGCCCAAATCCAAGATGGCAACTGTTAAAAACCAAGATGGTGATGGCCAAAACGCCCAGCTCGAGGATTCAAAACGACACTCCACAGACATCACGACTAGGTCCATTTCCCATATGCAGTGTATGACATAAATATGCAATAATTTACAGGAGAAGCTGGGACAGCAACACACACATCGGGAGAGCGACCTCATTCTGTTGCTCCCCTATATATTTAGATTGCAAATCGTTGTTTACTGCAACACGTATGTTCTGCATCCCTCTGACGGCATGTGTTGGACAGCCCAGAATGAGGCTCAGCTTTCCCATTAGAAACAAACTGCCTCTCTCCAGCTGTGTTCCCAAGGGTCCATAAAGGAGGCCCCGACCTGCGGGGGGACCAATGGGAGAGGCCTCCCTGCTATAGGACAAATACCTCAGGCCCTCAGTCATCCCTCCCAGCCGGCTCCGACTCACCAATCAGGACATAAAGATCTTAGCGGAGAGGAAATAAAACCCAGATGAACTCTGCACTTGTATAACATGACAAAGTCCAAAACCCATCACAACAAAATCATTTCGACAAGACTGGTTTAAATTAGAAGCACTTTGGCTGGAAAGTAGGGCAAGTCCAAATGAAGACTCACAAGAGGAGTTCACGTCAAATCTTGTTTTGATTTCACCGCAGGAACACATCTCAGTCTCAAAACTTCTTGCATATAATTATAATAGTTCCAGGACGATATGTGTTCAACAAAAGATGTTGATGGTGCCAACATTCAAAATGCATTTCGAGGCATGTGTTTGCGTCCCTTAGCCACCATGAGGCACTGTGGGGGGGTCGCGTTGGATGGGCAGGGAGAGCGGAGCATCATCTTCCTGAGGGAGGAAACAGCTTTCACTCTGCAGAACGAGCAAAACAAACCCGACCTAAAGCCCGGAGCCCACGGGGCAGCAAAGGGCACGGCGCAGTCTGTGCTTTCCCCCGGTCCCATCAAACATGCGGCACTCACGACCGGTAAATGAAAATCACACGTGTGACCCGACGATGACTGGACACTCGTATGGAAAGCAGGAAAGTGAGAGAGAATCGAGAGGAAAAAAAAGAAAGACAAAAAAAGCATAAATCCATCATCAAGCCTTCTGCACTCAGGACACAACCCGTTTATTTAACACACCTAATAATATTTATGCATATGTGTTATTGTGTGTCTTGAAGAAATTTAGGTAGTTGATATTAATTAAATAAATCATATGTTCAGCATCGTATAGTGTAGTGTGTTAGCGACTTTGAAGAGACGGTGATAGTTGAAAATGAAACAATATAATGAAATGATCCACATATGAGAATATTGTGTAAATAATCCATCATCTCTTAAATCATTTTACACATAGATGATTGCAGATTATTTCCCCATCTTTTGACACCGTTTCCAACCTATCCAATAGTAGTTGGGACATTTCATTCTAAACCGTATGAACTTCATGTACAGTCAGGATTACGAAAGCCAGCCGGCTTCATCTTCAGGGGAACATGAAAAACCACAACTGGGAACCTCTTGGTAACGCAACCATAAGGAAGAAATGTGAAATCATCAACAAGTCATCAGAATGTAACCTTTAGGTGCCAAGGATGTCGTTTCCAAATGTTGCCGTAATCCATCCAAGAGGAAATAAGATAAGAACTTTATTGATCCTATTGGGAATTAAATTCTCACAGCAGCTAAATGCTCAAAGAAGAAGGAAAGAAGGCCGATTGAGTGAGAAATAAAAAAGAAGGCAGAATATTATGTGTATTTTTGATGAGATATTTTAGTCTGTGGTGGACCAACCAACAATGCCTCCTCCGAAGCTACGCTGCTAGCATGGCTAAGAACAAAACGTCACGATGTTTCACGCTTGGTTCAACGTTGTTTAGGGACGAACATTTTCTCAAAGCGTTATTTTTTTCTTTTCACCCAGCTAAAAATGAAATAGGCCGCACATTTTTTTACAATCTCTTCGCAGCCTCAAACCATCTGTGAGAAACGATTTGGTTTAACACTTTAATATATTTTTTTGAAGTCATTTATTACGTGTGTTACAACTCATCCCATCCAACAGCCATAACTCCAGTCGTGTGACTTTAATCAGCCCCAGAGTGCACCGGGCGATCTACAGCCAGATCTGAAGGCTGGAGAAGATAAGCTTGGCCCAGGTCTTTGCAGCCTGGTGAGAGAGGCCTCGGAGGTTGGCTGCCTCCCCCTGCCATCATCTGGAAACCATCAGGATAAACAATGGACTACTCCAAATCCTCCTCCTCCCCCCCTCTTCCTCCTTTCTCTCTCCCCCACTTTCATTGCCTCATGAGACACTCATCCTGGAGGAGCACAGCAACACCAGGCCTCTGGATAGCATGTGGTCAATTACTCCACACTAACAAACCCGCAGTGCTCGCTGGGTTTCATTTGCATCAGTCCCCCCCCCCCCCCCCCCCCCCACCAGGGAGAAGCCCAGCTGTTACCCAAGCAAAACAACACATTACTGCCTGGACGGAAACCCACAGCAATGGCTCTCCTATTTTTTTTTTTTAATAGACTCCTGTGATACTTTTCATTAATTATCTTCATGTGAGTTTAAAGCAACAACTTGCTGACTTCCAGAGCATCAGCGTAGCTAGTTTTGTTTTATGGAAAACTATTTATCATTGCATCTAATGAAAGGTGAGGAGACTAGTCGTGTAATTGATTAAAAAAACTATTATTTAATTGCTGGTTATTTAAGAGGCAGAAATGCCAAATATTCTCTGGATCCTGCTTTTGCCAAGGTGCTCATTTAATGCTCTTTTTTTTTTTATATATAATTGTAAAATAAAAATCTTTGGGGTTTTAGGGTGTTGGTCGAACAAAACAAGATATTTGAAGACGTCACCTTGAATAAAGCTGTTGTCCTACGGCCAAGAAATTCTACTTTGTAAAGAAAGTAGGCGTGGATACTTTTAAAGCGAGGAGACTAATGGAACAGATATACTGTTACCTTATGCTTGAAACAAATGCTGTATGACGATACATTTACAATATAATGCACATCTCATTCAGACTGGATTAGTTATGTTTGAGTATACGTAACAGATGTCCAGAAGCAAAGAGAAAGTGTAACTGAGACTAATCAGAAAAACCCAACCCTGCAACTTCATCTCAAGTATAACAGACACATTCGATTATGCTGACAGTTAAGTTACAGTTACTGGATATGAAGCTGTAAGCCTTTCAAGCAGCATTTCTGCAAATCTTGCACATCTGAAATACTGAATGGATTTCCCTCCCCCCTCCAAAACAAATACAATGAGAAGAAAAACAACAACAACTGGAAGCCAAACAACAAATGGTTTCTATTTTCATACACGGCTCTCCAGATTCACAATCTTGCATCAATCCCATTGTTCGGAGATTTCCTCACATGCAGAGTCACAGACATCCTTCTTCTCAGCGTCTATTTCACGCACAGTGCTGCTTTCGCGGAAGGAGGATTATCGACCAATGCCCGCTCCGCTCCACCCAGAGGCCGACGGAGCGGCCGTCCCACGGCTGTAAACCGGGGTAACGTTTCACAAAGGGTGAGTGACCGGGCCAGGTGGCCTGGCAGACACTCGAGAAATACATCAGCACGATAATCCCAATCACAGGTGGAAACGTGAGACTTGAGAAGGGAAACTTAGGCCGAGAAGTCAACTTTGAGCTTGATTTCATTGTTATGTTCAGGAATTGGTGCACATACAACACTGCTGTCACATTTTAATTTAAATAACTGGTGTCACATAAATACAGAAGACTGACTTCTGGCTCTAAATATATTAATTAACGGTCGAGGCGCGGACGTTTCAAGTCAAAAACTAACTTTCTAAATAAAAAAATAAAAAGTACCAATAGTGCATAACTAAAGATAGATACTTTATTAATCCCCAAGGGGAAATTTGTCAACACAGTAGCACCGATAAACTAAAACGCACAAGAATAAAATAAAAATATAAAGAAAGAAAGAAAGAAACAGTGACTGTGCATATATATATATATATATATATATATATATATATATATATATATATATATATATACACACACACACACAACATATATGTAAATACAGCAGTGATGGGATGCAATGTGTTTTGTGGCACAGACTTTTCACCCACATTGACTTAAGCTTTTCTCTTGAAAACATGCAATCACACACGGCCTGAATCCGACAGCATTCTTCTCCAGTATGTTCATCAGCTCTGCAGAAGACGGCCACTGGTTATCAGCGGCAGTCTATCTTCCCCACATACCACGGTTTCCTCTATCTTGCTCATCCTCCTCAGCAAACGAGCTGGCCAAAAGCAACAGACGGCATAGTGAGGACAGATAAGGCGTTTATCACCAGTGAAAACAAAAGGACCAAAGCAACAGTAATTGGACAGCGTTGCTTGAGATTCACCAGTTCCACATTCATGGATGAACCGTATCGCTCCACTTCAAGTACAACGTCCAGTCCAAGAGACAACACTTATGTCATCATTAGTATTTTAACAAAGATATCATCAGAAAAGATGCTCTAAACTCCAAGTAGGGATTGAACCTACAACATGTAGGTTGTTAAAATTCAGTTTGTGCAAGTTAATGCTTGGCAAGAATGTGAATATGAATATTTCCCAAAATCTTGAGCCATTTCTTTAGAGAGCCACATGTGTGTATTGTTAGTCTAAATGTGTCCTACTAGAGAGTTGTACATGCCCGATAAAGGACAAATAGTTATCCGGTACTGAATATTTGATAATTATTCAATGTGAAAGTTCATTATTTGCTTAACTGCCAAGAGTAAAATACAGACTGTTGTTTACCTTTGTCGTATCCAGCAACCAGCTAACTGTGTCACAGGTGAGCTCCACACCTTCCTTGTATTAGTCGTTTTCATCCTGTCTGCCTGTTTCACAAATTATCACGTCTTTTCAGATCCTGCTTCCTATCTCGTTAGTCCAACTCCCTTCACCTGTTCTCTCACCGAGTGACTCCCTCGTTCCCTTCACCTGGTCCTCATGTCCGTCTCACCTGTTGCCCATAACCTCGTTAGTCCGACCTAATCGCCCCGGGACATTACAGGTGGTTGTAATGTCACGGGGCGATTAGGGTGCACCCAAAAGCACAACTCCGCAGACAGCACTGCAAATAATTATTACTCAGAAAACTAGAACGGGCACTCGGTAGAGCGCATACCTTCGCATATCACAAGATTGGGCATTGAATTATGAACATTTTGGCATTAATTGCATGTAAATTCGATATAAATTGACCGCACTACGGTAAAAAAATGTTTTCATGACCTTGACCTTTGACCCGAACGATCCCAAAATAGAATCAAATGGTCCCCGGATAATAAACAATCATCCCACCAAATCGCATGCGATTGAGTTTAATACTTTTTGACTTAGGCGAATAACACGCACGCATACAAATACAAGGCGATCAAAACATTCCGTTCCGCATTTTCAATGCGAAGGTAATAATCCAGAACAGAACACTCAGAAATACATTGACTCCTCAAGTAACGCATGAGGGCTCGGGCTGGAAACACAAGACAATCTGGAAGAGGACAAGAGCAAGAGAGGGGACCCAAGTAGACATGGACTAATTAGGGAATGGGCAACAGGTGAGACGGACATGAGGACCAGGTGAAGGGAATGAGACTAACGAGGTGAGAGTGATCAGAGGCGTGTGAGAGAACAGGTGAAGGGAGTTGGACTAACGAGATGGGAAGCAGGATCTGGAAAGACGCGATAGTTAGAGAAACTAGAAAACAGGATGAAAACAACTAATAAAAGGAAGGTGTGGAGCTGAACTGTGACAAACTTAGCTTAGCACAAAGACTGTAAACAAGTGGAAACAGTTGACTGACTACTTTCAAATTAACACTTTGTATCCTGTTTCTTTAATCCGTCGAAAAAAAGCACAAACAACAACATTGAAATGTTAGAGAAATTGGAACACTAACTCAATGGAGTTACAGTAAGGATGAAGTTTGATTTTTTTTTTTTCAGATTTTTGAAATTTCCCCACTGTGGAATATCATATATCATGGGATGAAATGTAGCAACTCAAAACTAGAACTGTTTCCCCCTCTAAATACCAAACAGCGTATGAATCATCTTCCTACAAGGCCGACAGTCCTCAAAAGTTCCTCCTTCGAAAGTCATTATTAAAGGAGACGTTTTCCTTCAATTCCTTCAACGTGATGAAATTTTAACTGGAGAGACACACACCCACTTCCTGTGCTACCCACTGTTTTCCAAAAAACACATTCTGGAAGCAGACATCTCTGGGCAGCTGCTTTCTGGCCCTTTAAACGAGCGTCCTGCAGCACAGACGGAGACGGAGTGAGACGGAGATGACTGCAGCCGAGCAGAGCCGGGCGAACAATACAGCCTGACTTCCTGACCTTTGGATCCACAGCCCCTCTGGAGAAACAATGCTCTCCTTATTTAGCCCCGGCTCTTTCCACCATACACCCATCCACTCTCCGCACAGTCACTAGTGTATTCTCGTTACAGTAATCGGGTTAGGCTACTTAATTGGCCCGGGGTCAATAAAATGCTGTGACCCCATGGGTTAGGGGGCGAAAGGTGTTAAACTTGCCACACATTTGGTTTAAAATTAAAAAAGTTTTTGGGAATTCATAATGATGCAGATTTTGGTCGAAAATGGAAACCATTTTTTGGAATTAAAAACAATACAGATTACAGATGATTTTCAGATGAAACACTAAAGTAATGGTAAGTTCGGTAGTAAGAAATCAAAACAGTTTGTATTTTTTTTTGCTAAAAATGCCTCGGATTCTGTCCGACGAGAACAAAAAGCAGTTTGTTCATTGGTCGCAGCTTCGGAAGAGCGTTCGCCTGAAGAGGCCGTTTGTGGTGACAGATGCTCTGTAATCGTCGCTGTGGGTCTGAGATATTAGCAACACGTGATAAAATCTGACATCATCTTTCTGAAGCAGAGCGAGAGCGGCAGAGAGCCAGCCGGCAGAAATGCGTTCCAGATTTTGCACATTTTGAGGGGCGTGGCTGCAAAAACGAATCGTAAATAATCCCAGAGTAATGTGTTCACCTCCTAACCCTCTGGTGAAGCGAGTAACCCAACTCTCCTCTACGCTGTCAACAGGATGTTTACCGCGTTCATGCCGAGCACAGCGTGGATACCATTTCTAATACCTTTCAGTATGGCTTCAACTCAAACTCGTGGGTTCCGCCTTAACTGGCACTTTTCATTATTTTTCATCACCTTAGGCTTCCACAGAGGTACCATGTGTTCCTGTATCAAAGAAGCAGACTTTTAGAGTTGACGTGGGCCCCATTCCACCCAGAGAGAGGCTCTTAAAGGCCCCGCACACCCACTTCCTGTGTGCTCCTTCTCTCATCTTACTGAGCCGTGACATTCTTTGATTCCCGTCCAGTGCAAATCAGTCAGCTATGGACGCCCGCAACAAATAGTCCAAACAAACTCACTGCCGCTAACAAGATGTTGTATACCACTCCATAAAGAACAGCTTTTAAACACGTGATTTTGCAAAGCATTGATGTATTCTTCATTTGAAAGAAACACGCTGTGCAAAAAAAAAGTGGCGTTAGGAGGACGTACACCGATTTCCTCCTGGTCAGGTTATATATCAAAGATATCCTGAATACTGACATGTACTTAAACATAAGTGTCACCCTGTTGTTGTAGCGTTTGAAAGTGCTTGAGAGCTTTGTGAGAAAGAAATGTCTGAAACTGACAAGCCAGCCATAACACACTCTCTGTCCCGTTAGTCCAGGTGTGCACAGATGGGGAAATGTTAAGAGCTGTAAGCTCACAGCATATTATTTTCTCCACATTCCTCGCATTCCTCCACTTTTCCCTGCACCAGCGATGGAGGTGACAAGCTCTCAAAGCCCACGGAGGAGAGCTTTCGCGATGTGGCCGGGGCCGATGCGAGATAACCGACAGACTCTTCCTACTCTTCCTCTTTAGTGAAAGGAATCTTTTGACTTGAAACCTATTCAATTGCTTGCAGAGAGGAAGATGAGAAGAATGCCTTCTTCACATCTGCACAGTAGATAGCTTAGTAGCTTAGCACAAAAGATATGAGCCAGGCTAACTGGTTCCAGTCTTTATGCTAAGCTAAGCTAATGGGCTGCTGGCTCCGGCAATGTATTTACCATATAGACGTATAGAGATCTACCTTCTCATTTGAGTCTCGGAAAGAAAGCAAATATGTGTATTTCCCCTGTTATAAGCTCTTAATTGATCTCCTGCATCACCAATATTTTTATCTTTTAGATGTTACCCCCATATTGTGACATTTGACCTCAGGCACAAATTGACCACAACTAAATTGCTGGAAATCACACTTTTATTATCTATGGGATTATGGTTTGGCGAATCCTCTGCTTGCCTCACAACAAAAAGCATTTACACCGTAAAAACCTTCCTTAAACTGACCAGTAAAAGTTTGCCAGCTATTTGAATTTCTCCCATTTTGTTACCTCACTTCTCGCGCAGTCCATAAGGCATGCGAGTATTTCCATTTTTATTATTTCCACCTTACAAATGTCAGACATTTCCCTCTGAACATGATCAATGGAGATCCGCAGCTGCACATGAAGCAGTGGTAATATTTCTCCCCTGTTTGGAGTTGAGGTCGTGCCTAGTTCCACAGCGAAACCTATCATCTTTCATTAAGGCCGTCTTCCAGATGCAATCTGGCATCTGCTGCTCATTACCAACCTGCGGTGGTACATCTAACTCAAATATGTGCTGAGAAATCTATTACGCTGAAAACAGAATATCTTGGAATCTAGTTTTAATACCATTTTATTGTTTTAAAGCAGTGAAAAACCTCCCTACAATCAGCTGAACGCTTCTGAATTTGAAATGAGAATCTCATCAAATATGTCGTCATATTCACGCCTTGATTTGTCACCTAGTGTGTTCTTTGACACGCTGTAGACAAGCTCAAGCAGCCTATGCACTGCACGGCAGCCTCTGCACCTGACGGATGCACGACATGCACCGACTGGCTCACCTGAGGGCAGTCTTTGATGTAGTGGCCTTTGTTGAAGCACAGGTGGCACAGGTAGTTGGGCGGAGGCCTTTTGCTGGGTTTGCGTGTCTCGGGGGAGAGGGAGAGGTCCGAGAAATGGTCCGCCAGAGAGCTCAAGCCTTCCACGATATTGTTGAGGGACCCGTAAGGCGAGGAGCTCTTGTAGAAGTTGTTGTTCAAGGCCTATCAGAGAGAAAATACATCACTGTTGCTGCATTTCAGGCAGCATGTCAGTCCATTAGCCTGATTGATTCCCCTGTTTCTGTCTCGGACAATCGCCGGCATTATGTCAACCCTGCAGATGTGCTGCCTTTACTGCATTTACACTGTGGGCCAATAGTGTCCGTTTCCCCATCACAACAAAATGCCTTTGTCATGTGTTCTTCTAACTTGTTCTATTGGCAGGGCACAATCAGCATCATTGTGCCTCTGGAGGAGATGGGTGCTCTGACACCGCAGGGGCAAACATGAAGAACATGCAGTCTGCAGACACTGGCTGAGTTATCACAGAAAGAGAATTGTGATCAGATGCACATGCACATTGCTGTTGGCAATGGTCTGCATTAGACATACAACCACAGCATGTTGCAGTTAAATAATTTAATTTGAATTCAAAGTACAGCAAATTATGATATCTATATGACAAACTCCCTTTTTTTTACGATTTACTTACTTTTCCTAAATAGGTCAGTATTCAAACAAGCAGCACCAAGCCCCACTGAGTGAACACAGCATACTCCTCTGACCAGGCATGCAGAGGCCGGCCAACTGTAACTTTTAAAAAATCTTGTGAGAGGTCTTTCTCAACCTGCCATTCCTCCTCCAGCTGCACACTGACACCAGGACAGTCTGAACACACTCAGCCACTATACCAGGGTACACAACCTATATTCATGCACTACTCGCCACAGAGCCACCCAATGAAGGCATGCAGGTGAGGTTTACAGTATGGGCAACGCAAATAACTTGGGAGTGAAATGTATGTGTATAATATTCCTCTAAGGACAGAGGCTTTTTGACATGCACCATTAGAAACAGATGACTGAGTGGGCATGACGTTTGAAAACGACCATGCAAAGTGATAATCGTTTAATATGACAGCCGGCGGAACACGACATGAATTCTACCTCACTCCTCAGATGGAAGAAGTTGTTGAGATAGTTGGCGCTCAGATCAGCTGCGCTGCGCTTGGAGATGTTCATGTCCAGAGGTGAAGTGTCCGACTCGGCTTTGAACGCATCAAAAGTGCTGCTCTGAGTGTCTTGCAGGGACATGTAGACCCAGTTGAGCAGCTGTGCAGGTTGGTACACCGGGGCACCATTCTCTATTGCAGACATCATATTGTTTGCGCTTCTTGGAAACAGCGCCGTCAGAACCGCCGGATTTCCTGGATCGCACAACTTGTTTCAGTCATCACCCCCACTTCTTTTGCGCCAGCTGGATGGGTGTGATCTTTGTGTTCACCTGGGGAGCCCTGGAGGACCCCAGTTACCCGGTCAACAGCCACGGGGAAGGGCGCAGTTGAAGCATGAAGCGCCAAAGCATGAATGCAAGTGGGAAGCGAAGAGCAGCGCTCCAGCCACGACTCTGCGGGCTGCGTCACAGCGGAAAGGAGGTCCGACATGAGTTTGCATCTTTCTGCTTAACTTTTCTTTGCATATTTAGACACAGTATGACAGTGAGGCTCACTGTACAGGAGGGGACTGTGGTCTAAATCCAAAAGTTATCTAAGAAGTGAAATGCTATTAATATGAGTTATTTTGAATTTCTTAGAAAGCACTGCATTATGTCTATATGGCTATTTATGTTAATTGTTTCCCCCCTAAAACTTTGCTGTACTGTTTACAACTGATGACTGTCTGGATTGTAATGGCAAAGATGGATGTAAAATATAATATTTTTAAGAAAACCCATGAAGGCTCTTTGTTTTGATTGCAATGAATGATGCAGTATGATAAGAGGTAAAGGGAGATACATGTGGATGTTTTTATTTTCGTATGTGAAATTCATCAAACACAGCAATGAAATGAAATAAAATAAAATAGAAAGATGAAATAAACAAGGAGATTCCCACACTTCATTGTGCTCAGGTAAACTGACAATAAACCAGCCTGGTTTATTCTCGTGTTGACCACAAGTAGACTGCTGCCATCTCGTGTTTGATTTTGGTTTTGTCGACACAGTGTTTAACGTAAATCAGATATCAGGAGCAAATTGCATAAAGCGCATGAAACATTTAACAGTATTTTTTAAATGCCTTCAAGCTAAGGGACTATTACAACCCAGGTATTTAAAATATTGTTGTTGAACACGAATGATAATTACTAAATGATATCACCATGGAAAACAAATGTCCTCCTTTATTGACAAATATATGTCTTCTTGGGTGGAAACTAAAAGTGACAGTCCGATGAGTCAACAGTACAATAATAACGGAGCGAAGGTTATTCCTGCAGGGCGGAAGCTCCGCGGAGGCCCCGCCCACCTCCGTCCGTCTCTGCTGCTCTCCGTTCGTCTCTTCCTGCATCTGAAGTACGTAGCAGTTCAGTAAGTAACTCTAAATCTCACGTTTTTTGGACCGTAAATAACCGCGAGATATTAGCATTTAACGTCGCGTTTCAGGCGACGACGAAGTTTTAACATACTTGAAGTTTAAAAAAATCCAGCGGCATCTGTGAGCTCAGTGTGGAATGTGGGAAATGAGCCTCGTTGCTCAACACCAACAAACGTCCCCACCCCCCCACCCACCATCCCTCTTTTATTTATTTAATTATTATAAAAGTATTTTTAAATGCCGTACTGCTACTTGTATCGGTGTATAATGTGTTAGCGTTACGTATACCTCTCGGTATTTGTATACACCGGATGTTAAATACGAAGCAGCCTCTTATTCGTCCGTGTGTAACGTTAACGGATCGCAGGGCGGGTCCGAATTCTCGGACGTCAAAGATGTTGGCGTGACGTTTAACATTGTGTGTCACAGCTTATCGGCTTATATAATATTTACTATCTATATACAATAATACTATGGAAACTTAGAGTTAATGTACAGCTAACGTTAGCTGCGAGTTGAGAAAACACAGGCCCGTGATGGCGCTTTATGTTGGCCTGCTTTCCACTGCTATTCGTGTCAAATGAGCTGAAAGGATAACGTAAGCAAGATTAAAATACACATGTCATGGGGTGTAAAAGCAAAAATACGATTTAGCATCATATAGGTTAATAATTCGCTTCAGGAATTGAGAAGTAATGGAGACTTTAATAATGTTCTTTTATTATTATTATTATTTTTTTTTAATACGGTAAACAAAATACTAACTTGTTAAATGTCTTTAACTGATGGTTCTTATGTCCGTTGTTGTTCTGCTCATATAACCTCACTTAAAAATGCGTGGTGGGCTGGAAATACTGTTTTTTACAATAATACTTAAACGCCTCCCAGTGCAGACCCAGTTTACAATGGTCCAAAGGAGACGACTGGCAACCAGCAGAGCAACAGAGCAACAGAGACGTGTTAAAAATCACACGCCCTTCATGAAGTCACCTCTAACAATGTGTGTTTTTTTTCCGCCTAAAGTGCTCTATGGTGCATCTCTGAATTGAGAATAACGACATCTAAACTAACTAACCGTAACTAATAGCTCTAAATTAGTCATATTTTAACATCTGGGTGCATTTGTTTGTCTGTAAATAAGTCTAAAGAAGTTTTACTATTTGTTCTGTAACACTGTCAGGAAAACATCATTACAGAGCTGGTTCTGCAAAGCCTCCAGGTCTTGCTTTGTTTAAATAAAACAAAGAAGAATACACACATGGTTTTATACCAGTACCTAGTGTGCATGTAAGTGTGTTTACAGTGTGACTTGCAGCTGTAATTAGAATTTTGCTTGGATATGGGATGACACAGAGGCACCTGCACAGTTGTGTATTTCCAACAACAACTCTTCATTCTACTGTGTTGTAGAAAATAGGAAGTCAAACTTTAACTCTTGTCATCATCGTGTGTTATTGATCATACTAGTTATGGGGTCAAACGGCCTGTTAGTGTAATCTGCAAGAGGCTCAAGTGAGGGCCTTATCTGAAGTTGCAGCTCATTCATTAACAGAAGCTGTGGGAGGAGTTGAGAGTGTTCATTAAGATGGGTGTCGGGTGAGAGGGGTATCAGTTTGTTATTTATTAGAGACCTGAGAAATTGTCATGCTCATAATGGATGGCTGAAAATAAACAATTGTTAATGGCATTTTGCTGTTTGCATTGTTTCCAGTTTTGTGTTTTCCAGTTGACCTTTTTGACCACAGTTGTGTAACTTCTTGAGGAACTAAACATGAGATTTTAACATATGTTTGTCTTACCACATCATAAAACCCACGGAGACTGAGCGAGTTAGGAAGTACATTTAAACCTGATTTAACAGGAAATACAATAAATAAAAAGCCTGGGTTCCTTTTTAAATGGTTACTGGAAAAGCAGCCATGTGATGCCCCTCATAGAACACGGTATTAAGCTCCAACTTCATGTCAACCCCTAGGTTCTAAAGATGAGCTACCCAGGATACCCACAACAGGGAGGCGGCTACCCGCCTCAACAAGGGGGATATCCACCCCAAGCAGGCGGCTACCCTCCACAGGCAGGCGGCTACCCTCCACAGGCAGGCGGCTACCCTCCACAGGCAGGGGGCTACCCGCCACAGGCAGGGGGCTACCCGCCACAGGCAGGCGGCTACCCCCAACAGCCAGGCGGCTACCCCCAACAGCCAGGCGGCTACCCCCAACAGCCAGGCGGCTACCCCCAACAGCCAGGCGGCTACCCCCAACAGCCAGGAGGCTACCCAGCTCAGGCTGGCGGATACCCTGCCGCAGCGGGCGGTTACCCTCAAGCCGCGGGTGGCTATCCATCCCAGCCCGGAGGTTACCCTGCCCCAGCTGGAGGCTTCCCTCCCCAGGCAGGAGCTGGAGGCTATCCTTCCATGCCTCCAGGAGGTGAGGCTCCAAAATAGTCTTTTTGAATTGTTAAGCTTTTCAGGGGTGTCAGACGTGCGGGCCGAATCAGGCCCGCGAACGGGTTTAATCCGGCCCGCGAGATGGTTTTGATTTTGCAAAGCAGGGAAAAAAAAGCTTCAATTTTTCAATGAAAAAAACCTGCTGTTCCAAATGTGTCCACTGGATGGCGCAATAGCAATTATGTTAAGTAAGCAAACTGTATATACCGGGCCTGAGCAAGAAGGCTACCGCTAGTCCGGAGCTAGCTTGTCATTCTGGCTGTGTGAGCGACCCAACATACCGCAGACATGAAGCGGTTCAAAGATAAAATAACGGGACTATTGCGGGAGTTTGAGCAACGCTTTCAGATTGGCTGTTGTGTAGCCCATTTCTTCTTTTTGATTGGCTGATAAGTGACATAATGGCAGAACTCCAGGCGGTTGATTCCTCCACGGTGAGAACGGCTCATGTCTGCGCGCAGCGGCACATTAAAACATTAAAAAGCCGAGAGTTTTTTTAAGCGTGAGAAATACGATGTGTGGCGGGAGAGCGTGCGTTAAGACCGACATGCGTGAGTCTCACGCTCAATGCGTGAGGCTTGAGAGCCCTGCATATCTTTGTGAGCAAGTGTTCTCTGTAATGAGCATCAATAAAACAAAGCTGCGCTCAAGGCTCACGCACAAGCACTTGAATGGCATCCTGAGTGGCTGCCACTCAGGATGTGACGCCTGATATTGATGCACTTGTGAAAGCTAAAAGATGCCAGGTTTCAGGAGTGAACTAAACAATGGGTAACCCCACTTAAAATGCTGCATGAGACACTGCACCCCGATATAGTTCTGTGAAAATGAAAGTGTGTGATTTACAGTGTGTGAATTAACTGTAATAATGTCAGTCACTTTAGTTCATAAGTTTGATTTGTTGAACTTGTTCATGCATTGCACAGCTTTTATTTTTCTATCAATAAACAGCCTACAAGGTAGGGAGTAACTCAACCCTCTTGAATAGTTTCTACCTCAGTTTGTATGGTTTGTTGAGTTACCACAGGATTAATATGTGGAAATGACAAATGAGGTATTTGATACCTAGAAGAGTTGTTTTATTTATTTTGTATTGTGTTCAATCCCAGATAGGCTGTGACTTTAATGGCTTTGTAGATACACTGAGACAAAGTCTAAGTTCCAAATTGCACACATTTCTTCCAAGTGTTTTGTCAAGAGGATTATTGTGTACATTTTCAGAATGTGCTTATACTATGACCAAAGTAAAACAAAGAAAACAGTCAAACAATCTGAAGTTGTCATTATTTTTAAGTTTTTATGCCATCATTTCACCGGTCCGGCCCACTTGAGAATAGATTTTCCTCCATGTGGCCCCTGAGCTAAAATGAGTTTGACACCCCTGCTTTACATGCATCAGACTTGTTCTTTTAAATACATTGCCTTTTTTTTAATGTTATGTCAATATCTTCTTCGCAGGTGGAGGCTGGGGTGCAGCACCAGGCGGCCACGGAGCGGTACACATATTCTTATATCTCCCTCTAAACCGCTGCAGTGCCACTTTACTAATAACATATGGGCCGACTTCCTCTAGATCGGCTGTTTGCTGAAACCACTGTATCTCCTACTTAAACCGTGTTTGTTCTTTATATCCCCCACGGGCCTAGCACTTACAGCTGTTCTCTGTTTGCAGCCAGGAGGAGCTCAGCAGGGATACCCAGGGGGCCCCGCCCCAGGCCAGCCCATGCCAAACTACCCCGGAGCCCCCGCTAATACCCCCTCAATGCCTGGATATGGAAGTGGAGTTCCGTCCAACCCTCAGGCACCTGCCATTTCTGTAAGATGCATTCATCTTCGTCCTCCAACTATGTTCCAATCGAACTATTGTGCAGCGTTTTATCTGCTCATGTTTTTATTCATTTATTTTTCATAGAAAGGGTACAGAGGTACTTTGAAAGACTTTCCTGGCGCCGATCCACTGAGGGATGTCGAGGTGCTTCGCAAAGCTATGAAGGGCTTTGGTCAGTAATATATGTTAAAAACTCATCTCAAGTGTTAACTTAACATTGATGAGCATCGTTTTTGCTCAGTCACTTTTTGTTCCACATCATAATTGATATTAAAAAATATTTCTAACAGGCACTGATGAAAATGCCATCACTGAACTTCTGGGAAGCCGTACCAACAAGCAGCGGGTTCCAATGGTAGCAGCCTATAAAACCACTTATGGAAAGGTACATTTTGTAATATTCTCTCTGATTATTTTTCTGTTTTTACTGTCGAAATTCATTCTGTAATCTGTTGCTTATCATTGTCTCTGTACTGCAGCTGTATCCAGGCTGAGTTTGCTCAAGGTTTTTAATTTGTGCGTGTTTCCTTTTAGGATTTATTCCACGATCTGAAGTCTGAGCTCACTGGAAACTTTGAGAAACTGGTCCTTGCTATGGTTCAGAGCCCTTCAAAGTTCGATGCATCTGAACTCCGAGGGGCTATACAGGTTGGACGCTTGAGTTGTTGTCTCAGCTGACGCTTACATTTTGGCGTTGTAGTCCAAACCGCATGTTACTCATCGTGTAGTTGGAAAATAAGAACAAAAATAACTTCTAAATGCATGTTAAGGCCAGACGAGTCACGGCTGATGACGTGTGTGTTCGTGTCCCACTGAGGCTTTGCTATACTTTTGCAGGGCGCAGGAACTGATGAAGCTTGTCTGATTGAAATTCTTTCATCACGCTCCAATGCAGAGATTCTTGAAATCACCAGAATCTACAAAGCTGGTGAGTTCTTTCTTTCAATCATTTTATTTTACGTTTTTCCAAGTTACACCAGACAATCAAAAACGAATAAATACAAAAAATACAAAACAACCAACTATACGGACAAATAAAGTAAAAATAAAAATATATATATAAAAAATAAAAATAAGTTCTAGTGAGGTGGCTGGTGAGTTCTAAACTTGAGATTTTTTTAATATACTTTATTAGAGAATGTGCACAATATAGCGACAGGGATCAGCGAACAAGTATTTTTTATTTTTTTTAAACAATTGAAAATGAGGAAAAATAATGAATCATAACACACCCACCCACAAACCCAGGCAGGGATTCCAAAGATTGCCAGAAGAGGGCACGGTTGTAGCTTGATCCCTAAAACTATAGATTAGATATTACAAAATTCTTTAATACAAATGTAATTGTAGGTAGTGCACTACTACCCTTTTGTTTGTGCTTGGAAAATGAATTGCGAAAGAGAAGTGCCTCAACAAAATGCAAATATTATGCAAATGAATGTATTAAATTAACAAAATGGCCACACCTTCCTTCCAGAGTACGGCAAGAGCCTGGAGGACGCCATCAGCAGCGACACCTCCGGTCACTTCCGCAGACTCCTCGTCTCTCTCTGTCAGGTAGCTGCTGTACATTTCCCACCGGACTCACAGCCGGCTCTGTCTGAACAGATTTCCGCTCATGTGAACCTTTTTTAATGTATTAATAAACACGCCACGCCTTTCTCTATCTAGGGAAATCGCGATGAAAGGCCGACTGTCGACGTCTCCCTAGCCAAACAGGATGCTCAGGTACTGGTTTCAAGTTGGTTTGCCTTTGTGAAAATCTTAGAAGGAAATTAGCAAGTCTGATCATGTTCCTTGTTGAATTTGTGTGTGTGTGTGTGTGTGTCTGCGTGGGCGGCAGAAACTGTACGCGGCGGGGGAAAATAAAGTCGGAACTGACGAGTCTCAGTTTAATGCCATCCTGTGTGCTCGCAGCAAGCCTCACCTTCGAGCAGGTGTGTACTCTCAAACGTTGATCGATGACTTCCCATCCTCTGTCAAAGTTCACCACTGTCATAACCACACATGTTGACCTTTTTGACACACATTTCACACGTGTTTTCAAATATTATGACCAACTGTTGCTTGCACCTGTGATTCTTGTCTTTTATTAGTCTTCCAGGAGTACCAGCAGATGTGTGGGAGAGACATTGAGAAGAGCATCTGCAGGGAAATGTCTGGCAATGTGGAGTCTGGCATGGTGGCCGTGGGTACGTTCTTTTGGACTCTTTTCCAAACCTCAACCTAACTGAAGTGGCTTTCCAAAAACATGTTGGCGCTTTAAGTATATATTGAAGCCATTCGTCGGGATGTGTGTTTGGACTAGTTTTCCGGGAAGGACTAAAATGATCGCGCTGATGCAAACTGCCGGCCGTTTGACCTAAATACCTTTTTTTAATACTTGATGATTGACCAAAAGCAAACTCTAAATGGGTTATTTATTTTTAAAAGTGGAACATGTTGACAACCACAACGGCTGCATCAGGATACAGCTTTTGATTGCATCAAATCTAAATTTAAAATTTTTTCAATTATGTTTGTGCAGATGTGCAATTAGAAGAACAAATGATTCGGTTGCTGTTGCGCAATGCACTGAAGTCATTTCAAATAAACCACATCTCAAAGAAGTTGGCAACCAATCCCAGGAAACCAGACCACAATATCTTTTAATATATTTGTGGTCCTTCTAATTAATAATTCTTGAATGTAGTGAAGATTGGACGAGAAAATGTAGATTGAGGGGTACAAAAGAGTTTGGGAGAAAATAAAATTGTTTTCAATAATGCTGCCAACTAAAAAGCTCATGAACAAAAGAAAAATAGGGCTGAGAGCAAAACCTTTTGGCAGAAGGAACAACGTATACACCCCTCTGTCTCCGGTGTAGTCATGATGACTGCACTGTTTTTGAATGGACAGCGTCAGTGTCTTAAGCCATCAGCTTTTGACTATTCTCGTATTATCATTAACCTCTTTACATCTGTTGTGTATTGTCCCCTTAGTAAAAACAAAGTTTAATACATATCCGGGGTTTCAGTTTCATTTAAGACTCATCTGTTTACATCTTCTCCTTTTCCCTAGTGAAATGCATCAAGAACACTCCGGCCTACTTTGCAGAAAGGCTCCACAAAGCCATGCAGGTACGGCGTCGCACCGTATCCTAATGGTCACAAACCAACCGGTCCCTGCACTGACATTGTTTTCTGAGGAGAAGAAGTCACTGCTGCAGTCAATAGAGTGTCGCGTTGTGATGTGTCCACAGGGAGCCGGCACCAAGGACGAAACCCTCATCCGCATCATGGTGACCCGCTGTGAGGTGGATATGTTGGACATCAGACAGGCATATGTAAAGGCGTATGGGAAATCACTGTACAATCACATCTCAGTAAGTCCCACTGACCATGTTACGCTGACAATCACAGTTTGTTTTTTTCTCATTTCATGAACATATTTGGAAAACTGTGTTGATTATGCGTCGTTTTTCAGGGTGATACCTCCGGGGATTACAAGAAGCTGCTGCTGAAGCTATGTGGAGGTAACGACTAAAAGGAGAGGCAGATGACCCCACATGCGGACAAATATATGTCCACTGAAATAATGTTAGAGGACCATATATCACTTCTGATGCATGCAGTTTAAGTTAGTATTCCTATGGCAACAATCAGTCATTATTTCTTTTTTATCTTTAGTTTGATTCAAATGATAGATTTGTGTTGCTGTGTATGTAGTAAGTGATTGCCAAATAGTACATATATATTCATATGAAGGTTTTTTTTTAAAGATGCAATAGATAGCTTTAAAATCTTGTACTTGAGTAAGATGTTAACTCTATAATATATCTATACTAACTATATTATAGAATACTATTTAAAATATCCAACAAACTGCTTAATTATAATTGTCATTTAAAGAAACCCGTAATTGAAAGAGGACTAGAGTTTCAGAAAAACGTAAGATACGGACCAAGGCGAGTGTCTCGTTTATCTAATTTCAAAATACATATACACAGATTTTATTGATCTAATTACTTTATTAATGTACTTACTCTGGTAACGTTTACCTCACCGCCAAGCATTTCAATTGTGGGCAAGTTACGAGACGCAAAGTTACGTGACACTTTTGCAAGTTCTAGAAAATGATGTTTGACTTAATCACACACAGAATAGATGTGATCATTTAATGCGTGTTAAACTAGCCACAATTAAATTCCAGGGTTTATTGTAAGAATAACATTCTGCAAAAAGGCTCTTCTATGTGTCCACGTTATCTAACTATAATTGTACTCCTGCTTGCAAGTCTATGCAATTTAGCTTTTTGCCTTATATCAGCTTTACAAAAAAAATCTGCTGTTCTTGAAGTGCAAACCTTTCCAATCATTGTTTGCCATCAACGGACAAAATTCTCTTTCTGAAAAGCCAAAGCCTGAAGACGGATCATTTTGTGCCTTTTTGTCAGGGCTGCCATGTAAAATGTTGTGAGCTAATGGAAATTTCACTGTGGTTGATCTTGCCAATAATCTATAATTATACATGCACGTTTGTAGAAATGCGTCATTTTGCATCATTTTGTTGACTTTTTAGTGTCTTTTACCGGTTTATATGTTTTACTGCCAGTAGAGGGCTCTTTAATTCTAATATCTGCTGCCTGAACATCTGGCTTTGAAGTGAATATCCATTGCTCAAAGTCTACTTTGCAACCACCCTTGTACAATAATAATTGTACAAGTTCAATGGATGCCTTTTTAGTTTTCTAACATTTTGCCATGTGATCATCCCAGTTTCAGAAACAGCCACTTCTCATTTCATTAAAAAAAACATTTTGGCATATCTGGATTGTCTTTGTGAAATGGGATCATGTGTTTTGCATGAAACATTGACTGTGAATGTTCTGCTCCGAGCCAGCGCACAATGACACATTAGCATTTCAAAGGCAGCCTCATTTCCACCACCTTGGTCAGTTTTACAACGAATGTAGACAAACCCCTCCCCCCCCCCCCATCCTCAGAGCATTAAGAGCTGCACGTTTCCCTAAAAGATGTGAGTAATGTGGCTTGAATAAGTGAAGTCTCTGTGCTTCGCCGTATAATCTGAGGAGGGGGGTAACCATGTCCAGGTTTGCGATGAAGCTCAAGTGATATGACAGAGAGCTTTTCTCAAGGCTATAAATAGTGGCCATATTGGAGACACGGATGTCCTAAAGTCTTCTCTCCGTACTGCTCACTGGCCTTTAAGTGCTGCCTCAGAGGGGCTGCGGTGGGGAGACAAATGACTTGGCCGAGCTGCACTTCTACACCTTTCCCACTTCGCTACTTTTCATACACGCTCAAAATGAAAAGCCCCCACCAGCCGGGGGACAAAGAGGGATGAATATTTGATGTTGGTATTTGTGTATTTTCTCCGGAGCCCAGACCGTTTGCGTGATACCTCCTTTAAATATCGTGGGTGAAGGGGAAACAGTGGGGCCCCCCGGATTTGGTTTGCTTTTACTTTCAGAGACAAAAAGGAACGCTTCCCTCATCCTGATTTCTAGAAGAAGATAAAAGTGCCTTTTAATTATTTACATGTGGACTTGCTGCACTCTTTCTGGGGCCGGATCACACTTGGACACATGCAAGGGATGCATTGGAGACGACATGTGCCTACGGGAAAGCATCTGTCTGCGGCATTGGCATCGGCGGCACTCGGGAGCTGTGAAGGTCCGCCTTTAAATTAGCCCTCACACTTCTCATCCATCCGGAGCTTTCGCTCCTCTTTCATGCTCCAATAAAGGTGTTTTTTTTCTTTTCCTTAATTCTGAGTGACTCATCACAAAATAAAATAACAATTGTATGTTTCACATGAGTGTTCTTTAAATACTTTGATACCAAATGGTCCACGCTTTATCTGTAATGTTCTATATTTTCATATGGTAAGTTTGAAGAAAACTACTCACGCATCTTAAATGAAGCATTTTGACAACTGGTAGATTAAACCATAATCTGAAAGATTATACCTAGTTTTGTAAATCTTTTGAGATTAGTGCATGTTTTAGCTTAATTCACATATCCATCACTAGCCTATAATGTTAATACTGTCTCATAGACAATCAGTAAAAGTAAGCATTGACCAAATAGTTTATTTGCGGTGGATTTTCTCCAGCCGTCCAATGAGGAATGTGCGTTTAGGAGACATTTGGTTGCCACGGATATAATCCCGCTTTAAACTTCATGAGTGCATATAAACAAATTACAAACCTGGGGATTAGATGAACAACACATAATGAGATGCAGCAGCAGATATCACTATCCAGCCTGCACGACTTGAGCTCCATCCTGTGATATTTGACAATATAGCAAAATAAAACTTCCAAAAGTTCCTTTTATTTGTATCTGCAGACATCCAGTTGAGGAAGAGCAGCGAACTCTCAGAAGTAACACATGATTATATAAATATCTTGATGTTTTGACCGCATGCATTTGAGGCTTTTTTGGGTGTGAGAGACCCTCGTTTGAATCTAGTGTGATGGTTTACATAATTCATAAACATTCCAGTTAGATCTTGGTGAGAGCGAAATGGATTTCCCCTGCAGGAAAACAAAAATGAATTGAGTTGTTACATAAACACTTACATTGTTAAAGCTGTGCTAAACTTCAGTGGGGAAATGTTTAGGCACAGTGTGTTCGGCATTAAGCTTTAAAGCCAGGCCCTGTGTGCACCAGCTAGCTCCTGATGAGTCACAATCCTCATAAAGGATATACACTGAATACACTAAAGCCCCTTAGTAATACAGAGCACTGTCAGCAATTATGGTAAACAAGCTCAAAGATGCCCAGATTCAGCTTCACTGCAGTCCAGCTGTACGCACTACTAAGGCTACAGGCACACATAAATAATAGGTGTGATTCCATTGTCTGCATTTAGATCATTTGTTTCTTATTAAGGATATGTGACGTCAGAATTTCAGAGAGATCTGATGGATTATGTGGAGCAGAAGAAAGCTCACAGAGCTGGCAGATGTGTCGGGGGACAATCCAGATGAGAAACAGGCAACTATACTATACAATCTGGAGGTTTAATCTGCTCTGAGAAGAGATCAAATCATGAAGTAAAAGCTCCCGGATTTCTCTTATAGTTAAATTCTATCTAGCCTAATTAGTGAACAAATGAGGCGATGTGAGGCAAATACAAAATTAATATGTGCATGCTTTATAATGCTGTAATAGGTATACAACTGTATACACTCTATTTGCTTCCTTTTTCACACCCGTTAGTTAGTTCAAAAGTATTTCTAATAACATATATTTACATTACCCAGATTAAAAGTACTCATTATATAGAATGGCCCATTTCAAAAACATAAATATTATATCATTGGATTACAATTTGTGATGTAGTTAATTGTAAATATAACATATACATATATCTTAAAGGCACAGTGCACACCACATAAAATATGATGTACTCTTACCTGTAGTGCTCTTTATTAGTCTAGATTGTTTAGTGTAAGTTAGTTTTGAATATATCGGTTGCAGAAACATGCATTCTCTGGAATATGGGTAGACATAACATCACCCTGTTACTTCAAATTATCCACAGAACTTGTTGCAGTTCTGCTTCAAACAATATATAACAATATAATAATATCTTAGTTGATTTATATACTTTGCATCAATAAGCTGCACTCAACTACACCTACTAAAGCTGTCAGATACACAGTGGAGGAACAAGTACAACATATGTCTCTGAACTGTGGGGGACGAGCTTAACGTGGAAATACAGTAGTGCAGTAGAAACACCGCACCTTTCTATTCAGTAGCGCACAGTAGCCTACTTCAGGACATCTACCGAGCTGCACCCCGCACCGAGGAAGTATGATCGCCGCATAATAGTTTTCGAAATGTGAATTAAAGCGGCGGGAGAGCCAGGTGCGTCTGCAAACTAAGCCCCGCCTCCGTTTACCTTAAATGTCCATTGCACGGAAATATGATTGGCACAGAGCTACAGCTGCTGGAGCGGCGAGACATGGCGGAGTCCGCAGGCTGACACAGGGGGAGAGGCTCTCCGAGAGTTGTGTTTTTATACTTTTTCAACATGTCGAAAGAAGTTAACTTCGGGACGACAATGTGTCCGTAGCGCGTGCGCAGCAGCGGAACTTTAAAACGCAGCGAAAGTCTCTCTCTCTCTCTCTCTCTTTCTCGGTTTTCTTTTCTTTCTTTCTTTTTTTTTTTTGGTCGGGAAGGACGGAGCGGTGGTTGGGGGAAAATGTGTTGTCATCTTCGTGTAGTCAACAGCCTTGGGCAACAAATATGGCTACTTCTTGTGTATCCTTCAATTCGGGTTGAAAGCCGTCCCGACTGGGTCGACCGGGAGAGTTTCAGCGAGTTACGACAGTAGTGCGACGTGAAGTTGACGACCAGCGACACGTAAAGACGTCGGGTTTTCGTCCCCGAAGCGGATTTTTTTGGTTAAACCCGAAGCGGAGCGATTCAGAGATGGAGCCCAAGCATAAAGAGTTGTTGGAGAAATGTTACCAGAACTTAGTGGACTCGATAACCGACGCGGACCGAGTCGTGGATGTTTTGGCTCGCTGCGGGACCCTCAGCCCGTCTGAGCGCTACGAGCTGGGACACAACTGCTCCGGCGACTCGGAGAAAGTGGACCTCCTCCTGAAGATACTCATGAGTAAGGACAGAGACCATTTCGCAGAGTTGTGCACGGCCCTGGAGAAGCTGCACCCTCACCTGCACTCCGTGCTGCTGAATGGCACCGGACCAGTGGATCACAGCACCGGTAAGAAGCCGAATATCGACCAGCTATCTGACACGTAACAATGAAGCAGTGCATTGTCGTGCCTGAAGGGGAAAACCGCATGTATACAAGTAGATTATTGAGGATGCATGTGTAGCTGTATGGGTGGTGTGTTTAGTTTAGAGGACGTGTGTCTTGTTTTTGTGTGTGTGTGTTTAGAAAATGGTCCAACCTGGTTTCGATTCTGCTCTGGTCGTGATCTCGCCACCATTAGTTGTATTGACCATATGACAACTTGATGAAGGGCATGGCTTTTCCTTTGGGCAAGTAGAGAGCGAGAGAGGGGGCTTCACTCTCATGTGACCTGATGCTTATTTACACTGACACTACTGTGCTTGTTTCCTTTGCCATGTCACTAAAAGCACAGCCTGCCAGCCCTTTTGTGAAAGTATTTAATGGAGCTAAAAAGACTCAAACAATCGATGTAGTGACGGCAGAGCTGCCTGACGTCGTGTGTGTGTGAATCAATAACACTGTCAAAGTCAAATGACTGAGTAAATAATGAAATGTGCGTGAATGCACATATATTATAAAGGCCGATTATAAAGTGTCGCTTGTTTCATTTGTGTCTCGCTAGAAAAATAACTGCAATTAAGATTTGTTTTGTTTTTCGAAGTCTATAAATTAATTTAATGACTGTTTGATCTATAAAAAAATAAGAATAGTAACAAAATATTTGTATCTTGAAACATGTTTATCACAAATCCCAGAGCCCAAGTTAATATGCTTGCTTTGCTTGTCAGGCTGCAACTAACAATTATGTTCATTAGCAATTTGTCTGCCGATTTTCATATTTTTGATTTAATCGTTTGCTCTAGGAACAGTGAGAAAAACTTCTAATCTAATTATCCCACAGCCCAAGGGGATGTTTTCAAATGGCTTGTTTAGCCTGGACAACAGACCAAAACACAAGGATTCAGTTCACCATCTGACAGACCACTGCAAATCCTTAATTGAGAAACTGCATCAGCAAAAGTTCTCAGTCACTCAACGTTAGTTCAATTCATCATTACAACTATTGTCAATCTTATCTGGATCAACTAATCAATTAACTTCATTATGTATTTGTATTTCAGCACTAGACATGGACACAATCATCTTGCAGATGAGGCGTTTCTCGGCCTCCTGTCTAATCCTTTTGTGATGCATTTACCCTTCTTTGAAGTTTGTTCATAGTAATAAGAGTGTATTTATTTATTTTTTTCCCCCTGTTTGCGTGTAAAGTTACAGCACCCTCTCCTACTCCGCAATGAATACCTCCTAAATATATTTACAGATAAATACTGTGTTCATAATGGTGAAAAATATACCATCAAATTTAGAGTCAAAAGCTGCTCACAATATCCAAATACTTATATATATATATATATATATATATATATATATATGTGTGTGTGTGTGTGTGTGTGTGTGTGTGTAATATTCAGCAGCAGTGTTGTACATCTTTCTTGTTCATCACACCTACTGCACCTTTTTGTATTTCAAAAGCATTATTTGCATTGCTAGTTACTTTGTTCACGCTCAGCTATTGCGTTGTACTCGGCGACGTGTTAATTATGCATTTATTCTTTCCCCATTATTTATGAGAGCCCTGAAGCTGCAGAGTGAGTCTATATTTTTCAAAGTTGTTTTTGTTTTTGCGCTGCATTTCACAATCGTGCAGCGAGTCTAAAACGTAGCCCCGATGGGCTTCCTGCCGCTGTAGAGGCCTGCGCACACAAATACGACTTGGGCTGCAGCGCCCTGTTGGTAGTCACACGGGAGACAAATGGGCTGAGCTGCTGTTTGCTACTGGGCAGACAGGTTCCTCCACTGCACAGCCAAAAGAAGGGCCTTTCCCCAGGAAAACAGTAGCTAGTCACAGCCTCTGTTTTCAAATGGTGTGCACAGGCCTGATCGCGCTGCTCCCCAGTTACCCAGAATCCCAGAGGGCAAAAACAGCGAGATCATCTTTGAAATCAAAACAATGTTAATGAGTGAGCGCTTCATTAGGTAACCCCAGCAGGTACTCTAATCTCAACAACGGAGACGCTAAATGTAGCCGACTGCAAGGATCACAGAGCCGTGCTATTTTCACCGCGGTGAGGAATATTGTTTGTTTTCGATAAACCGATGGCCTGTGGTGTTTGTATAACCATAGCTTCGGGGCCGGAGACCTTTTGTGTACGGCTCGTCCTCACCTTTTCTCGAAGAACAATTACGTGACGGCGTCTAATCACAAAGGGTGTGTATCCAGGCTGACGTGTTCATTTTTCTGCAGAATTAGACGAGCTGTCAGAGTACGAGGGTGCACGTCTCCAGCCGCGCTCGCAACTCTGGGTTTGACAATTATGACAATTATTTATCTTGGCACCATCGGTGTCTGCACCAAACTTCATTGCCACGCAATAGTTGTTAAACGGGAAGTCAGAGAGAGAGTGTGTGTGTTTGTTTGTGTTTGTTTGTGTGTGTTCTCCAGGGGGAGTTGCATAAAATCTGACAGATTGCCTCCGTCATCTCTTTAAAACCATACAGCAAGAAAAGAATAGGTGGCTAAATTGTGCAGTACAGTAAATGGGTAATTTCCATATGAACATCGAGTTGATATAACTTAAAAAATGGGAACACTGGATGCTTGTCCATCTACTTTAATCGCCACTAAGATTAATTCATATATTAATTCAGAAGCACACATGTATCGATACAGATAAAACGTGGACTAGCACAATAAAAATCCTAAATATCATTTCACTTCCTGTCGGATGTGAACCAATTTCAGTGCACAGTATTTAGCTGGACCACCAGATGTGATCTTCAGATGATATCCGCTCCTAGTGTTGCTGTTCCTGTTTCTTGCTTCGAGATAAAGGTTTTAAACCCAGTTCACGATATGCACAGAGCTCGCCTGTGACCTTTGGACCAGAGATCAACCTAAATGAGATACTTGAGGGGTGAGGGTCAGACTTCAGCGAGGTCACATGACTTCCACACGGGCAGAAAAAGTGAGCTATGACACGGTGAACCTTGCCCATTGAGACACTGTCTGCTCAAACAGAGTCATGGGAAATTTAAGCTCGAGGGAGAACAAAGAGAGCTTGATCCATGGGATGCCACGGTTCCTGAGGCACATCACTCTTTTTTTCTCTTCTTCTTCTTTTTACCCTTTCACTCCTTTTTGCTGGGAAAAAGAGGGGCGAGCCATGTTCGCTGGGCTCCTTCCAGTCTTCATCAAACTCATCGTCTCATTTAGGTAGTGGGAACTCCTCCAGATAGGGATTGATTTAGAGGACGGGGACGTGGGTAAATAGAGCCGTTTGTCACGCTCTCGCTCCCAGTCCAGCGCTAGACTTTACATGGTGGCTGCAGGTTGCTGGTGCAGCTGAACTGTAAGCTGCTCCTCTTCCTCCCACAGCCAAGTCTGATCTCGGTAAACGTCCACCGCCGGTCGTTTGATCACTTGTGTGCAGTCTGCTAAACGTCTCCAGCCCTTTTCCTGACGCGCTTAAAAGGTGGAAAATGTGTGGAGGGACTTACTAGTGTCACGTCTGAAAAGAGTTAATGGTTGGGAGTAGAGTTGGAACTAGTCAACAAAAAGTACAAACCTCAATAAACTACACTTTTGACAATCTGTTTTTTTTTAAGTCAAACATTCTGGTTTCTTCTGCTAACATTTGAGGTTTATTTTTTTTTTTTTGGGGGTTCTGGAAAATTGTGATTGGTTCTTTTTTTTACTTTTTTCCTGACATCTTATAGTTTATTATTATGTATAAACATGTAACCTGTAGCCCAATCAATACTGGATTTGTGCAGCTGATGGCAATATTTAAGACTTCCAATAACAATATGTCCATTATGTTTTTTTGTTTGTTTTTGTTTTCATAAACACTTTTTGTTTTCTTACTATGTTAAGAGTTGTGCGGAGTGTAATCGAAAAGATGGTTTAAAGGCACATAACTTCTACGTGGCTTTAATTGAATAATCGATCCCGTTACCGGTGATGTACCTTTTTCTCTTTTTTATATTCTTTTCAGGATTTACAATTATCTTTATTTTTTAGAAATAACATCATATTGTCCATACTACTTCCAGTGTTGTACTGAGGCTTCCTTTCTTTACAGTTAATTATGAATCACTGTAGGCTATAAAAGAAGGGGCTTTCACAGGGGGGGGGGGGTGATGTTGTCAGAGGAGATAAAGGAGAGGCTCTGAGGCTGCAGCCTCTTTGGGGCCCTGGCTAGTCAGTATTCAAGCTCCCTGCCCAACTGATAATTAGCCACACTCTGCTGTCAGCCCACAGCGGCGTCACCCCGAGTCGGGGAAAGTCCCACCTTATTATGCCTTCAGCCGGCCTTTTTTTTTTTTTTTTTTTTTTTTTTTTTTTTTTTGCAGCGGAGGCCCCCGAATGTAACCCAAGCTCCGCAGCTTTGCTGAACCGCACAATGCTGGAGATCATCCCACTATAATGCAGACGCGGTCGAGCGCCCTCAGAAAGTGACTTGGATGTTTTGTCTGCCCCGCAGGTTCCACTTACAGCATCTTGTCCACCATGCCGTCCGACTCGGAGAGCAGCAGCTCCCTCAGCAGCTTAGGTGAGTGTGGCGTGTCACCGGGGCGTTCAGGTGTCGAAATGTCCGGAATAGAAAAAAAAAAAACATTATCTTCCTGGGGTGGAAACAAAAAATAAGTGTTTTGAGTGTCTGTCAAATAATAGTCGGTAATTGCGGCCTGTTTAGACGCAGAGCACATGCAAGTGATTACACAGATGTGAGACGGATTTAGAAAACCTCCACACACACACACACACACACACACACACACACACACACACACACACACACAGACCTGTTACATTTAGTCATTCTCTGAGAAGCTTTGCCACCAAAAGAGAAATTAAGCTTTTGTATCAATGGAGGAGTTTCTGTGAAATGTATTTATACGTTTTGAGGTTAATGAGTCGTCCAATGGGGGAGATTTGGCTGCAAAAATCTGAGCAATGATGTAGAGTAAGATACTGTGTTTTTTTTTTTTTTCTGTGTGTCTGGAGTTTTGGTCCAGTAGCTGCCACAAAGAGCTCTTGCTTGTGATTGGTTAATATTTACACAAAGTAAGTTCAGCCTGAGGATCTTGAGTCTTGCCAGTAAAGTAGTCTTTTGTTCGTGTTTTTCATTTTGTCTTTCTAGGCTGCATGGTTTTTAAGTAAAACGCTGAAAGGAAAAAAATAACATGGACTATAGTTTTGTGTGTACACTTTACGTTATTAGCTTCATCGGGCGCTGAAGAAAAGTATACCGAGCGCATCGTTTGAGCGTTTCAAATGGCACATGCCACGAGTGACATGCTGACTCGCACAGGTACGCCCGGTCAAGCCTCCTCCCCGCCGCCCGCGCACATGGACAGCCACCAGGTCAACGAGAAGATGGAGACGCTTCTGTTCCAGCTCCGGCATGTGACCCGCGAGAGGGACGAGCTACGCAAACGCCTGGCGCTCTCGTCTCCCGGAACCACCTTCGATGACTGCAGGTACTGTTCTGATCTCGTGCATCCACAAAGCAAACATTGACGGAAAAGCGCAGTGATCCTGTGTACACCTGGAGGACTTTTTGCCAAATGTAGCTTTTTAAAAAGGGACATGTGAAATTGGGTCTTGTGATGCAAAGTGTTTTTTTAAGATGTGCTCAACTCTGTAAAACAAGAGCAGGGTTCGTACGGTCATGGAAAACCTGGAAAAGTCATGGAATTTTGAAATGGTCATTTCCAGGCCTGGAAAAGTCATGGAAAAAACTTAAATCGGAAAAGTCATGGAAATGTGTTATAATCACTTGTTCATTTACACCAAGTTTGTAATAATGAATATTTTTTTAAAAAGAAAGAAGGAAAATATAAGCCGGCGAACGCTCTCATTCTGGCGGCGCAATTTTCGTTTTTTTTCACGTTGCAAGTGAACGCACCGTAACTGGAAAGTTCGATGGCCATAACTCGGGAAGCAAATGTTTATTCTTTAAATAAAATCTTGTTTCTTATTCATTTGTTTCATTAAATGTATACCGTATGCTTTGGAATTCACATTGTTTAAATACTAAATGTTCTCACCTTTTCATCGAGAGTTCAGTTTGGTCATGGAAATGTGGTTTAAAGTCCTGGAAATCCATCGGTCAACATGTGTAAGAACCCTGAAGAGGGTAGCCTATCCTGTTAATGACTCCTCTTTTCCCCTTTCTTCCCGTGAGCGTATCGTTCGTATGATGTTCGTCTCGCTCTTTGCGGCTCTCGTCCTCCCATGTGGCATCTTAAAAAACTCGACTTTTAACACATTTGTCTCCTTTCTTCCCTCTCGGTGAAATAGACCAAACTCCAAAGCGGGTCACGACTACGAGCGTCTGAAGCTGCAGTGCATGAAAGCGATGGCAGACCTGCAATCCCTGCAGAACCAGCACAGCACCAGCCTGAAGAGGTGCGAGGAGGCTGTGAAGAAAGCCGACTTCTACCAGTGAGTGGAAAAGCTCCACTACAGGGCGCTTTTTGTAATTTTTTAGTTTTTACCAACCGGAGCATTTGTGCTCTGTGCGCTCACCTCTCGGCCTGCAGGGTTTTAGCCGGGCTTCAGTTCCCCCGCCGACGTATTCACAACAGATTGCATAGAACAGATTTTACTTTGGCGAGAGTAATCGGGGTTGAAGCCTTTTGAGTTGAGCCGAGAGAAATGCTCTCATCCCCCTCACCAATTTAATTTCTTCTTTATGATTTTGTTTTAGAAAAAGACGAGAGGGGGAAAAAAAGACGTAAAAAGACTTTTATTGTCTTAGGGGTGAGTCGTCATTTCAGACCAACGGTTCTGAGCAGAGGCTGAATTATTTCCCCCGAAGGAATCCCCTTGTTGAGAAGTTCATACCGAGGCGTGCTCTACCGACGGAGCGTTCGATGTCCTGTGAAATAAGCCGTGCCGAGTCGACGTGTAAAGGAGGCTGGTCCACTGGTGTGATTTAATGATGCCATACTGTCTCCGAGCTGTAGGGAGCCAACATCTGGCCCTAAATGCAACCAGGCAGATGACAGATTATTGCCTTTTTAAGCTGCTCCTTCTGGACCCTGTGTTCACATCGGAGAAAGTCTGTTCATTGCGGTCCTTTCTGTCTCTGCACTCGACACAATCATTTGTGAATTGAACAACACATTCATGCCCAACCAGTGCATTGAACTAAGATCCATGAGTCGCTTAACGCGTACTGTAGGCTAGCGTTAGCACAGTCATTCTGGAGGATGCAGTGTTGCATAAGATGCGGTTTATACTGGGATAAAACTGATTGCCTAAAGAAGAAATTGGGATATTTTGACAATCGATATTGACCATGGACATATTTGACCTGAATACCTAAGTAAGGAACTAAATATTGCATGACAACCAGAGGGCTTCAGAGTAGCTTTCCACAACAAGGAACCCGGAGTTAGCTTCAACTTGTCTATGGTTGTAGCCCATGTTTATTTATTTCATCTGTTAGAATGACACTAGGCATTAAAAGACACTTCAAGTTGATATATAAGAAACTGTTTGCATGAATGTGAGCAGAAACTTAATTTTGAATAAACCAAGAGCGTGCAGGCCGAGAATCATGTACCAGTTTCAGGAAAATCAACGACTTTTTATTTATTTATTTTTTTTTGTGTGCAGTTTCCTATTTAATGTATTGTTTTAGAAATGCATTCATGAAAATAACCTGACTTAAAACCGAATTATGTTTTCAAACTTTTTTTAGCGGAGCCATCCTAACTGTTTGGTGACCCCCCCCCTGACCTCTCCTCTACCCATCTTTTGTAATGAGCAAATATAAAAAAGATACAATTGCATTACTTATGAAACAAATGACCATAAAGTCTGTTGACATTCTTTAGATATTACAATGTTTTTATTTACATGCCTTTTACGTTTTTCTTAACAAAGAGCAAACTTATCAGAATGTTTTTAGGTTACTAACTTATGTTTATTTGGGTTTTGGACGGTCGTTCCAACATGCAACCTGAGGATGTCCCCTTGGATGTGATGGACATTTTCTTAATTTTACTGTAATGTTCTCTAGTGCAAATGATGCTAAAAAAAAGAAAGTAAATCGTATATTATATGTAAAACTGTTGGTTTAGTATTTGGTAAGCCGGGACTCCTAAGGCATGGTCATTGTTTGTCCTGTAATGCTGATTTTAAACCCGTCTGCCGGTGCCCTCAGCCTGACGTTCCCGCCGTCGGTCTCTCCTCAGTACGCTGCACAGCCGTCTGGCGAGCGAGCAGGCCCCGCTCAAAGAGGAGCTGGAGGCCGTGAGGCAGGACAACCTCCAGCTGGTCCGGGAGCACAACCACGTGAAGCAGGCCTGCGAGGAGCTGAGGAGGCTGCATGACGACGACCAGAGGGAGGCGGCCGAGATGAGGATGCTGCACCAACAGGTACCCGTGGAGCTGTCAGACCCATCTACGGTCAAGCTTACACGGCGACAGATGATGATGCAGAATCGGGGGCGTACGGTCCAACAGCACTTTACGCATTTCAATCTCCGACTGCCCTTGAGATGCAATCCATTTGAGTTTTGACAATCGAGACAAATCAATGCATTTCTCTCACCACTGTGTCCAAGACGACATCATTCAGAGAAATGGGTTCAGAAAAACTCGTACTCCGTCTCCGTCAATCAAAACATTCTTTCAAATTCGACAAATGGCTTGACGGCTATCTTTTACTCTTTCACCGGCTGTTGTTTTTAACGATCTGAGCCGTCTGCAGTCAGACAATATGTCCGTCAGAGAATGTCTTACATGGCTCTTTGGTAGCACGGACACACGCCTCCTTAGCCTCAGAGCTCATGTCATCATTGGGTAAACTAATGTACAGCATCAGTCAAATTGGGATAAAAGATCTCCCTCTTTTATCGTGTGATTGTTAGATCAGAATCGTTTTTATTGGCCAAGTAGGTGTGCACAAACAAAGGCATTTTACTTGGTAAAGTGACTCAGTGTGTTACATAGATTGTACTTTACAACACACAACAACAAGAACGGTACAGTGCAACGGTTTAAGAGGTATTTTTATTTCTCTTTAAGTGATGCTAGTAATGCAAAATAGATATAAGTATATGTGTAGGGCTTGGATTAGAGGTAGTCTAGGGGCAAATGATAGAGTTGCTTTTAAGTTTGAGACTCAAACAAGGGATGTATATGGATCTGCATGGCTATATGGACCAAGAGCCTTCCCCTTCATTGAGCAGTCTGACCGGGCAAAGTCCTGCACTCATGTGCTTGTGTGTCTACATGTTTACCGAATTAACTCCTGGTTGTATAGATTGTTTCCTAGATTTCGGTATCGAGCCAGACAGGAAACATTGGGATAGTGCGTTAACAAAGGCCCCAGACTGAACTTTGAACCTTGTAGTTAAACTAACACTATACCGCCACAAGGCCTCAGGATGGCTTCCTTGACTGTAGCACCTGGATTGAGTAAATGCACATATAGTTTAGTTTTTTTTATTTAATATACTATTGAATAACGTCTTCTCACCGTGTTCTTAGTGCAGTTGTTTAGAACCGACGAGTAAATGCACCAACGTTTATTTGAACCACACCAATCCGTTTAGGAGTGGAAGCGTTGTTATTGTTATGACTGTTTTTACAGACATTGGAACACTTTCACTTTCTCTTCTCTGGCCTGCTAGCGCAGCACACAGTTGAGCACTGAAGCTGTGGTTGATTACTTAAATATGAGTTAACAGTGTTTTGGCTCACATATTTGCGTCATCTGTTAAGACGTCATATTTACATTGAAGCTAACTTTTATTTCTAAATGGACTTAAACACTGTCCCAGAAAGAGGGGCCCGGGTTCTGACCCTAGTTGACCAAACCTCATCTTAATATTACGTAACGCATTGTTTGCATTCAGAAGGAACCGTGTCATTCTAGGTGATGAGAGAGGGCTCCTCTGATGTCCTCAACAAGCTTTACGACGCCACCGTTGACAAGTTGGAGGCCTTGAAGTGCGAGTACGAGTCCCTGAGGAAGCGCTACAACGAGAACACGGCCGGCCACAACGCAGACATCAGCCGTCTGGACCAGGCCGAGGAGGAGAACCACCGGCTGCAGAAACAGCTGGACATGCTGCTGAAGCAGAGAGACGCCGCCATCCACTATCAGCAACAGTACTCCTCGTCTATAAGAAGGTGAAGCCAGAAGTCACACACACACACACACACACACACACACACACACACAGCAGCTGTAAAAAGTCTAATGATTAACAGCAGTTGCAGCAAACTTTGCTTCAAGCTCGGTACTTGAGCCAAGGTCAGATCTGCACAGTGCTTACAATACTCTTAATCCAAGGCAGATGAAGCTTTGCCTTGTGTGCAGATGCGTTCTCATTTTAACTTTCTAATTTATGACGCTGAGATTGCAAGCCTGGCGCTTGTTGTTTTTGCCTGTCTGTGCTTCTATTTTGTTTTCATTATAAATGGTATTCAGCAAACGTACAAGATGGATACTTTATTAATCCCGAGGGAAATTTAGGTTATCCAGTAGCTTATACAAATGTAAAGGGTGGCGGTTTATTATAAAAAGCAATGCAACTCAATGTAGTTGTCGATGTGTTGCAGGTTTGACAACACGCAGCAAGATCTGTCCAAAGCCACGGCCCAGAACCAGGAGCTGCAGCGGGAGATGGACCGGCTGCAGGCGGAGGCGACCCGGCAGAAGACCCAGCAGCTCAAGGCGGCGAAGGACAGCGAGAAATACAGGGAGGAGCGGGACTCTGTGATCAACGAGTACCGCTTGATCATGAGCGAGCGCGATCAGGTGATCAAAGAGGTGGACAGGCTGCAGACCGGGCTGGAGATGGCCGAGGCGACGCTGAAGAACACCTCCTCGGCGAGGCGGGTGGCCAGCGAAGAGCTGGAGGCTCTCCGACAGGTAACCGCAGAATCAAAGGGTCCTCGAGTCCGTGCTGAGAAGGAATTTGGAATCGATATTTTACATTGAGGAAAGTTAGCCCTGATTGGATTGTGTGTGTGTGATGAAGAATGTCTTATTGCATAATAGGTTATTCTTGTCATCATTGGTATTGAAAGGCTACAGTCCAGTAGGAGTCGCCTCGCCAACAACAAACTCAACAAATCAACCTTTTAAAAAGAAAAACTAAACTAACTACATAGGAAGTTTGATAGTAGCACCTTTTTGTTCAGTGAGATTAGATGACATTAAGGTTTTATTGGTCGAGTGTCACAGCTGCGCAAAAGAATAGAATAGCATTATACTTGATTAATCCCCAAGGGGAAATTTGTGGTCACAGTAGCACCAATAAACTAAACACACAAGAATAAAATATAAATATAAGAAAGAAAGAATAAGTGACTGTGCATAAACTATAAGTGAAATATAAAATATGTATGTATGCAAATACAGCAGTTTAAATTAAATATAGACGATTGCAAAAACAACAAAGAAGTGGGTAAAGATGAGAAGGAGAAACAAAGTGGAACTAAATTCGAGAATCTGTTTTCCGAGGGACTTCTTCACGTTTGGTGTGATTTTTGTGCGACCTTCAAGGAGCTGGCCTCAGCCCTGGTGGACAGGGACCGGGCCATCTGTGAAAAGAATGAGCTGCTGGAGAAGTACTGCCACGAGGTGAAGGACAAGGCCGAGGCCCAGAAGGAGCTGAGCCAAGCCTGCAAGGACATGGAGACGGTGCGCGAGGAGAGGGACGTGGCTCGCAAGGAGAGGACGGAGGCCATCATCCAGAGGGACCAGCTGCTGCGAGAGTATTACCAGGCCAGACAGGTAGCCCGACAGACGGGAGATTCGTCATTCCAAATGGAGGGATGGATTTATCCCCATCACAATAATCCCTTCATCCCATCTCGCGTAGTCGTCTGACATGTTTTTTTTTTTGTTTTTGTCCTCTGCTGGCAGTTTTTGTCACGCATTGATTTTATTTAGAAACCGTGCATCACCATCTCACTTGTTTTCAGGGCGATCGGATTGATTTGCAAATAACGTCCTGAGATTCCTGCATTGGGGAATTACCAGCAAGACCTGTAAAAAGGGTCCTTGACTTTAAAGTGCACAACAGAACTGCACTGCATCAGAAATGGATAATTAAGCCAAACTGAATAATAGTCTAATGGAATTAATTAAGCTATAGCCTTAATTAATGCTCTCTATATTTGGCAGCTTCCCTGCGGTATGGTTATTTAGAGCAGAAGAGCATTTCCCACACAGCAGACTCCTAATGAGACATATACTATATCTGACTCACCTTAGTTGGGATGCAAATCTGCTATATGAGAATTAATAAAAAAAAAAACATATAAATATATTATATTTATTTATATATATATATATATATATATATATATATATATATATATATATATATATATATATATATATATAAAATAATCTCTTTATTCCAGACTCATGGGTCCATAAAGCAACAAACACTAAGACAAAAACAATATATAAAACACAATACGAAGACACCGGTCCAGCCATTGCAGCCAAAAAGTCACTCGGGATTAAAACAAACATACAAACACCTGTTCCATTGCTTCTAGAAACAAACTGAAATGTGTCTACACAGCCCAATGATGGATAAAAAGCATCTTTCTGTTCCCGTCCTGTGTGCAGTCCTACCTTGACTTTCATCCCTGTGCACTTCCTCCAACTCCTCCAGAAACAAGACTCTGCCACTCTGGACATGGAGCGAGCCGACAAGGAGATCGACATCCTGAGGAAGCAGTACGAGGCCGTCTCCCAGGAGCTGAAGGAGGCCGTGCAGGAGGCCGAGGTCGCCAAGTGCCGGCGTGACTGGGCCTTCCAGGAGAGGGACAAGATCGTGGCAGAGAGGGAGAGCATACGGTGAGGAATGGGTTCAGAAGGTGCTCGTTTATGTGAAAATATGTCGTTTACGTTGCAAATTATTGAAGACAGAATTTTTATGCATGTATGTTTGTAATGTGCATCGATCAGCACCCTATGTGACAACCTGAGACGAGAGCGGGACCGAGCCGTGAGTGACCTGGCGGATGCTCTGAGGAATCTGGATGACACAAGGAAGCAGAAGAACGACGCCGCACGCGAGCTCAAAGAGCTAAAGTGAGTCATGCCGCCGCACCTTTTTACAGGTTTGAGTCTTTCTGCACTATTTTTAGCGTTACGCCTTGACTTTTAGTATTGATTGGTGTCGATACACAACGTTTCAGAGTCTGCGTTTCTTGTTTTGGGGATCCATAAGGATTTCATACGGGATCTTTTGCGCCATCCAGTGGAGGAAGTGTGTCACTGAGTGAGCAAAGGGACTCCTACAGGGGCCAGACTCATCATTAGGGATGAGAATTGATACGATTTTAACGATTCCGATGCCTTATCGATTCCTGCTTATCGATTCTTTTAGCAATTCTTATTGGGCAAGGGGTGGGAAACAAGCGCACAAACGGGTTTATTTACATTAATTGTCTTTTATATAATTTTCTATAATGCTGCACAGTCATCATGCTATGTGCCCTGCAGAGAAAAGATGGAGGACCAGCTGGAAAAGGAAGCACGGTTTCGTCAGCTGATGGTTCACAGTTCACATGATTCAGCCATCGACACGGACTCGATGGAGTGGGAGACGGAAGTTGTAGAATTTGAGAAGCACAGAGTGAGAACCACTGAACACTTTTTGCTCCTTTTTACTTACGTTTCAATAAATTCACTTTTGTAAACTTTTAATGTTTTATGTGTTGTCCTATTCAGGACATGGATTTGAAAGCGCTTGGGTTTGATATCGCTGAAGGGGTAAACGATCCTTATTTACCAGGAGATTGTGGCATATTTGTGAGTAAAGTGGATAAAGGAAGTATCGCTGAAGGGAGATTACGGTAAATGTCTCACTACTTATTTATTTATTTGAGATAATGAAAGATGCAGTGGTTTTATTTCAATAAAATTATAGGTTGAAGTAAAATAAATAGACTTTGTTCATTGACCTATCACGCTGGTTCCTTCTGTGCAGGGTGAACGATTGGTTGTTGAAGATGAACGATGTGGACCTGACCAACAAGGACAGGAAGCAGGTGATCAAGGCGGTGCTGAGCGGAGAGGGGCTGATCAACCTGGTGGTGCGCAGGAGGAAGTCCCTCGGAGGACGGGTCATCACGCCGATGCAGATAAACCTGGCTGGACACAAAGGTAGGCTTCAAGCTCCAATTAGGACACACACTTCACCAACAAGGCTGCTTTAACATGCAACTAGTTACAAGTCTTTTATTGTCAGATGCACAGAATGACACGGGGTCAGACTGGGCACTGACATTCTTGGGACAAGGCACCACACAATAACTACCATAGCATAACACAGCAAACATAATACAACACAACATAACATGACATACACTCTGTACAAGTACTCTGACACTTATAATAACCTTACTAAATATGCAAGATAAATATGCAATACACCATGCTAAGACATGTATACCAAACCTATGCATATAATACTAACATATAACATATAATACACATATAGTAACGTATAATAAACTAAACTACAGACAATGGGAGTAGCAGGTAGTGCAATAATTCTGATAAATATGTACTTGCCGTGTAATTGTAAGTACAAGCGGTGATTGAAAGTGACGAGTGCAAAAGTGACGATAATGTGTCAATGTCCATTTAGCTAATATTTAGCAACTAATCACATTCTGTAGTTATTTGTTAGTTGTGACAACAAATGTAATGGCGCAATTCTTTTTAGCTGTTTGTTTTTATTTGAGATGGATGTTTGCATAAAAAGATTACATTTTCATGTTTTTATTTGTTCGAGAAGGACACTTTAACACTTTAAATAAAAATGTAAATGCACCCAATTAAAGCCACAAGGCTGCTTTCCATTGTCTGTCCCCCTGCCGGCTGAGTGTCGGAGAGGAAAAGGTCATGCCAAAGGGCGGTAGTAATAGAAAAGACGAATAGATTGTTTAAGTCTTTTGAAGATGCAACCATCTAACAGGATTTCTGTTTGTTTGTCTGCCTCCCCTCTCAGACAGTGGCATCGGGCTGGAAAGTGGTGTGTTTGTTGCCACTTTGAGTCCAGGCAGTCCAGCTGCCAGAGACTGCGCTCTTACTGTCGGGGATCGGCTGTTAGCTGTGAGTATCAAAACCCGTTAAGTTGCATGACCAGAGATGATGCCAATCTGACCGCATGTGGGCAGAGACGTCCGCCTCTAGAGCCCTCTGCTGGCCACCGGCTACTAATATGCAGAGAATAAAGTTCTCTTCCTCCTATCGGTTGGCAGACTGGAAATAATAATACAAGGATTTTTTTTTTTTTTTTTAAATGAATGTCAATCAAAAAAAAAATAGTAGACGAATAAAAGTGTATGCTTTACGATTGTATTGTTATCTATCTAACAGCTCATTCGATAATGACGCAGATTTCCTACGCATTCTGTCGTCTTTGTTTCCCCCAACTATTCTCTCACACACACACACACACACACATGGCAAACTTGAATTCCCTAGCCCAAGCTGGGGCTATTGTCATGATGTATACGATGTTGCCTTTGAAGGGAAGTTCTAACTACTAAAATCCTTTCCGCTTGTCCCACGACAGATCAACGGCATTGCACTCGACAACAAGTCTCTCTCTGAATGCGAGTCTCTGCTGAGGAACTGCCGTGATTTTCTCAGCATCTCCCTCATGAAGGTAAAGTCCTCCTAACGCCTGCACGCACACTTTAACGTATTACTTAAAAATGAAAGTATAGTGGCGTAAGCACTGATCTCCATCTCTTCCGCTCCAGTTCCTCCCACAGAGCTATTCTGGCCAAAGTTTATTTGAAGGTTTGAGAGACTCGGAGAAGATCCCTCGGCTCCAGCCCTGCGAGGTCCACGCCAGGAACTGCAGGAACTCCAAGCACAACTGCTCCACTCAAACGGACGTTTGCAGCTGTGACTCGGGGGGCAGGGGCGACACCGCCTGTAAGGAGACGGGCGACTCCTTGGACGGCAGCGGCGGCAACGCTCGCAAGCCCTTTTCCAACGGCGCCCTGCATTCCCGCTCCCTCTCCAACTCCCACAGCCCCCTGGAGCCCCACCCGGACTTCTGCCACCGGAGGCCGGAGCTCCACCATCGTCCCGTCAGCCCCGTGCTCTCCGACGGCGTCTCTCCTCAGACGGTCCTGGACCGATTGCAAAGTTCCTCGGCGAAGCCCGGCGGAGGCACGTGGCCTAAAGTCATAACGCTGACGGAGTGCGCCCAGCTCTCGATTTACAAAAAAGTCAAACAGAGGAAGTCCATCTTCGAGGTGAGCGCTTTCAGGAGACCCGAGGCGACCTCGAAACCGGAATACGCGGCTCTCTCTCACTTGCCCAAGCGCTCGCCGCCGAGCTCGGTATCCGAATCCGCTCAGACTCCGCCCACCCCGCCGACCCGGAGCGACTCGTTCCGGTTCAAACATCGGCAGCAGAGCAGCTCGGCGTCCGACTCCACGATAACCACCGGCACGCCGCCGACCACCCCGGCTCAAGCCGCGAGCTCGCGGGACCAAGGAGAGGCGGGGGACCCGCTGTGTTACTCGGACGCTCCTCCAGACGAAGCCAAGAGCGGCTCCAAGAAACCTGCGGAGGAGGGGCGTCGGCAAAGAGCGGAGGAGCGGCTGAAGAGGAGGTTCAGGCCCAAATCGGCACCCGCGCTACGGCGAAATGTTACGCCGTTACACATCCCTGGCCCCATGCAGGTACGTTGAGATCCAGTCCGTTTCTTTTTAAAGCCCCATTATGTAGTTTTCCCCCTTGTAGCGCCCCCTTCAGGTATTTCACGTGTACTTCAGTGTCGTAAATACCCAGTTACGACAGATCAGGGGTCGTGAACCTCTGGCTCTCGAGCCATATGTGGCTCTTCCGGTGACGCATATGGCTCTTTTGAGTTTGAGTTTAAAAAATAAAAATCTCCGCCCGCCCCCCTGTAACTTTCTCTATCCTCCAGATGACAGCAGCAGTAATGTCAGGTCTCTTTCTTCAAGACGTCTTTGTTCTTTTATTAAACTAAACGTCTGTTATTGATCGTCTCCACAGCAGCATGTCTCTCTGTCTCTACGTGTCGCGTAGCGGAGACAATAAAAAGTCCCCTGTGAGGTGGACTGGACCATGTGACGTTGGTCATCACTGACAGAAAGCAGGTCCAAGTACATCCACCAGCTGCGACCGGGCAGCTACAACATCTTAAAACGTTAAATACCTGAAGGGGGCGCTACAAGGGAACAACTACATAATGGGGCTTTAATGCGAGTGTGGATCTTCCATGTTTTATAGAATAATTGATAAAATAATCCTTGTTTACTTCTTGCAGGTACAGAGTTTCTCTAACGACGAGCACTCTCCGGAGCCGATGGACTTGTTGCGCTTCTCGCCCATGCGGTCCAATCGCTACAGCGTGCCCTTTGCGCCCCCCAGCTACGGCAGCGTCACGTCCCGTAGGTCATCTAAACAACTGTTTTTCTTTTTGCATCCAGGAAACGGGGAATGCACGCTCGAATGTGCCTATTGTCTGTGCGTCATTAGAAATGAATGTGATTTTATTTTGTACCATTATTTTTATTTTATTATTGTCTGGTAGCACGTTTCCTATGTTTAATGCATTTGTAACTTGTTCTTTCTTGAAGGAAAAAACTAAACAAAACAAATAAACGCATAAAAAAAACAAGAGAGAAATGAATGGGAGACGGAGGGAGTATTTGTTGAATGGACATGTCATGTGACCCAAGGCAGATGTTGTCTCATCACGTGGCGATGAGGCGCTCGGTCCGATCTTCACGCCGTGTCCTTGTGCGTTCCTCCAGACCCGGCACAGCGAGGGTTGGCCGCGTGTCCCGCAGTGACGGCGGTGATGAGGAACCCCGTGTACACCGCCTGGAGCCATGAGGTCCAGACCAATAACTGTCCTCCGGCTTCCAGCGCAGGCGTCCACACACATTCACACCCGAGGTGTGAACATCTGGCAGTTTCTTCATTTTCCACACTTTGTCACAGCAGACATTTTGACTTGCGATAGTAGGAAACGCACTACTAAAGCATTGTGGCATGTCACAATATGGCCTGCGTTCTGTCTGATATTATAAATGAATATCTTTTGGATTTTGGACATTCGAGGACACCATCTTACTCATTTGATGCACTTTAGTAACTTTGTTTTGTACAATAAAATACACCAGAAGCATTATTAAATCGTTTTTGTTTTCTCTCCACCTGAATTCATGAACATATAGCATGTAGCTAATTACAACTCCGAGTTGAATGATTGACCATTGAAGGACTTACTGAGGCCTTTTCTCTCCACTTTCAGCCCCCAGCATCAAGGTTGCCTCAGCCTGGACCTCAGCCACAAGCGCAGTAGCGACTCTGAGAGGAGCTGCAGCCAACCGCCACACAGCACCAACTCCCTGCCCTCCAGCGCCAGACTGGGTATGTTAGGTATATTAGTTGTATAATATGTCCTGTAAATAAAATGTTTATATATTTGCCAATTTAAATGTGCAGTTCAGCCAAATTATACGTTTTTCTTACTTTTTAGTGAGTTATGCAGATAGTTTTTGGTGATCAGCAGCAACGTCCTGGTTACTCTGGGCGATCCGGATAAACGTAAACTGTTTTATTCAGGAAGGTTTCTGTTTTTGAAAGTAGGAAGAGACAAAGTCGGTTTTCAAGTTGTGAAGGATCGATCTGTTGGCAGAAATTGAATATAATCTTCATAATTTGTTTTTCATTTGTGTATAATCACATGAAACTGTGTTGTGTTGACGTGCCACCTTCACTAAGCGATACCCTCGATAAGCATGGCTTGATAGCCTCATAAATAAGTTGTACTTTTTTTAACTTTCTGTTTTTGTGAACCTTTTTAATGACTTTGTTTGAGGTCCTCAGGCTTCTCCAGTACTTTACAGATTAAGGCAGAACGCATTAAGATAACCCCAACTCGCTATCCGCGCGCCACTGGCTCTGATAAAGGTACGCCTGAGTTCTGCAGCTACTCCGTCTGATGATGAGAATCACAGCAGTGCACAACTGAATTCTTACCCTTCTCCTCCGCCACTCCAGGGTCCGTCTCGCATTCGGAGTGCAGCAGCCCGACGCCCCCGACGTCCCCCATCAATTTGGAGACCTCGTCTTTCACTAGCCAATCGCAGAGCTCCATTTACACCCATCCCAGGGTATCAGTCAGTCCCGCTCCGGTCGGTGACAGGCGGAAGGACGGGTAAGCCAGCCCCTCCATCAGGGCCGCCATGCCGGCATTATTCAGCAGAACGCGACGCGTTTCCCACCATTCGTCTGTACTTCTGTCGGCCTCGTTGTAATTAAGTGCTCGTGAAGCCGTAAACAAAGCTGGGAGCCGCCGCCCTTGTATCATTAGAACAGACTCCCCATCTATCATTTCATCCTCCTCTTTTTAATCTCTTCCTCTGTTCATTACAACCTGAAATCTGTCCCCCCTACTTTGGGTGATTACTCTTTCTTTTCTCTCTCCATCTCCTTCTCAGATTTGTCTCTTATGTCACTTCTTCTGTCAGACTTCCGCTGGCCGTTAAGCCCAAGTTCGTCTCTTTAAGAAGCTTGAGGTGCGTCTGGTGGCCCATAGAGTGCACTACCTGCAAGGCTGTGGGAGCACAGATATATAGACCTACACACTGCACATACAGTGGGGAAATAAGTATTTAGTCAGCCACCAATTGTGCAAGTTCTCCCACTTAAAAATATGAGAGAGGCCTGTAATTTACATCATAGGTAAAAAATCCAGAAAATCACTTTGACTGTTTTTTTTTTTTTTTTTTTTTTTTTAAGAATTAATTGGTAAATTCCTCGGTAAAATATATATATATATATATATATATATATATATATATATATATATTTTTTTTTTTTTTTTTCTCATGTTGTCTCTCATAGTTGAAGTCTAACTATTAAGTGGGAGAACTTGCACAGTTGGTGGCTGACTAAATACTTATTTTCCCCCAACTGTATAATACATAGTAGAGCAGCACTTGTGATATATTTATTTGAACGTTTAATAGCCATCATATAACAAAAATGCTAATGTGTGTCTTCTTTAAGTCTGTATTCTTATTTTCTTATTTATTCAAAATGCTGTTTTAATTTTGTAAGAACGCATGACTTTAAGTTAGTTTCTGAAATGCATTTGTCATGTACCACATGGCTATCATGTCTTATTAACTGAGTGCTAGCAATGTATATTTAAATAATTGCTCTGAAGCAAACTACAGTACAGAGACTGAAGAAAAAAATAAAATCTTTGCAACTTGACAATATATTTAGTGAGTATATTATAATAATAATAATAAGGATAATACATAAGCTTTATATCGCGCTTTTCCAGGTGCTCAAAGACGCTTTACAACACATAATTGAAAGAAAAAACCTAAAAGCTATGCATTATAATTTACGAGAAAAGCAAATCATTTCTATTATGAGAGTTGCATGTTGCAGTCTTCGTGAATCACCACCGATGTCATGGATTGTAAAACATCCTCTTGTATCCCCCTGAAGGCCGTACTTGGAGGAGCCGCGCAATGTCGTCGTCCAGAAGGGAGCCGAGCCGCTCGGCATCTCCATCGTGAGCGGAGAGAACGGCGGCGTGTTCGTGTCCAAAGTGACGGCGGGCAGCATCGCACACCAAGCCAGCTTAGAGTACGGAGACCAACTCCTGGAGGTACAGCGCCGAGCACGCCGCCACGAGATGTCCAGCTGCGGTTTACCGTCTCCTCTCTGTGTCTGACGAGTCACTCCCGTTTCCAGTTTAACGGAATCAACCTTCGCAACGCCAACGAGCAGCAGGCGCGGCTGGTGATCGGGCAGCAATGTGACACGGTCACCATTTTGGCTCAGTATAATCCTCACATGTTTCAGCTGGGCAACCACTCTCGTTCAGGGTAAGATGGCGAGGAACGCTACACACACACACACACACACGCACACGCACACGCACACGCACACACAACAATCACTCGCACGGATTGATTGCGTAAAGTTAAGGTCATCAAATGAGTGCCACAGGGTTCGTACGGTCGTGGGAAACCTGGGAAAGTCATGGAATTTTAAAACTGTCATTTCCAGGCCTGGAAAAGTCATGGGAAAAAAACTTAAATCATAAAAGTTTTGGAAAAGTCATGGAAATGTGTCATGATCACACCAAGTTTGAAATAATTAATGTTTTTTAAAGAAAGATGCTCAAAATATAAGCCGGCGTACCTCTCAATACACAAAATGTTCTAAATTGTTCATGTTTTTACCGAGATTTCAGTTTGGTCATGGACATTTGGTGAAAAGTCATGGAAAAGTCCTGGAAATCCATTGGTCAAAATGTGTAAGAACCCTGGTGCCAGGGAAAGTTGTTGCTAATGTGCGGACATGAAAGGAACGATTACTCTGCAAACTTTAATACGACGCATTGATTCACTTCCAAACAGACGACATAATGCGGCGGCGATGTAACGAATCAAATGAGATCAAGCAACAAATGCAAAAATTACACAAAGTTTACATTTAAAACGCTAATTTCTGTTTAAATTTGTTTTATGAACACTGATTTTAAATTCCAATACACAATAAATCCGACTTGAATAAACGAAAGCTAGTGTAAAACATATTTTGACCCGCTGGTCTTGTCCCTAGTTCTCGTATGGAGTCGCTTAGCAACCAGCCGACGAGCCGCGGCAGCGGCGCCACGACGCCGGACAACGAGTGTCCCAGCGACACGCTGAGCGAGCAGGACGAGGGCACCATGACGCCGCCCTCCAAACAGACCACGCCCGCCAACAGCCCGCACGGCTCCTTCAGGTAGGACTGGACGCTATCTTCACATTCGATATACCGTCACGTGTGACATCCTTATGCCGTACGCTTGTCGTGAGATCTGTACGCCTGTCCCATTGTTGTAAACTTTAAGCTATATCTCAGTAACACCGGGAATTCTTGTTTGGCCATGACTGAAAAAGTCAGAAGCTACTTATGACAAGTTTGTTTTGTGATTGGCAACAATTGTTAAAGCGACCCTATGTAACAATTCCTATCTTAAAATAACAGCTTGAAAAGAATTGTGCCACTACAATGACTTTTAATATGCCGATTTGCGCCTCCGCCACCGCCATCGGGGGTCTGTGGGCAAAAAAACTGACAGATGTAAGATTTGGTAGCCGCCGGTACTTGGACCTGCTTCCTGTCAGTGATGACCAACGTCACATAGTCCAGTCCACCTCACAGGGGACTTTTTATTTGCTCCGCTACGCGACGCGTAGAGACGGAGAGACACGCTGCCGTGGAGACGACCAATAACAGACGTTTAAGAAAAGAACAAAGACGTCTTTACCGGAAGAGCCATATATGGCTCAGAGCCAGAGGTTCATGACACCTGATCTATCGTAACTGGGTATTTACGACACTGAAGTAAACGTTAAATACCTGAAGGGGGCGCTGAAAGGGAAAAACTACATAATGGGGCTTTGATTGCAGTAGCCAACAAATATAGGCTATAAAGCTACTTCTAGGCATGTTGCAGGGGTTCGAGTGACACATTCCAAGCTTGACTACGGTTTCTTCAGGCTTCCCGGTTCCGGTACGCTCCGGGCTGCCGAGCCTCGGCTGGTACGGCTGAAGAGGATCCAGGTGGAGCTGGGAGTTCAGGTGTGTGGGGGGAACCTTTACGGCATCTTCGTGGAGAGCTTGGATGACGAGAGCCCCGCCAAGAGTCCCGACGGCCTGCTGCTCGGAGACTTGATATTGGAGGTATTTGCGAGGAAAATCATTTAAATTACCCGAGAAGGTCATTTGCACAATATACGTTTCTGGTCACGTCTTAATGCATTTTAAACCACACCCTCTTTGGTCTCGACAAATGAGCAATTCATCTTGATTTATATTTGTTTGCCTGTGCCACCACAGCCTCCTCCTCCTCTCAAACACAGTTAACAGTAATTTAGTGAGAAGAATGGGCATAATAAGATTGTTGAATATAAATGCTGTTGAACATTTTAAGAAAGAAGCTCAACTTTTCCTAATTCGGCAACTTTCTGGGTGGCTTTTCAGTTTGCATCTTGTCGTTTTGGCCTCGACACCCGATGAAATGTTGGAGTGTGACACCGCCTGAGTTACTGTTACTGAGCAGAAGCTCTCTATGGTTATACACTCAAAGTTCAAGAACTGCTCCCGTTTTAGCGTATTCAGTACATCTCTATAAATGTCTTATTTCGAGTTTTCTTTGGCTTCCTTTCATTGAAAACGATGAGTCATTCTTTGTTGGCAGCCGAGCTCTGTGTCCTTTTCTCAACCGTTTTAAATTGTTTTCAAACAGTACAACGGCATCAGCATGAAGAACAAAACTAAAGAAGATGCTTACCTGGAGATGTTGAAACCAGCCGAAACGATCACATTCAAGGTCCAGAACTGCGTGGACAGCCTCTCTGCAATCAAAGAGTCCCCTGGAGATGGATTCTTCATAAGGTACTTGAACACATCATTGGATTTGTTTGAATAGTGAGAATAATACAGTATTCGTCATTGTAACATGATGTTTGGCCTTAAATTACAACCACAAAGAAATTGACGTCATTTTATTACATCACATGTCATTTAGCAGACGCTTTTATCCAAAAGCGACTTACAATAAGTGCATTTCAACCTAGAGTACAAACTAAGAACAACAAGAATACAGAAAGTAACATTTCCTCAACATACTCAAACTACAAAAGTTACATTACATTTTAGTTTGGGATCGAGAACTAATCTATGAAAAGGCTAAATCTTAAATGCAGAATCTTAAAAAAGAAAAGAAAGCTTTTATGTTTGTTGTTTTTCGTCATAACTGCCTCGTTGTTGTTTTCTTGTCAGAGCACTTTACGAGCGGGTGGCGGAGGTGGAGCAGGAACTCTGCTTTAAGAAAGATGACATCCTGTATGTTGAAGATACACTACCGAATGGCAATTTTGGCTACTGGATGGCCTGGCAGCTCGACGAGAACGCACAGAGGTTGGAGAAGGGGCAGATTCCAAGTAAATACATGTAAGTCCAAAGAAACCAAAGTTTGCCTTTTCAGTCTAGAGGTGATTTTAATTGCATCTGTCAATTTGACTTCTCCGCCTTTTGCCCTCCTCTGAATGATCGCTTCCATATTCACCAAGAGTAGATCACAGTTGAGTTGAACATGCTGATGTGTTTCTATAAGGATGGACCAGGAGTTCTACAAAAGACACAGCGGGGCCGACATGAAGGACGACAACGGCACCATCAAGTCTCTGTCGGCCGCCGCTCGGCGCTCCTTCTTCCGCCGCCGGCTGAAGCACAAGCGCAGCGGATCAAAGGACGGGAAGGATCTGATGACTCTGGACGCCATAAGCATAGATTATATACCCGTGACAGAAGGTGAGAAACATCTCCTCATGCAGCTTTATTAGACATGCACATTATGAGTTTACGAGAATACTTTATTCCACAGCGAAAAGTATTCCTTCCATTAACATTTATAATATGTATTTATCAATAGCTCTAAAATATGTATTTTTTTTTTGGATATATATATATATATATATATATATATATATATATATATATATATATATATATATATATATAAAAAAAAAAATTTTTTATTCCATCTCTGTGATTTCAAGAATCATGACCAGATTGCAATATATGAATGAGGAATGTTACGGTGACTTAACCTTGAATTATTAGGCGCCAGATTTATCGGGCGGCTTCCAGGTGTTAAAATTGGATAGAACTCACGCTGGCTCAACTATTATTTTTATTATTATTACTAGTGTTTGTACTGTTTATTACTTACAGCACATAAGACGTGGTGAAATCCCAGACATATTTTACGATGTCGCCCGTCTGCACCTTACCCCTTTTACTGCTGTCATCCCACTGCGGGGGACTAATAAAGGATTATCTTATCTTCCCTTATCTTTCCTTTCTCAGGACACATGCATTCATAACTAAGGTTATTCAAAGGCGGCTCTATTTCTTTACCCTCCTGTGTATTTCCTAATGAATAGTTCTCTGTGTTGATCTGCTCAGATGGAGTCAGCCTGATGTACCAGAGGGTGCAGCGGGTGGAGTGCTCCTCCCCCAGATCGGTGCTGGTCCTGGGCCCGTTGGTGGAGGCCAGTAAGGAGATGTTGGTGAAGGAGGCTCCTGACCAGTTCTGCCGGTGTCTGCCTGGTGAGCATGTTCACGCGCGAGGCTGGTACTGGTTTGCTTATTCATGAAGCATTTAACCTGCGTCTCATTGTCAGGCTGCAGAGACGGTTTCCACTAAGACGCTTGGTTTACACATTTAAATGATACATGTAATAAGTGGAGGGAACTAAATCTGTTTGAATTATTGCATTCAAATTGTATTTATTTGACTTTCAGAGATAATGAAGGCGTCTCAGCAGGCGATAGAGCGCGGAGTGAAGGACTGCGTGTTCATCGACTACAAACGGAGGAGCGGCCATTTTGATGTGACGACTGTAGCGTCAATAAAAGAGATCACCGAGAAGGTAAAGTCATCTCCGGGTGATAAACTCCACACGAGAGGTATCACTGGGACACTAGACTAGAAGACCGACGGCGAAAGTCATTATGTTTTAATAACTGTGCACTACTGTTTAAATGTGTTTATCACCACAGATGTCCATCTGTTTTTAAAATGTAATATTTGTTAAAAATTTGCAAAGCTGACAATTTGATCAAGATATACCTGTTTTATACTTTTTATACTCTAGGTTTCAGATACAAAGGGGTTCGTACGGTCATGGAAAACCTGGAAAAGTCATGACATTTTAAAATGGTCATTTCCAGGCCTGGAAAAGTCATGGAAAAAACTTAAATCATAAAAGTCATGGAAATTTGTTAAAATCACATGTTCATTTATGCCGAGTTTGAAATAATTTATGTTTAAAAAAAAAAAAAACGCTTTAAATATAAGCCGCCGTACGCTCTCAATACATAAAATTGTCTAAATTCATGTTTTTGACTGAGATATAGATAGATAGATATACTTTATTAATCCCCAAGGGGAAATTTGTCATTACAGTAGCACCAATAATCTAAGCACACGAGAATAAAATATAAATATAAGAAAGAAACGGTGACTGTACATAAAGTATACAAAGTCAAATATAAAAAAAAAAAATGTGTGTGTGTATATATATATATATATATATATATATACACACACACACACAACATATATGCAAATACTGCATTGTTAAATTAAATATAGACGGAGTTCAGAATTTCAATTTGGTCATGGAAATTTGGTTTAAAGTCCTGGAAATCCATCGGTCAAAATGTGTAAGAACCCTGATGCGAGTCACGTGGCACGTTTATTTGAACTCGCCACCTCCAGCTTCTCATGCCGTCTCTTGCCGTGTGTTCCTCTCGTAGGACTGTCACTGTCTCCTCGACATCGCGCCGCACGCCATCGAGCGTCTGCACAGCGTTCACATCTACCCAATCGTCGTATTCGTTCGCTATAAAAACGCCAAGCAGATCAAGTGAGTAAATCTCGTGACTTGAAAGATGTTTGTTTCAGTTGCTTTATGCTTTCAGATCCTTCATCGACATACGGGGAAATCATTCAGCCAAGGCTTTTGATTCTGGAGGATGTTTGTTAAGAATTTGGTATTTATTCATGCAGAAACGTATCTCCATATTAAATATGAATGCACACAAATCATCAACAAACACTGGAGTTGCTTTGTCATCCAACTTGATTATTTATGAAGACATATTGGCCCTAATGTTCAAACAATCGCCTCCATAAATGTCGAAGATTATTTATCCGTCTCGCTGGATGTTGCAATAACTCTGACACACATTCCTCCCATTGATGCCAGTTCACCTTCCGGCTGATATAATATAACATTTCTCTCGTTTATTGTTCTTTAAATCAAGACGGACACTCAGGAAGTTGACATGTGCAAAAGTCATGTTGCTTTCATAATCATATTCACCCTGCAGACGTACCGAAACGCATCGATCAACCTGCTGTAATCACAGAGTTCAGGACCGGCAGCCTGACATGGTTTGATAGGATGATTGTGATATTTCATAAACCCCTCTGCTGCCTTTTTCATAAGAGATTAATTCTGCTGCTCTACCCCACCCCCACCCGCTCAGCATGGTACTTTATTTATTTATATATATATATATATATATATATATATATATATATATATATATATATATATATGTGTGGGGGTTGTCCAATCAGGCAGTTCAATATGTGATAAGAAATACCTTTTTTAAAAATACTATTACACTCGGAGTGTCACAGACACGCGTCAGTTAAACGGGTTGCAGTACATTTCACACTTTAAAAACAACAAACGCACATAATTCATCCAGGCACAGGAAATAATTGTTGGTGTTTAAACAGATTTTGCTGCTTCGTGATATGATAATTGTACTCCAACACGCTGAGCTCTTGCAGCTTTCTTTGGGCCAGCGATCAGTCTCTTTGCATCCCCTGGTTTTATGGTCTCATGATATCTTTTTAATTTGTAAACCTTCCATCTCCAACTTCCTGTTGCAGAGACTGGTGCTCTTGTTTAAATACATTATATTTGTATTGATCAGCTTCCAGGTCCTGCCGTATTTAACTGCCGACCTTTTTGCAGAAAGTAATAAACTCTTCCTCTGCTTTCTTTATTTCCTATTCCTTTAACATCCCTGCACCTACTTGTTCTATTTGTGAACATCCTTCATTTATTTAATTCTAAAAATGTAATATGTTACCTTTCAAAACAAATCTTCCAAGTTGGCTCCTCATACTTCCATTGCAAAAACATCCCATCAAAACTAGTGTCAACAGTGTGTTTACACATTGATTGTAGGGACACGTCTCTACCAATATTTGAGCTAACTCATTAACTTTGACACACACACACACACACACACACACAAAGACGCACTCGGGCCCGGTAGAAGCGAGCTTTCTCGGCCACACACACACACACACACGCACACCCACAAATCTATGAAGTGGTGCAGCAGGCAAACATGGTGGAGATTGATTCCTGCTAAGCTCTGGCTGTCATCAGCTGAGTGCCAGCTGTCCAAGGAGAGCGCGTGGGGCCTGTGGCTCCGCTTTGTGGCGTGGGCGGCCAACGCACTCGCCCCCCCCCCCCCCCCCCCGCCGCACACAAACGCACCTCCCACCCCCTGCCTGCCGCAGCGCTTGATGGGAGCTCCATCTTATTCGTGGGTTTCTTTTTCCTCTGAGGCAACAGCAGACCAATATGTTGACTTTATGCAGAGTATGGAGAAACCCTCAAATTTCAAGTATTTATTACTATTTAGCTTTCTTTTTTTTTTATATAGGATTTTATTTTTAGAAATTACAAGACTTATAGTACAATGTATGCCTCACAAATAAGGATTGACGACATATCACAGTCAAATGGTGAGGATACACATTATGTAAAGACTATAACTAGGGAAACCAACAAAAAAAACGCAAAAAAAAACATACATAACTAAGTAAAACAACAACAACATAAAGGGTATAAAAAATAATAATTAAACGACAAAAAAAAGAGAGAAAAAAAGTGCTGCATGCTGCGAACCATTTAGCTATTTAATAAAAATAATACTTTTTCTTAATGTCTTTTACATACTTAAAATTATGATATGCACTGGATCCGTATTAAGATGCATGCACCTATAAATTGTATATATTATACCTCAGTATGCTGGCATGTCCTACAGATATACTCTGCAAATGTTTTGGGGTGTATATTCAGCTGGCAAATACACAAGCGCAATAAAAACATGTCAATAAATGCAAGGTGAGATTTGTAGGAGTGATTTTCGAGCGAGCCGTATAACAAGAACCTATTTATAAAATGTATTTACTGGTGTTGACGAGCCGACTCCTGCCACGGCTTGGTGGTGCGTCGTGTTGTGATTCCCAGCGTTGTTATTTCTTACGGATGTTGACGGGTGCTGATGCTTGTGTGTCTTCAGAGAGCAGAAGGACCCTTTGTACCTGCGGGATAAACTCTCTCAGAAGCATTCCAAGGAGCAGTATGAGGCGGCCCAGAAAATAGAGCAGGAGTACAGCCGCTTCTTCACAGGTTGGTGAAATGACGAGAGCTTCTCTTGGATGCAGTAATAACTATGTTAAGCGTATAGAGAGATGTATACTAAATGTGTATCTGATGAATATGTGATTGTAGGGCTGAACATGTAAAGAATTAGTCAATTATCCGAAAAGTTGCATAGTCTTTCAATCATTATATTAATAGACTAAATAGGTTCCAGCATTAGCTTCTGAGTAGTTTATTTGATGTCTTTCTTTGTCTTATGTCAGAATAAAGACGGCTTATTTTGGTTTGGGCTGTTGGTAAGACAGCAATTTGAAGATGTCCCCTTCTATTAGACATATTGTGAATTTTATTTCCCAATTTTATTTAATCATTACACATTTAAGACATTATGCAGATTTCCTGGATCTAATTTGTATTTTTAATTTCTACGAGATCATTTTTACATGGCTTAATGGTAAACAAAATAGTTTCTCGCACTGTCTAACGTTTGAGCACCTGTCTCTTTAAGGGCCTACTAAAAATCACAGTCTGCTCTAATTGGCTTGTCGAAAACAATATGGTCCACCTTTTTGTAAAGGTAGCTCTCTCTCTCAAAGCAAGTAGTGAAAACATTACCGTTTCTTCAAATGTCCCCCTTTTTTAAATATATTAAAAAAGCGGATTGCATGAAGCTGTTAAATCGGTGTTCTTTTTCAATCGTGACCAACTAGATATAAAAATACATATCTTTATTATTAATGTGAAGAATCACTAGTTTCAGCCGGACTAATGTAAATCTCTCACTGTGTTGCAGGCGTTGTTCAAGGAGGCAGTGTCGCCTTCATTTGCACTCAGATCATGAACATCGTGGACCAGGAACAAAATAAAGTTCTGTGGATTCCAGAGGGAGCGCCATAGAAGATGTGATCATTACTATTATGGGATACACGGTGAAACGGTACAGCTAAAAGACATTGCGGCTCACTCCAATGCTTTTTCACATGTAGCAATATCCGCACTGATGATGATCATGTAATATTCCCACTACAATAGTATTGTACTGTACTACAGATAGATTTGTTTACATTAGTATTTAATACTTGAATGTTTTATTTCCCCTCGCATCTAGTAGGAGTCCTTTTTTTAATCCCACTTTGTTCCATGAATATGTCGGACCACAGGAAGTCTGCATCGACGCAAACAAAAGACTTTATTCTTGAAGTGAAGATGAGAGTGGACCACCGTGTTCCCTTCGCTGTATTTATACGTATTTTCCTGCCATGTAATTTATCTAATCAAATCAAAGATGTTGGTTATGAACTTTTTGTTATACAAATGTAGTTGTGTAGTTAATAGGAAGGATGCTATTTTCCAATGACTGTCCTACTTTCACATTATGTTGCAGTCATCTGTTCTATTTTTCCCTTTTTAATGGCACTGATGGCACTCATTCATCATTTCAGCCCTAAAAATATTGTGCCAAGCTAAAAATATCTGCTCATCACTACCCATTGTTCGGATTTATTAACACTGCATCGCCCAGTCTGAATCACACAGCAGGTCACTTCTTTACACCAGTTTGTCCCGGGTTGTGTGTTCCACTGGTGTTGCCAATAGTGTTGATTTTTTTTTTTTTAAAGAAGGGATGTTTTTTTCTTGGTTCATGGTTGGCTGTCGACTAAACCTCTTTACACGCACATTTTTAGATTTACAGTACATGACGTTTTCAACATTTCATGTTCACGTTGGATGAAACACTCCAGGTCCTCTCCTAATGAACGCTAATATTTCTATAAGATATTAAAAACTGTTCAGCAATTTGTCTGCATTTTTACTTGATATGTATAGTTTGTTTACTCGTCAGATAATTTGAATTACATCTTCAGTTTTGGATATTGTTACCTTTTGTGTGCAAGATGATGAATATAACAGACTTTATCAAGAAATAAATGCCACAAGTTTGATCCAACATCTTCACCTTCTGACCACCAGGGAGAGTAAACCCCCACGTGGGGGAGACGTGGTCAGATGTCCTTTATCACTTTTCATTCCACACATTTTATTGTTGAATAACTTTTTGCTTGATTTAGTTTCAAGTAAAGAACAGATACAGATTTGTTTTTAATTTTTTTTTGGGCTGGAAAAAATCCATGCTGCTTTACTAGCCTAATAAATCACATGTATACTTTGAGGAGAATTTGTTTTTTATAAACTCTTAATCCACGCGGATACGTAATCAAAGCTCAACATCCTCTGCTACATTTTCAAATACAAATGTTTGATCTCGTTTCAGCACTACCTACATCCTGTAATTTTACAATAAATGGAAAACAGTGACGCTCTTATTATTGTTCGTTGGAATAAAAATAAACTAGTTTTAAAAGCGAGAGCCGTAACGCCAAAGTTCAGATCATCAAACATGGATGCAGCGGTCACTATAAATAACCAGACAACCAGATAAGCATCGACGTCTGCTCCGCTGGCCCCGCCCCCCGCTACCTGTAAATCTGCGATGCCATCTCCCGACAAATGGACGTGACAGGCGGGGATCGGCGCTGACTAGAGCCGCTCTTTAACGCAAGAAACCTTCATTTATTCGTTTCCCAAAACCAGATTTCATGGAAGACATCGACGTACGGTACTGCGTGATCCGTTTTCAACGCGTGGCGCGCATGCAACAGTGTGCGCGCGCGGTGCGGGGCTGAAGTGGCGGACCTGCGGGGGGGGGAGATGCGCGGCTACAACGAGCTGGAGGAGTGAATCCATCAGAGGACGAGTCTCTACTACGTCACCATCCATCGGGACTGTCGGGGACATCGTGAGGCTTTTTGGGGGGAGTTTGCACCCCCCAAAAAAATAGATTTTTATTTTTTTGAATGCGCTGATCAAACGGATGACGCGCAATTCCATCCGCGAACGCGCATCGAGAGGCGCACAACTGCGAGCCTGATTTCAGAGGAAGTTTTTTTTTTTTGCAATCACTGTGCGAGGAGACGAGCTGTCCACTCCAACTTTTACGTCGTTGCTCAGAGAAGCCAGATGAGAAGGCGGAGGAGCGGAAGGTGGTTGACTTAACATGGCTGAGCCACTGGGGCGTCAGGGGCCGCCGGCCGGAGAGCCCCGGAGCGCCTGAATTCCAGTCGACTGGAGACTGTTTTGTTGGAAGTGGGGGGGCTGGCAGGTGACCAGAGGCCGAGAATGTCGAAGAGATTCAACCCGGATCCTTCCGTCCACATATCCAAGATGAGTGTCATCATCCCGTTTTCCCCAGATGTGCCCTGTGACAGCAACGGGCAGCGCATGTGGTGGGCTTTCCTCGCGTCCTCCATGGTCACTTTCTTTGGGGGTCTCTTCATCATCCTCCTGTGGAGAACTCTTAAATATCTGTGGACTGTGTGCTGCCACTGGAACGCCAAGAAGAAGGTACGCCCGGGCATCTCACAGACCACCACCACACCCTCGTGGTTTTGCTTTTTCCTTTTTCTTCCAGGGTTTCTGTGCAACAGCGTGTCCGGGTTGATTTATGAAATAGCTTCCTAATTAAATCAGTGTTCAATAAGGCCTCTTCGACAGGGCATCGTGACTTTGAATAATTAACTGAATGTCACATAACAAAGGGATACCATTTATAGTACAATAATGTGATATTTACTGGTGTGGTTGGGCTGGTTTGTAGTTGCAGCTGACACTTGTTGGTGGACAACCTGATGTTTGGTCTATTAGTTAGATTTTTTTCAAAGTGATCAAACTCACTAGCAGGTATATGTCATAATTTTAAGCTGCTTCACTTATGATACCATTTGTTATTTTAATATATTGTCTTTTGGTTGAATCTGAAAGCACAATATCTGACTACAATGAAACCGTCTTTCTCACATTTTTAGAATCCTTTCTATTTAAGATATCCTTTAAAAAAAGTTGACTGTATTTTGATAACAATGGAATATTGTAAGGCTTAGCCAAACTGATACACACACACACACACACACACACACACACACACACACACACACACACACACACATACACTACCCATCTAATATATCCTCTCGCACCTAGGTAGTTTAGATCCTGAGATATTTCCAACCACCCCAGAACAATGTATGTGATTGAATTTCATTAGTGATGCAGAAAACAGTGATTAAAAAAGATAATTATGGCAACACGGTTGTTGTTGTTGTTGTTCTGCATCCTCCACAGACCTTCTGTGAACATTTTCACTGGGACTACTTTCTAGCGAATAATTAGTCTCTATACAAACACTTGATGCAGCTGTGGACTCAGTTCAATGACATCTCCCCCCCCCCCTGTTTCAGTTTGAGACATGGAATTGGTCATTTGGATGAACTCACAGGATGTTTAAGGCATCGACGGAAGCACAAACTATCAGGAACTTTGGGATGTGCGACCAATGTTAAACATTTCCAAAGACTGTTGTGATCCACAGCCGAGTTTCCCACAGTGTATTTTCCCCATCAACACAGTCTGAGGTCATCATTATTTGCAGCGAAGCATTCGTTTGACACGTCTCCAGGAGTCAGGAATAGTGTTTCCCGTTCAGGGCGGGCAGCTGTCTTGCTTTGATGACCAACAGACGTCCTCTGCAGTGCCTCTTGTGGAGGCCAACACTCATGCTGCTGCGTAATCCCCAGAAATCATGTTCACAGCATTCAAGGCAGCCTGCCACTAGATTTTCTGCTACACAATTTGTTACGACACCACCTGCCCGAGGCCGGCTGCAGTCCTGCTTTGGGATACATGAAAGAAAGAAAAAAATACAAAACTTGCAGTTTCTTCGCTTTAACTGTATCCTAAAGTTTGTGTTCTCCTTTGGATGTTTGAGGACAAAGATGGAATAGCTGGCTCGGGTACCACAGAGAGAGCAGTTAATGTCTTTCCTTCAAGGATGTGCATTCATCTCTGAGACAGGCAAGGTGATGAGGGGTGATGCGGAACACTTGAAGGGAGACGTCCATCATCTCTATTCTTTGGTTGCGTCTGGTTGCAATGAAGCGGTGGGAACTGTTGACCGCTTTCATTAGTTATTCATCTGCTGGTATACTCGTGGTTATTTAGGTAATCGTTTAAAATGGCTGAAATGAAGCAGATTGCTAGTTCTCATAGTCCTCGGATGACCTTTTTTTATGTTTTTATATCTGACAAACTATTCTAAACCCAGTTAATCAGATATTAGGATAAATCTAAGAGATTTTTCTGACTGGAAGGAAAGATCGATGAGCTAAGAGTCTCAGCTCCGGTTAAAATCAACAGAATCCACCAGCTCCTAGTTTTATTTCCACGTGGACAGAAATGGAACGGGAACACATCTCAGGATGAGGTTGTCGCGTTCCGAGTCCACAGTCGAACAAACACGGTTCATTTGTGGAGACGAGAGCCGTCGGATTGGGTGTTTTTTGGGTTCAGATTGTGCCGAGAGAAGCTGGGTGAGCTCCACCAACCTGTTGTGGGAGTCAGCCAGAGACGGGTCATCTTTTCACTTCCAATCCTCCCCTCTCTCCCTTTTTTTTCGCTCTCCCGGCGTTCATTTTCGTTACTCCTGCCCCTGTCTTTTTCATTTTTATTTAATTTTTCTCATCCAAGAACCAACCTTCCTCCAAAGTGTCAGAAATGCAGTGTCAGGCGCACATGCTATGTGCCATGTGAATCTGTGTTTTTGTTGCTAAGCAACTAGCAAGCAAAGGATTTCATTATAAGAGTAAATCTCTCTCTCTCTCTCTCTCTCTCTCTCTCTCTCTCTCTCTCTCTCTTTCTGTTATGCAGTTGACTCGGCTGTGAGATGCGGCAGGTTGTGTTGGAGGGACACCTCCCCACCCCCTCCCGGTCTGTGCATGTCGTTAGCGGCCCGAACCCGGAGCTCTCAGAGCACATTGTTATCGTTCATCGATGGGAGTTGATAATGAGTTTCCTCCCTTTCATTTTGTCCCCCCCCCCTCCCTCCCTCCTCCTCCGTGAGGCGTTCGCTGTCCCCATTCGCTCCAGACAGCTCCCACGTCTCTGGGTCTCGGCCTCCATCTTTGTGGCTCCGCCTCCGCGGTCGACGGGAATCGATGAAACCCGTCGTCTGTGAGGTTCTGATGAATGACGGCTATTATCCGCCTGGGAGGAAGAAATAAACTGTTCATTTTTAAGTGGCACTGTACTCACGATGGGCGGATGACACGCTGCGGCAGCTTCTCAGTCATGTTTTTATTTTTTTTTCAGCCTCACCGTGAGAGTTTCATCAAAGTGACGTGTTTTATTGTTCCTTCAGTCTGTGACCTGCTTGAGGTTTGAGACGCCATATACTTGTGATGCAAGGTATACTGATGACAGGCCCCAGTGTGTACACACACACACACACACACACACACACACACACACACACACACACACACACACACACACACACACACACACACACACACACACACACACACACACACACACACACACACACTATTATGCAGACCATGTGCTCAACTTGTCAGTCTTGACAGATTGTTGCACTGAAAGAAACCTCACTTTTATATTTTTTCACATGATTATTAGTTGATATGGAACAACATTTACATGCATATTACCCAGAAATCATCATTTTATAGATTTCTGCTTACTGGTTTAACCCCCAAAAACTAATATCTTATGTCAGACACATAATTAGAGACCCCTGCCCCCCCAAAACCCAACCCGACTGCTCTGCCTGAACTGACTATATCCACACACCTGCTATACAACCAACGGTGGACAAAGCTCGATGGCTATTGGTCGATGTGTTGTGTGTTCAAGTTATTGAAAGAGGGCCCTCGCCACCCGATATTTTTAGCCACTCTAGCTGCTTGTACAAACATTGATGTTACCCTCAGGATGAACTGTAATAACTTTTTAGACCTCCTCAGACTTTTCCTTTAGCGCCATCAGGACGTCGACATGTCGGGCGTCGAGGGAAATGTCCCGACAACTATTGGAGAGATTTGTGGAAACAACTTGCTCCGTATATTGAAGCACTCCCCTGACTTTTCATAAAATGCCATCATCAGGTCAACGTTTTCATTCGTCCATTACTTTGGTTTATGGCTAAAAACCTGCAGAACTAATGACTCTCCCATCAGCCTCGGCTGTACTTAGTGTTTGGTGTTAATTAACACGTCTTCGCAGGCTTGCAGGGGAAAGTAATGCGGCGAACATTGTGACATTAAAAGCATTCAGATCAACACCGCTGGGACTATTGGGGGGGGGGGGGGGGGATAAAGGTGTCACACACATGCTGCTTTAACCTACTGAGAACTGAGGTAAAATAGTGTCTTCCAACTTCTGATTGATTTTCTGTTTTTCTACCTATTTAGAGTTAAATATACATCTTACAATTTAAAAAAAAAATGTTATTTAAATGTTCTACTGTAATGGACCACAGGGCAATTTTTGTGTGAAAATACACGCAACATATAGAAGATTAACTAACACATTATGTATGTAGAGTAAAATTAAACCAATAATACATTGAACATGATTATTAAACTTAATCACTAATTTATCTGGATTGTTTTTGCTTGTTGGTTGACGGATGGTAGAATAGTTGAATTAATACTGAACGCCTTATGTCCAGGAGTTACATAGAGCAGATATATTGTAATTATAAGACGAGTGCTCATGATCGAACAGCTGTAATTGCGAGTCAGAAAAGTGGAATAGCTGAGTGGCACTTTGCAGTCAACATGGACTACATCAGCCATCAAAGGTTATTTTTAAAACAAGCTAATTTTGGTCATCGTTTCTGAGATAAACTGGCGCTCTGCTGCAGGATCTTTTCCAAAAGACAAGAGCCTGATGTCATTGGGATCATTGCACTTTATTTGTAGCAAGAAAAAAAGACGAGACCATTTCTTTAAAAGCTGATACAGTCTTTGTAGTGTGTGTTTTGATTGGCTGTCATTAGCCTCTCACATTGCATAACATTAGCAGCATGCTGCAGCCTGGCTGACACCATCTGGGATCCAACAGGTCTCACATGAACTCAAATGTTAAACATGCCCACGGTGCCAGAGCGCCGCCGCCGCCGCTGCTTTTTGACCAAGAAGACAAGAGATGCATTGGATTATGTTGCAAGACGAGTTGCGTAGAACATATTTTTGTATGTTTACATATTATGCTGGTGTGCGTGACTTTTTATATTTTTGTGATTAATATCACACTTAATTTATGGGAGGTAGCAGTTTTTTTTTCACAGGTTTTCGTGGCCACATTTCACAGTTTTGCTGTTGCATACAGTTCCAACTCTTTGAAAATGTTTGTCATCCTGTGCATCGGTTGAGTCATTCATCAATAACACGTTTCGACTCGTGTCCAATTTTATCTTCTGCTTCCACATACTGAGCAAGTTAAGCTGCATAGTTTCTCTGCTCTTTGATATATATATATATATATATATATATATATATATATATATACATATAAATAAATGCATATTTATATATATATATAAATGTATATTTGTATATATAAATGTATATATATATATATAAATAAATGCATATTTATATATATAAATGTATATTTGTGTATATATATATAAATGTATATATATATATATAAATAAACTATATTTATATATATATATATATATATATATATATATATATATATGTGTGTGTGTGTGTGTGTGTGTGTGTGTGTGTATACATCTTAATCAAATACTTGGTACTATTGATTGGAAGGATGTGGGCTCGAGTGACTACTAACAGTCTCTCTTCACACAGAAGAGGGGCTATAGATCACTTATGAAACTCGGATATTTCAAGATTTTCCACTAACACGAATGCCTTGATTTATTATTAATTCATTTATATGAATGTATTTTTGAATAATGGATTCACTTTTGCAGAAAATGGTGTCAGGAGCCATATGTTATACTCCAACTTAGTGGGCCTGTCGTTTGAGAAATGAACTCGGTGGATCCCGAGAATAGGCGAGCGGAGTTGATGAATGACCTCTGGTGTCAGGGGGACTAGATTTAGGAGAGATGGACTAACCTATATTTGGAGGATCTGACTATTGATCAAAGTGACGAAGAGGAGATGACCTGCCTGAGTGGGTGTAATGACTACATCTTCTTCACTGGTGTCTGCAGCTACATTAAAAATGTATCTTTTCATTTCATTGAAATAAAGTCTGGTGGAAGATTGTTTAACCCTCTTGGTGCGTGCTACAACTTTTACAAAAGTAAATATCACACCCACAATACGCACAACTAAAACAATGTTTGTCCTGCAAAAAGGAATTGGAGTACATTTACATCCAAATGTTTAAAAATAAATAAATGCAGCTCTCTATCAGAATCAGAAACATGTATTTGCTACATGTGTTAGACACACAAAGAATTTGCCTTGGTGTGTGTGTACATTAGATATATATATATATATATATATATATATATATATATATATATATATATATATATATATATATATATATATATATATATATATTATTAAAGATTTCTTCCTGCATGTGACCGTAAGTTGACCCTCACCCTTTTTAAAGAATAATTGGACACAAGCGTGTCATGAATCACAAATCATTAATCTTTGATCTCTTCCTTTTCTGGCATTTTGAAATACCATAGTGTGTTTTTAGTGTGCATTTTTAGATTTGGTCATTAAAGTGCTCGGGGATGCCAGCGGGTTGCCAATTAAGCCTCAACCGCTTCCCTCCACACAGCCTGCGCCGCTCGACTCATTGAAGCAGGGAGGCAGAGGAATACTTCAGGTCGAGTGTTCAGAGAAGAGAAGAATTCAGAGGAATAGGGATGTTGAAAAGGAGAAGAGTCGTGCACGCCGTCCATCACGTGTCATTTATTTTACGACGACAATTTTAGAGATGAAAACAAACGCGATACTGATCTCTTTCAGTTGTAAATATATGTTGTTAGTTTACCAATATTGTATGACAACCCCCGCCCCAACAGATTTAGTCCCATATAGGCAATGTATAAATGTAATAAAGCCTAAAAATAACAATAAAAAAATACTGCTGTATAAAACTTCTGTATATTCAAATTTACAGGAAATACCAGAGTGTGTTTTTAGCATGGACTTTGATGTACAGTCCTGATCTATGCTAAGACTAAACTAGTTATAACGTTTGATAGGTAAGAAATATACTGTATGCTCTAATTACATAACGCTATTTAGTTACAAGATTGACTGAAGCTAGCTAACATTCAATTTCATTTAAATTATGTATTATTGCACCAACATAAAGCTGTGGGACTTATAAGAATTGCATAGAAAAAAAGAGGCTGAGAACCTTTTAATAAAAAAATAAAATAAATGTTTCTTCACTTTAACCTACATTTAATTATGATTGTCAGGAAAGGGGAAGAGAGGTGGAGATAACTTGACTTCCAGTCCTTAGTAAGTGCCAAAAAAAAACACTGAATCCTACACTTCCCAAAATGCAATTGGACAGTGTCTTTTATTAGTGAAATATTTGATTTTGTCAATCTTAAATCACGGCATGACATCATTATGACATCAACTGGATTATTTGATCTTATTCATGAGAGCGCTCACAAAACCACAGAAGAAGAACTAACATTTCATTCGTAAAAGTGTTGTTTACAGGTCCCCTTGACCATTACACTTTGTTCATGTAATCTTTTTTAGAAATTCCCTTCTTTATATAAACACTAATTCTTAAGTAATAATAATTTGCAAAGTACTCATCAGCACTTTCTTCCTCAAGATAAAAATAAAATAAAATATTCCCCATAGCTCTTGGCACAAATCTGAGGAGAATATATATCTTCTCAGAATATTGAAATCTTCTAAACTTTATTTATTAAGTGGCTTATCTTTGAATTCCAAAGGCATTCATAATATATGTATTATATATACTCACCCTGATCTCCTTCAGGGGATTCGAAAGGAGATTTAACTTGAATTCCCCCAGAGGCCCTTTCATGACTCTCCGAATGAGAATACAGTTTTTTCTCAATACGAACGATGTAGCTTTTGAAAAATCTTAGTGGTTTGGAAAAGCATGTAAAATAACGAGTGCAAAAGTGCCTGTTTACCCATTTTAGTTTGTTTACCCAAGTAGATACTGGAACCTTTGCCTGGAAACAGCTGGTACCTGTTGCCTCATTTCAAACCTGCAGTTTCACAGAATTCTCCGTTCCTGCGTCTCGTTGGCCGCATTAGATACTAAGTGAGCTGGACATGTTATTATAGTGTTATCAGGTTAGTGCTGCGGGGCTCTGGCCGGGCTGTAGGAAGTGTACCGGGGTCTGCTGGTGGTCCTGCTGCTCTGTGACTAACGGCTCTGACCATGATTGAATTACTTGCTGCAGCCAGCTATTTCGTAATAATGATGGAGAGGGTTGAAATGTGTGGGCGGCATTATGGAAAACCCTTCTGAAAAAAAACCCTCTTTTTAATGAAGACCCTTATCCTTATTTCTAAATGGTAGCTATTCAACTTTTTACTTCCCATTTACCTGATGGGAAAGAAAACAAGATGTTTGTTTTGGATAATTTCTGCTGTTATGATAATTACCTTCGCATTGAAAATGTGTGCGTGCGTGTGTGAGTGTGTGTGTGTGTGTGTGCGTTTTATTCGCATAAGTCAAAAAGTATAAAACCGAATCGCATGAAATTTGGTGGGATGATTGGTTATTATCCGGGGACCCTTTGATTATATTTTGGGATTGATCAGGTTAAAGGTCAAGGTCATGAAAAGGTCAACATTTCCTTTGAATCGCATGAAATTTGGTGGGATGATTGGTTATTATCCGGGGACCATTTGATTAGATTTTGGGATCGATCGGGTCAAAGGTCAAGGTCATGAAAAGGTCAAAATCTTCTTTTTACCACAGCACAGTCAATATGTTCATAATGCAATGCCCAATCTTGTGATATGCGAAGTGCTCTACCGAGTGCCCGTTCTAGTTTGGATATAGGTCTGAACATGGTACCAGAGGGTCTTAACAAGCTCTCCTCCTCTGCTAATGATAATGTTTTTAATTGTTTTTACTAAGTTTGCACTTTTCTCTCAACAATTTTAATGTTCTCTGTTCTTACAAAACAAGATTTTTAAACTTTTTTTTCAATTACAGTTTTAGATTAAGGAACTTTATTTTGGATTGTCATCTTTTCTTAATACTTAACATTTTAAAGGAGAAGTCTGCTGATTTCTTTAGCAAACTTTACTCAACGTATCTTCTCATGCTTTGAGTCTTATTATACTTTGTGGCTCTGTAGAGTATTTATAGCAGCAGAATGCTGTATGTGGGATCGACTCATCGTAATGCAGCATGTGGCGCACTAATGTCATTGTAATTGTGCCTAACAATGGAGGCTCTATGGCTCAGAGAAATAGTCATATCAGACTTTAGGCACAGTCAATAATTGTCGTGAATTAAGTCAAATAAATGAATATATATCACAAATGTATTTATAAAGACACATATAGGAACCACTGTAGTTTATTTAAGTTGAACTTGTGTCCTGCTGCCATATTTACTCACTAACTCGCCAAATGCATGGTTACAAACCGTCTCCAACAAATCCACCACTTACTCCTGTCTGAGTAAATATCACAACGGCAGCTGGTTTCTCGTAATTTGTTCGCCCCTCTCTTCCAAAGTGAAGCTAAACATTTGTGAGCTGTTTGTATACATCTCTGTCTTCAGTTGGAACACATTTATTTAGCACGGCATCACACACACACACACACACACACACACACACATACACATACACGCACACACACCCACACACACACATCCATCTCGCCTGCTTCTGGACTGCACAGGTTTGGATCGATCGTGTGGCCGTCCTATCCTGGGGGACGCGTCGCCCATGTTGCACCTGGAGAATGTTATTGGACATTAGCCCCACAACATAAAACACTGCTGCAATAATGCAACATACGGCACGACGGAAACCATATAGTGTAAACTGCACCTCTATAACTGAACAGTTATTCCCCCCCACCCTAACTAGGGCCCTAAGAGAGTGATGTGTGACACCATTAAGGAGGATGAGGAGGAGGATGCCACAGGGTTAAAGAGTCTCCATTGGGTTCCCCTTGAGGCCGTGGAGTGTTTCATCGGGGAGCATGGCTAACCCCTTCATCCGGTCTCGATTTCCTGCTCTGTGAATCATGCCAGTCAGGTGGGCAGGCAGGCGTGCAGGCAGGCATGCAGGCAGGCGTGCAGCCCAATCAGTGGAGCAGAAGCACTAGGAGCTCAGTGGCTGCCATGGATACACTCCTGGAGTCTCTTTGCTGCTCTCACTCTGGATGTTTTCTGTATGCACGTGCATGGCTTTATTCTTTGAGTTCCTTGAGCCTCGTCACTATAATAAGAAAGGTGCAGAAATGGTGCATGTGAGGTTTTTTTCCAAAGTTGAGCAGTTACTGGTCATGTCGTGTTTTTGCATAGCTGTCAAAAGACACTAGCACCTACGTTTTTTGTTTGATTAACACAGTTTGGGTTTCTGTTGGTGCCGATCAAAACCGTATCTTTTTAATACAATGAATAATGTTAAAGGTCAAAATCACCTGAAGAAGATTATCACAGCGCTGCAGTTCATAAAAGCTTTAAAAGTGATCATGTTTTTCTTCTGTTTGTTCGGATTTCATTAACAATTATTTTAAATGATTAACATAATGGGACATTTGGAGGTTAAAGCTGCACTAATCAGTATTCTTATAGAAGAAACATGTGATTATAAATAATTCAACTACCTGAAGTATAATTATTTACTGGATTAGGGAAAACAATTCTATAATTACCCTATTGTGTGCCAACATTGAGACGATTTAATTTAGTAGGAAGCTCGATCTTAAATTGTTTGTTTGTGTATTTTATTCAGTCATTCAAATCTAATACAATACAATATTATTCTATATAATCTCATACCTGCAAACTTGTCACCTTTCGACGAAATTCGCCGTTTTTAAATCAAAATAGGTCATCCGCGTGAATAGTGTAAATCTGAAGAGTTTTTGTTTTGGGGGAGGGGGGTGGGGGGTAAATTGGACAGCCGGCGTTTGTGAGATTGGAGTGAGACACAAGGGGAACATGCGATGTGGTGATCTTCGCAATAAAATATCTTTGATGGGACATGTCGAAGGAGCAGGCTCCTGGAACAGAATTATGGAACAGAATCATGGAACAGAATCATGGAACAGAATCATGGAACAGAATTATGGAACAGAATCATGGAACAGAATCATGGAACAGAATCATGGAACAGAATCATGGAACAGGCCCAAAGCTCAGCAGAGCACACAAGGTAAAAAAAGGAAGTTGGTTCATGAATGACTTTAACCATATTATATATAATGACAATGTAAAGTTGTTATTACTATTATTAGGGCCAAATCACTGCATTATTAAGAGGACCTTTTTTCTTAAATTTTTTTGTTATTATTATTTAGATTTGCGGTCAGAACAATCAAAAGACCGTAGTTATAAAAGCTTTCAGGTGTCATCAATCAAACTGTATGTGGTGTGGAGACAACAACAAAAAAGTCACCTGCACCCCCGTTGTCACCTTGTTCACCCCTCATGAGTTTGCAGGTATGTAATATACAAAAGAGACTGAAAAGGTATAGGTAGAAGCAAAAAATGCTTATAAATTCCTATCCGAAATTAAAATCAAAATGAATCCAAAAAAATCATCTCTTATTTATGTTTGTATATTAATGAAAGCTATTAAATCTTAATGTGAAAGGTGTCACTCGTATCGTGACAAACTCACAGATTTCTGACCCGACTTCAGTCCGCCTCGGCTTCACGAGTATTAAAGATCCTTTGAGCTCGTAGTTTTGGTTTTATGGCTATAAACCGCCCGGTTCTGGTTCATTCTCCAAGCTTTCAATAACAACTAGATTTGACTGACACACTTTCAATAGTCTTCTGATGTTTGGAGATGAACCCAGCGTGAACCTTGTCTGAAGGTACGCCAAAGATCAAAGGGACAACGTTGGCGACATGCTGGTGGAGAACGTAGCATTCAGAAGCTAACGTTAAACCCCAAAACTGTTCGCTGTATTTTGTTGTACTTGATGTTTCTGGATTTTACTCACAGCGAATGATATATATAACTTGGGTGTACTTTTAAGCTTTAAAAAAAGCTAAATTCAAAACTTCTGCACTGCTAAGAAGCTAACCTTAATTGGAGCACTAATTGAATCGCCCTCAATTGGCTCCCTCTCTCTGGCCTGGATGATGCTAGGACACTAGCAGCCTGGTGTCCACAAATGTGTTGAGAGTTGGAAAATATTCATCTAACACTAAACTGATATAGCGGTGGAACACATATTTTTCCTGGCATTGATCCACTATCACAGTAAAAAAGGCTGTTAATAGCTGTAGGTCGCCGAATAAGGGTTAGGCTATCGTAGCATCAATGCTAGTTTCAAAACTGTTTATTTTTACTCTTACCGTCTGCATCCTTTTCTTTGCAGGAGATCCACCGGCTCACCACAGGCGACGGCATCAAGCGCATCAACAAGGACGAGCTGCCGGCCAGCGAGGTGGGCTGGATGACCTCGGTCAAAGACTGGGCCGGGGTCATGATATCCGCTCAGACGCTGACGGGGAGAGTCCTGGTGAGTTCACACGCGGCCGACAAAGAGCGACAGTCGATCATGATCACCCTCCCCCGACGTCCTCACGACGGCTATCGGCACTCTGGTTGAACTCCCTCATATATTTGTCAATAAAAGGGCCTCGTGGAAAATATTTTTTATTATCGGACAGACCATAAAAACCCAGCTGAGGAGGAGCTTATATTTGCATACATTTATTTCTGCTTCCGCATAAAGACACCATTTTGCAGACCCATCGAAACAAAGCCAGGGGGAGGAAAAAAAAAGAGGAGAGATTTAAGGAGTGTATTAAGGTCACACCCCATAATGCTCTCCGATCGCACGGAGAAACAGATCCAGAAGGACGGAAGGAGGGAGGGAGGGACATGTCGAGTTTACCAATTGCATTCGCTCAGCCGGAGTGGTTACCATGGCACCCGGAGTGTCTGTTGACAGTGTCATGCGGGGAACTCGTGCCTTTTGGAGCACGTTATGAGATCCTTATCACATCCTTTTTTATTTTTACTGTAACCTGTAACCTGTAACCTCATCGATTCGAGGACACTTTCAGTATGTTGGCGGTTCTGCTGCTTTGTGCTCCTTTTTCATTTTACAAGAGAATAGAATAGAATAGAATTATACTTTATTAATCCCCAAGGGGAAATTTGCGGACAAAGTAGCACCGATAAACATTAAACTAAAACACAATAATAAAATATACATATAAGAAAGAAGAACAAGTGTGCATTAACTATACAAGTGAGATATAAAATACTAAATAAAATAAAATAAATATGTATATATACACAATAAAATAAAATATATATGTATAATATTATTTTGTATTTTATATTTTATATTTCACTTTGCACAGTTTACTTTATGCACTGTCACTTACTGTCACTTTCTTTCTTTCTTATACTTATATTTTATTGTGTTTAGTTTTATCCAGCTGCTTCTGTTGGCAACAAATTTCCCCTTGGGGATTAATAAAGTATATTTCATTCATTCATATATACACAATATGTATATATACACAACATATATGCATTAAATATGTATATATAGACACAACATATGTGAAGAGAAGTGTAACAATTAAATAAAATGTGCAAAATGCAAAGAGCGTCTGGCGATTTGGATGCGAGTGCTCGGCGATGCGACAGTATGACGGAGGAGTGATGAAATGAAATGGCGTGAGTGGGAGCGCCATGCCAAGGCTTGCCGCAGCGCTCAGGGCCGAGCCCACTTTGTCCCACCCCGCTATATGTGGCGCAGCAACTCCAGTTGGCTCCGAACATGCAGGTTATTAATCACGAATGCTGGGTGGGCAGCCACACTCCAGCATAATGGTTGGATGTGGAATATTAACTAACCACTTTGTTCACGTTTGTGGGAACAAAAAGTGTGTGTGTGTGTGTGTGGAGGAGGGGCGGATTTGCTGTAAACCAAATTGATTAATTTTATAGGTCTCTCATTGGGACAAACACTTCATGTCAATTGCTTTACATCCCGTTTGTATGTTAATGTTCCTGCTTTTGGTGTATGTTATTAAAATACAGTGGATTGAAACATTGGCTGTAAGCTTCTGCAGGGATGTGATTAACACAGAGATCAAAATACAACTATGTTTTTGTTCTGTTGGGGCTAAAAACAGCACATTTTTCTCTTCCTCCAAATGCCACATGGAACTCCGATGACTCAGGTTGAACTCCGGTTCTCCCCCGGGCGTCGTCTCTCAGTTTTAAGCACAGTGATGGCGGATGGCGGCGGCGACGTGTTGCTAACAGAAGCCAGACATTAGCTCAGCCGCCGCCCTGCGCTTCCTCGTCTTTCACTCGAAACCACCAACGCTCTTCCTCAATTCATACGCGTGTGTTTTTGTGTGTGTGTTTTTGTGCGTGCAGCTCAAGTGCCCTGTCCCAACGATGGCGTGACACACAACTGTTCAGCGAGCCTTCGTCTGTAACCATGGCAACTGCAGCTTACCTAAACACGGCAGATGTGTGTTTTCTATGTCAGCCTGTTTAGGGGGCACATTTAAAGCCTTTTTCCTGTGTGTGTGTGTGTGTGTGTGTGTGTGTGTGTGTGTGTGTGTGTGTGTGTGTGTCTATTCCCACATCCTTACCCTCGTTATTGTTCTTTTTTGTTGTTGCAAACAACCTGTTTGCTCTTGAAACATCCAGAAACTGCTTTTTACTTCAGGGTTTTATTGCCTTCCTATTTTAAAGGTGCAGCCTTTATTATAAAGCATAGTAGAGGCTGAATAGATTGTTCTTTTCCTTCATTCCAACATATCTCAGTTCTTCTCCCTGATGTACTGGGTGCAATGCGTGTCCTCTAATTAATTTTACCAATTAAATCTGCTTACAATCTTTAGAGTCGATGCAGTCAAGGAGAGAATATATAATAACGTTAAGCCGTACAGACCGTCGTCAAGCTTAAATTATGCAAAGAAGGAAGCTCTGCTCCGGGATGCCTGCAACATTTTGCAATTGTGATGGAGGTTTACAGATCAGTCAAGCAGACATCAGTTGATGTCTCTGCAGACTCTTCTCCTCTATCTCCTCTCTGCTCAGAATGACATTTACAGGGAGAAAATGAAAAGCTAATGCACGAGACCAACGAGCAACAGGAAAATTAGTTTTAAGATGCATTCATCAAAGGTGCAAAAAAAACCAGATGACCCTAGAATGAAACGGGACAAAACTCAAAGGACCAAACACTAAATAGTCATAAATCATACATCTCTGAGTGTTTCTGTCCAATTAACATCGACGCCATGAAGAGAAGCTGTTACCATGGTAACAACTAATTGAAATCCAAATAAACAATTGACTCTGTAAATAAACAGCGGCTGCGACAAAGGTTGAGAAGCTGGTAAATGTTAAAGTGCATAACAGAGGCCTCGGGTAGCTTCTTTGTAGGAGATGAATTCATCAATGAATTTCTCTCTTTTTGTAATCGGGCATTTCAAACTAAAATTTGAGGTATTGAGCTTAGCGTTCAACCAAACGTGAACTTCGCTCCGCGTTGAGCCGTCTCTCTCCGACTGTGGATGTGTAAGAGATGAAACTTTGAGCTATTTGATTAGCAGGGAGGACATCGCCCACGCCCTTCGAGTCTATAAAGGATTATCTTCAAATTGGCGCGCCACCACTCCTTCATAAAAAGTCTTCGTGTTCATTCTCTGATTTCAGATCAGCTGTATGTAGAGACGTGGTTCCCCCAGATTAGGGACACAGAGAGAGATCCCATCTGTCACTTTGTGCATTATTGCATTTCCCTTCCCCCCCCGCCGTCGATCTGACATCACGCAAGACCGTCCGTCCTCTTGGTGAAGAATGTCCTCGTGTTTCTGTTTGCTCTCGTCAGAACAAACACGACTCTCTCTCTGGCGGCTGAACAGGTGGCTGCAGCTTGTGCCCACAGACTCAGCGGGTCTCCTGTAATATCTCGCTTCTATTTCCTGTTCAGCCGCACTTCCCTCCAGAATGTAATTGTCGAGAAGTGATGAGATGGTGTGTGTGTGTGTGTGTGTGTGTGATGGGGCGGGTCTGAGGGTTGGAGTATTTTGGGGCGAAAATGAGATTTCTCTTAAATGGTCGGATCCTGCTGAGTGACATTTAGAGAGGTCTGGGGGGGATGGGGGGGATGGGGGGGTCTGAGATGTCACAAAGCTATTATTCTGACCAGAGAAAGGTTTTCTATTAATGGGAACATAGAATAGAGCTGCCTTCTGGCACCATTCACCCCCCACACACACACACACACACACACACCCCCCCCCCCCCCCACACATACACACCCCAGTCACAGGTTGAATAGAGTCGAGTCGAGGATGTTCTCTCCGATTGTTTAGCGTCGTTGGTTAACTTTATTTTTTTGCTCGGTTTAAAATCCCTTAATGTTCCGATACAGTCTCTACATGCATCATTAAGGTTTCTTATTGTGAAAATCTGTCATATGCTGTTTAAAAGTACTTGAATGCCGTCGGTGTTCTAGGAATACGAGAACCATCTTGATGGAACCTTCTTCTACAATAGATTACATTTTAAATAGATGAACAAGGGAAAGGAATTCAGGATCTTCTTTTTCTGTCCCTGTGTTTCTTGTTCTGGCCATTTACATGTTTTACGTTATTTACAATAAGCTTCTCATTGTGCTTTGGTTGACGTAAACAGGAAGTATCCTGTTGGCATTGAGTTAGCCGTGAGCTACACCTGAGTCCTCCGCACCTTGGAAGGTGATGCTATACAAACAGTTTTTCCAACCATGAATGTGCAAAGCAAGATCCTAAAGGAAAAGGTGTAAACGTGATGATTTACGAGTCTAAATCCAAAGCACTTTATCAATATGATACAAACAGATTTATGTGTGGGTATACTCAACTCACATCGGAGGAGTTGCCATCACTTACAGTATAACGTCTACTCATTTGCATTTCAGTCGGACTGAGTTGTGAAGAGAAGCAATTGGCTGAGTGTGTGTGTGTGTGTGTGTGTGTGTGTGTGTGTGTGTGTGTGTGTGTGTGTGTGTGTGTGTGTGTGTGTGTGTGAGTTGTCGTAGATACAGTGGGACACAAAAAAGGAGCAATGTGTTCCTCCTTCTCCCCATTCTGAACCCTTACAGATTCAGCCCTGTTGTAAAAGTCTCTTCCGAGTCACCTCTAGCTCATCGTGACCAGCTGCCAAAGAGCGGCAGATTCAGAGTCGTCTAGGATTCCAGGGGTCAACATCTGGAGGAAGTTCTATCGGAACGACGGGGGCGAGGGACCGCCGTCTGGGAGTCGATGTCGCCCGGCGGCGGCGGCGGCGAGGAGGGAGCGAGGAGCTCTGAGCGTAATCATAGGTGGGCCAGAAGAGCACTTTCATCAGGCGGATAAACTCGCCTCCTTCTCTGAGGGGCTCTTTGTGCTGCGGCAATTGTGCCACTGCAAGGAAAAGCTTTTTGACTGATGAGAGTGGAGAGAGGGAGAGAGAGATATAGAGAGACTGCACACTCTAATGGGGACTTGCTGTCTTCTCTGCAGCAGCGGACATGTCCACTGGGCCACTTGGAAGTGATGGAAGCACTTGTCCTGGACACGGCTCAGGATTGGGCGAGGTGCTGCTTTTATGATCACGCGTTTTTTCTCGGCCCTCAGGACCGAGCCGAACACGGTGTAAGGTATTCTGAAACGGGTAGAAAACAGGCTTCCGGACGCGCGTGAATTAAGATATCAACATTTAATGGCAGGAAGTGTAAAACAAACAATCAAAGCTCACGCCGTGCTCTTCCTCGACCTTGCGACCTCGCCGTTACCTGTACAAGAGGGCGATTCATCTTTTTCCGGAAGTTTTGTCACCCGGGGTCAAAACGTCATTTCCGGTCAAGTATTTTCACAATAAAATTTCTGTCTATTATTTCTAGTATTAAAGTAACCTTCACAATAAAAGTCCCTTGTTATTGTAAGTCACGTCACGGATTTCAACCGACTTCGTCAATCTATAAAACCAACATAGTCAATCTCATGCATACATTAATTCTTGCCATTTACATTTGCATAGAGTAAACATTGCTCTTATGCTTCATAATACATTAATAACAATATCAATATTCTCCTTAATATTTTCTATTATAATATCTTTCTATGTGTATTAATTTGAATAGAGTAAACATTACCCCTATGCTTCATAATACATTAATAACAATATAAATATTCTCCCTAATATTTTCTATTATAATATCTTTCTATATGTATTTATTTGCATACAGTAAACATTACCCCTATGCTTCATAATACATTAATAACAATATCAATATTCTCCCTAATATTTTCTATTATAATATCTTTCTATATGTATTTATTTGCATATAGTAACCATTACCCCTATGCTTCATAATACATTAATAACAATATCAATATTCTCTCTAATATTTTCTATTATAATATCTTTCTATATGTATTTATTTGCATACAGTAAACATTACCCCTATGCTTCATAATACATTAATAACAATATCAATATTCCCCCTAATATTTTCTATTATAATATCTTTCTATATGTATTTATTTGCATATAGTAACCATTACCCCTATGCTTCATAATACATTAATAACAATATCAATATTCTCTCTAATATTTTCTATTATAATATCTTTCTATATGTATTTATTTGCATAGAGTAACCATTACCCCTATGCTTCATAATACATTAATAACAATATCAATAGTCTCCCTAATATTTTCTATTATAATATCTTTCTATATGTATTTATTTGCATAGAGTAACCATTACCCCTATGCTTCATAATACATTAATAACAATATCAATATTCTCTAATATTTTCTATTATAATATCTTTCTATATGTATTTATTTGCATATAGTAACCATTACCCCTATGCTTCATAATACATTAATAACAATATCAATATTCTCTCTAATATTTTCTATTATAATATCTTTCTATATGTATCAATTTAAAACATAAGACCTCTGCAGATGTTATCAAAATAAACTATTACAACCTAACAATGGCGAGGAGCCGTCACCGAGCGTGCCCTTTTCTTGACGTTCCCCGTTGACTCTTGGCGTGTCACTTTCGCCGCGCCCAGTGCGACGGAGCGAGCGACGTGGGCGCTCTGCCCGCCTCTAAGTCTGTCGCTATTTTCGGGTGACAGCAGCTGCCAGTCCTGTTTTGTCAGGGCTTTGCCGAAGGAAACAGTGAGCCGTGTGAGGCTACAGTTATTGAGTTGTTTTTGTTGTGCCCGGTCCAAACCGAGAGCATCTTATTACGTCTTTTCTGTCCCTGATTGAGTCTGACAAACTTTATTTTCTTATTTTTTTTCTTTTTTATGTGTAGTGAGTATCTCAATGACTTTCTAAAATAGATTTTTTTGTATCTTAAAAAGGATAGGACGGGTCGGCGCACTAACACAGAGAAAACTTGAAATAAAGGCTTTAAGAATTCTATTGGCATAAGGTGTGTAACCTTAAAGACTCGCTACATAATTAATGAATAAGAAGAGATTTTCTTGCAGTTTTTAAATAAAAAAAGGACAATTTTAAATGAGCTGGTCAAATGACTCAAAAGCGGACAACGTTGGGCTCAATCATCCACATCTCCCTTTGGGGAGCCGTTGAAGGTTCATCTTGCACCGTCGCCATGTCAAAATCAGATATTCTTATTAATATTTTGGAGCATAAATCTTTAAAACTAGTGCCATTGATGCCAATTAGCAAACATTAGCGTGCTAACACACTAAAAGATGGTAAGCATTACCATTATAAAGCATCGCTGTGTCGAAGTACAGCTTTACTTTTTTTCAGATGGACCAAAATCAGCAGCTCATTTGCATTTTCCTCCGATATTTCCCTTCATTTCATATGAACAGGATGGTTTTCTGAGCTGTAAAGGTCCTTGTTAACTGTGACGGTCGTTGTTATTGTGCCTTTTGCCTGCTGATAATTGGTTTAAACCAATCTGCCCTTTCCCAGAAAGATCTTGACTAAATTCATACATGTTAATTATACTGAAGAATCTAGTGGTAGTGAGATAAGCCTTTACTAATTTGGAACTTCTCTGTGTGTGGAGGACACATTTTCAGCAGGATCTCATTTTGCACAAACAATGGCGAGTATAATTAGTTTTGTGGAGCCACATCATATTCACAGAGCTTAAAAAACAGTGGAGCAGTATTAGAAGAAATCCTCAACTGTCACAAATTGGCTCACCAGATTGCATTAGCTGTACAATGACCTGGCAACCGCTGCTGTATTACGACTCACACGTCTTCAAAGATCATCAAATTTGTGCTTCTCCTGTCACAGAAAAAAGACGATATATAAAGGAGGCGTAAATAAGGTAACTTAAAGCCCCATTATGTAGTTTTCCCCTTGTAGCGCCCCCTTCAGGTATTTAACGTTTACTCCAGTGTCCTAAATACCCAGTTACGATAGATCAGGTGTCGTGAACCTCTGACTCTGAGCCATATGTGGCTCTTCTGGTGACGCATATGGCTCTTTGGAGTTTGAGTTAAAAAAATAATCTCCTTCGCCCCCCTGTAACTTTCTCTCTCCTCCAGATGACAGCAGCAGTAATGTCAGGTCCCTTTCTTAAAGACGTCTTTGTTCTTTTATTAAACTGAACGTCTGTTATTGGTCGTCTCCACAGCAGCATGTCTCAGCATGTCGTAGCGGAGAAAATAAAAAGTCACCTGTGAGGTGGACTGGACTATGTGACGTTGATCATCACTGACAGAAAGCAGGTTGAAGTACCGGGCGGCTACAAAATGTTACATAGTCGGGTTTTTAAACCACAGACCCCCAATGGCAGTGGCGGAGGCACAAATCGCCATATTAAAAGTAATTGTGGCGGCACCATTTTTTTCAAGCTGTTATTTTAAGGTACAATTGTTACATAGTGTCGCTTTAATGTTTGCAGCTGGCACTACGGTACAATGAGCATATGGAGGTTAGTGGATGTTGCAAACTCACAACGCAGATTCTAACTTTGAAAGTTGACTTTAAGTTCAGTCCCTCGTTCTGAGCGTCCCATTGCAGGATATAAATCCAATCTCATGCAATAATATCTCAGACATTCTCCACCTGCTGCTGAGCTCATGCTTCATGCATCCCCCCCCCCACACACACACACACACACACACCCACGCACACACACACACTCCCCCCCCCCCATCCATTCCTTAAAAAAAGTACCTGCAGCTGCTACAGTTACAGTATGTCCAGCTTCCCAGATGCAGAACATAATTTACATTTTCCCCACTTGACGGGGATTTCCATTTCCATCGTTGCAAAATTGTTTTTCAGTCGGTTTAACTTATTAATCGGCTTCTTTCTCTTGTTTTCAAGACTTTGAGACAAGTGAGATACAACTTCATATGAGACGGACAGCGAGAGGCTGGAGGGAGACGCATCCGTCCTAAGCTCTTTACGCCTCGCCGTAAACTGGTTGGGCCGCTTCCAGGGTGCTTAAATCCAGGCTTAGCCACTGTGGGATTTGAGGTGTTATCCTGCACATTTAGACTGTGTATTTTGATAGCTGAATAATGGTGTGAATTGTACGTTTAAGTCTCTTAATCATAACAGTAGAGCATGCTGCTTTGGTATAATTAAAGATTAATCTGCCACACAAAAAATATTTAAAAAGGGAAAACTGAAGTCCCAAATAGACTTGTAAATCGAGCAGGAAGGAGGCGTTCCTGCAGGCGTGACGACCCGACGAGGTTTCAAGGGTAGCAGCGTTGTTGTCACGGCTCAGAGACGATGTCGTCAGCGCTCGTAGATCAGATCACTCACTTTATACAGAGCGACGACAAACAGAGGTTCGGGTTTCAGGCCGCGGATAGTCGCAGTGTAACCTGTAGCTGCCAACGGTTTAAAGGGTCGTCCCCGTTCTCAGTGTTTTAACCTCCATTATGTTCAATATCTGTCAAATCTGACTAATGGTTCAAAGCCAAGTCGATAGACTTATGTAATAATAATAACTTTATTTATGTAGCACCTTTAAAAACAATGTTTACAAAGTGCTCCACAGAGAGTCAAAGCAAAACAAGGGGAATAGTAAGAAACCAATATTATATTTAAAAGTATATATTCAAATTCAAAATAAAAAATGTTTTAAATTGAAATTAAAATAAATAAATAATTATAAATTAATTAAAAATAAATCAAAAAGAGACAAACTAAATTAGGGGAACCAAAGTTCTGCATAAAATGTTCTGCATGTAGAATAGAAGTGTCCTGTTTGGAGGTGCAGAATATTGGATTAGGGGAATACAAATTTATACCAAGATTCACCACTTCATCAGGGGAAATTGTGTTTGTAATTTAACCAGGTAAAAACCTGCACCACTGTTTTCTCGCAATAAGGAGGGGGAGAGGGAGGGGGGGGGCATGCCAGGTCAATGACAGTCAGTAAGTGAAAGAAACGGATTGCTATCATAATAGTTTAGATTATTAAAAAAACAAATGTTTAACGGGGAAAAAGAACGGCAGCCAACAGAAATACCAGTTCCCATTCAGCACTACAACACAAAGGCTATTTCTCACACGTTTGAACATCTTTGTTTTTCTTTTAGTGGCCTTTAACGGCTCACAACAGCTCCACTCCAGTGTGATATGACAAAAGCAGCCTGCAATACTGACGTGTGACGGTTGGTTTGGCGTATAATTTCCCCCCCAGTTAGTCTTTAAGACCAAACCACTTGGACAAATGGCATCGTCTTAAAGTTGGAAGGACTTTTTGAAATGAAAAAAAATCTGATTTAATAGCTTATTCCTCGGTTTAAGTTATAAACATCCAATGGACTCACTGTTTTTGCCTCTTTTCATGCTCCTAGGTTAGATAATTAGTCGGTGAGTGTGGGAAGAAATGTTTGAACAAGAGACTCCAAACATACTTGGTGGGTCTGCCCTTATTTGTACATTAATTGGGTCAGCGACATGGACTACTGGTCCAAACAGAAAAGGCTGCGCATCACAGTGTATAAACAGTTTAAAGGTGAGAAGGAATGGTACGATTGACCTCCCCGTTGTACACACAGCACGAGGACTCGGCCTCCTCGGCAGGACTGTGAGACTCACTGACTTCATGGCCGTACTTCACTTTGCTGCTGCTGTTAGAAGTACAGGAAACATAGTTTGGGGGAAATAACTAACAGATGTTTGGGGTCACCGAGAAAATGTTGTGTTTTCCATGAAAACTCACACTTTTATTTATTAAATGAATACAAGATTAACACAAAATTTAGTCAAGACATTGACAAGGTTAGAAATAATGATTTTCATTGTAAATATTAATGTTGTTCTTTAAAGTTGTCGCTCAAAGGAAGGCCAGTTTTAGAGCTTCTCTCACCAGCATAACTGTTTTCAGCTGCGCTCACATAAAAATGGTTTCAATGTCGAGGAATAATCTGTTTGTGGAAAATGCTAAATAAAAAGTTATTAAAAAGGGTTTCAAGGGGGTTCTACCCCTCTGCTAGTCTTCTAAGGCAATAACACAATGTACCACTAGAACACCGGAGATGGGCCTCTACACACCTCTGTAGAGATTTCATTAAAAACAGAGAATAGTAATTTACCACATTAACTATGTATAATGTCATTTTCATTGGAAAAAACAGTGTTTTTTTATCTTTTTTCTAAGTGACCCCACACTTTTGAACGGTAGTGTATATTTTATCAGCACAGCAGACATGTTTCATTCTCGCTTAAAAAACAAAGCTTTGGATAAAATCTGATTATTCACTCACAAACCTGTGAACCGATCCCCCAGTGTCGGTGTGTTCCTTCCCCAGTAGATAACCAGTACAAACCAGCAGGAGCCTGTTACTCCAGTTCACTGAGCAGCACTCATTAGAATCGGTGTGTTGATGTTGGGTGAAGGAGAGGATCAAGAAGTGAGTGGTTATAGACGCCCTGCAGGCGCTGCCACCCTCTGGAGTATATACTGCTGCTAGCCGTCAACAACAGGCCTTTTCCTACGCCGCGTCCTGCATTAGAGGAAGATGCCCGACTTTGTTTTTCATCAACTGAAATAATGCATAGATTTTCATTTTACTGGGTTCTCGCAATTGCGGTCATGACGGACACGAGCTGAGGAAGTATTATTTATATTAAGTCATACGTCAATGTGTCGCTTACTGTAGTTTGGACAGTGGGGAATGTTTGGAACGGTGTGAATAATTATAATCAAATCAAACTCTCAAATAGTGTTGAAGAATATGATGAGGCTTACAGCAACAAGTAATTATAACAATAAAGAACCACAAGTATTTCATCATTTTTAACTGATTTTGAATTTCTTTAAATATTGAGACAGAAGAGTATTTGAATTGAAGTGTTTATAAGGTCTCAAACTGACATCATTCACAAAGTGAGTGATAATGTGCTTTGAAAAGAGAAATACATAGACACAAATGCTGTGTCTCAAAGCCCTAGACGTCTGTACTTTCCACACCGGCCTCGTCCCTCGTGTGCAGCCTCGGCCTCTCCTGCTGACGTCAGCGAAGCCGTCTTCTAGCGTCCCTCTTCTCGGTCCCTCTGCTGCTGAATGACGTTGTGTCGCGATGCTTTGCAGCACCAAGCAGGAATGAAAACGTCTAATGAGCTATTAGAAACGTCTTTATCAGGGTCTATCTTCTATTGCCACCTAAAATCACCAAAAACTGTGTGCACAGCGTAAAGTATTGTTTATACCAACTGTATACATCGGGGCTGTAGATAGAGATATATATATATATATATATATATATATATATATATATATATATATATATATATATATATACTTTATTAATCCCCAAGGGGAAATTTGTCATCACAGTAGCAGCACCAATAAACTAAACACACAAGAATAAAATATTAAATAAAATATAAAAAAAACAGGGATGAATGATATAGAGTGTACCTATCTGTATGATGGATAGATGATGGCATATTATAAATCTAATGAGAGAACTAGGCTGAAGTTATGGCCCACAGATGACTCACTGACCTGTTGGCGTCATTGGACGTCCAATTGCATCCCCAAAAATTGCCAAATATGGGGAACTGTAGTTCATCTTCACAACACGCACCTCCCCACAGACATGTATTGAACCATCATGGAATTAATTAGAATGAGAGCAAAATGTATCCCCACGGTCGTTTGTTTAATTAATCCCCAACGTAAAAGAGCTTTATCATTTATACAAGAGACATCATTTGCATCCTGTTTTCTAACGCTGAATATTTACATTACATTACATCACATGTCATTTAGCAGACGCTTTTATCCAAAGCGACTTACAATAAGTGCATTTCAACCTAGAGTACAAACTAAGAACAACAAGAATACAGAAAGTAACATTTATGAAACTTGTCATTTTACAGCCAACATATTATGGAGCTTTTCATTTTATAGCCTACATAGTAAACCCAGTTGTTTTTCTGCTAATACCATGTTGTTGTAGACGTTTGAGGTTTTGCTTAGACACAAGAAAAGTTATTTTGTATTTTATATTTCACTTTGCACACTTTACTGTATGCACTGTCACTTACTTTCTTTCTTTCTAATACTTATGTTTTATTGTGTTTAGTTTTATCGGTGCTGCTTCTGTTGTAAACTAATTTCCTCTTGGGGATTAATAAAGTATATTTCATTCATTCATTCAAAAGACACTATATGCATTTTTTTTAATGCTAGTTATTTTCTCCTGCCATGTCTTTCTTTTGCTACTGGCAGGATCAACCAGGTATTCAACCCGATGAAACATGTTGTGTGTCTTTGTTGTACGGAGACGAGCATTTTACTGACAAATAGTGTAAGATCTTCCATGATTACGTCGGTCTCGGGCTTTAAGATTTTAGGTATACGAGTTCCCACTTTAACATTGCAACCTTTTGGATTTAATCTGTTTTGTTTAGTCCATCCATAAATAAATCAAATCGGCGGATCGTTGTGGCGTGAGTGTAGGTCAGGAACTTGTATTAGTAAAGGTCATTTAAATGTCAGACGAGGCATTTATTTCCCAATGTTTGTTAAATTCTGCCGTTGCTTCCCCTTCGGAGGAGGATGCGTTGGGAGCGAGGATGTTATTACTGAATGGCAGCTCCGTCCCTTTGAACGCGCCGTAGCGCTGGTAGTGATCCCTAATGATGAGGAAGCAGCTGCACGCCGCTCCACAGGAAGCCCGCTAGACAAAGAAATAATCTGCTCTTATTGACGAGATAAGAGAGAAATCCCTTAAACCCTCCGGTTTATACTCCGAGTGTGAAAGTCGCGGGCACAAAAGAAAAGCGTTGATGAAGCCGTGAAGCACAGGATACTGTACCGTCTGTGCGGCGTTCCGACTGGGGAATATTCCGCCTGGTGCAGCATAAGCCGGAGAATTACGCTCAATCTGTCTGCGAGGGTTTCCACTCGGCGGGAAGGGGCTCCTTCGTTCAGTGGAATTAAATCAAGTGCACGTTTTAAAATGACTATTCTATTCGTTTGTATGTTGTACTCTGATACCTCCCCATGTGGGATGCACACAGATACACACCTACACACACACACACAGAGACACACCGCTCAGGGAGAAGGATAAGCTACTTTAAAACCAGAATCATCACATTTCATTTGATTAATTACATTTTCTTCAGTGTCAAAGTCGTCCAGTGGTAACCGTCTGTTCACACATGGGTTTATTGCAAACAGGAAAGGTTCATGATGAATTTAGCAGATTTTTAATGGCACCAATTGGCGAAAAATGGAAGAAATAACGGGAAAAAAAAATAAAAACGGACGCAAGATGTAGCCCACAGCTAAAACAGTGTTTTAGTTCTAAACCTAATGGCATGAGTATCATCCACACTGAAGGAAAGGCCTATCCTATTCATTGGAGTAAGAAAATTCATCAATGTGAACAGCTCAGAATATTCCATCGAAATGGGCGTCACCATTTCATTTGTTTATCAGATCGCGAAACACTGCAGACGTTTATGATATTGTGAAGGAGGATTTAACAACTCAGGAAAATATATCGCAGCAATTGTGATTTTATTATTTTATTTCTCCTAGCAACGGTTGGCAGGTAGACAGGAGAAATACAGCCTTCAGTTCATACTTTAAACTTCCGGAGATATGTTCTTGCACATATTTGATAGACCTACACAATGATGATGTAATACGTTCTCCTGGAAATAAGGTCTTCTTTTTCTCTTCCTCTTATCTTTAAAAAAATTATATATATATATATATATATATATTTATATATATATATATATATATATATATAAATATATATATATATACATTTATATATTTATATATATATATATATTACGCTCAATATAATATATATATATTTATATATATATATTTATATATATATATATATTTTTTTTTTTTTCCCCCTGTCTTTAGTCAGACGTTTCCAGTGTGTTTGACCCTTGACCCCACTCAGCGTCTCTGATGTCTGTGGTCAGAGGTGACATAGATCCTGGAGTACACTTCATTGCACATCAAAACAGAAATGTGAGAAGAAGGTGTAAAAAAACTCAGTAATTTTAGACTTGTTGGGTTTAATGCAAGAGAGAATCGTCCTCTGGTGTTTGAGGTTTCTTTGTAGTTTGTTGCTCAAAGGTAAACCGACTAACAGAATTGTTCTATTATTTATTTTCTCTGGCAGCATTTAGTTTAAATAGACATTAATGCCCGACTCTAACAGTGTTCTGAATAAACACAAACACCTTTGGTTTATGGACTCTGCCAAAATACTAATTAGAAACGGCACATTTGCTAGTAATGGCATAAAACCTTCAGCAGTTTTGTCACTAAAGAATATTACTTGGTGCTAAAGTTAAAAAAAATGAAACATGAACTTAATGTCTTTTATTTCCTTTGGTCCCCTGCCACATCTGGATGTTTTATGGGCTCTCCATCCTCCTGCGGTTAAGAGCCACCGACTATGTGGTTCCACATGGTCTCTCATGTCCTTGATGAACCAGAGGATGAAGAAATATCTCTGGCAGGGTCATACACTTTGCAGACCGGCGCGTTGAACCAGTCCAGCTCTGTCTTTCAGTTTTTCCAGTCGTGCATCACTGGATGGATAAAACAGCTCGGGCATGATCAGAATGACACACGATGAGCTACTGTCTTATACCACACACGTCTGGGGATTATTTAATATGTATCATCCTTCTGCTGCTGTCGTCAGTGACTGCAGCACATTATGCAATCTGATTGTTATCTTATTTGATGATGAGTAATGTGATACTTTCTGCCCGGATGACGCAAGTGTTTCATTAAGATTTGAGGCATTTGTTATATCTCAATATATGAAGCTTCAATCTCTGATGGAGCCAATAAATCCAGGCTTCATTTTCCCCCCTCATTCTTTTCTCAAATTGTAAATGTAATCCCCGTAAGGAATATTAGCTTGGATCAGAGTTGCATGTTACTCGTGGGAAAAAGTAATCCAACATTTTTTTATTTTTAGCACACAACATTTAATTGCCTTTCGCACTGAAAACTTTAAACATGAGGAGCCTGGTGACTCTTTACCCTCCAGTGTGAGCCCAATAACTGTGAAAATGTTCTTTTTTTTCTTCTTTTTTATATATAGCAGAAGGAGTCTTGCCATTGATAGGACACACATGAAACACATGAAATATAGTAAGAGCATACTTCAGAGGGTACCAGGTATCCGAGACCCCATTAGTATGCATGTTAGATAGATGAACACATGGATATGAACATTATTCATCCACAGGGGGAAATGTAGCAGTAGTAAGCAAGGTTACAGAGTAAATTTAAAATATTAATATTAAGTCTAAAAAAATTGCAATATCTACAATAAAATAAAAAAAGCATAGGACATATTACATTTAAGACATATTCAATAATAATGTGTTTTTGACTTTGCCATGGAGCGCATGTCTAAGCTGAACAGGGACGCATTACACGTCTCTTAAAGGCCCAATCTCTCTTTTTCTTAACCGTCTAATTTCCACGTAGTTTATATTTTTTTTAATGTCTAATGAGAACATCTTGGCAGGTTTATCAAAATGGTTTGATTTATATCGTGAGCCTGTTTTGCTGCTGCGATCACAAACGAGACTAATTCAGTTGTATTAAAACATCTTTTAAGACATTGATGATCTTTAAGATCGAGTAGTTCAAAAATAACCACAAGGTTGATACCCAAAAAGGGCTTTTTCGGTAATTGTTCACCCCATCAGCAAAGACGAATAACTCTGATTGACAATCACAGACTGAAATCTCAAAATATAATCCGGATTATTATTTGAGCCATGATTGTGGAGCCCTAATTCAGCCCTGTGTGTACTAAGTGTCCTAAATAGACACTTGAGAACCCCAAAGCATCAAAAGGTCACTGATGTGAGTGGTCATCATGGTCATCATCCATCACGCTGAAGTTGCATCGTACATCACAGACGTCCCGCCAGCTGCAGAGGAGCAGGAGTTCAACAGTAACGACCGACAGTAGACGTTCATCCAGAGTGTGTGTTTATCAGCGCCGCGCTCCATCACGTGTACGGCTCTGGTCGTAAACATGCTAATTTGCTGTTGTCCCCCTGGAGAAGGATAAACGGCAGCAGGTCTGTAAACAAAGTCGAGTTCTTGAGGCCAGTCGTGATGACCAGGGTGTCTCTCACAAGACCACACATCACAGCTGCTCCCAAACACACACACACACACACACGTCACATGTGTGATTAAAAGATTTAGTGGGAAGTTGATTTGTGCCATCTTGGCAGGGTGATTCATGGTCAATAAAAAAATACTAATAATAATATAAAGAATGAGTAATTACATTGTCGTGTGTGCGTAAAGTTTTTCTAAATTTGTCTTGTATTCTTTTAGAGAGGGAAAATGACTAGAAATCCTCAATAATTCAAATCAACAAATATTTTTTTATACCTGAGAAACGTTGTAATATTTTGATTACTCTGCCACTCAAAACTAGTTTTCAAGTTCTGGAAAAAAAAAGCTGATAAAGGAAAATAAAAATACACTTACAATTCAATTCAAGTTTATTCAGTTTATTTGTATAGCCCAATTTCACAAATTACAAATTAGTCTCGGAGTGCTTTACAATCTGTACACATAGACATCCCTGCCCCAAAACCTCACATCGGACCAGGAAAAACTCCCAAATAACCCTTCAGGGGGAAAAAAGTATATAGCAATTCATATCAGTCTTATATGACCTCCTTTATGCAATACTCAGCTTAAGGATGGGTCATTCATTCAGATGTTCCCCCCTCTATTGTGCTGTTCACTATTTTTATATTTGCCATAAGCCCAAGATGCCATATTTATCAATATGGTATCTAAGGACAGAAACATAGACTGGCTGGCCAGAAGGTTGTCGGGTCATTTTGCAAAGCAGCGCTGGTTCCTGAGAAGCTGCAGAGGGTCAGACGGGGGTCACCCGTGAGGAACACCAGGCTCACGCGCCCGTGCACATCTAAGTAGCATGAACTGAATACACAGGTGGGGAACCTGAGGGTTCAACCACAACACAGTTGACTGCACACACACACACACACACAAATCTCTGGCATCCCACCAATGAGAGCTTTGATCCCACAGTGACCGCAGGCTTTAATGTAGTATTTAATGTACAACAACCCGACACCTGGTTGCTCTGAATCCTGTTTTTAGAGACGGATACAATTCTGATAACTGATGCACAGTAATATTAACTGTGCTTATAATACGCAATGAGCTAAAAGCATCCATCGGTCATTTACACCCAACAATCATTGTCTCCTTCCCCAATTGCAAAATGCAAATTTTATTCCAAAATCTCAGTGACTGTGTTTTCACTTGGATTTTGAGTTGCTCCACGCAGCAAAAGATGTATTATTTCTTCCGCCTAATTTTCTTTGTCAGATTATTCACGCTGGTCGGTGGTGAGTCACACTCCAGGAGGAGTGGAGGAGCTGGAGTGGGTTCTCTGATGTTTGTAGGTTGACTTCTGAATGCTTGAGACCTGCTGGTGCGCTCTGCAGGGCCGTGACATACCGTGCATCGTGGACGGGGATGACGGCTGGTGTTTATAATCGGTCGTGAAAGTGCACTGGAAATAATTTTTTAGACGATTACGATTTGGGGTTTCTGGTATCGCTAAACATTTCAAACCCTTCATAGTTGGTGGAGACTTTTGTCAAATTATTACATTTTATTTTTACATTTTCTTCAACCATCTTCATTTCCCCCAGTTTTGGGGATTTTTGTGCCGATTGTGTCTGTACTTCTAGACCTGAGACTTGAAAAATCAAGAGGACTTTTGACTTCTTAAAAGCTTATTTTGAAATCCAAAAGCAAATCCACTCAAGTTAATTTAAGTATACAGGATTAGCCATTTAAAGGATTTAACAATCTGTAGTACAGCTCTTATGCCCAGTTACAATATTTAACCTAAAATATATATGTATGTATACTAAACATTGAATTTACATATGGAAATGGATTTATCTCTAAGGCCTTGTAACTTGATTTGAATTGGTCTCTTTTCTAATAATACTGCAGAATTTATCTGGATTTCTTTTTTTAATTATGAAAAAAAAATATCTGCCAGTACATATTTTGTTCTGGTCAGCGAATGATAATTATTATGTTATTTTAGGAAAAATTAACATATTTTCTCGTATCACCTTGAGATTCCCTTCTTCTAATGTTCCATCTTTTTTCTTGGCAACAGCCTTAAATAAAGAATAGTACAAGACGTGCGTTGGCAACTAATTAAATGCAGATTGGACTGAGCGTCTTGGCAGCTCCCTCCATCATGAGGTGCCCCCCCCCCCTCCCCCTCCCTATGAGTCTGACATCTCTGTGCCTCCGTGCAGCTGGAAGCTTCTCCCGATACAGATGTGACGCATCATTATCCGCTGACTGTGATGAACGATGACGCCGGCACCGCCTGCCCTCGCCTCATTGACCAACCCGCTCATGATCGCCCGCTCTTCGTCGCCGCCCGTGTGTTATTTACTGCCGTCGCTGAATCTCCCCTCCGCCGGTGGCATTAGCATTATTTCTCGGGCCGCACCAACAATTGTGTCCAGTTTCTAAACTGAGACGTCAGGGGCATAAAGAGATTTCCTGGCTTTCAAAGAGGAAGGGTCATTTAAATATGCATGCGGGTGCTTTCTGTCACTATAGAGCCGTCAGTGGTTGCAGGTTGACAATACAATTTCACATCATGGAAATGAATTAGTCTGAGCGCATTCATTATGGATGCCCATTGGTTTCTTGTTCAGGGCGGCCATTGTGTCATTTCTAAACGGATGAAAGCCGGGTAGGGTCGCAGATCGCTTGGCAATGTATTTCAGAATGTAAAACATTTGTTCTGCTGTCTGGCGGAAACCTTTCTGGCCCGACTTGTTCAAGGGGAAATGAGGATACTTCTGCTGAGACGGGATTAATGAGGTGTTTGGCTCTTTGACTTCTAAATTAGGGCGGGGCGATATTGCCAAATCATCATCTATCCAGATATCTATATTTCTTCATATCTTGAGAGAAAGATATATCATGATATAGCACATTTTGTGTCAATTAAATAAATAGTCCTTATGATGATTTTTTAGTTGGTATGTGCTTGTTATTGTGAATTAAAGGATTATTATTAAACTTAAGTGCAAAATGATCTGATTTTAGAGATTTTTTTAGTTGGTATGTGCTTATTATTATGAATTAAAGGATTATTACTAAATTTAAGTGCAAAAAGGATCTGATTTTAGAGATTTTTTTTGTTGGTATGTGCTTATTATTATAAATTAAAGGATTATTACTAAAGTTAAGTGCAAAAAGGATCTGATTTTAGAGATTTTTTTTTTGTTGGTATGTGCTTGTTATGATCAATTTAGGCGATCTAATTGTGTTTCACGTTATCTATATCTTTAAAAAAAAGTTTTACAATGTGATTCCATATTAAGACAATGAATTATCATTGAATTATGGCCCAACCCTGTTCTAAATATTAATAAATGATGTACGGTGAACACTATTTTCATAACAAAGTGTAAAATGTACAAACTCATGATCTGTCTTGCATTTTAATTGCTTTGTAGCCTACTCTGTAATATGTATGCTCTCCTTGGGTAACGTTTCTCATGACCTGGGATTGATTGGGTCAAAGGTCAAGGTCATGAAAGGTCAACATATTCTTTTTACCATAGCACGGTCAATTTGTATCCAATTGGCTGCAACTAATGCAAACATGTTCATAATTCAATGCCCAACCCTGTGATATGCGAAGGTATGCGCTCTACCGAGTGCCCGTTCTAGTTTAGTCTGTTTTAACTATCTGTATTCGCAGTTGACTCTGATTTCCTGTGGTATTTGCTTCAGTTTCATCTGAGCCGTATCTGTTTCCGGAGCTGTGGCCTGACAGCTCTCGCTCTGTTTGCTAACACCTCTGGATCTCATGTTTATTGCCCTGCAACCTGCCTCCCAGTCCGCTCTGAGCGTCTCTCCACCTCCTCCAGGCGTCCTTTTATTCAGCAGCTGCCCCCCCCCCCCCCCCCCCCCCCCCTGCAGAAAGACGAAGTGACAGAGTAAAAGCAGTGGCCTGGTTTTTATTCTCACCCGTCTGTGAAAGCTGAAGCCCTTTCTGTCAGCCCGCCCACTCCTCCGCTGCCTATTTACGTGATGAGCCGAGATCTCGCGTGTTTATTTACACTATCGGATGTACAGTAACTGATTTGTGACACTGCTGTTCCAAACTGTGACTCTCTCTTTTGGGTTAATATAACACAATTATAACAGGCTGCTGGGATGCATCAAGGTCTGTCGATGCTCGTTTATCGGCATTAAACATTCGCTCACCACCCTGAACACACATTTTGGTAATTTCAAGGTGTTTAGCAAATGTCTCATGCCTGTTAATGTGTTTGCTCCTCTGTTTATAATGTAAAAAATTAAATGAAATAAAGAATAGTGAAACATATCCATCCAAATCTCCCAGAAGCCTGAGCTGACATACTCACATTGTTTGTTTTGGTCCAAGAAGATGCTGATTCCTTTCAATTTAATAAGACTAATTGTCTAAATATACATCTATATATTTTATGAATTCTTACTTTGAATTTAATTTGCTAATATTTTATTTTATTCCTCACTGATACATTTATTTTTCTGGTTTCATGCTTTAACAAAAGTATTTTCCTCCTCCTCCTCCTTTTGTCTCTTTTCCCCCAGGTGGTGCTCGTATTTGCTCTCAGCATTGGAGCCCTTGTTATATACTTCATAGATTCTTCTGAGTAAGTATTTATTAATTTTCTCCGACATACTTCACTATTAATGCAACTCTGCTTTATTGGTCCATGTTTAACTTCTTCCACTGCACAACATTTGAGTGATTAGGAAACTGCAAAGTGGCCTCCAGTCGGTTTCACATGTTCGGTCCTGATGTCCCTTAAAGCGTACACTTGCTTTATTACAAGAAAAAGTTTTGAATCATCAGTTTTATTTCAGAGGAATGTAGAAAGATTCATGATGTGCATTACCCTCAGAGACTTCAGTCATTAACCTCTTTCCTACCCTCTCGTAAATTCTCATATAATGCATATGGTGTAGTTATAGCCTCGATAACACAGAGTGCTCTGTGGCCTGGATGGTATCTAACACACACACACACACACACACACACACATACTTGCTGGCTGTTATGATTCAATCAGCTTCCAGGTAACCTGCTCCGAGCTCGCCGGCGATCTCTGCTGACAAACAGCTGCTTAAATTCTATATTAAAAGGATGAAACTCCTAACTAGGCAGGAAGGACCCGAGTTCCTGTTCAGAGCCAATCACCGTCACTCGTCGACCTGGAGGAAGTGGGAAAGCCTCTCAGCTCCGTGTGTGCGCCGCAGTGTACCCGTGTTGCTGCGTCCCGGTGCCGTTTGGACCGGATGTGCCATTAAGAGGCAGAGCAAAATAAACCAGGATAAAAAAGCTTTTATCAAACCCGGAGGGGGAGTTTCCGCCGCATAATCTGGCTCGCGCTCCTGGAGGCGGGCCTTCGGATTATCTGTTATTTCATAAGACTCCACACAGCTGAGGGCGTGGCTCGCGAGCGTGATCTCATTTCATTAACTGGACCGGCTCAGGTAGAGTTACACCCTCGCCAGAGCCATCTGCGGCCCCCCCCCTCCCCCCCTGTTCTCAAAACTCGCTCGTCGCGGCGCCCGGTGCCTCTCGCACCTGATTAAGGATGACCTCCGACCTCCGTCTTTAACCTTTTCACGCATAAGAGTGGCGCTCGTTATAAATACACAATGAGGTACGATGCTGCGGCACCTGTTCAATGACTTATATTCATATTCATCTACGAGGCTCTTTGTCCCCGTCTTCGTTCAGTCACGTCAAGGTCTTTCTATTATTCAGTATTTCTTCACGACCTGTCAAGAAGACAAGGCCGGTACTTAGAGAGAGAGAGAGAGAGAGAGCGAGCGGCGGGTCGACCGTCCCCGCTGCAAGGGGCCGCTGACAGTATCCGATCCAGCCCTTCCTGTAATTAGTCCTGTGGGGCTTGTGAGGCGGGCCTATGTTGGGCAGGCTGACCTGGCTGGAGGCGACGGAGACGGAGACGGAGACGGACGTCAACACGTCGAGGACCCACGAGGATTCAGAGAGAAGGACTCTGCTCAGAGAGGAAGGAGACGGTTCGCCGCCACGGGGAGTTTAACTTCCGGAAGCTGGAGTCGTGTCTGACTTTGCGCCGCACGCTTCAACGTTGGCCGGTTTCATGGATGTTCAAGTAGAGCTGGGTGTCAGAGCTCAACACGGAGCGCTGGACTAAGCTGGGGTTGAATACTTGGTCATATTCTTATGAGTATACTCTTTTTGTTTTGCCACTAGGGGGCAGAAGAGCTTCACAACAAGCCTGCAAACTCACAGCCTGGCATATAGTTGTCCTAGAGGAGTGGTTCTCTACCTTTTTTTAGTGATGTACCCTCTGTGAAATCCTTTTTTCAGCCAAGTGCCCCCTAACCGGCCGTGATAGACGGGTCTTGACTGTTGGCGTGTGCCACGTTGGGTCAAACCATCCTGATATGGGTTTTTATTTAGGATAATTAAATAAAATTGTCTACTTAATATACAATTCAGTTTATGAACTTACACTTGTGTTTTATTGAAGATTTATTAAATAACTATTTTTAAAGGATTTTTTAATGGATGATCATTTTAAATAGATAAAAAAAAAAAACTCACGTACCCCCTGGAGTGCATTCATGTACCCCCAGGGGTACGCGGACCCCCATTTGAGAACCACTGTCCTAGAGCACAGGTGTCAAACACAAGGCCCGCGGGCCAAATCCGGCCCACCACATCATTTCATGTGGCCCCTGACAACTCGAAAGACTTATAATCACCTTTTCTTCAAGAAATGTAAGAAAAATATCCTGTGCTTTTATTTTGAAGGTTTTAAATTAAATGGATTTATGTTATAATATTAGAGAACATCTCTTATGTATAATATTTCTACACTCAAATAAACAAATATAGAGTTATTTAACAATATGTTGGGTAGTAGTTTATACGTTTATATGTTTCAGTGACAACCTTTTGAGGGCAGCCACGATGCAGATGTGACACCCCTGTCCTAGAGTATTATCTTTGAGTTCCCGACTTCAATTCTTTTTAATAACATTTATTTTATAGCTCAAAATCCCAGAGGGCTTTTCAATCTGTACAACATACATGACATTATCATAGGAAACTCTCCAAAAATAAAGACTTATGACAGTTTTTCATCTGCTTACGGTGAGTTTGTCGGAGCAGCTTTACCTGAAAATAGATTCCTGCTGCATTTGGAAACAATTTGAACAGAAATAAGTTAAAAAACTCTTGAGCTTCTAACTTGTTAATTGTTATTCCACAACTGCTCGTGTCAGTAATGGTTTCTTTAAAAAAATATATATATATTGCTAAAGTAAGGTATAGGAAAATAAAATGTGTATTGTATTCTAACTCGTACAGTATTGTAGATTTTCTAACACTACCAGGTTGAAGTGATCTGCGTGACCTTTCACTCTCAGTGCATTAGCTTCTCTGCCATCCCATAACATCAAGGTCTCCTCCTCCTGTTTGATCTGAGTCTGGATGGATGGAGAGAGACCAGAGTGACTTTGGGCAGGAAGTGATCCATAACAGGCTCCGTCCTCTTGCATTTCCACTGAAACTCAATTATTTAGCGCCGCTGTATGGTCCGTCATCCCGCTATGACAGGGATGTGTCATTAATGTGAAGGAGGGAAGAACTATGCAACATGTATTAGGACTATTCTTAGAGATGCCTATAAGAAGATCCCCTTTTTCTTCTTCTTCATCTTCGTTGTTACTTTTGAGGAATTATCCAGAGCGAGACAATCGGATGTAACAGTTTTGTTAAATGTACCGCTTACTTGGAATAAATGAGAAAAACAAATAAAGCAAAAGTGTCGAGGAGCTCCTACGATGCAACAGGAGGAGGAATTCATACAGCGAGAGTATAATCTAAACATATTTTATTTGTAAAAGTGCTGATCTGACAAAAAGTCATTTTCAGACATTTGCTCTTTTTCAGGTCAGGGTGTGTAGGGTTTTGAATTGAAGATGCTAAAAAATGATCTTTTATTGAAACCATTATTTTTTTCAGCCCTTGAGATAAATATGAAGTTAAATAAATATGATTTCTTATCAATAATGCCTCGCGGTGTGACGGTAAGCGTGAGGCCGATGAAGACAGATTGAGTTCTCATCAAATCACCGACCTGCTCATCAACTGAGTGTCACTCCTGCGCACCAGATCGGTTCAAAAATAATCCCTGAGGTATTTCAATGTTACCTAATTCCAACTCCGCAAGGACGTTTTATCAAACAGAGTTTGTGGGATTTTTATTTATTTTTTTACATACCAAAAGCAATTTGCTTTAATCCGACTGGTATTAAACAGCATGGGGTAGACGGTTGCTGTTGGATGTGAGTGTAGTAGACCAACAAAGAGGCTGTAATCCCGTATTATAATTTTAATTTAGATTTTTTTTTTTTAAGTGTATTCGCAGAAATTGATTTTTTTTCTTTTATTATCCCGTTAATCATCTCATTTACCGACCGGCTGCAGCTAATCATTATTTTCGTTATCAGTTATTCTATTCTAGATTGTTCTATTTGATCAATCCATCATTTCTTGACAGAATTGATGTCTTGTTTTGTTCATATGAAACCTAAATGAAAAACAGTAAATCATTACATATATATAGGTATATGTATACGGTTCTCTGAAAATAACTTTTTTCGTGAAATTATAGGTTAGGGCACTTATTTATTTTATTGTATTTATTGGATCCCCATTAGCTGACGCCTTAGCGACCTCTAATCTTCCTGGGGTCGAGAAGGGTTCAGAAAGGACAAAATACAATACATACAAAAACATATCGTGAAACAAACAGTTAAAAATAGTACAACAAAGTGAAAAATAGTGCAGTCAGATGCACATTACAGTCGAAGGATCAGATATATGTTATGTTATGCAATTCAACTTAATTTATACAAAGACAAAGAAAAAGAAAAATCAGATGATTAAAAATCAATAGAATATGTCAAGTGGTGAATATTCTTAGGTGCGCCTTTAATTGTTTTTATTTAATTATAAGCTTGATAGCTTCAGCCTCGGCCCTTTCGGTCAGCCACTTTCTTCTTTTGCTGAATTTATATTTTTGTATATTTTGCTGATCAAAATAAACTAAACTAAAAATAATAGAAGACGGAACCAGCAAGTTAATCAAATACCAAAAGTGTTGAACATACCTGTTCTGGCAAACGACTACCGGTAATTGATTCATCCACTAATTGTTTCAGCACTAACACGGTTAACCGGTCACCGTTTCTACCACAATACATCTGTTTCATTTTTGACAACTATTAACTCAAATGGTATATTAATCAAATGTATATTCAACATCCCAGCTGTACATTACATTAATTAACTGTCTTTCTCCACGCAATTGTTTTGAATTTTGAATGTGAACCTGTGTTTTCATTTTAGTTGTGACTACTATTTCAGAAGGATATCGTTTAACTTCCAGCTCATATTTCCTACAATCCTACTAACCTACTACAGCCACATTCATCTTGTTAATAATTTCTCTTTATTTGAATTCTTAGTGCCAGATACGAGCTTTTTGAGGGTGAGACTTCACTGCATTGCTAGCATTTGTTATGGCTGCCTGATTTCATAAAAGAAGACATGAACCCTGCATGCATTTAACCCTTAAACTACTGCCGTGCCTCTGCATTTCCATCACGTTTGAATTCATTTGTTCCTGAAATGTTTCTGAGATCGGAAATGCGGGCCGTAGAGGAAAAGAGAGGCATTTTCGTAATGCGATATGGCACCTGGGATATGACAGATTGTTTTGCAGTTATTTAAGGGTTAACCGGGCATCTCGACAAGTTATTGCTTGAGTGACAATAAATGCATGTCCTTCCTCAACAGAAAAAAAACATTGGAAAAAAACAACTATTGCACTTTTTTCAACCCTTAAGTTCCCTCTTCTTTTGGAAATCTTAAAAGTGGAAAAAGGAAAAGAAGAATGCATCTTTTAAGCTTTTTATACCATTGATATATATACAAACATATATATATATATATGCATTGTACAAACCCTTTCCTCACTTGACCACCAATACCTGTAAGAGATTAACAGACTTCCTTTCTCTCCTTCTCTCCTAGTCCAATCGAGTCCTGTCAGAACTTCTACGAAGACTTCACGTTGCAGATCGACATGGCGTTCAACGTGTTCTTCTTGCTGTACTTCGGCCTCCGTGTGAGTAAAACCAGTCGATTGTTTTTATTTGCACTCCCATCCGTGGACCTGAACTCTGTGAATCTCACCTCTTTAACCCTTCATTCCCATCAGTTCATTGCTGCCAATGACAAGCTGTGGTTCTGGTTGGAGGTGAACTCGGTGGTCGACTTCTTCACGGTTCCTCCAGTGTTTGTGTCCGTGTACCTGAACAGGAGCTGGCTCGGTAAGGATGCTCCCATTGCTCCCATAGCTCCCATTGCTTTGCATTGGAGAGTGGATTGTTTGGGTTTGTATTTCCCTGCAGCTTGTGCCGCCACCCAGTGGATTTAACGCATTCAACAGCTGGTAGAACACACCAGATAATCTCAGTACCCGGGAACACCTTCAATATTTGCCATAAATATTTGATAATTTTGTCATGACATTAACTCTATGGAACATTGCATGACACCATAGTTCATCAAATTAAAAACTGCACAGCATTACCCCCGTAAAGCATGGCGAGTCTTAACGAGCATTACTCGTTAGACTAATGCTCGGTTGCATGACAACACTATCAAATATTGTATCGCCGTCATCTGGTGTGCCATTTAAACTTGCGCTCGTGCAATTTGATTTAAATGGACATGTAATCGGCTCCACGTCTTTGAGCATGTGCTGTGGGCAGCGGTCAGTGTTCTGCAGGTGTCCTTCACATGCCCTTCACCTCTCCGGCAACAACTCTCCAGCACTCGATGTGACACCATGTTGTGATTGTGAAACACGCAAATTGATTAGAAAGACAGGCACTCGGCTTTGTCGGGGGCCTTGACCGCGACAATAGAAGTCAATCTGCTAAATGTGTGAGACTCATTACTTGGAGAGGTCTGTGAGGAATTACAGGATTAAGGCGATATCTCTGTATTTTGCAGCATTGCAGGTTTCATAGCTGCTTTTTCTTTCTCCTGTCAGCTGAGGAACGAGCCCTCCTTGACCCTCTGCTTTAGGGTCCGTGTGGCAGCTTGGTGGTTCATCTGCATAACGAGCCTGCGTGGTTTCCCAGGGCTGATGCACTGCGAGTGACTTTCAGTTTGAAAACAACAAGTAGATCTAGCTAGCGCTGCTTGCTGCTGCCATCTAGTGGACACGAGAGAGTATGACAGGATTGCCATGATTTTGTCGTTTTAGAGCAGTCTGGAGATGGTCCAAAATATTATTATAGTAGTTGCAAACAGTGCTTGTATACAAGCTTGTTTTTTTATTGCATGCCCATTGGCTCTAATTTTTATGCTCTTTATTGCTTCTATTTATGTTCTCTTTACGCCTTTTTCTCCATACATAGAAACCATGGTGTTGTTTAAAAGGAGCAGATAAAAATCACAAATTAATCCCTCTGACCCATGCCCCCCTCCCCCCATCCCCCGCCATACCTCTGCCCTGTAGAGCCTCTTTGAACAAGCCACATGATAATAACTAATATATTATATATATATATATATATATATATATATATATATATATATATATATATATATATATATATATATATGTGTGTATATATATATATGTGTATATATATACATATATATATATATATGTGTGTAAATATATATATATATATATATATATATATATATATATTTATATATATAAGGATATAATTCAGAATAGATTGACCAAGCCACGAAACTAGAACAATATGTACTTCAACTCCATTTGTTTTTTGGGTTCCAAGAGTCGTGAGAAGACTTCAGCTTCTCAGAGAGATGCTGCTAGTTTTGTTTTTGTTTGCTGAAGTTGTGAGAGATACGATGGAGGACGGACATAGCCATCACTTATTTTAGAAAGAAATTCATTCACATGACACGGCAATATTTTCTCTCCATGTTTTGGCTGCATTGCCCAGAATCCCTGACTCGAGCCGTGTGAGCGCTGCTGTTATTGCTGTGACACCTCCTTCTGAGACTGTTTGTGTAGGTGTTGCTCTTCTTGTTATCTGCTCTTCCGCTCATGCACGCACTTCATCACAGATTCTCCCAACAGAAAATATCCAACGCCTTCACACACACAGGTGGCCGATTACAGATTTGATTGATTAAAAAAGACCATTCTCATTCAAATTGACATGAAACCTTAAAAAAAAAAACTAAAATGTCCTGTTTTTTAGGACAAGTTCCAGTGGAAGTACTTCTGTCGGGCATAATCTCAGTCAATATGGCCGCCGAGCTGTTGGTCACGGAGGATTAGAGACTGATTTACTGTTTGGTTGAACTGAGGTTAACCCATCCAGGAGGTCATAACCAGCTCAGCAGTTTGCAGCTGTCCAGCTCCCTCGTCTGATCAAAACTCAAACCTCCCCGTCTGAACTTTTTGACACAAATACACACCAAGAATATGTTAATATTCCCTCATACTAACATGTATTTATGGCAGGCTTAAACCTGGGAGCATGATATGCATTTTAGATGTTTTTGCGTGTAAAACGCTTTCATGTTGAAAAGATACACAGCAGCTAATAAGCACAAGGGTATGTTTTACTGCAAATTCTGACCTCCTGCAGGTGTGAAATACTCGTAGCACATTTATCTCACAGTGAAAATAGTCTTCAGAATGTAATGAGGTAAACAGAACATAACTCATCCAGATAAGATGTGCCTGTTCTGGGGGCCACATGTTGCAGCTTCTTTCTCTGGAGCTGATAGTAAAATAACAGAGAGGCTTTTGTGTACTGGAACTAAATGTCCTCTAATGCACACGCTCTGAGCCAGTGGTTCATCCCTCTAGGGACACAACCCCTCTGGGAGAGGTCTGTACTTTTCCAAAGATCGTACTGGAAATAATAATCATTTGGTCAAAGGAAAAAGTGAGAAACAGTTTGTTAGTTGTGAAATACCCCGTATTAGTCCAAGTTTATATTCATTCATTAGACAATAGACCAGCATTACAATAGAATTACATCACCAATTGAACACAGTATCAATTCTAACTATATTTAGTATCAAATTACACTTCAACATTTATAATTTAGTGAGTTATTTTTATCGTAAATTATAGGAAATTGTGAAATAAGGCTTTTCCCATGTCTTTTCTCTTTAGAAATATGACTATTTAATTTGTATACTGCTCATTGTTTGGACGGAAAATATCGAGGGCAGATGCTGCAGTGACATTTCAAATTGTTCAGATTAAGCAGACTTTGAGGACTTAGATTTCATCAGCTGTTGTGTTTTTACTGTTTGCAGGGACGTTTTTCATGCTGCGCATTTAGATTTAACGTCGACTACAATGTCGGTTATTACATCAGCTGTGATTAATTTAGGGATTATTACAGAATCACTAAATCCATAGAAAAAACACAATGATTGCCAAACGCTTGTTATTTTTGGGGGGTTTCATACAGAGCTTTACTGGTCATTCACATGACTTGTGTCCTGCTATAAAGGCCAGACATGCTGCTCCAAGATTAGAGGAGGGAATAGTTGGGTTGTAGGGATGAGATCTAGGTTACATTGTGAAGCCGGCTGACGGACAGACTCCCCACCCGGCCTCCTCCTTTCCCTGGATGAATCCTAAAGGAGCTTACACTCTAATATCCTAATGGCAAATGGGTTTGCTTTAAGCTCGACGAATGCGCCCGATCACGGCGAGGATGCTCCGAATGAGGTGAAATCAAAAAGGCTTCTGTCCTTTTTTGTGACGCCAAATATCCCGAAAGCGCCCGATTCTTTTTCGTGTGTTTTTTGTTCTCTTTTCGGAGGAGGATCATACTCCTTTTTCGACACGATAGCCGGCAAGGTGGATAAAGAATTGTGAATTTGTGGGTGTGAAGACAATTTTTAGGACTTTTCCGTTTGACGACCAAAAGCGACTTCCAGACATGATTCCCACCAAGATGCTGGTGTACAGGGCGCCCGATGGAGGCACACACACTCAGACCGTTTCTAACACGAGAAGGCGCAAGAAATCCACCGGGGAGCTCTTCCAGAATGGCTACAGGGTCAGGATGGGCCGCGGGCAGGTCAGCGAGAAAGAGGACCAGGACAGCATCTGCTACAGCCTGGGGTCATGCTTCCATGTAATCTCCTACTGGGGTAAGAGCTGCGGGACGTGGGAACCAGTGGAATCGGCACTAAAGCTGAAGGCTGGCGTGTCCAGAGGTCTTTGGGCTCCAGCTGGAGCAGGTTCAGGTTCAGGTTCAGGATTTGCTCCGTGTTACGTTCCCCATCTGGCAAATGCTCACTTGAAATGAGAAATTGGCTTTTTGGCAAGCCGCACCACGGTCTACGTCATGTCATAAAAAATAAGAAGTTATTTATATTCGTCTGGCTGAGTGACGTCTATTCATGTGTGTCTTTTAGCATTCGCATAAAGGGAAATTAACAGCATGCAGAGATGGATTTTATTGGCTGATTTTGTTTGTTCATGCAGCATCGACACTGCGGTGGATTGTACTTGTACACATACAAATATATTTTTATTTTATTTGCTTTATTAGACGTGTTTTTCTAAAGACGAGGTGTGATTTAACACATGCAGAGCTTTAATGATGCGTATGACATATATGTGAAGCTCAGGCTGGTGTCCTCACAGCTGTTTTTTGTTGTTGTCCTTGAACTCTTGGCAAAACTATTACATATATTTTTTATTCTTGTAAATATCTCAAAATGTAGGATTTGACGTCACGTCTGTTTAATCAGTGAGTTTGAGGTGACAGTGTCCTCCTGTCTCTAATAATCCATATTTTCATAACGTCGACATTATGAAATGTGTATCAGGTAGACGCCGGATTAGAACAAACTATTTTGAAGAGATACCTGGGATGGTGCGCTCTCCACATAATCCACAAAGTTTTATTTTATTATACAGTGAGGCTCAGTGTCGCTTGATCAGTTGGAGTTTATATTTTTATCAATATGAATCCAATGAAGTGGCTGAACATGGAGAAATGTATGAAAGGTACGGCGTTGTTGCCCAGTCGAATGGCTTCTGCTGTTGTCCCAATTGTTATTATTCGTCACTAATAACTTCTTTATGGTCTTTTTCTCACAGGCTTGAGGTTTTTAAGGGCGTTAAGGTTGATTCAGTTCTCAGAAATTTTACAGTTTTTGAATATACTAAAGACAAGGTAAGTGTATTAAAATCTCATCTCTGCCAATGTATCAAACTGCTTGTGATGTTTAAACCTGTTGGTGTGTGGGAATTGCATGGAAAGCTGTATGCATGAAGATAGTTGTGTGTTCAAGTAAGCCTTTATGCAATAATGTCCAGCCTGAAGCAAAAGTATCACGAGTGCTTGCTATCATTTGATCCATTAAGTTTACTTTTTGAATCAAAAAACTCTCTGTTTGTTTCCACGATTCTTAGTGTTGGAGCTTTTTTGCACAGATGTCAGGGAGAGATTATGGCACAACAAAATGTTTTAGAATAATCTCTCATTCGCTCAGTTTAAGGTAAAGACGGGACACACAAAGTAGGAGAGGGAACAGGACTATTCCTACTTGTTCTCTTATTCAAAGAACATCACCCATATACATACACAGGGAGGAGAGCATTACATTTACATGTATCATATCTTTTAATGGGATGGTATACAATATCACTTTTTATGGAAATGTATTGAAAACGTTAATATGCAATGTGATTCAATGCATGTTAATTGAAAGAATAATAAGTTAAATTAATGCAACAGCTGTCAGGAGTTTTATAATTTGTGCAGCACATTTTTGGATCACATGTTTTCTATTTCCAAGTATCACATTTAATCTAATATTTAAATCAGATTTTCTCTTCTGTTATTATGACTGAATGCAATATGGATACTATATAATGCATTTTACAGCATGTATCTTCCAATTTAACTTATTTGGACATCTAGTTGCATAATACCAATGTAATAACTAATCATTCCAACTTGTATGTTGTTGTTTGGGTGTTTTTATTCAGCAACTCAATAAAGCTGGTGAACCTGTGTTCAATCTTCATAAGCACATGGCTGACTGCAGCGGGATTCATTCATTTGGTGAGTTAGTGGAAACTAAATGATGCCAGTCGGTGAAAGTATGTTGTTATTGCAAAAACCCTTTCCTTCTTTTCTCCTGGTTGTTGAACAAACCTTGACTTCTGTTCCAGGTGGAGAATTCAGGGGATCCTTGGGAAAACTTCAAAAACTCCCAGGCACTTTCCTACTGGGAATGTGTGTACTTACTCATGGTCACTATGTCCACTGTTGGCTACGGAGACGTTTATGCAAAAACCACCCTGGGCCGCCTGTTTATGGTCTTCTTCATCCTCGGTGGTTTGGTAAAAAGCTCTCTCATTACTTACTGCTTAATATCTTGCATGCAGCCAACCAATCACAGCCCGCCAGGTGTTAACCTTCACCTGGTGGTTACACTGGGGGCTTTTGTGGCTCACCACTTCACCACAGTATGTTGCATGTGATGCATTGTATGATCAGTATTGCAGCATTTATTCAGGGTATGATGCTGAAGTTTTGTTCCGTTTTATAAAACAATATTTCTATATGACGTAGAATATCGGAGATGTATTGCATCTTTTATTAACTGTAAAAAAAATACTACGGTTTCAGGTGGCTCTACTCCCCCCCCCCCCCCTTTCCCCTCTTTCCAACAAACACAATGACACAGGAAGGATTTGTTATAGCCGAGCTTGATGGATGTAGCGACATTATGTCTGCAGACATTTTGAAAGACATATTTAGGGGTAAAATGCATGAAAGTTAGATTTCACAGAAAGGTTACATGTATTCTAAATCTTACACAAAATATCCTTTGTGGGATTTTCTGCAGCGAGTTTATCTGATGAAAAAAGTAACCACAGATTATTTAGATGAAAACATTATCCGGATCATAAAGTATTATTCAGGAGTGGATTATACGGCATGGCGACGCACTGTATTATGGGTAGAGTTGAGTCTTAAAGGGGTTTGAGTCACATTGAATATGTTATTTTTCAATAACATTTTAACTTTTTAATTCAATTCAATTCAATTCAGCTTATTTTTGAATATTTGAATTGAATTATTCAATACATTTCACACTCAAAGTAATCTAGTGTCATCTTTCAGGCAAGGAGAGTTTTAAATGATTTTATTGAGGTCGGTTCAAAGTGATGGTGTGACACCAGACATTGTTCAAACTCACAATTATATTTAATGCATTCAGGGTTATTATTTTGCTCTCTGTGAAATTTAATTTGTGCCCCTTTTTCACTCATGTTCTAACTTATAAAATGATACTGAGTAAATGCATTGATGGATCTGGAGTGAAGTCCTCACACTGAATAGGAGGCAGCCGAGGTCTCCAGGGGTCGAGCCTCAGAGGTCATGTCTGCCATCCATCGGGCGGCGCTATCCAAATCCACCTGACGTGTGTTTGTTGGACGAAACATGGCACATAAGGCTTTTTCTTAATAATTTCTATTTTTCTATCGCAGATTGACATACCGCTCATCAGCTGTCATTTTTCTCCTTTACTCTTCCAATATCCGTAAATATTGGCCTTATAATTTCATTTTTCATTTTCATAATTTTCTTAATATTTGGGATGTAACTGTGATGTAACTACAGGCTACATTCAGAAGGCTAATTTAAATGATTTTTTAAAACTTTTTAATAGTCTTTCTCCTTTTTTAATTTGAACAAATATATACTAATACTTCCACACACACACACACAGTCGAGTTCATCTTCTAAAAATTAAAATAGAGGACCTGCTCTTCTTTGCCTATCTTTTTTTTTTAGTCTCTTCTTCTGTCTCTTATCTTCTCCTTAGGCCATGTTTGCGAGCTACGTCCCTGAAATCATAGAGTTAATAGGAAACCGCAAGAAATATGGTGGTTCCTATAGTGCGGTTAATGGGAGAAAGTAAGTATTCAAGGAGGCTCTACTGCCTCCGCCGCAGTAGAACCTTCTCTGCATGCCTTTTCTTTTTCTTTTTCATGCATGTAGGCCATGTTTGCTCGCTACGTGCCAGAAATTGCTGCTCTCATCCTTAATCGGAAGAAATATGGAGGGAGTTATAACTCGACCAGAGGCAGAAAGTAAGTCAAACAAATGAAAAAAACAGCAAACATTTAATGGTGTGGTTTTGTGTGACTTAATTGGCCCTCTCATAAAGAGGTGACATACTCTGATTCTTGCTTTTATAGACATCATGAAACAGCAATTTGAGATGTAATGATCTCTATTAGCACTAAAGTCACACTGTGACTGAAGAACTGGGCCATGCTTAATGTTTAGAGTCTATTGTACTGTATTGCTGCAAGCTGTGTGTGCAAGCTATCATTGCTGCTTGTCATAAATGAATATCTGATTTTACGCTGCAAAAATACCTATCGCAACCAATTTTGTCGGTCAATGAATTCTAAAAAATTAATTTTCTCAAAAGAAAAAACTGAAACAAATCTGGTAGCACTGGATCATATGAACAGTTTTTTTTCTGATAACAATTAACTGGTCAGTATGTTAAAAATGAAAGACTTAAGAAAAAGATTTCTTAAACTCTTAACACCAAAATACTTTGCTCCCAGATTGATTCTTTTTCACTTGTTTTCAGAAAATAAGACCTTGAGAGCTCAAAACCTGACAAAAATGAGTTGATAGAACAAATATTTTTGTAGTAGTCATGTACATGTATAGTGTCGTGCTTAAAGATGGCACATGTTGGATCTTTTCTTTGATTCCCTGAGATATGAACTAGATATTCCAGCATTTGTGGAGAAAAATAAATAAATATTGAAAATATGTAAGAAAGTATTGAATTAATGTAACATTTAATTAATTTCTTCTTTTAAATGTGATGATTATATTATATATTCCTTTATTAGCCCCACAGTGGGGAAATTGAAGAATCACAGCAACGTAGATTTAGTCTCTTTTTAGAATTACCTAATTGTTGCTCTGGTTACATTTGGTTTTCTTAGTTAACTTTTAACCAGAAATATGTTTGTAGAATCCTGAGATATGAACAGAAAGCTGTCATCCAATCAGAGTATACCTGATCAATGACCATGGTGTAATAGTGATTAATAACTGCAGTTATTTTGACAGCGTCCCCCATTATTCTGCATGAATTACATCCCAGTTTGCAGGTTCATATTTCGTGAAGCATTGAGAGAAAATCCGACATGTTTTGTTGTGTTTCTCTTGTGATAAGGCTGCGTATCGTCGGTGTATATCTGCGCCGACTTTGTGTTTGTGATATACACTTTATGATTTTGTTCTCCTTGTTCACCAAACCAAACTCAAATGTAATTATCTAAATAGCATTAAATTTATTAACTGATCAAAGTAAAATAAGCATTCATAGACAGCCTTACTAATAAGCTACTCTCACTCTCTACAGTTAGAGTATATTATATACAGTATGGAGTTGCTTTAGGGATCTGCTATTGGTTATAATAAATAATAATAATGTATTCATACCAGTCATTAAATACATATTTTATTTATTATTATATTTAAATCCAGAGCCTTCAAGACCGTAATAAAGCATTATAAAGTTGATGAACCCAAGCTTAACTGAGTTCAGTATCTATTTAATACGCATACATCCATTCCTGAATTCCATTGCTTGCTTGCTTCATGCTGACTTTTTGGAAAGATGTTTTCTTGTTCTTGAAGAACTTGTGTCACGCTTGTCTTTCTGTCACGCTTTGCTTCTGAATATTCTTGGCCTTTATCTTCAGTCTGACCTACACCCTCAGGACTAAAATAAACCCATCTCGAGTTTACAGGAATAGTTAGAGAGTTAGATAATAAAAAACGATACCGCTCTCATGTCGGTTATGATACACATGAAGCTAGAGCCAAGGGGTGATTAGCTTAGCTTAGCTTAGCTTAGCAGGCCACTCCCAGTAATAGATAGATACAGTAGATAGATAGATATATACTTTATTAATCCCCAAGGGGAAATTTGTTGTTACAGTAGCACCAATAAACTAAACACACGAGAATAAAATATACATATAAGAAACAGAAACAGTAAAATATAAATAAAATAAAATATATATATGCATATATACATATGCATATATATATATATATATATATATATATATATATATATACACATTTATATATATACATATATATTTTATTTTATTAATTAAATTAAATATAGACAGATACTGTAATACTTTACTACGTATATTTTTGCACATGGATTTAAAAATAAACATTGATTAGATATATCTAGAGGGAGTGGTTTGTTTATGTGTGTCTTTGGACATTTGTTTCAACTAATCACCTCCTGGCTCCAGCTCCATATTTAAAGCAGAGACATGAGAGTTGCATCAATCTTCTTGTCTAACTCTCCAAAATGTCAAACTATTCCTTTAACTTAAACACTTTTGTGTCCCAAGCTTTGCAGCTGTTTCTAAAGATAATGAGATTCTGCTGGATGCCTCCAAACAAAATATGGCTTCATGTAGCATGCGTTTGGTACTTGTGCTCGTTCACTTAGTTTTTAAAAAGCCAGACTTGGTTTTGGAAACTTTCCTAAACCAAATCTTTACTTCTTTTGTTTTGAAAAAATAACCTAAATTAGAGCTCCGTAAGTAATTTTGTGTTTCTTGTACGATTTTGTATTCATTATTCTGTCCAATTAGTTAATTATTGGTAAAATTAACATTTTAATCAAACTTGAGACTAAGAGCTGAAGCAAACAATCAGCTTGTTTGTGTTTTAGTATGTTGTTGTAATTACTCACACAAATATATGGTTGACACAGTGGATTAACAGTTTCACCAAAAGAAATGTTGAAAAATCACTACATGTAGTTTTCATACCTGTGTTGTTTTAGTTTTGACATTTAAACATGAGTGCGTTTTGCCTTACATTTTTAATGCATCATTATTTTTCTATTTCCTTCTTTTTCCTTCTTCATATCTACTTCTCATTAGCATCATCATTATATAACATCCTCTTGACTCTTTAACAAATTAGTTGAACAATTGGTGCAAAAAGCAATGATTCTGATACATGAATTGAACATTACAACCACAAAGAATCACTGCAGTGCAGTGAGTAAACCTCTGAAAAGATCATATAAATATAATATAGACATCCTTATATAAAGCGTCCGTGGTGTGTAGCAATCGAGATAAACTGTGTGCTGATTTCATAATCTCCATCGAAGTAAACGCTAATCCTCTATAATCTGAAACTGAAATCCACTCTGACCTGTTCATTCAGTTCTCACTCGTTACCACAGGGAATTCAAACTTGTGTAACACATCTTTTATTATTTCATATATATCACCAAAATATAAACAGTGCTGATTAATTGTCCATTACATCTCTCTTGTCTCAGATTTACCTTTTGATTCCAGGACATCGATGAAGATGAAACAACGATGTGTGTGTGTGTGTGTGTGTGTGTGTGTGTGTGTGTGTGTGTGTGTGTGTGTGTGTGTGTGTGTGTGTGTGTGTGTGTGTGTGTGTGTGTGTGTGTGTGTGTGTGTGTGTGTGTGTGTGAGTGAGTGTGCGCATGTGTTTTTAGTTATTTGACTTTTATTCCGACTGCATTTTAGTTTCATTATGATTCTGCACCTCCTTTTCCAGGCACATCGTGGTCTGTGGTCATATAACACTTGAGAGTGTGTCCAACTTTCTAAAAGACTTCCTACACAAGGACAGGGATGATGTCAATGTAGAAATTGTTTTTCTCCATAAGTAAGTACAACATATATATATAGTACAAAACTACGGAGCCCCGGAAGGGACATGGAGGTGGGAAAAATAAACAGGTTAGAAAATAAATTTTCTTTATTTAGGTTCCCCATGACAGCCACTAGCTTGGAAAATACTCATATGGGAGACAAAATTTGACAAATGTACTGTTTATTAGACTTTTTAAATAGCTGTGCTATTGCAGTCCATCATCCTCACTCACTGCTAACTGGGAGGAGAGTGGCCAGAGATGGATCCTCGGTTAATGGTTGTAGAAAATCACCGCTGTGACCCCCGGCGCTGGCTCTTCAGCCGCTGACCGAGTCTCCGAGGCTGCTACCAGTGATGGAGTCTCCCTCCATTGAGGGGGAGCGGCCGCTTCTTATGATCCTCTCCACTGTTGTGGTTCATTGATCTGAATGTATTATGTAAAAAAAAATAGCAAAAGTTGATATTTTATGTGGGTGGAGATCATTTAAAATATTATTTTTTTTTGTTCATTGATCCACATTTATTCTTTAATTAATATTTTTTATTTTATACTAAACACGTTTGCAATATCCAGCAAAATTTGATATTTTATGTGGGTGGAGATCATTTAAAATATATATATATATATTTTTTTTTTGGTTCATTGATCCAAATTTATTCTATTAAATTCTATTCTATTAAAACACATTTGCAATATCCAGCAACAGTTTATGTATATTTTATATTTGTATTTTTCCCTCCATGTCCTGTTTCGAGTTTCTGTACAAAGCACCACTCACAGAAAAAAAAAAAATTCTATTCAAGAGAGTATAAATAATGTTCCTCCTCCCATGTAAGAGTTTCTCCTTTATTCTGCCAGTATCTCCCCTAATCTTGAGCTGGAAGCCTTGTTCAAGCGCCACTTCACTCAAGTGGAGTTTTACCAAGGATCCGTACTGAACCCACACGACCTGGCCAGAGTGAAGGTAACTCGGACTTCATCCTCTGCGGCTCGGAGACGTCCGTAAAGTCTATTCTCAAGATTACCGACTCGTTGGATAACATTATCTGTCTGCCGTGTCTGATTGTGTCTCCAGATCGAATCAGCTGATGCTTGTTTGATCTTAGCCAACAAATACTGCGCTGACCCCGATGCCGAGGATGCCTCCAACATCATGAGGTAAAACAAAGCGGCTGCTCCGAGATCTACGCTTTTTATTGACCCCGTGAGAAGTTTAGGCGTGGAAGAAATGAAAATGGTAAAAGTTGGAGGACGAATTAAGAAGCGGTGAGATGTGAATACAAACCGTTTCAGAATGGAGTTTGTGATGAAAATAATCACGAAAAAGATTCAAATGTAGTTGCTGGAAAGACTGTTTATTTAAAATGTGCATTGATATTCAGATACAGCACAAAAAGCTTTACAGATAATTGCATTACGGGTTTATCTATTCAACTTGTAGAAGTCAACAATTCATGATGATAGCATATATGTGCTTTTTTAAATTGTTTAATGATATAGACTCCTATTAGTAGCCATAGGTATTTGGACATGCAGATATACTGGGATATATGAAATGTTACCATATGGTCATACTTGTGAACGTGAAGGCCAGAGGTGTTCCCACTTCTTCCTGGACATTAATTGTGAGTGTAAGTGAGCGTGTCGGAGACTCGGCATGAACACATTCCTGGCGCTCACTTTCCCTTTTGGAAACGTATCAAGAACTCAGAGAGAAAACATGAATCTGTCACAAAAATGTTGAGCAGAAATAACTGCCAGCTATAAATTGTGTTAATATCTAAATGAAAAGGTGTCAAAAAGGAGATGTTGACGCAAGTGTTCTGATTTAGTTTTGTTCTTTCTGTCATGCTGCAGAGTAATATCTATCAAGAACTACCATCCAAAGATCAGAATTATCACTCAAATGTTGCAGTACCACAATAAGGTTGGTTTCATCTTTACACTTTTACTTGGCTCATATAATAAAAAATACTGTTATTGTCACATTTTAGCATTTTGATATAAACAATCAAGTTTGGGTTATTCCACTGATGTCATTTGAAAATATTAAACCCTTTGTCCGTCTAGGTTTTAAAGAGCTTGTTGGAAATAAATGTGTAACTCCAGGCGGTGGTTCTGTAAAGTTAGCATGCCGTTTGTTATTCCCGCCTCCAGGCCCACCTCCTGAACATCCCGAGCTGGAACTGGAAGGAGGGAGATGACGCTATTTGCCTCGCGGAGCTTAAGCTGGGCTTCATCGCTCAGAGCTGCCTGGCTCAGGGCCTCTCCACCATGCTGGCCAACCTTTTCTCCATGAGGTCCTTCATCAAGGTAGCCACCGCTAAGATTCACCCATCTGCGCTCCCTGGATTAAACTCAGAAGTAATGTTGGCCGTAACCATCGTCTGAATGGATCATAATGAATATCCCAGATGAGGCCCGTGTGCAGCATCTGCTGAATGGGGATCAACTTGCAAAGAAAGACAAATAAATCTTGGTTAATAAAGTAATGGAACAAGCTCTCTGTATTTTGTGACACCCCTTTGTTGTAGATCGAGGAGGACACATGGCAGAAGTATTACCTCGAAGGAGTGGCCAATGAGATGTACACCGAGTTCCTATCGAGTGCCTTTGTGGGCATGTCCTTCCCGGTCATTTGCGAGTAAGTGCACTGAAACAAAGTTTTTTTTCCCAACTATGTTATGCTTTTTGGCATCTTTTGTTTATTTCTTTGCTACTTTGTATTTTCTGCATGCAAGAAACTTACACTTTGTTGCATTTAGCATTGTTCTTTTCAGTAGCTAGTGTGACATTTAATGCATTTTCTCTCAAGATTCTCAGATAATAATCTTTAAAATAAACATTAGAGCTAGCAAATACAATGTCTTTATTATCTTGAGAAGAAAACAAGCCATATAGCAAATTATCCAGTTATTTCGATGAAACAATCGGTCACAAATTATAATATTTATGTATTATAATAATAATATATATATTTTTAAACTGGATTTGTTATTTGAAGACTAGAATAAGCTATATATAAAACAAGAAAGCAAAAATGGGTGAAAATAAATAGAAAGGTGACACAAAGGTGGCTGAGATGATTTTCAGAAAACTATAAATATAAGCTTATATGACGTATAATTATTTTGTTATTCTCTTTTCTAGACTCTGCTACGTGAAGCTAAAGCTGCTCCTGATCGCTATAGAGTATAAGTCGGATCAAAGGGAATGCAGGTAAGGGGATGTGCTCACAGTGGATTATTAAAATCCATGAATGCAAAAACAAAAACGCGCAGGTGTATCTGCTGTCAGTATTTGATTTCTTCTTTGAATTAGCGTTTTCTTTTTGACTGCAAACACACGCTGCGTTACAAAATGTCCTAAATTGGAGTCTTAATTGATTTTCTAACGAGCATCAGAGGCGTTCTGATAACATCCTAACAAATTCATGGGGGAGGTGTAAGTTATTTCCCTAAAACACAGCTGACGAGTTGTTTTTAGTGGTTCCTCTACTGCGCTGATCATCTGAAGTGTCACTGCTCTCTGCTCTCATCAGCTCCATGTAATAAACGGGCGATCGGGCCAAATGAGTTGCAAAAACGAATCCCGCCAGCTCGTGCCTGTGATGAGTGCAAAAGCTTGCGAGTTCTGTGTTATGACTTCCCACTGTGACATCTCTGGTCTGTGAATCCTCTCAGCACCCTGATAAACCCTGGAAACCACATGAAGATGCAGGAGGGGACATTGGGCTTCTTCATTGCAAGTGATGCCAAAGAAGTGAAGAGGTACGTTAATGAATGGCACAAAGAAAACGATTCTTATAGAATAAGATTTTTCTTATTCTAATAAGAAAGATTAGAAGATTTTTTTCCTGTTCTGTTTTATAAGCACGTACATTCATACAGTAACTTTCAATTTAAATAAATAAAAAAGGGAAACAATGACCCTCTCCCAATCTCCATAATTCTAGTAGATTACTCATAGGAGGGATTTATAATGTCATTCCTGAGGTGTGTACACATATTGGATTTTCATTTAATATAGTAGAATATATATAGGCCTTTAATAATAATTTGAAAGAAAAAAATATGTATATAAAAAGATGTGGATTTCACAAAAAATAAATAAAGGTGTGATTGGATTTTTTAGATAAGAAGTTTTATTTGGTTAGTTGGTTGTTGTTGTTGTTGTTGTTGTTGTTAGCTGGTGATGCTGTAAAGTATGATATAGGATGAAGTAGCTGAGGAGATTTTTGGTCAGGTTAGTGGTTAAGGGCACATGTTGCTTGTGTTTACAATATCAGGTATCTTTAAATGTTTTTTTGTGGAAATTTTACATATAGCCTGATGACAAATGTCTGATCTGCTTTAAGAAAACATATAAATCATAGATTAAATGTGTTTAACCAACCTGATTCTTCCTGATGCATCTCTGTCCCTCTATTTAACAGTTTATTTTGTACGCACCAAAACCCCAAAAGGGTTCCTCTCCAGCGTGATTACATGCAAACTGAAACTTGTTGCAGACAAAGTGAAGATGAAATGTCTGTAAACACTTTATTTCAGCATGTTGGACGTTGACTCAAGTGGGCTTCTTGTTTCTCTTCCATAGGGCGCTGTTTTACTGTAAAGCCTGCCACGATGACATCACTGATCCAAAAAGGATTAAGAAATGTGGATGCAAGAAATGTAAGTGACTACGTATAAAAACATTGTATACATGTGTTTGTCTTCAGTAACATTTCTCCCCAGCAGTTGGCATCAGTCGAGCTCTATGATGTGTATTTACATGACCTACATAGCCATGTGTCCAAACCAATTAGTTCCTGCATTAATTATTCACTTTCTCGTAACTTGTGCATGAAGAAAGGTCATCGGGTTTCTTTCCGCAGCCCAAACAAACGGGCGCCCTCCAAGTTCCCCGTGTAAAGCTACACGTTTGGGCCCCTTTGCGTCACATAAATACCCGCCCTCATTAATGAGTCAGTTCCCCCAAATTACAAAACACAGCTTCCCTTTAGTATTTATTATTCTTGCAGATAGTTTTGTTTTATATGCTGAGGTTATTCTCCTCTGCTTTTTTTGTGATTTGGACAAACTGATTCTTGAGGTTTATATTTATTCTTTATTTTGAAAATGTTCCCTTTTCAGTGGAATTTCCACGTATTTCTAATACACAGCAAAGTGAGAACCTTAAACTAGTAAAGTCCTCTCCATCCACCTACGAAGACAATCTAAATGCCGGTTTTCCCTGGATGTTTGCTCCCTCCCCTTTTGTATAACAGCTGTCTGTGCTGTTCCAGTTCATTGATCACGTTGTGATGTTAACAAGCATTCAGACTGACTGTTAACACCGCAGGTACCTGGATGGATTGTTTGTTTTCGAGACTTTAAAAGCATCATGTGCCCCTTTGTGGCTCTTGCTCCTGGATTCAACACCGTGTGTCTTGTCTCAACCACCGACGCGAACACCTAATCTTAACATGTGTGATGTATTCTCTTCCTGCTGCTCGGGAACTTGACATACTTTTATTTTAAAAAATCCCTTTTTATAGTGATATATTGTGAGTAACGTGGATTTATTTCCCTTCCGAAAGCACAGCCTGCTACCCCTTCCGACTGAAGCAACCTGTTTGAATGTACTGTAAATGTTGCATGTAAACTGGTTGATGCTGCCTGGACCCGCCCATTGTTATGTGCACGTCGCTTTCAAGTAGAGGAACATATTCAATGAGGAAAAAAAGAAAACATCTTTTTTTTTACAGACCTAAAGAGACGAGGATAAACAGATGAGCAATCCTTACCCCGAGCTAAAAATAAAACACGTTATTGAAGCATCTCCAAAGCTTTATTAACAGAGCATCAACAATGCAGTCATGCCTGCTTGAGGTAGTAGTACTCTTTATCACCACCAGATGTCCCCACAGTCCTTAACAAACAGCCCTGCAAGAAGAGCAGAGCAAGAAAGCCCCCAGCAGGTCCATCTTTCAATCAGGGGGTTGGAGGTTCAATCCCCGCCCTAGTCGATGTGCTCTTGAGCAAGACACTTAATCCTGAATTGCTCCCTGTAGCTGCGTTTACGGTGTAGGATTGTAAGTCGCTAAATGACATGTAATGTAAATATGAGGAACATCTCTCATTTGAACCGTCTTGATAAAGGGAATAACTCGTTTGACATGCAGCCCAAAACGATGTTCCTTACTGAGCAGAGTGCACATCCGATATCAGGGATGGTTTGGGACAGTTCCCGGGCGGGTATGTGTAAATTGAGAATGTCAGATTAATTTCAAATCAGTTTCCCCCAAGTGTTGGAGCTTGTCGTTTTTCTTCTTTCTGGATGCATTTACAGTTTATTCCAGGAATCGCGCCACATTTACTTTGACCTTTTTGTCGCAGAGTTTTCTGTCCGTTTTAATCCTCAGATAGAATTATAATCCAGGACAATTATTTAGAAGAGTTGTAAACTCACAGCATGTCCCGTGACCTAGTGCGCACAAAGCTTGGAGTCACGATGAAACTCGTGGTCATTTTTGTCTCCTGCTGCTGGGAACAAAAATAACGACTTTCCCTTCTCTCGCCCTTCGCTCATGTCACACTAACACCCCCCGAAACCACATGACCTAAGGGGACATCTTCATATAAATCCCAAAAGTCCCCCAAAAAATGACCCAAACCGAATCGACCACACCGAGTGGAACACATTCCAGATGCCAAACGTGACATTTGCACGGCTACTTCTGTACATCCCAGAAGCAGCCGTCCTCTGTTCCCTGTCTTGCCTTTGTCCACTCTTCCTCCAGAACGACCCTCTGCATTAACCTGCTCTTCCTCTCCTCTCGTCTGAACCCGTGACTGTAGCCAAGAAGCTCGCCTACAAGAAAATAAGACTGGCATGTTGTTTTGATTGCGGCCGCTCAGAGCGGGACTGCTCTTGCATGCCAGTTAGTGTGCGTTGTAACACGGACTCCCCTCAACGCGACATCCCACTCTCCGCTGTCTCTGTTAATGATTGCTCGGCCACTTTACGTGCCTGTAAGTTGTCGCCATGACGTGTGCTCTTCAGTGTTTGTAACATGCACCGTGTTCACCGTACACCGTGTCTCTGGCTCTAGCAGCTGTGCCGTCACTGTCATGGATATACATGTTGCTTTGTTGTTTTATCTTTATGATTTTGTTTAGTCCGCTCGTGTTCTTCGCCATGTGTTGATACTTTTGCCGGTGACTTTGAGTTGTTGTGAAGCATGGCAGTTTTTTGTTTTTTTTTGCTTGTGTTTTGTCAGAGAATGTAAATTCAACCTGTAGTTTAAATTCAACTTAACGGTCACTAACGCAACATTTGGGAAGAGCTCTAATGGTAATTCTCCCCTGAAATATAAAACGCTTCCTCCCAACATATTCAAGACATCAAAGCCAAAGCCTTGAAAAATGTACAGCTGCGCATTCCCGCCACAAATCTCGTAATGCACACTCAAACTTGGAAACCCCTAATGCTAAATGATGTCATTTAAAAAAATATGTTTAAGAATTACCCAAATAACATTCACTTAATCCAAATATTTAACTACCCTCCAGAAACGGATGAGCAGGATATAACTTGAGATGATGCCTGGGGGGATTTTCTGAGGGTAGCAGTATCTTGAGGTTAATGTACTGGATTTATTAGATTAAAATCAAATACTTGAGCAACCACTCCGGGTCAAATCTCCCAAACCCATTCAGAAAACAAACCAGTTCCCCCGTGATCAACGGAGTGCTGGCTTTGTATTTCATAGTTGTTAGTCTAATCACAATGTATTCATATTATTGATTGAACTGTACAAAAAGTTGACTATAACATAATCAAATCAAATTGAAGCGTATTGGATTGAAAGAGGAATAAAGGAAAATGAAATAGAGCTGGTGAATCAACCAGAACTGGATTGAGCTGCATATAAATGCTAAACTCAAATGTGATTCCCCTTTAAAGCCAGAAGGCATGTTAAATTGTCCTGATCCTGATGCATCGCAGAAGGCATGAAGAATGTGCCTGTTTGCAGATTGTTGATATAATTTGCTGGAAAACATCGCAGACTGTCACACAGTCTTAGCGAACGCCTCTTGATCAAAGCCCGTTCTGCGTATAGTTGAACGTCTCTGGGCGTTTTTCCACCCCTCGCCATGTCTTCCAGGCCCGTGTGCCGCGAGCGTTTGCCCGGCGAGCCGAGCTCCGGAGTCGCTGTTGACGCGGCGCGGCGGACACGTGGAGCGAGGCCTTATGCGGCCTGACACGGAAATTATGTTTGCATTTTCATTTTTGGAGTGCTACCGGTTGTCATGAAACTCAGCCTGACAGTTTCTAACCACCAGGCAGCCGAGTGCCTCCGCCCCTCGCCTGCTCTCACGTTGTGGGACAGATGCTCGCCTGTTAGTCCTGTGACTCTGCTCGCGCCCCCCCGATCGTAGGCGACAGATGCCAGGACCAGCAAGGTCCCTGTTTGAACATCGCTGTCACTGTCCCGCCTTAAGCTCAACGCGTGACCTTTATTGTAAGCAAGGGTTTGAAATAAGGTACTAATGAGCATGTGTGGGACCCGTGGCTCCAGAAAAGTGACTTGCAGAAAGTTACATGCAGTGCAGAGGAAAAGGGAAACGGATTTTGGGAAAGAGAAAAAGAAATAAACACAATACTGTGGACCTTAGAACTGTACTGTATTGTCACATTATGTTAAGTCTTATTCCATTCATATATCTTGACTTAATGGTAATGCTGACCTGCATTGTAAATTATGACAGGCCGCATTTTGGTTGAAACTTTTAGACCCCGAGGTCAAACATTAGATGATATTTGAATAGATGTGGACCTGCATCATACACAGTCATTTAATTCTGCTAAAACGACAGTAATACTTTTTTTTTTTCCATGAAGGAAATCTATGTTTTGCTTTATTAAATGGACAAAACAAGCTATTTAAATGCATCAGCTTGGGCTTTTTGGATTTCTAACAAGCATTTTTTTATAAATTTACATTTAATACAATCTTTCAATTGAGAAGATAATCAGCAGATATCCAAAACTTTGGTGTAAAATGTGTAAATTTCTAACCAAATCTAATCTCAACATCTACAGCAGACGTGTTTTGACTTCACCAAATCAGTGATTACTGAACTACCACAAACACGACCGTTCACATTCAGCTGGTGACCGCCTACGAACGCTGACAATGTTCTACTGTTTAAGCTCGCTGCCCACATTGCTGAAAAAAAAACATATTTCTAATTGATCCGTGTTTAATTTGTCATTGCTCTCTCCATAATGTCTTCAAGGCACCACTCAGTTAACGTGCCTTAAAGAGAAATCAGCCTTAGATGTCATTTATAATTTGCTTTCATTACAACCTGTAATTGCATCTGTCTCTGCATTTTTCTCAGCTAAAAATAGCTATAATGGATATATCAAATCAAGTAAGTTTTGATTTCCATTCTCTCTTTTTGTCATTTGTTTCTAACCTTTCCTCTTGTACATTTGTAACTATCACCTCTACACCTGTCTTTAACCGGCTGTATTTCATATTTCCTTGTTTGCTGCTCATCGCTCTGTCCAGTCCATCATCATCCGTCATTATATTTTATATGCAAGGCATTAGGAAATTGTCTCCCTGTGGTTTGTGTTGGGTATCCGTTACAGCTCAGCAGTAGATGGTGCTACTGCTTCACTGTGGGTGGAGATAAATTAATAGGCTGTACAGCTGAAAATACATTTAAAAAAATCACATTTAAAGTAAATGAGTGCAAGAATAATATAATGCAGCTGAATTTGTAGCTAACAGGCAGGAAGTAGAAAAAATACTAACATTTAGATAGATAGATATATACTTCATTAATCCCCAAGGGGAAATTTGTCGACACAGTAGCACCAATAAACTAAACACAAAAGAATAAAATATAAATATAAGAAAGAAAGAAAGAAACAATGACTGTGCATCAAGTATACAAAGTGAAATATAAAATGCAAAATAAAATAAAATATATATGTATATATATATACACATATATATTATTTTATTTTGTATTTTATATTTCACTATATACAAGGATACAAAGTGAAATATAAAATACAAAGTAAAATATATATGTATATATATATATATATATGTATATATACACAACATATATGCAAATATAGCAGTTTAAAATTAAATTAAATATAGACAGATATAGACAGATTTAAGAGTTGGTTTAATATGTTCTCAGTTCTCATCCAGCCATTAAGAGTGTGATCCATGTGGGCCGTCCACTCCAACAGCATCGGTGATAGGCGGCCACTGTGCCACAACGAGTCGTGGTGGAGAAGTGCTGCGCCTGTTTGACACGGGGCAGATGAACAGTGGAGCTCCGGAGCGGGGAGGATAATCTGCGAGACAGCTGACTGTTGAAATAATCATCTCTATTCTCCATTCTTAGCTCCTAGATATGTTTTGGAGTGAGGGGGGACACGTTTCCTCTGCTTCCTTTTCCCTCCTATTTTATCATACTATCTTTACCAGTTGTGCTTCTATTATGGCACCGGTGGAGATGCACACTCCCACATTTCAAATTCCTCGCTCACGAAGCATAAACTGCTCGTGGTTGTTAACTCACATTGTCACCTACTTGTTCTTATGGCATAACGATCGCCGGAACACCTGAGAGCATATTTATTAATTCATGTTTATTATAAATATCAGAGTAAATGTCAAATCCAACATTTCATTGGTGGCTATACCAAGTGGTTAAGTGGTGTTTAATAAAATGGAGGTTTTTTAATTATTCAGCTATTAGCATTCTTGTGCCAGAAAGAATTACCCCCAAAAACCTGGGATTGTTCTTTAATTATGATAAGAGTCACAATATGTTTTATTAACATACACACTGCAGGTCCTTTTGAAGTCAGTTTGAATTAAATCCCATTGTGTGGTTAATGTGAGGAATCACAAAGCAAGAATCTTATGTCTTCATTGTGGTATCTAGTCATGCAGATTGTATTTAGTTTTATGTACCCACGTTTGAAATGTCTGTCCTGGAGATGTATGCCTCCAACAACAACAATGGAGGTGAATTTAATTGAGTTTGTGGTGCACACAAACATAGAAATTTGATTTAAACAAAAAGATTGACAAAAACAATGTCCTCTGGATAATCAACATAATTACAGTTTCCACTGTGACTGTTTCTTCAGAAGAAAATAGTTCCGATGAAGACCCGAGGATAATTCAAATATAATGTTTCAAGGGTATGTGTCCCACAAACAAAATAGTTCTCACCTCCATTGTTTTGGGATGGATGTCAAAATGTCTCAAAACCTCTTCATAAAATAAAATCCAACGACATGGCTAAGGGGGGGACATGGTTTAAGTAAAATTATTCTTTAAAATAAAAGTAAAGACACCATAAACTTTGCACTGTACGGATCCTGATTGTGACTCCTCTTCATTTAGCAGTAAACAACGATCCCCTACTCGGTAAACAACGATCCCCTACTCGGTAAACAACGATCCCCTCCTCCAGACCGCAGCTTATCAATACAAGTCATCTAAACTGAACCCCAACTCCACCAGCGGGGTCCGTAGGGGGCCACTTAGAGGAGTCGCTGTTGTCTCGCCCCGCCCTGCTAGTTGTTTAACCACACACACACACACACACACACACGCACGCCGAGCCCTCTGCTCTGGGACCGGGGCTTTATGGGCTACGGGGGGAAACCTGGACCAGGTGGGTCGGCGACCAGGGCGGGCATGAAGAGGGCCGGGCGTCTCCAGCGGGCGCGTATAGCCTTCCCGTGAAAAATCCGTACAAATACCAACCCGGTCACTCCAATAAGGCCACGCTCAATCACAGACACTGTACACCCCCCCCCCCCCCCCCACCCTCCCTCACCCCCCTCCCCACGGCGTGTTTGGCAGGCCCGTACGTGACAACAGCCACAACCAAAGCATGTGCTTGCCAGGCTGGAGCGGTCGCATGTGTAGCATTCCTCACTAATGACCCAGTGTGTGCAGCTGTCAGCTGTGAAACATTAAATATTGAACAGGCCAAGCAAGATGTGAAGGGCCCAGTGTGTTGGAGCATCTCTCTCCACTGCAAGCCCCCCCCCCCCCCCCCCCCCCCCTTTGCACAACTCAACATTTCCCATTACAGTGTCACTCTCGCTGGCAGCGCTTGGAATCCCGTGTTCATCTGCAGAGAGTAGCATGATCTCTGAGACTTCATTCATCGCGATCAAAGCTCTTATCGTCTCTCCGCCGTTGACAGCTTGAACTATCATTAAAAGATACTCTGGCGCATTTTCCCGTGACGTGTAACAAGCTATTAGCGATGGCTTTTAAAATGCGATTAAAAGTGTTTATTTTACCGGCGACGGCCGCGGAGTAGAGTCGTTTTCTTCAGCTGCGATGCGAGTTTATGAAAATATTTGCCTGATTACTTTACTCAAGGGTAACACGTGTAATTTGTTCCCTATGAAGAGCTCAGTGCAGTTTCCTCTAGTGATGAAGACAATGTCCAAGGGGCATCTCAGCTGTACATAAATCACTCTGGCACAAGGGCTAACATAATAATATGAGCCAAGGGCGTCACTCCCAAGATGAAGAAAGACCAGCAAGCCAGACTGGATCCAGTATAATAAACAGCCATGTTTAAAACTGAGCTGCACGATATTTACAGGTTATTACCTTAATTAAATGTGAATAATTAACATGGCCAAAAGAGGAGCTATCCAAGTCTAGATGTGAGAAAATGTGTATTAACCCCTTGAGATAATTGCGGTACTTCATTATCTGGATTACAGCAATTCTCTGGATTAGTCATGAATACAACCTCCCAGTTTAGACGTTAGCTATTGGCATGATGGTTGATGATGTCACTATTGCATGTTTGCATCTTCATACACACTCATGCAGAGGATGTGCTCGCTTATGCTGTCGTCCTTATGCAAACATTGGACTGTTCCCATTGCACACGTTTAAGTGTTGTCCACTCCGTCTTGTTCACCCCACCTTCTTTTTCCTCTTCATGTCTTTGTAACCGTGTAAGCTCTTCCTCAAATTGTGCTGTGTTGTTCTTTTGGTGTCACTGATATTTAAGATGTGTGTGTGTCTTCTGAATATTCACTCCCTCACACTGTTGCCTTTTAGTTGCAGTTGAAGAGGACCAACAGTCTGCGTTATCGCCCAAAAAAAAGCAACGCAACGGAGGCATGAAAGATTCTCCAAACTCCTCGCCCAAGATCATGAGGTAGGACGACAACGGAGACATTTGTGCTTCATCTCTCTGGATTACGGAGTTTATTTCTACTTTTATTGCTCCGTACATTTGTATAAAACAAATTTACACAACACCGGTTCATATCACCTTATGAAATAGTTAATGTGAATGTGTCGCACACGGAGCTACAAACGTATGTGAAGTCGTGTTATGTTAAATGTCACGTTTTTATTCTCCTTTTTAGCTCATTTTTCCCTGACAATAATATCTGTTTCTTTAGCTGCTGAACGCTCTGCTGTGTTCACCAGCAAGTCGCTGCTGTTTGTTTTCGTGCGGGTAGTGTACAGTCGGTTTATCAGACTATTGATTGCTGATAACAGCTGCCTCTTATGGCGGAAAACGAGGTTCAGATGGTGAGTGGGAACAAAACGATACACTAAAAAACGCTCTAACGCTGCGTCTATTTGAGGGAAGCTGCACAGTGAGCTGATGATTCTCGGAGGCTTCATCATGACGAGCAACCCCCGAATACGAAAATAGACTGTCGCTTTAAGGATCCTTGGTATTTTTAACGCTCAAAAATCAATAGTGTATATATATCATGGGAAAACATCCTTAACAAGAAAATGCATTTCCTGCTGAAAATTCGTTGGAATGCTAACATCTGAAAGCTTGAAGCTAAAATATATAAAATAAATAGCTGAAAATGTCTGGAAACAGCTGAATATATATATATATGTTTTTCATGACGGGGCGGAGCCTCTTTTTCGTGACGAGGCGGAGCCTGTTTTTTGAGAAGGGGCGGAACCTGTATTATGTGACGGGGCAGAGCCTGTTTTTTGTGACGGAGGCGGAGCCTGTATTCCGTGATGGGGCGGAGCCTATTTTTACGTTATAGGGAGGAGCCTGTTTTTCTTGACTGAGCGGAGTCCGTTTTCCGTTATAGGGGGCGAGTCTGTTTTTTTGTGACGGAGGCGGAGCCTGTTTTTGTGACATGGAAATATAAAAAATATCTGAAAATATACAGTAAAAGGGGAAGGTTATGTCAACATTTAAGAAAATAAATGATACTAGCTGAAAGTTTGTAGATCTTGGAAGATTTAAAAGTTGAAGACTTTCTAGATTGTGATCCCATTCAAAATAATAACCATAAAATATTTTTCATATCAACAGCTGAAGAGTTAGAAATATAAAAAGTAATTTGCCTCTATTACTGAAGAAGCTGAATTTGTAAATATTTTAATAGTTTAAATAGCTGAATATATGAAGGACTAGAAGAGGGATAAAAAAGGTACAGAAGAATTAGAATAATACGTTTATTAAAGATTACAAGAACAATAGTTGGACTGCTGAAGCATTCCAACTAATAATGTATTTGCGTGCTCCTGTTTTCATGGCAAACATCAGAGTTGCAGAAGGGCTCGGTGGCACGAGGTTTTTTAAGTGACACCCACAGAGTACAGCTCTTAAACAGACCTGGCACTAATGATAGTCAGAGAGGCTCTAAAGGATAGATAGCCCGAGGCTACTCATCTATTGTTGGATCCCTCCGAGCTCTTTTCAGCACATAAGGCCACGGATGAAATGTATCATCACAATGAAAGGAGAATTCAAACGCTACCTTGCTTTTATCTTGTCCCGTAAAATTAAATTGCCGCTTATTGATTTGGACTGGAGATAACACGCTTATTCAACAAGAAGCCATTACACTGATGATAATAGTAATAGTCATTAAGTGCCGTGTTACAAGGAAGCAAGGCAGCAGGCGAGTCCTGCAACCTGACGTGTACAAAGTGGAATTGTACTGATGACATTTTATTTAAACTGACAGATGACTTTATGCTCCCATTGCTTAAAGAGCTGCTCCTCATTTAGCATTCACAAATTAAATGCACACACTGTTTAACACTGAGGTTTAATAGATACAAAATATAGTACTGTAAACATAACTGTATTATATATATATATATAAAAGCTGTGTTGGTGCATATTTTTCTTTGTACTTTTGAACTATGGCCTCAGTTTTTTCAGGTCGGCATTTGCCCTCATTCCTTATTCGATTGTTTGATTTGGTTCAAAGTGGAATCTCTCCAGGAGATTTCAAGACTCTTGGGGAACAAAACAAGGCTTTTTTCTAATGCTTTAGCCCTCAGCTGAATATCAGCCCACCAAACCAATCCGTCTAGTACGTGTTAATACACCGCGCGGTACGAGTGGATGTGTTATTTCACCCAGCGTGTCTGCTGCCTACACGCCGGAGAGCGTTTCACTGCGGTAGCCTTAGGGATACTTCAATGCAACAAGCCGAGAAAAAACAAACATCTGGGTGTGTTCCGTATCGAATGTGTTGTTACAGTACCTGCGGTCTCCAGGCCTTTGTAAATAAGTAATGACCAACAGATTGGCTGTGGGTTTTGAGGAGTCTGTCACTTTGCATGACGGGGAGGATTTCAAAGTCTTTGCCGTCGCTACTTGTGCAACGTTACAGTCAGCTAGCGCAGTGATGCTGAAATGGAACATTTACATAATATGCAGGTTTAGCTTCTACTTTGTGTCTCTCTCAGCTGTCATTACGCTCCTCTAGCAGACACCTGGCTTTATGTTTAGCGGACATGGCGTGTGAAGTCTTGTCAAACGTGTCATCTTACCACTAAAGTAGTGAATTATGCCTGCTGATCATTTTTGAATGTTTAGAAGTGCGCTCGCGAGAAAAGACACTCGTGGACGCCTCCGCGCCGCGTGCTGAAAGGAACTGCACAAAGGGAACGGGAAGCAGAACCGTCTCCCGTTTTCCGGACGTATCGGCAAACTAACGCGTCCCGTCTGGAACTCGGCAAACGACGACCTCGCTGAAATTAACACCGTTTCCACAGGCTCCTTGATGGGTCGTAAGACGCATCTAATTGTGGGATGTCACAACGCGTTGGGTCACATCGGACCGTGCCGCGGCGTACGCGTCATGTCTGCTGCGGGACCGCTGAGGCAATTGGCAGTGCCGGGTAGTGACAGGCCTTCATGGCTGACAGTGAGCGATAGCCATCCTGGCAGAGCTCTGCCTCACCAATCATCTCCCACAAGGGCAAACTGAAGTGACAGCGGCTTCGCTGAGTGAGCGGTGAAACATTCGACTTCTGATGCAATATTTAGCCGAGGTGTAAAACCACTAAATGCTTTCACTTTTATTGGAATTTGCATTTTAGACCCGAGCAGAAGCCGATGATGTAGAGTGCAGCGAGAGTTATGGGAGATGATTGTCGTGATGATGATGTCATTGATTAGGTGTACAGATTGTAAAGCCCTCTGAGGCTAATTTTTGATATTGGGCTATACAAAATAAACTGAATTGAATTTTAATTTAATTTGGTGATTTGCTGGAGATTTATTAAAAACAGCATATTTTATCAAGCAGCTTTGTTCTTCTTTTTATATAATTACCTTCGCATTGAAAATGCAGATGGTAATGTTTTGGCCGGCGTGTATTTATTTGTGAATATGTTTGTCCGTCCGTCCGTTATTCGTCTAAATCAGACAAAACTGAGCCGATTCTTATGAAACTTGGTGGGATGATTGGTCATGACCAAAGGAGCAATCGATTAGTTTTTGGGAGTGATTGGGTCAAAGGTCAAGGTCAAGGTCACGAAAAGGTGAAAAACGTAAATTTGCGATATCTCGGTTAATTGGCATCTGATTTGCGTGAAACTAGTGCCAAATTGTTCATAATTCAATCTTGTGATATGCGAAAGGTATGCGCTCTACCGAGTGTCCATTCTAGTTTTAATTTGTTTAAATTATGGACAGCAATAGCACACCACCTGGAGCTCTGATATGTTTTAATGGATTAGTTTGTACAACTTTCTGCAAATAGTTTTGATTGTTACTCATAAGAAAACAATTAATTAGAAGAAACAAAAAGATATAACAAATGAATCATGTAAAAGCAGTTTTCAGTATTGCTAGAAACATTGTGATAATGTCATAATTTCACTCACAGAATTTGATGTTTACACATTTTGTCCTTTCAATTTAGAATTGCTTTGACAGATGTGTGTGTCTGAGAGGTTGAAAGTGGTAGAAAGACTTTTCCTTCTCCAAATACTTCCACTCTTGAAAGGACATCCAGCTCTTGCCTCGGGGTGTATAAGCCCAAGGCGGGCTTTTTTTGGCAGTCTGCTAGAGCCTGAGGGATGATAGTTGCAGCAGACACGTTGATGCATTCTTAACATGCTACTTAAAGTAGCATTCTTTTAAAGTACTCGCATGGATTAAAGAGACAGGGAGAATACTTTTATTTTTAAAAGGTTTTGTACAGAGACAGAAGGCGTCCAAGCCTCAGAAGACAACATCTTCAACTCCCATCAGAATCTGACAGGGTCAATTTAGTGCAAAGGGAGTTGTGCTGGGCTGCACACGGCCTCCGCGGTTAGCATTGTTGTTGCGGTAGAGGATGGTGTTCAACCACATGAGCTTGTTAGCGCTTCTCTTCATCCCGTCCAAAGACATACAGGGTACAGCAGGTGAAATGGAAACAATATGATTCAATGTTATCTTATATCAACCCTTGTATTGTGCGATCATTTTAGAAAATGATGTTGTCCAAATTAATCAGTTTGTATATGTATTTAATATATATATATATATATATATATATATATATATATATATATATATATATATATATATATATATGTAATGCGATCATTTTAGTAAATGATTTTGTCCAAATTAATCAGTTTGTATATGTATTTTATATATATATATATATATATATATATATATATGTATTTTATATATATGTATATATATATATGTATTTTATATATATACTGTATATATATTATATATATTTATATATATATAAATTGTCATTACAATAATTGAAATAGAATATAAATATATATATATATATATATATATATATATATATATATATATATATTCTATTTTAATTATTTTAATGATTTCTTTTTGGAAAATTAATCTACTTAGAGATGTATTTCTATTGGTCTGAGGGGTGGAGGATGTGAGGCTTGAGAGGGTGGTGAGGTGAAGTTTCTTATATTTTAGTTTATCCTCTGAACAAGCGTGGTACTCATGTGAGGAGACCACTTCAGTGGTCAGTGTTGGGTAGGATGAAGCTCACCACTGCGCTCAGTGCAATACGTTTATGTAGTGCTGATGCTCTTTAAACATTAATACACCCTTCACTTCCAACAGCAAATTCCTGAAATATTTACTGTCTGGTCTGTTAAAGCTTTTACCACGCAGCCCAGTACGTCAAAAGCTGTATGCAGTAAGGGGGCGTAATTGCATCTCCGTGCTCATGCCAGTCAACGCAGTGTGTTGCTGCCATCTCCTTCCGCCTGGCTGCTGCCGCTGATGTCACTCTGCTTGATGACATGGCAGTTTTGTTGGCATTTCTGCAGATGGCCACTGACAGGAATGAGCATTGAGGGGAATAAAAAAGAAAGCTACTTTTTGGATTTGTTTGAAGATTCCTAAATATTCTGGTCTATTAAGAATGTTTTTGACAAGTTTATTATTTTTATTGTATTTTACAACAACCATATCATCTTTAATTTTTGCAAATTCACTCCTTTTATTATGATCAATTTTAATCTTTTAGATAAGTTTAGTTTATTTTATTTCGGTTATATACAAAAAGCAAGTTGTTTTTTTTACAACAAAAGAAGAAAGTGGCTAATCGAAAGGGTCAAGGCTGAAGCTATCAAGCTTATAAGTGCCATAACCTATGATTTCACGAGAAAACTTAATTCAGAGAATCATATACTGTACATATATATATATATACATATACACACACGATCTTGATTTACTCATTTAGTTTTTTAAGGTGCGGTATAAATCTATGAAACAAAAACAACTTTCCTTAGTCTTATTATTCATATCTGCCTGTGATTCATAATCTCTTATTCATCATGCTACAATTTACATCTATTATTTAATTTCCGTAGTTAATTTAATTTTAATTTTCACGTTTACATTTATCTGACCGGATTCTCTCCCTCCCTTCTCCTTTGTATGATTAGACATGACCCGCTCCTCATCCCGGGAAACGAACAGATTGAGAGCATGGACGAGAACGTAAAGAAATACGACTCCACGGGGATGTTTCACTGGTGCCCGTCCAAAGACATCGAGAAGGTCATCTTGGTGGGTTCTGCTCTTTTACTCGGCACACGTCATTTGTTCCCGACACTCTTCTCCCCGGTGACAGATGTGTCATGTCACAAAGCACCATCAGAGGTTGACAGGGCACTTAAACACTCTGTAATGAGGTGTTTGACATGTCATTTGCTATATGGAGTCCCTGTACATAAGACATTTCTTGTACTAATACATATGCCATTTTTCAAATTACCATCATCGTCTAATGCTAGTCATAAACGGCACGATGTGTTTTACTGGGTGAGTAGGCAAATGAGGAAAGAGACCAACATTTGCAAGAAAAGCCACTTCACGTCACGTTTTCATTCGTTCTTTCTTTCCCTCTCAGAGCCGGAGCGAGGCCGCCATGACTGTTCTGAGCGGGCACGTGGTCGTGTGCATATTCGGAGATGTGAAATCTGCGTTGATCGGTCTCCGGAACTTTGTCATGCCTCTGCGAGCGAGCAACTTTCACTACCACGAGCTGAAGCACATCGTGTTTGTCGGCTCACTCGAGTATCTGAAACGGGAGTGGGAGACGCTTCACAATTTTCCAAAGGTCTCCATTTTACCTGTGAGTACAATAAAATAATACTTCAATATGCAAAGAATTTGCTTTGGCAGATAAACGTCTAAAACTTTGATCCGAAATGAAATATCTTGACAACTGGAAGACAATTTGCCATTAAATGTTGAACAAACATTTATACTACCCAAACCGTGGATGCTGATAACTTGATCCCCTGAATTTTCATCTAACGCCACCATGTTTGTTTCTTAGTGAAATATCAGCTAATCAGCTCTTGGATGTTTTGCTAATAATTGTAAATTTAATTTATATAATTTCAGGGACCCTGGAACTTTTTTTCTAGTTCCATCAATCATGTCAAAATTTAAAAACCAAAGTGTAATTTAATAACGTAACTTTTTTACAGATTTTGATCCCGACAACAAAATGATTGAAATGTTTATTGTTATGTTTATGTAATTAAAAGCTAACTTGAGGCACTTTTTCAGTCTTTAATCAAAACCATGATCTGAACTGTTGCCTGAACATAAACACACGTGGGATGCTGAAAGTGAAGACCTGTGTCCTCTAAGTGTGCTTTGTTTTCACCATTGCACTGTGACTTTAGTTCAGCGGTACACTGAAAACCACTCTGCCCGTGAAGTAATCCAGGCAGCAATTAAGTTTCCTCCAGAACACATTTGGCAAAGCGATTTCGCAGCGTGTTAAAGTCTCACGTTCCTACATTTTCCTCTAACTCCTGGTGTCACAGGTGAGATAACAGATTCTCTCCTCCGCTTCCTCTCAAAGGGCACGCCGTTGAGTCGAGCAGATCTGAGGGCTGTCAACATCAACCTCTGCGACATGTGTGTCATCCTGTCAGCCAATCAGAACAATATTGACGATGCATCACTTCAGGACAAAGAATGCATCTTGGCGTCACTCAACATCAAATCCATGCTGTTTGACGACAGCATCGGGGTCTTGCAGGCTAATTCCCAAGGTAAAGGAGCGCCCTATCATAGTTCACTGCACCGCCTGGAAGGGACAGCGCCCTGGCACAGAGGATATCCCTCACCGGGCGCTGCCTGGCTGACCTGGTGTCGCTGCGTTTGACATTAAATCTTACTGACTATTCTTCAGGTTACCGTAACAACGGGTTTCTTTACAAACCTAATTGGTGGCAACAAGCACAGCGTTGGCACAAAAAACCTGACCTGGCTTACACGTTTTATTTTTAAGTACCCGGGACTCCTATGTAAAAGGACAAATGTGTATAATTTATTAATATTGTGTGTTATAGCTTTTAAAACAGCAAGTGAAGCACTTCGTTATGTTGAGATTGCCCTCGATAGTGGTCGTTCTCTGGCGCACAGAAATGCTTTTAGAAACCTTTTGACCCGAGGAGAGGGAGGGGGAAATCCCCGCCAATTTCATTAGCTCTCTAATACATGTATGACCTCACATTTGCCTTAGTCAGCAGTAAGTGATGGATGTCAAAACATGGACTATGTATAATACATACAGCATCACTGATTTAATGTGCTTACTTGTCAGTCTGAGGAAAGCAAGAAATGTCAAGTCAATTTGAATTCAATCTTGCGTCACTTATTTTTTATTTCCCGGCTGCGTGTGTGTACATACACAGAGGTTTCCATCTCCACGCACACAATCAAAAAGAAACAAAATGAGCAGTACGCCACATCTATTATATATAGACTGATATTGGACCTTGTCAAGAATACACTCACATAGCACTCAGCAACTGTATGATTTAGTGGTGTCCGGGAATGGGTGAGATTGCCGCAGCGTATTAGTTCTGCTGATACGACTGTTTGTAGCCTCTGATAAAGTATTGAATATTGCATTAACGTATGTGCTGTAGCCTCTGATAAAGTATTGAATATTGCATTAACGTATGTGCTTTATGTTATGCTTCTGTTCATTTAGGCTTCACGCCACCAGGAATGGATCGATCCTCTCCTGAAAGCAGCCCCGTGCATGGATTAGTGAGGCAGACTTCTGTCACAACTGGAGCAAATATTCCCATCATAACAGAACTAGGTAGGCTTCCTGCCATATTTTTACGTCAACTTGTGCATGCTTTTTTGATCAGTTATTTAGTTATAAACGGATATAATAATGTCTTCAATTAGAGGCTGTCAACGATAGATAAACCGTAGTTTTTTTTTTTTTTTCTGTCCTTTGTTGACATGCTCCAGTAACTGTTTTTCCTCAACACTTGTCTAGCACCGTTAGCAAAGACAGGCAAAAAACTGCCTGTGATTTCATTCAGTCAGGATAAAAGCAGTGGGACCGGCATACAAATCATAACTGAGCTGGGTAAGAAGTGCCTGTGTCCTGTTCTGCAGTGTTGTAACTGCTGCTGCCTCCATATCAGCTTTCTTTTGATTTCTCTCGCTTCACAAGAGGCTCAGTCCATTCCCATGGCATCCCTCTGAGCACATTTTACCCTTGGTTGTGGTTGAAATTGCCTGTCTTGTTTTGGCCCCTTATCTCAAAGTAACATCTTTCCCTTTTATTTTCCCCAGAATTACAAGGCCTTTGATCCCTCAGAAGTCATTGTAGGGGGTTTCATAGCATCTTCTGTTGGATCACATTCTCTGGCCCATGCCCTTTTTTTCATCTTAGCCCCATCGATATGACTGACGTTCATTTCTGTCTTCACAGAAGTATTTCTCCAACAGATTTTTATATTGTTACTTTTCTTCCAGCTACTGCATGTGTTTTTTTGTGAAGAAGGTTCTGGGGCAATGAGATACTTTCATTTGTTTAGACATGCAATTACAAGGAATTGAAAGTTCTTGGATTTACAAGACAAACAATGAAATATTGGTGTTTCTAATACTGACTTCAGGATGAAATTGAATCAAAGCCTTAAGCTTTGATAATATGCATGATCGTCATGAATGTGCATGGCCCAGATATGGAATGTGAGGAAAGAGGCAAGTTGGCCAAAAAGCCAAACACAAATGTAAAGAAATGTTTCACAATCATTTACAGAGTTCTAATAGTCCACATCTGCATCTTCTGACTGTACATCTGTGTCCTCCTCTTCACAGGAATGTATTCACGTTGTAATCCAGTATTTGCCTGATCAATGCTTAAGCACAAAGTCCATGCTTTTTTCAAATCACAAACATTTTCATAAGATCTGGTTTGCAATGTAGAAAATGAACAGGGGGAATTCACAGTGAGTAATGCCATTGACGTGTTTTCTCTATAGTAAATGACTCCAATGTTCAGTTCCTGGACCAAGACGACGACGATGACCCTGACACAGAGTTGTACCTCACTCAGCCGTTTGCCTGTGGAACAGCCTTCGCCGTCAGTGTGCTGGATTCCTTAATGAGCGCTGTAAGTCAGAATGCAATTACCTTACAGACTATATACATATATACGTATATACACACTACCGTTCAAAAGTTTGGGGTCAATTAGAAAAAAGAAAAAAAAGCACAGTTTTTTCCAATGAAAAGGACATTAAATTAATCAGAAATACACTCTATACATAGTTAATGTGGTAAATGACTATTCTCTATCTATCTCTACATAGGTGTATAGAGACCCATCTCCAGTGTTCTAGTGGTACATTGTGTTATTGCCTTAGAAGACTAGCAGAGGGTTAGAACCCCCTTGAAACCCTTTTTTTTAAATAACTTTTTATTTTGCGTTTTCCACAAATAGATTATTCTTTGACATTGAAACCCTTTTTATGTGAGCGCAGCTGAAAACAGTTATGTTGGTGAGAGAATCTCTAAAACTGGCCTTCCTTTGAACCACAAGTTTGAAGAACAACATTAATATTTACAATGAAAATCATTATTTCCAAGCTTGTCAATGTCTTGACTACATTTTGTATTAATCTTGTATTCATTTAATAAATAAAAGTGAGAGTTTTCATGGAAAACACATTTTCTCGGTGACCCCAAACTTTTGAACGGTAGTGTATATTGGAGATTTTTGTGCTGTGATATAATAACCGCCATAGATCTGAAACATGCAAAGAAATCTTGGGTTTTGATATCAGTCCCCGAGAAAATGTCCTCTCTGCTCACCTTACGGCACGAGCCGACGAGATCGGAGATCGCATTAGATATGACGGCTTCACTTGTCTGCCTTTCAGTTTGAGTGAGGTTAGAACAAAGCTGCCTTCAAGTGCGCTCCAGTGAAGACAAAGGTAATGCTACCTAATGGACAGCCCTCATCCATCACGTTAGTCAATAGTGCTGTCAGCAGCCGAGGGAGATGTCACCGTGCCATAGGAGCAGGAGACAAGGGGGCCCTGCTGCACACATTTGCCCCGGTTAAAATCAACAAAGCAGTTACTGGTTGGGATTAAAAAGATAGCAACTTCACCGAGGAAAGCGTATCCTCGGGCTGAACATGCTTAATAGCGTTCAAAACTGACTTCTCTGCACAAGTGTCTGCTATTTAGCTCGAGGAAATACCCGGACAGCAATAACGTGTACGAGGACTTTTTCCCGCGTGTGTCTCTGATGGGGATGAGAGTAACCTGCAGTAATTGGATTCTCCTTTTCTGTCTCAGTGTGCAAGAGCAAAGTGACACAACAGGGCAGGCTAGATGGCACCATTCGCCCGGGCTGTGGCACTTTGACACGGTTCGGTTGTGACTTTGGTGGCGTGCGCCGAAGGATTTACTCCCCCTCTACCTTCATTCCTTTAGACATACTTCAATGATAATATCCTCACCTTGATCCGGACGTTGGTAACGGGCGGGGCGACGCCGGAGCTGGAGGGGCTGCTGGCCGAGGAGAACGCGTTGCGGGGCGGCTACAGCACGCCGCAGACGCTGGCCAACAGGGACAGGTGTCGCGTGGCACAGCTGGCCCTGTACGACGGGCCCTTCGCCGACCTCGGGGTAAGTGGCTAGTCTCTGTCACCCAAGGGCGAAGCACGTCTACGTCTGCCTCCGTAGTGGGAGCTGACTTTAGCGAAAGGATTCAGACTAACTGGGATGGTTGGGATTCAGAGCTGAGATAAGTAACACAGATTGTATGTCCAACAAGAGGTGTTAGTCCGATACATTTATCCTCAAATAAGTTTATTCGCACTGGGAGAAATATGCCATTGACATTATATATCTTATTATATATGGCTATGGTCACACTTTACAAATTTGTTTTCTAATTTAAAACCCCAGCAAATATAGTTCATTTAAGTTTGTAGAAGTTGTGTGCTATCATATTAAAAAGTAAAATGTATAACATATATTGCACTATATACTTTGATGCATCTGCGCCTCTTTGAAAAATAGCCGTTTCTAAAAAGGCGTGGTGACTACTAGGACTACTCACGAATCGAACGACACAAGGTTCAAGGCGAAAACACAAAACGACTGAAATTCTGTGAACACTGGGGCAAAAGCTCTGTGGGCTTCTTTCTGTTTTCAAGCAGGCTATCTTGCAAACCGTCTCTCATTAAGTTAATGAAGTTAATTCCAGCGCACTCCCGTCTCATAAGCATGCTCTTGAGGAGCAGTTTATCCTCGAACGGAGGAGGGTTGGGTCGAACTGGACGGTGCAACGCTGCTCGTAAACTAAGAGCGCTAAACTAATAGTTCATTTTGGATTATCCACAAATGGGTCAGCACTGCCAGCTTGCTGTTGGTATACGGTGGGAGTTTGGTTCAAAGGTTCATCCTCAATAAAAAATAGATGACCCTATCGACACCGAGTGTGAAGAGTTTTGCTCGTGGCTTTAATCTTCTTCAATCACTTCTGTATCAAATAAACGATGATCAATTCAGAGCTCATCTTTGGTTCTGGCGCTGTATTAAGTCCATGTAAAGAATTGTTTGTAGTACGTTTCATCTTTAGTGTTGCTTGTGAACTACAGTTTTTCTTCTTCTTCGTCTTGCAGGATGGCGGTTGCTATGGTGACCTGTTTTGTAAAGCCCTGAAAACATACAACATGTTGTGCTTTGGCATCTATCGGTTACGCGACGCACATCTAAACCAAAGCCAAAGCCAATGCACCAAGCGGTGAGTCTGGACCGAGCGTGTCTTTGCATTCAGAACCAAAAAACAAAAATACTATAATGATGTTTTGACCTCTACTAAATCTAGAACTGGCCTTCCATCGTTCATCTCCTCCCTCTAGGTATGTCATAACCAATCCGCCGTATGCGTTTGAGCTGGTGCCCTCAGACCTGATATTCTGCCTGATGCAGTTCGACCACAACGCCGGCCAGTCTCGAACCAGTCTGTCCCACTCATCCCATTCGTCCCATTCCTCCAGCAAAAAGGGCTCTTCTGTCCACTCCATCCCAACCACCAACCGCACCAACCGGGCCCGAAACAGAGACAAGCAAAAGTAGGTGACCCTCTAAAGCGCTCTGACTTTCCGTGAATGAGAACAGTGGGATTAGCCCTCCGAGTCGGGCCATCCCAGTACACAGGTCAACGTAGGCTGGCTTTCCCTGGAGTTTCCTCCCATTATGGGCTGTAACTGTGGCTCTCAATGTCCCCATAATTGTATATTTCACATGCCAAGAGCTACAGTAAATGTGTACTTCTGAGTAATTCTGTCTTGAGTGGTGGGGTGATGCTATTTTCTCTCTAATTATTATGTTATAATGTAACTTATTATTATTTTTTATTTTAAAAACTCATCTAAAAAGCCCATTTCAGTTGTTTGAATCAACAGATAACATTTGATTTCTGATTAAGAAACACAAAGAAAACGTTCTAGTAATTGTTTTAGTGTTTAAGTGTTTTATTGAATATAAATGACGACATAATTCAGATTTTAAACCATGATTTCACTGGCGCTCTAATCTGCACACACAGTTGATTAAAACTCTTCTGATTTATGTCCCCGCTGAGTAGGAATTGGGGCAACCATTTCCAGACCTTTAGTTTTACTTAAACTGTTCTTTCTTGTGTTAATAACTCCCCTGTGTGGTAAAGGTCACATGGGTTTCTCTATATTATAACATGCCAAGTTCCTTATTTGAAACTTTGTTTGTTTAATTAAAGGCTGAATTTGTTTTTACTTGAACTGCACTTTAGATTTTGTTTTAATAGTTCATAGTATGTCACGTCTATGAAATACTGAACATAGTGTCCAATTAATGCCTTTGATTCCATTCACATGCATTTCTTAAATGTAATTTTCACCCATGAAGTATCAATTATGTCAAGATGCAAGTAGGAAATGTCAAAGTTAATAATTAAGTTACAACACCATTATAATGACATTGTCTTCACATGTAAATGTGACATTTAAATTATTGATTATTACATTGAATTATATTCAACAACATAGTTGTTTGGTTACTTGTGGATTACCAATACTTCTTACAAGAGCAACCGCATGTTTTTACATTCTATAACACTATTGTTAACAGGCATGATTGTCAATAAGAGTTATTGTTCATCTCTGTTTATCTTTATTACAAATGTTTAAATATATTCTGTCGCTGAACTGGCAGAGGTCTCCAAGTTCTGTTGTTTCTCTGGGAAATAATTCTCCCAAAAAAAAAGAATGAGCACATGTTACATTTTCACAGCTGCTGAACAAACACAACAAGCTTTCTATGGTTAGTAATCTGTTCCCATTTGAAATTAAAAAATGTATTTCAGCCGCATCAATTAATTTGCATTTCACATTTTTACAGAAATTAATTTCTACATGAGGTTATTTTGTCTTGCGCTGATCAACGTACACCAGTGCAGTAACTCATTTGGTTTGTTAGCTGCATGTTGCTCGTTGGGTTTCTGAATTACATCTCAATCATGGGCAACATCATCCTTCTAATCGCTTTGGCAACAGGCATGGAAATGGCTAAATGCATAGTGAGTCGCCCTCCCGCCCCCCCATGATTAACCTACTCCACATCCATATGTAATGAGAGCATCTGCTGTTGTTTTACCCCTGGTAATTATGCTCTGCAGTATCTGTTACCAATAGTCATATTAGAATTTCTCCTTTTGCTTACGTTTAGTGTACTACTTTCTTTTTCCAAAGTGCAACAAGGATGAATAGAGTGGGCCAAGGTATGGAAGTGAATGATTATGCATGATGTTAAATAATGCATTTAATATGGCCATGTGCTACTGACCTTTCGCCCTCTGAATGAAAGCCAAGTAGTTTAGTCTTTCCAAATGACTGCATCAGGACTGCATGGTTATGACCTGTGCAGTACATCTCACTGTAGCTTTGACCGCAGAATGTCTTATTACAATCTTAATGGTTTGATGCTACTTCACTTTATTCAGTATTAAGTAATGTTTCGTGTTTTTTTTCAATCTGAATGTATGGCATATGCAGCACCACCAAGTCATGCTGATGGAAATGCATGATCATGAGCATTGCCAAGTGGATGAATCACCAGCGAAATATATTTAAAATGCCAGACTGTTTCATTATTATTATGCTATTTTATAAGAAAAGAAAGTTGCATGAAGCCAAAAGCCTGAAGCCCTTTAAACAGATACAAATGGGAAGTATAAACTTCTAATTTTGGTAATTTATACATGCAGCATGTTTCAATAGCAGTATGGTGTGTATAAAACAAAATGTTTAACAACAAGGTGAGTGACATTAGAGGATTAAACGTGGACATTGGGACGATGAATGAAACTTATGTGCCATTAATTAAAAGAATCGGGGAACTTTTGATCAGGTCAGAATTTCAATTGAAAACCAGTATTTACTTTAAAATGTACAATGTTCTCCTTATGTTGTGTGCATTCAAAAACTAAAAATGTAATTGTAATCGCCGCATTAACTGTGTGATGTCCCTTTTCTTTTCCTCCATATGATTTTGTCTCTTTCTTAGAAAAGAGGTTTACAGATGAGCCGGAGAATATCCACCTGAGGACCACACAGATCAAGCCTGTGAATACGCTCACCGTCAACCAAGTCAGTCAGCATAAATCCTCAAGCAGCTTGACTCCACCCATCAGAGAAGTAGAAGACGAGTGCTGAGCTCCTGACACGCTTTGGACCCCCGAGAAGACCCTTTGCGTGGGTCTCGCACTGGGATCCACGTCCGCAAACCCAAATCGTGAATCGGTATTAGATGAGATGAACACAACCTGCTTTCCTCGTTCACCTCTGCAGCAAGTAGATTTAGAATCATTCACGAAATATAGATGAAGACAATCATAGTCAAAAAACGCTCTCAACTTTTACTTTGCACAGCTACTATTGTGGGGGCCGGACTCCATGACCTTTTTGTTCCATTTCGGGGAATGGAGGTCATTGGAAGAAGAACAGCAATGTCAAAAAAAAAAAGAGGTGATTATAATAACTGGATCAAGGTTTGCAAGGGTAAAAGTTGCCTTTTAAGCTGTTGATGAACACCTACGACTCCTGCATTGACTTTACCCCAGTGGTGCAGTTATTCTGTACAGTATGTTAATAAGTGTATTTTACATCCAGCTGCAATCTCACCACAATGGCGTTGTTAGTGAGTGAGGCCCAATCCCAATGTCCGGAGTCACGAACTTTGAGATGCGTCTTTAAGGGCTTTGGCTGTGCCACTGTCGGATAGTTGGGCTCTTCGGGGCTCGTGTAGAAATGTTTCTCCCTTTATGCACACTTTGCGTCGTTACGTTAAACACTGTTACCAGAGGAAGCCTGGAGAATTATAAAAAAATAGACAAAAAGGATGGCACAGTCTACAGATTTGGGATTGTACATTTAAAACGTTTAAAATCATATTCATTCAAGCATATGCTATATTAAACAGCCGGTTTATTTACCAAACATTTCTTCTAATTGTGGTTATCGAAGCTGATTTGACCAATGAGTAAATAGATTATCTGCCAGTGACTTCTTGTCTTTGAAGTCAATATCTTGGAAGACGTTCAAGTCAGGCAGTAAAATAATATATAAAAACCCACAATTGTAGATAAAATGTTGGTGCCATTTGTATTCACGCTATTTCAATGAAGTTGCAGCCTCTCGCACATCGGGATTGGGCCTGACTCTCAGTGATTCCTTTGCCATTTGGAGCTAATTCACAACATTTGTGACCGTTAAGATGGCCAGCGTCCATGTGTAAATGGCATTTTGGCTCCAGCCTTATCTCTATCCATTTATATTCGTCTTATCTTTGCCTTTTTGAGTCGTTTGTTATAACTGTTTTCATTTTGCTGTTTGGTTTCAATGTCCAAAACCCCCAGAAATGATATTGACTAAAGCTTTTAAGTACCTGCAAGGTTTCTCCAGGGGTGAAATGTTAGCAATATTCTTTTTCCTCCTCTTCTTTTTTACAATAGCCAAATATGATAGAGCTGTTTTGTTGTCGACAAAAGAATATAACCAAAAATCTCACACAGTTTATGATAGTGACAGAGATTTTCACATAAGACACCATAGAGAGCAAATCTCCACTATGGTTGAGCATGGTATCATATGATAAGTCTGTAGATGTGTTGAATGAGAAAGCCTCATATCGCATGAAGTGGGCATCTTTAATTCCTCCGTTGGCTGTAAGCACTGCCTGACACAGGATTGTCTTGGAGGCCATTAAGCGCCCGTTTGAACTCCATGACCAATCTCGATGCCATAATCACACGTCCATGCTTTTTGTAGATACAAGAAAAACAGCTCTATCATAACATGTTATTTGGGCTATTTATATGTTCTAAAAGACTCTATTCTGTTGGTAATCCATTAGGTATCCGATATATTCCTAAAACGAATGCATCTAAAGGAAAACGGAGCACTTGTTTCATTTTGTACATGCACGAGTCGAGGATGCAGAGCTAAGAGCGGTTATTCATCGTTTCTTGTTTTCTTTAAATTATGAAACAGTTGTGTTGGCACTGTTTTCACTTTACTTCAAAATCAATAAAAGGGAAAGAAAGTATGTATATCTAGAAAATAAAATAAAAAAGCAACGCAAGCTTTAATTCACATGAGGATGCAACACATAGTCTAGGACTCATGTTGGATGTGGAAAACAAAGCGAGATTGTGAGATTTCTTCGTGGCACGGAGACTATCCGAACCATCCACCCCTCAGTGCCAGCGATGTGCCAGGCAGTGCTTTAAAGTCAACGGAGGACTCCAGAAGACCCACTGCTGCGAAAAGAGGCTTTGAGTTTAGCTAAATGTAATCAAAATGTAATTGTGCTGTGAGAATGAGAAATGTACCTGCCTCTTTGCGCAGAAATCATTCTTTTTTTAAACATTTTAATTTCTTAAAAAGAGACTGTAATTCCCTGGAGATAAATAAAACTGTAGTAAATAATTTAAAGTCTTAAAACTATTTTTAAATGATCCATTGTCAATAGCAGAGCGTGATAGCAATTAAATGTATGTACTCTTCAAATAAATATGTAAAGCTTAATGTAACATATTTTTTTCTAGTATGTTCTTGTTTGACAGTACCTGTGGGGTTGCGAGGCGTTCAGCATTACGGTCTAGTTTGTATTACTTTGAATTTCTTTTTAGCACATTGAATTGTGGATACAATGACTGTGCTAAGCTGATATTTCTGACTATGTCATAATACCCAATAATCAATACACTTTATTGTCCTGTACAAATAGGCTTGTACATAAAATTGTACATGATTTCAATTTGTATTTTCACAAATTAAAAGCTGATGTATTGTGTTCTACATGTTGTGTAATTTGTTTGATCAGATATTTGAAGTCATATTGCAGGATGTTCAATTCAATTAATTTAATTGTATAGGCCATTTTCACAAATTACAAATTTGTCTCAGAGTGCTTTACAATCTGTAAAAAACTCAAACAACCCTTCACGGGGAAAAAAGTGAAGAAACCTTCAGGAGAGAACAGAGGATAATCCCTCTCCAGGATGGACAGGTGTAATATGTCTTGTGTACAGAAGGAATCATTATACACAAATCGAAACACAGGAACAACATAATAATAAATAAGAGAGCGTATGAATAGTTGGTAGTCGGCATATTCCACGATCCATCAGTCAGATGGAGGGAGAGAGGAGGAGTGGGCGGAGACTCGGCAGTGGGCGGAGTCTCAACAGGACCATGGCATAGTTGGTAGTAGGCATATTCCACGATCCAGACCTCGATGATCCATCAGATGTTGAAAAAGAAAATCGCAGTACACAATGTAAAGAAGAGAGTCATGATATAGTTTTAAAGTCCAAAAGGTAACGCAAAATAAGTCAAAATTCAACAGTATATTATGTTGAAAAATAAAAAAATAAAGCCAGTGTAATATGTGAAAGAAAGATATACCATCACAGTGTCTGAAAAGTCATAATAAAGCAAAAGCATAAAGTGTCATGGCAACTTTAAATGGCCATAACTCACCACTTGTGCAGGATGTAGCTTTTCACCAAACATTGTGGTTGCTAATAAGCATTATTGTCCATCTCTGTGTTTATTACTATGACACATTAGAAGCATTTTGGCAAAAATGTCGAAGTTATGCATTCAAGTATTTTCATATATATCTTTTCTATGGCAAAATTATTCACAAGCTAATATTCATCATCAATTAATTAAAAAGGATTTTCTCACATCATACATGTTCTGTTTTCCTTTGCGTTATTAATGCTCAACCTACTCCACATTATCGGATAATGAGAGCATCTGCTGTTTTGATACCTCTGATCATTACGCTGTGCAGTTTCTGTTAATAATAGTCATATTAGTTTTTCTCATTTTGCATACATTTCGTGCTTTACATTTTTTTATCGAAGCCCAACAAGGATGAATAGAGAAGGTCAAGGTATGAAAGTTAATGGTTTTGCATGGTGTTAAATAATGCATTTATTAGGTCATTACCTTGCTGACATTTTACTCTGAATGAAAGCCAAAAAGTTAAGTCTTTCCAAATGACTGCATCAGGACCGCATGGTCAGGTTTAGGTTTGAGTGCAGATTGTGTTATTGCAAACTGAATGGTTTAATACTACCACACAGAAAGTGATGTGTCATGTGTTATCATTAGCAACATGTATGTATACTGGTACATGTGTTAATGTACCAGTATACACACATGTTGCCAAACGGTTGACTCAGCAGCGATTTATTATGCCGGACTATCGGTTTTCTTCGATAAAAAATGTTGTTGCATCAAGCCAAAAGCCCCTGAAAAAGATGAGTGACTTAAAATTTCCGAAAATATTTTAAAACAATTTCTGTCATCAATAGTTTTACAGTTCCTTTGGGGTTGAGACACATTCCACATTGCAGTGTAGTTTGCATTGTATTTGTGAATATCCTTTATTTACATTGGCTTGTGAATACAATGACAGTGCTAAGCTGGTATTTCCGTCAAAACAACAAATAATAAATACAAATTTGCATAAATCGGCTTGGCGTGAGGCTCAGAGCAGAGGATATGACGAGGCCACTTGACACACGTATCCATCAAAGAGGGACTGCATGCATAAAGCCTTCTCTTTCTATGATAACATACTTTCTGATTGCCAGACCGATCACAGGACACCTCGGTGCACCCTCTGGATGATGGCAGATAAAAACACTCCCCATTCTCACCCTGTAGATGAAGAGGGCCCATCATGTCGCCTGTTAACGATTGTACACACAGTGGCACTGTGGGAGACCCACAGCATGCCAATAATATTTACAGTCTAACACCTCGCAGAGAGGCTGCTGGTCTCCCTGATGCTGCTGCCAGCGGCAGTGTCCCCTTCTTAGTAAACAAACACATGCAGCCATCACACCTAATTACTTTATATATAAACTGTATTCATATATATATATATATATGTATGTGTGTGTATAAAAAATGTTATATGCATGTGCTGAGCATATACATTTGGCAAATTATGGCAATTGTCTCATAATTATAATCAAGCAAGATACAAAAAAAACGAAAAGAGATTGTATTCAAAGTAAGGCAATTTAAAAATAAAATTGTGATTACATAAACACAGCACAATCTATATATCTGTTTATGAGGACACACTCTCATTGATAGCGTTTCAAACTGGTATGATTATTTAATACTGCACCAGAATGCTCTATAATTCCCATTCCCTTTCAATCCCCCAAAGTTAAAGTAAAAGAGTCAAATGCAAACAGTTAACTGGACAGAGTCAACTTAGTTGCATAGCATGTTGTATTATCAATGCATTAGCCTCAAGCAGCTAGCACAATAGCTAGTTTGGTTAGCTGTAAACTGCAAGACATTTAAATGAACAAATGACATCATACAACATTTGTGATATATATATATATATATATATATATATATATATATATATATATATATATATATATATATATATATATATATATATAATTATAATGTTCCAATAAAGCCATTTTGTGAGTATTTACAAAAAGATGGATGCAACCATGCCAGTAAAACTATGTGTTATTGAACTGAAACCAATTGCTGATGGCAAGATACAAATTGATGATTGGCAACCTAAAATTATAATTCTTTAATAAAAGTTTTAAAGCATATGTAAGTTTGCTAATGCATCTGATTACTGGATGATTTACCACAAAACATAGGCAGTGTATTAAAATATATTTTTGCCCATGGAGCTAATAACTCTAACACACTGCAAAAATTAAAATCTAAGTAAGATTAGATATCTCACATTAAGGCAATCTATGCTTGTTTTTTGACTGACAAGATATTTCTTCTTACAAGGCAGTTATAATGTTGGAGCATTTCACTTGTTTTAAGAAATCTTGGCAAGTCAAATTTTCCTATTCTGTTGGCAGATAATTTGGCTTATTTCAAGTAATATTCCCTCATTTTATTACTTTTTTTTCCTGTTTTCTTTAGGCTGAATTTTTGCAGTGCAGGATTAACATTTGTTGAGTGACCTCGGTCCTAACTCCAGTTTCTACATGTAGATACCAGTCACACTGGATTGTGCATGTATAGTGCGCACACACACACACACACACACACACACACACACACACACACACACACACACACACACAAACACACACACTCTGAACACAACTCTTGTCCAGCTGCACAGGCTTGGCTGGTGATAATAGTTTCCATGACAATGCAGCACTCCGAGTGCATCAATGCCAGCCTGGATAAACCGTGATCCTTTACCAAAACAAGGGGGTCATTACGACAGCTTGTCAAATCAATGTTGAGAGTGTCCTGGCTGATTAAGGCGTCCCCTCTCAGTCCTGACACAGTGTCAATACTAGCTGGCCTGTGGCGGCACACTCCCATGATTGGACCGAAATGCCTATCAGTCAGGCAGCTGAGCTGGACTAATGATTCCCTGTGCTGCCTATTAGAGTGACATGACAATTTAATCCTGTGGGCCAGGCAAGGAAAAAGTGACCTTGGTGCTTTATATTGAGGCTGAGGTAAATTGACAAGAGCAGATAAATCTTTACCTTGGGCTATTAACAGAATTAAAGAACAACAACAAAGGCAGGCGGCCCTCTCTCTTTGGTTTGATTCGTCTCGGCCTTTACAGACACTATGCCACAGAAAAGGGCCTTTTTTAAAAATTTGAATATAATCTGGCACAAAAATAAATATGCACCATTTAAAATATGTTTTTCTCTCATAATTTCTAAAATTTGAATATAATTTGTCACAACAAAAACATAAGATATATGCACCATTTAAAATATATTTTTCTCTCATAATTTCTAATATATTCCACTGGTACGGTCGATCCAATGCTTGGATCAACAAAGAGTCAACTAAAAGCTATAGGTTGAATTCTTCTTTGCTTTGTTGTGGAGCTGGAATATTGAAAGTGGCTATTGCTTGAAGCGCAAGGTTTTTCAGATGTTCAGTCCTTCCAGCATGGCCCCGGGGCAAGGTATATTGCCTTGGACATCTATCTTAAGGCGATGAGAACATTGACTACATGGTTGGAAAAAGGCCATGTGTTTACACAGATGTTTCAAGCTTTTAGCACACAGATCTTCCTGTACTGAGCCGCACCACCATCTTTTGTGCCAAGGGCCATATACATTTTGCATTAGTTTACCCTTTGATACAGAAATGAAAGAAGGCAGGAGAGCTTGCAGACTTGCACGCAGCATCTGAAACAAAAGTAGAGATTCTCAGCACTGCCACTTGAATATTTCTCTGAATTTAAATTACATTGAGCAAAACTTTGCCGTGAAGCTTCCTTACCGCGGTTTAGTCTCTTCCAGCTTTTAATTTATTTTATCGCTGCTGCAAGGTGACACTTATTCTGCTTCTATATTAAAACAGAGAACAAATGGCAACAATTTCATCCCGGTTGCAAGGACAAATTGCCGGCACTAGGAGGCAATTTGCCTGCAAGGCACGGTTGCCACGCTGACCCTTTATGTTCCCTGTAAAGGTCAACATTTCATTTTCTTTTGTTTTACTCCATGTATGCATACATCAAAGCTCTTGGCTGTTTTTATCTTTGAAGTGGGAAATACCACTCATCAAAAGCAAAATAAAGCATGTACAATAAAAGAATATTTCTACTTTGATATAGCATACAATAAAATACTATCCATGTTTAGATGTAGTTTGTAAGTGGATTTAAGAATTAATTGGCCGCGGTAAATGTTAATTGATTCAGAATCAGGACTTCCAATATTTCTTATGTTAAATTGTAATTTTTCTACTCAAAAACTCTCTTCTGCTACTTTGTAAATAAATTAGCAGCAACAAACAGCAAACATATGGCGCTATCCAATAACATCTCTTCGCAGCACAAGTTGTAAACATGATTTACAATTTGCAAGATATTATTTATTGTGATTCATGTTTGTGTCAGCTCCACACTAAAGGTTAATAGAAATGCCAGCATGCTCGCTGATTTACTTAGTAAAATTTTCATCCCAAGGTTCAGGTTCAGAATATTAGTCAGAGAGTTACAGGATTCATGCATTATGCAGAAGAAGCTGACACGACCTTCAGCCATCACAGGCTTATCTATATATCACACTGGGCTTGACCCTCCCAAGGCCATTTTATATATTTAACAACTGCTGCCTTTAAATTACTCACATTCTTTTAGAGCTGAAGTCATGTTATACAACGAGCAACACGGAGGCACAATTATCTTGATTTAAAGTAGTTTTACTCTATGTGTTTGCCATTTAATGCAGGCATCAATAAATGAATCTCCTGCATGGCCCTTCTGATTTGTTGCCTCTTAATATGACTTTGCCATATGTTGGCCATGTGGATAAAGATATTTATTGTTTTTTATTTGCTCCGACTTTTTGATACAGAACACATAAAGAGATAGCAAATAAAGTGCTATTTTAGAGGGTAAGGTCCATTTAAATATAATTGGCTTTAGAATTTTTTATGACATTAATTGCCACATTATCGACTGGCTGTCTGCTCCTTGGGCTTGCAGTTCGTTCTTCTTCACAAAGAGCGCCAGCTCAGCCTAAAGTAGACTGACAAGCTAATTATACCATCTTCCCTCTCAATGATAAATGTCACTAATGTGAATCTGGCCCAGAAATAAGACTCCTTAGTCACCTCAACCGCAAAAGTCAATCTCTCCAGCCAGGATCTTTCGATAGGGAAGCTTCACTTCATTTCCTCCTGACTCAAGTTATCTTAATGAATTCAAGCATCAAATTGTGAAATTGCTCGTTAGGTCATGTGTGTTATATATTAAGCGTACAGAGATACTTGAGTCTACACTTTATTTTAAAATTAAGATGGCATCTGCTTCATTAAAACTGCTTATAGGACATCTTTAAAGCCCCCCTCCCCTCCTCACACACCTCAACCACACACATGCACACAAACGCACCTTTCCATCATCAGATTGGAGAGGTTGTGTCAGACAATTTCTGTAACTTTCGAAAAACCTACAATCCAACATTCACACTCAGTTAACCTGAGCAAAGGCGAGAAAGCAATCTATTTTTCCCTTGCCTCTTTTGTTGAGCAACAATTGGCGTTTTCAGACCAGAATAACCTTTTCATAGCTCTAAAAACATTTATCTCAGACCCCTCTTTTTTTTTATTGTATCCGTACCGCAAGAACAAGAAAGAATCAAAGTTTTTACAACGTCATTTTGAGGGACTTCTTCAGCTCCCATCTCAAACTAGGCATGCTGCACCAACAACTGTCATTACTAAAACAGCTTGGTTAAAAAACGACGGTGAAGTTTATGAGCATACATCCAACCGAGCCAAAGTAAGAGTACTGTATGTGTGCGTGGCGCTGGCCTCCTTGGGTCACTTCAGTGTTCTGATTGGCAGGTGCAAATGCAAGCCGAAAAATAGCGCTGGATGATGTGTCATTTTTTGAGGAGCTCCCCGGTATAGGGCAGCTACTGTCAGGGAGTCCCAAGAATGGTTTGATCCAAAAATGCCTCCCGTGAATCCCTTCCAGGAGAGCAAATGTGTGCCGATATTCTCAATAATGGCACTTTAATCTGAATTGTGTGTGCTATCAGGGTTATTTAAGTCACTTGAGTGTTTTGAGGGGAATAAGGACAAACATCAAAAACATCTTCCCATCACTCCACCCCAAAATGTTTCATATGAATTCCCTTTTTAATGAGGCTGTTTACATATTCCGACTTCACTTAGGATGTAGCCTGACAACGATGAGAGCTGACACGTACCAAACTTGGTATGTCCCAGAGCCATCTTCAATGGCTGGGACACTGTCAGCTCCACCCACATTAGTGGAAGTGTCTCAATGTTAGTGCGACACACGTCAGAAACTTTTAAAAGTCTGCTCTTTTCAGCAGAGAGCTCCTGCAGCCCGAATGGCATTTTAAGTGGAATGTGCATATATACTGATATTTACTGTTATCTTCATGTATTTTGTATATCTTGTACTTGATTAGGATTCTAAGGCGCAGTTGAACCCTCTCGATCGATAAACACAAATATTCTTGAAAAAAACAAACACGTGATGACATAACGACTCTGCAGCTCGATCACGTAGTTTTCAGCAAAATAAAAATTCAGCGTTACGCTCGGATGTTTGAGGAAAAACCATCTCTGGTGATTGCACACGCCTGGTGCAGCCAGACACACATCTGAACTATGACCTTCTTTGATCAGCAGTTTTGGCAAGGCAATCCATCATGGTGCTCTTACTGTCAGAAGAGGTGCCTGGCTGCAGCTGTGTGTCACTGGCTAAGAGGGGCTGCTTAAAGGCAATCATGTCAACCTACACGCGACTGCTCAGACTCCCAGATTGAAGGAGGACTTGACAGGGCCAGAAGAGTCAGCTGAAGACACTGGCTGGAGGGCTGTGCCTGATTGCTCCGTGGCCATGAAGTGATGTCTGATTTATTCTCGGTGGACCACCAAATAAATTAACTCAAAAATTGGGGAAATTGAATTAATGAATACTCAACCTTTTTGCTTAACCACCACTTTTGGCAAGTTCTAATAGAAATTGAAACACGTTGTGTAATGCAAAAGCAAGGATGGTTCTCTATGTCAACAAGATGTTTTTGACATAACTTATATTAGACGTCTAAAGGATATCCATTACCAGGGATCTGAAGCTGTTCTGTTTAACATTAGAAAAAGACAGGATATTAATATTTTTTTTTTGACCTTCAAAATGTGTCTGCCTCGGGACAATGTCTAGACAGATTGAGTACTATTTAAAGGGTTTACTGGTTGAACAAAGTATGCTGCTGAGCTATGACTTTAACAGAGCTCACAATTAGAAGAAATGTAAAATTAAATTTTTAGGCTTCTTTCCAGCAAAGGTTTCAGGGTGAGCTGACCTAACGCAAGCACACCAAAAACAACAAACCCAGGGGAATTAAATATATTTACATGCTCAGGAAAAACTGTTGGATGAGTGCGTTTTATGCCCAGCGTGTATTGAGCTGATGTATACATTATAGATTTTGGGGGAACGCCTAGATTCCTGTGCATAAAAAGACCTCCTGAGCAGCAGGTTAGGCCGTTGATTTAAATCTCCTCACGCGAAATGCCACTTGTCAGATCCTGAAGACGAGTGCATTAACGGCGAAAACGGGCCTGACTTTCAGACAAAGAGGCTGAGTGACGGCTTGCTGACTGCAGCTCCGAGTGGGCAATCACATGATGTAAAAGGACTTTGTCAGGAGACGAGCAGACGAGCCAAGAATGTACATAGTGACAGAAAACAGAGATGAGGACAGAGATACTGGTGCCATATTAGTGGCCAGCATATTCAAACACCACCTTGAGTCTAAGCAAACTTGACATCACCTCCAATGGCTTCAAAGTGTTCGTTCCCTTCCACCCCCTCCCCTCTTCTGTCTGCAGCCAGCGTTCCCTCTGATGTGTCTCCAGACTCCTCTCTCTCTCTCTCTCATGTAGAGAGTTACCAGCAGGCCTGTTCTGTCAGGACAGGAGGATAGGGGTGCCGCGGCCTGCGGATACCCTCAGTCAATCTACATTTGGTCACCGCGGTGGGAAGTGTGCTCATTTTTTCCAATATCTGAGCTACTTGAGGTGATCCGAACACTGAAGTGTGAGGAGCTGTCACCTCGCATAAAGCTCCGCGCCAGCGGAAGATGTACGGCTCCCGATATGCTAAGCGGGGGGAGGGGGTGGAGATCTCTCCGTCCTGATAGGCCCGCCAGGACACTGGGGACCCTATAAGAGAGAGGGAGCGAGAGAGGGGAATATATTCCACTCTGTCCGCCTGGGGACAAGAGGTCGGCAGGGAAGGAGGCAGCTCATCACAAGGCCCCCTGCAGTCTCGGGACAGATTTATGCGGTGACCGGGCCAAACACGGGGGGATATTTAATGTTGTATCAAAATATCAACAAGAGGCCAGCAGAGAAAAATCAATACATCATTGCTTTCGTGGAAAGTTGGGAGACGAGAAGAGCATTGTTAAACCCTGCATGAGAAGATGATTTGTTTTAGTATTGTGTTTTTACTGGAGGGTGTGCTTCTCGCCCATCGCTGTTTATACTCTACAGGCCGTTAACGGTTCACCCCACCATCTCCAGCAGGGCAGCATCTGGGAGCATGCAGCAGCGGTGCAGGATCTTATACCGGCACAATGAAGCATTGGCCAGAGGCAGGGAGGCTGAAGAACGCCCAGAGTAAAGCTGGCAGCTGTGCAGCTGTGTGTGATGAAGTGCAGCTCCCCGTAAATACACTCTGGGGCTCCCTGCACAGCTGGTGACCGTAGGTTACGGCTCTGAAAGATAGAGTGCAGGAACGGGATAGTCGGAGGAAGAGATGGATGAGGGAGAGGGAGCTCTTGCGTCTACACATCATCTGTCTGACGTAGAGAAGAGGATCAGGCCAACATGCACGAGAACAAGGAAGACGAGTAGGACGGTGACCAAATGTTATCGTGTCAGTACGAGAAGAAAGAGTGCACTTATCTGAGATTCATGAGCACCTGTAGGCAATTAAAGAAGCATTAGCATGAAAGCAATTTGGACACTGTATACACGTGTACTATATATACTGTCTATAGTATGTTGGTACATAGGCGTAAAAAGAAAATCATCTTTTGATGTAATATATAGTACATGATTTTTCCATTAATAAATACTTTTTTATAAAATATGAAGTCTAGTAAACTCAGACCATATAATCAAATGGACTATCCATTATAACATGGAAGAAACAACAAAAATACTCAAACTAGCTTCGCCAATGTATCAAGAAAACAAAATCACAGTGAATTAAATGAGCCTTTCGGATACTGAGCGAGTCGAGGGTGGACACAGTTTAGGGACGTGGCACTCAGATCTGAGGCTAGCTACCCGCCGTCTCTGTGCGTTCTTCTCTTCCACTGAAGTTGAAATATTGTAGGCTACCATCCATTAATAACCCAATTCAGTTTAAGGAGATGCATTTAACATTGTGAATAATATTATTGCAGCAAACAACTATTTTGTTGTATAAAGATACAAAGAAAGTCCCTTTCTGTGTTGTTATCCGAGTTCCGGATAGCTTTGTTGACATAGCCAGATTGGCCGCTCACTCATTTACTGCATGTTCGTGCACGTGAGCGTGCCCCGTCGGCTCGCTCTCCACTGCTCAGACACGGCGGCTACAGCTGATAACACCGCCCTGACCGACATTGTCGTCACGGAAGTGTAGCTATAGCGCCCACGCTCCGCTTCCCCCTGAGCTAAACACCGTTAGCGACCGTAGCACTTTAGCTCAAGTTCAGCACCGTTAGCTTGGGGCCATCGACAGGTGGAGAAGCAATCAAAGTTCTCCCAATCTTGTTTCTTGCACCTTTAAATAATCACTTTCAGCTTCTGCAAAATAGCTCAGCAAGCCATACAGTACCAACGAATTATAAGTGCATTAAACTAATATGATGACACAGATTTGTTTTTGTATTTAAGACAATTTATTGTAAAATGCAAAGTTAAACTGACATTACTAGGACATGACACTTTGGCCATCTCAATACTTATATACACTATATATCATATTTATGTCCCAAAACAACCAATATGAGTGGACTGGAGTATTAGTTTCTGCTCTAAAGGGAAACAGAGACACAGCTGATGAAGTTATGCAGACATTTGTTTTTCACTTCCAGTGATTTAGCATGACTGTGCTTGTCAACGTGATTTAGTTTGCACTCTGCATTCTGTTTATTGTGACCAAACAAGTGCGGTGCCTGCCGGCTTTCAACTTTAGAGTTATTGATTAAAGTTTTAAATGGTTACCATATTACCAAGCAACTTGCGTCAATGTTCATCTGTACTTCGTTAGCCATTTAGACAGCTCGACCACAAGGATTGTGTCTCGAGAGAAACAGCTATATTTCAGACGGAGGAAGTATGAAGGTAAACTGGAATCTACAAACATTGATATACAATATATTTATTGTGGTAAACAGGATTCAGAGCAAGACTGAAAATAATTGTTTGAAGTTTGGACTAAAAAATGTGTAATGACTTTTGATAAATAATAATTCAAATCTAACGACAATTCCTACATTCAATTACAGAACAAATAATATTATGCACAAATGTATACCTACATGTTGTATATAGCCAAATGAATTAAATGACTTGTGTGTAATGTGAAAGGGGTCCATCACAGTGACACATCTCCAGCTGGTTTTAGTTTTATAACACATTAACTGTATGAAACAGACTAACTGCTCTAATTATTCCAGCATACACTGTGTGATACACCCAGTGTGTGATAAACCCACTGTGTGCTGTCTGCCTCGCACCAAACCGCACACAGACGGAGTTAGCAGCTACCAGGTGAAGCTTAAGAGAAATATTTTCCAAGTTGGAGACTAAAAGAGTGAATATTTAATCAGGTGGACACTAAGACCCCGTTTACACGATGGGAAAACAAAATGTGTGTGGTGCGTGTTAGATGTCTAAATAAGGATGGTACATTAAAAGAAATATGCATGGACTTAATTGTTGAGTCAAGGAGATATCAGGGCTTCGGTTTTCTAATAGCTGATAATATTTAAGAGCTGTGTGTTTATCCGCTTGTTTTTGTTTCAATTGTTTTGCTAAATAAATCAATTAATCCAACTTTAAACCAAACATGTAACTCATTCATTAAATGTATTCTGAACTCATGAATATTTCTTTCCCACAACAAAAAAAGAAACACGATGAAAAGTTACAGCCGTGTAGCCTATAGACTAGAGAGACTTCATTTCTTTTAAAAAATTGAAATTGCCATCTGTTTTTGATGTAAGACTAAAAACTAAATCTGAGTGAACATGAAAACAGAGCTGGCTGTGTATGAAGGCAAGTTGTGTCCTGAGGCTTTGGGTCAGCAGTCAATTAAATTATCACACTAAACTAAAAGACTTTTAAAATCCCCTTACTGAATAATGGCTGTCAGACACTCTGTATCCTCCATGACGTTCTGTAAAAAAAGGTTGCAGCAATGGGATTAGGGCTTGATCCTCAGCAACTGCTTGGCCCAGTCTAAAATGACTATCCTCTTATCTCAAGGCAACAGAGCGACATTATGTTATGTACCGACTTCGTCAAGATAGAATGGATGTCACTGAAATTAATTTAATCTCCCTTAAATTAGCTTCTGACAATGAACTCTCGCAGTCAGAATGTATGTCCTCCAGAATTCAATTTCCTCTGCGATGTGATATGCTTTTATCAGTTGGTAACTATTCGCTGGCCTCCAATAATGAGAGCTGTCGGAGACCAGGAGGGGATAGTGTTTGATGGCGACCATCTTGTGACCACTGGAACTGTCGCCCAGATTCAGACTTAACGCCGCAGCTACGGCAACGGTAATTTCTGAATTCGATGCTGATCAATCCTGAATCACTTTAATCCAATTACTAGTCATTAGACCATTAAAGTGCATCTGCGTTTGATTCACGGTTGCGGAAATTAAAGAAAGGCCATCTAATGTCGAACATGTTTTGAGTCACGACAGCAAGATAACGGCCTGAAAAAATGCCTTTACACTCATTTCCGCACCACTTTTTGCATATAATTATATATTAAATCAATTAACTGATAACGCTCTCGTGGATGTTCATTTTTTTTTATGTTTCAGCTCTTGAAGTAATAGAGAGCGTTATAAAGATTATCATCAACATGTGACTGTAGTGGATTACGCTCATAGATAATTGGTAACGGCTGTCAGTTTACAGAATTACTGAAATAATTAGTCAATTGATCAATGAATATACAAAAAAGGAATAAAAAAAAATTCCCTCAATTAATTCATCAATTAATTTCATCACAAGACTAAAATCGTTCAATTTATGTTGATTATGTTTATATGTTCTTTTACTATTTTGCACTTTATGTTCTCAAATGTCTATATGTTGCACAATTCACTTTATGTTACACAATTCAATTCACTTTATGTTAGACAGAAGAGAAACGTAATTTCAAACTTCTGTATGTATGTATGTATATGTAAAATTGACAAATAAAACTGACTTTGACTGACTGATATGTCTACAGCCACGCTAGCAGCTCTGTGTGACTGGATTAGCGAGCTAACCGGCTAACGATGACAATGCTAACATGGGTTTGTTCGCCATTACGCGTGTTAGCATGCTAACATTTTGCTAGCGCTGAACAGAAAGTACAGCTGCACATGCTGTACAGAGCTAACAGCACATGTACCTGAGGGTGGGGTTCAACCTGTGTCATATGTCTCTCTTTTTTTAGGTTAAATGATAAAAAAACTAGTTCTTTTGGGCTTTTGTTTGACTTTTTACAGACAAACAATTGATTAAATAATGCAAAAAAGTAGGAAGATTAATTAATAATGAAAACAAATATTTGCTGCATCCTGAGTTTGTAAAAATACAGAACCCTGGATATAGCTTTCCCAGTAAGTATACTTAAATACTTTGCCTAATAAATATTAGCGACTAACATCTGTCTGACAACACAGACAGTTATGTATTTTGAAGCCTTATAATCTCTGCCATGGGTCCCTCTCAAGAGAAAAATCCCAAGTATCACTTCCTACCTGGGATGTTAGGTGCTCACCTAGCTGTCTGGTTCCCATTATTACTTTCATCTCGTCTCAACTCCTGATGCTTAATAAGCTAGTACCTGAGGGTCTCACCTCCATCTCTAAACTCTGATGTGATGTGGCAAGGAGGCAGAAAACAGGGAAGAGGGGCGACAGAAATAAAAGAACAAGGGATCAAAATAACTGTGGCTGGCTGGTTGAGTGGAGTGGGGCCCATCAACACCAATAACCGTTAGCTGTGAACACATGTGTCACAGCGAGACAAGTGTCATATCACTCAGCCCACTGCTTCATTTGACTGGAAAACATCAATCACTCAGGACAATCCACACAGACATTCTGAGATAGGCCTCACCTCTGGCTCCCTCATTACGTTGTGTCAGTGTTAGTGAAACCCTGGCCTGTCAGGAATTCACTGTCTTCTTTCTCCAAAAGAGCCTTTCTCGTCGTCCAGTTGTTTCTATCAACCACGGGGTGAGAGCAGCAGGGTGAGATGAAATAGTGCACGTGAATATTACAGCTATTACATATATGTCAATGTGTTTGGTGTTTCAGCTGACCTCTGCTGCTATACCCAAACACAAAACATCTGCATGGCTGCACATGTCTGTGCCCATAAGCTGGAGGCGGATCCCCAGTGCATATTACACATGACAAAGATGTGCTTAAAGCGTTATGGCTCCAACACATGATTGATGGCATTATTGATTACTCTATCAACACTTTTTTTGGATACCTTCACGAGTTGGGAAAAAAATGCCCATCACGTGTTCCTGGAGCTCACGGGGATGTCTTCAAATTGCTTGTTCTTTAAACAATCCAAGCCAAATATATACAGGATAAGTAATCGTATGCAACAGATAAATTCAGATATGAGAAACTGGAATCTTAGCATGGCACTTTAACAAACGATTAATTGAAAATCAGATCAGTTACTTTACAAAACAATGCCCACCAATGTTGTTCAAGAGGATAACATAAGAACAAAGCTTAATTTGTATCTGGTGTCCCTGGCCAGATGTTAAAAATCACCCTGAAAACCAGATAATCAAGCGTTCAGTCTATTGACTAATTGATTGACTCACAAGTTCACTTTCCTACCCCAGTTGTCACACACTGACATTTAAAAAATAATCAATGGGAGTGTTATGAATAATATCACATACATGACTCTGTAGCCATTTCATAGTAAAATGTGTTATTTCAACTCAAAATCTCTACGCACAGAGTGAAAATGAGAAAGCCTCCCTCTGCGTTGGGCTTTAACGAAGGATTAAAGGCTTATTAACAAAGGCCTCATTTGAACGCCCGGCTCTCTCCCTAGCCACCGCCATACTGCGCCCAGCTGTGTATACAACTCCGACAGGTAGAATAATAACGGTTATACATCACTGCACCTGAGAGCCCAATCATCTAAATCTTCCCCTGCCACCACCTCCCAGACTCCATTACTTTATTGACACGCAATCTTAAGAAGGAGAGAAATATTGCACATGTAAGGTCACTTGGTTATGAAGACATATTATCATATTATCTGCATGAGGGTTGTAGGGCTCAGGCCTGACAAAGCTAATTATAATTGGACATGATACAGAGCTCAGAGCGTATTACGTGCTTGGCTGCATGACAAAGTCGCAGCTGAGATATGAGGGGAGAGGGGAGCGGAGCATGAGCTGAAACTCAATGCGGAGAGGGCGAAGCTGCACAATAACGGCAGCGAGCTCTCTGATGATAATGTATGGATACATCCACTATGAGCACCGGGCAAAACCTGCTCCTGCTTGTTCAGGAGGCACGGGGGAAAAAAGCCAGTTGTTCAAATACAAATTTCTTATGCACGCTGACTTTAAACTGCTGTAATGCCCTAATGTCACATTTCATTAGCGACAACTAAAGTGGCCCGGTGGTGGCTTCTTATCTCCACTGCCAAGGTTATTTCAGTATTGCCAGACACAAACCCCCGTTTCCGTTTTTCTTTTTAAATGACCTTAAAGCCCCACTATGTAGTTTTCCCTTGTAGCGCCCCCTTCAGGTATTTAACGTTTTAAGATTTTGAAGCTACCCGGTCGCACTTCGACCTGCTTTCTGGCAGTGACTACGCAATGTCATACAGTGCCAGTCCACACTCGCAGGAGCCTTTTTTAGTTTAATAAAAGAACAAAGACGTCTTTAAGAAAGGGACCTGACATTACTGCTGCTGTAATCGGGAGGATAGAGAAAGTTACAGGGGGGCGGGCGGAGATTTTTTTTTTTTTTAACTCAAACTCAAAAGAGCCATATGCGTCACCGGAAGAGCCATATATGTCTCGAGAGCCAGAGGTTCACGACACCTGATCTATCGTAACTGGGTATTTACGACACTGAAGTAAACATTAAATACCTGAAGGGGGCGCTACAAGGGAAACACTACATAATGGGGCTTTAAATCCTTCGCTTGCCTCCATCAGAGCAGCCATTTACCTCCCAACAGTGATGTGTTATTTTTTAAGCTAGCTCACTCAAACTTACAACATTTATTAAGTGATACTGGACATCTGTTCCCTTAGTTTCCACGCTGCAGATTTATAATCTCATCACGGGGGTTGTGACCAGAGCAAGTGGCTACAATTTGAGAGAAGGCCCAGAGGTCAGGTGTTAACTTTAGTTTAATAGTGTCAGGCACAAAGATAGGTTTCCCCCTAACTCATTTGCAGTGATTCATTGCATCAGACGTCTATTAATATAATATGCATATGATTATTTCCATGAATATGACTATTTTTACAAGTGGTGCAGCCCTATTTAACTTCCTGCTTCTTAAAGAGCTGTCATCTCTGCACTAATGGAAATGTACTGAAATCAAAATCATTTCAGAGAGTTGACTTTAAAGGTTAATTTGAGGAGTTAAATCTGCTTAATGTATGATGTAGCAGGTGGTAGGCTGAAACCCCCATGACTTAGTGGAGTGTCCTTTCCTATTGTAATGTTAAAGAACATTTGTAAACCTTCAGAGAAACTGATATTCGTACTCGGCCATACTAGTTTAGGGAAAGATTTGGTTTGGGTTAAACCTACTTTGTTAAGATTAGGGGTGCTTAGTCTTCATGAGAGCAGCTGAGATAAAAAAAAAAAAGGGGAAAGTAAAACCGTCTCTCAGCTTTGCAGAACCATTGTTTTTTAAATGTGTTCTAATATTTTGGGTGAACTAACCCTTTAATGCAACATTCATTCAGTCTCTGTTGTAAAGAAGCAACTCTATTATTGTGACAGACAACAAGGAGACTGTAAATCCTAACTGATGGCAAGATGCTGTGAAGCATCGCTTGAAGTTTCGGATTCGGTTAATTAGGACAAAGTATCTTGATAACATACAGTGTATTCAAAATGTAATTTAGTGCATATGTTTCTTCTTTGAAAATGAAAAAAAACGGGTCTAACTTTTAAAACATACGTTCTCTCTTTCTGCAAAAGATATTCAAAACATCTGGAAGTCCATCTGCCAATAAATCTCCCTGATAAACGATGGGGCTTCAGAAATCCAAGGAAAATAATGAGTGGTGCAACATCTTGGCACAACTAAAAACACATTTGAAATATAAGACTACAACTCAGATGCTCAGCTCTGAGACCACAAATCACAAAGGAATTTATTTCAAAGCACATCATGTCACACACACATTTGCAATTGTATATCTTTCCAGATACTGGCGAGTGATGCTGGAAGTCTGGTAATGCTCAAAGGTGGACTAGACGAGTACACTGAAATATCGCATTTTGAATTTGCATGCCAGTCTATTGTTATAAAATGACACATTTGTTTCTTCGCTAGTTGTTTTTCACTCGTTGAGCACACTTGCAGTGGAATAAATCAAGCGGTACATAATTTTCCTGACTGGAGATTGCTCATTGTGTCTGAAATTAATCAACAATATGCAGGTGACAGCAATCTGCCTTTAAATTACTGAATGTTTTCGCCAACGCATTACAGCATCAAGATTTTACTTTGAATAATTGAATTTAACTAACATCTATTAAGCCTTGTGTTTCTGTTTACAAACTCCCCTGCCAGCCATCTAGCTTTGTCATCTGGTTTCAGAAACTTGCCATGACAGGCCATTTTTCATGATTTCACTTACATTGGAAAAACACCAGTATTTTAATTAAGCGGCCTGAACGTCCAGATGCTTACCTATTTTTCCTAAATGATTACTGATGGGAAAGCCACAAGCAAAGCAGCCAGACATCGATGAAAGCGAGCGCGTTGCAAAGAGAGAATTCTCTTGTGTGTGGTGGAAATTGACGTTTAAGGCTCTTTGAAGCTCTAACTGCGCTGTTAGTGCCATTACGGGCTTTGAGCTTCTCTAACAGCATACACTTATCTTTATACTGGTAAAATACTTGAATCACTATAAGATTAGATTCTCTCTTTAGATGGTCTCGCATAAAATAAATCATGTGTTTTGAACAAAATGTGGTGATCAAAGGGTCAGCTGAGGGCCATAAAGCAGAAGAGTACCTGTGAGTTTGTGCTGCTATGTGAAGACAATCCAACAGGTGGCATGAGACCCTTGCCCTGGTCCCTCTTTTCTTTCCTCAATAGAGGAGACACAGCTGCAGGGCACTGAAGCCACCTTTGTTGTGTTGTTATTTCTCTTAATTGGCTATATGAGACAGCAACTTGGACTATTTGTTGCTTGTTGGTATTGATAATGTGAGAGGAGCATATTATGTTTTCTAATCTAAGAATAAAAACAGGCAAAAAAACCTCGAGGCACAAAAACAGTTTCTCCCCTCTCGCCGTCTCACTACTAAACAATAACTCCCTGTAGCATATATACATAGATATTTATATATTTATCATTGCACTTCCTGCACTCCTGCTTCGCAGCTACTGTACATAGCCACGCATTGTATATACTTTAAGTCACTTTCTTTAAAAAAAACAATTCTTAAACCGTTGAACTGTTTGTTTTTGTACTGCACTGTTTTTGTTGTTGTGTTGTTGTGTGTTGTGTCTTGTTTTTGTCTTGTTTTGTATCGTTTTGTGTTGTAATGTACAATTTGAGTCACTTTACCAGGAAAAATTCCTTGTTTGTGCAAACCTACTTGACCAATAAAACCAATTCTGATTCTGATTCCGATTCTGAAAAATGACTCCGCGAGTGACTTTTTCCTAAGTCCTTACGGTACAATATTAAATAAGTTTACCGTCACAATATTATCTTATTCGTTGTGCGTTCGCATTAGCATAATAATTATTAACAATATGGGCTTCTCAAGAATGTCAACAATTTTCTGCCTACTTATTTCAATATCCTCTTTGCACAAGGCTTTCATTTCCTTAGGTACGCTGTTAAAAGGCAGCTCCAGCCTGCCCTGACTAATTTCCTCTCAGCCTCACAGATCACAGGCCTTTCCCACCCAGTGCTCCCTTTGCTCCCACAAAGACCCTCGTAATCCTGCTGCTTGTCCACAATTAATCTTCCCAGTTGCCGTATTATTAACACAACCACCCACGGGCAGAGGATGCAAATGTGAAGCCAGGAACAGGCCTCTCTGTGTGCGTCCCCCCCGCCCCCCTCACTCAGCCCACAGCGGAGTGGCAGGAGTGTCAATCACTCCGGGGGTTTAAACCGCTGCCCACTGTCAGCATCAAGGGCTTTTCACCCCCTCCCCCCCTGTCTGCTGATCAAACAACGCGACCCCTCCCACCTCAAAACCCCACAGTTGAGTACCCTCTCGACTTTCTTCTTCATCTACCTAACCCTGTCTGTCTTTTTAACCGTCTGTCCGTTTCTCCCTCCCTGTAATCATTCCCGTGTTCTCGTTTCCTCCTTTATCTTTTGTACAACCTGCTGGGTGAGACACAAAATCGAAAAATAGATATCTTTGAGCGTTGGTTGGTGATGTTTTGCTATCGTCGGACATGTTATGGATTCATTTATTAACGGATGAATGGAAAAAGTAATCCACAGGTTAATGAATAACAATCAGTTTCAGCCTCAATATTCTTTTGTGTGTATGGTGTTTGTTTTTTGCTGTTTAAATGAGGGGTGTAAAATCTGAAACTGCTGGGAAATCAAACAAACTACACCTTAAAACTGGACAGCAAGACATAATTAATACCCTCCTGTAGCAAAAAGAGGAGAAATCCAAGACACGGCGCTATATATCAAAGTGATGAAGCCAGCAGGCTTCAGCTGGTGTGTCAAAACAAACTGCTTTTCATAAGGCATGCTGCGATGTTGTGAATGTATCTCGTGTCTCAGAATAAAAGGCCAGTGGTTGCTCTTTGGTCATGAAGAGGAATGTAAGCACTGAAACCACAAAGCAATATTCCACTTGTGTTAGTCTTGTGTTAAACACATGTGATTGCTGTAGCCGTCTCGGGGTGAGCTCCATACCAGTCACGTCCCAGCCGTGAGCATGTACTCTACAAACCATCGTCCTGATCAAAGCCACTACTGTGAGGATAGCTTGGCACCCCTTTTTAAAAGAATATGAAATAATGTCCCAATCCGGCTCATCTGAAAGACCAGGGGAGAGAAAGGGAGAGCGCTAGAACCGAGGCTTTTTGAGAAGTTTGGTCACTCTATTCGCCTTCACTGTCACTTGACATGAAAGTAATGCCAGTTCTATGGAGATCCAAGCTATTCCCCTGTGGTTGAAATGCTATTGTGTGTCAGACAAAGGGCATGGTTTCATAGCACCCCCATGTTTGCATGCATGACCAGCACTTTCAAATAAGGCCTTCAGATCTAAATCTCGAGCTCCGCTCGGCACAGAAGGCAGCAGGCAGCTTTGTTAGTGGTGAGAAATTACTGGGGATGTCCAAACTGAGAACTAGGCGTTCACATCTCCACACAAGAGCTTTGATTATGCTGAGGTCTACAACGAAGCCCCGCTGCGAAGACAGCCCTGCTGAGCTGAGGCATGTTGTTTACCAAAGTATCGTACTGAACGATACAAGATTGTCTTGCGCTGCTGTCGTCCCGTTGGAGATTAAGCAGTGAATCATCACCGACTCAAGTTTTCGTTAAACAAACATTTCTCCGAGGCCGAGCAACACTCTGTTTCCTTTGGCACCTCAGCGCAGCCAAAGGAAATAGTTTTTTAGAAAGAAGATATACTAACTGGCAAACTGAAAAGAATGCAAATAAATCAAATACAAATAAATACAAATAAAGAAAATTCAATAATTGAATGGGATATTACCAGGTTGTTAGCTTCTGGAACACATCAGATACACGCACAGATGTGTTCATCTTCCCCATTTTTTCTTACGATATAGCAGTTATAATTTTTTTTTTATTATGAACAATAAATCATATCCTGTTTTGGTTCAGTCTCACTTCTTTCATAGCATCCCAGCAGAAGCTGCTTTGCATTAAAAAGCTAAAAAGAAAATGTAAAAAAGAAAATGCCTGTACGACCTTCCCAGCACCGACTCTCCCTGAGGAGTTCGTGGAGATCAAAAACATTCAGACGGCCATAAACACAACTCCACATGGATGATAATGCTTTCTGTCTGCTGAATGTCTAAAAATAGGCAACTGTTTTGCTTCCATATTCACCATGTTTTAGAGAATCACGAAACCTTTAAAGACTTGAAATAAGAAAGAATAAAAAAATGTCTAATTGTTATAAACAAGTTATAAACGCCCACCTCCAGCCACGGAAACAGCACCTTCACCTAACACTGTTACTCCAATGTCGTCCTATCATCTTCACGCTTCCTTCGCGTCATACTAAATTGTTGCACTTCTCCAAACTTCTCCTTGTGAGCACATCCTCACATTTCACAGATGTTCCGGAGGTCAGGCTCGACTCACTGTCAGCGATCAAAGTTATTATCAGAGAGAGACGGAGGAACCATTATTCTGCTGAAAGAGAAATGCTCACAGTGATATATCAAGGCCTTGGATTTGGGCAGAAAAGATTGTCTGTCAGTGAAATATGTGATAGTGTTTCAAGCTCAAAGCGGCTCCCGGGAGCAGGAGAATACGACGTGAATGGCCAACTTTGATTTTGAAGTCTAAACAATAAAGACCAGTGAAACCCTAGACATAGGCTTTGTAAGGCAGTAGATACTATTTCAGTAGCCATCTGTATAGATGTTATGATAAGATCCCAACCTGTATGAAGGGCCTTGCTAGAACCGCTCGACAACAACTCTGACTCAGTAAATCTGTAGCTTCGGCATGTCCCAGGGCCCCCGTCCAGCTGTGAACACTTTGAATTATTCCTTCCAGTGTGTCCAACAGCCAGGGGTGCTCAGCAAAAAGAGCTCTGTATGCTACCAAACAACAGAAAACAAAGAAGAGCGATGAGCAGCTGAAGATATATTTCTTCGAGGTTGGATCAAACCAGAGTTAAAAGGAGAGTGAATTATTCACCAGGTGGACAGAAATATGTATCCACAGTTGCTCTGACAGCTGGATCCATAAATAAGCAATGTGGGGTTTGGAATAATGCTAATAAGCTATCTTTACGTTTATGTTTTTCTAGTCCAAGCGGCGCAGAACTGATTAATAAGAAGTTGTTCCACCAGGTCGACGAGTCGCCATCATTCGTTCAGTTCTACGTGTTCCCTATAGGGAAACCCTCGGTGCATTGTGTTAGGTTGTAATAGTTTATTTTGATAAGATCTGCAGAGGTCTTATGTTTGAAATTAATACATATAGAAAGATATTATAATAGAAAATATTAGGGAGAATATTGATATTGTTATTAATGTGTTATAAAGCATAGGGGTCATGTTTACTCTATGCTAATGTAAATGGCAAGAATTAATGTATGTTGCATGAGAGTGACTATGTTAGTATTATAGATCGAAGCCGGTTGAAATCTTTGACGTGACTTACAATAACAAGGGACTTTTATTGTGAAGGTGACTTTAATACCGAAAATAATCGACGGGAATTTTATAGTGAAAATACTTGACCGGAAATGACGTTTTGACCCCCGGCGACAAAAAAGAAGACAAATCTTTCTCTTTCCACTGGATTCTTGACGCCGAAGGAGGGCGGAGGAGCCGATGAAGATCACGATGTGAGCCTTGACCGTATCGCCCGAGGGGCGGCTTGCCCCGAGGAAGAGCACGATTGTGAGCTTTGATTGTTTGTTCTACACTTCCTGCCGTCAAATGTTGATAACTTAATTCATGCGCGTCCGGAAGCCTGTTTTCCACCATCTGCGAAGTGTCCCGTTTCAGAATACCTTACAATTGCCACGCTCGGACGTCTCTTCCCCGGACACGCGGGGACAGAGTGGGCCGCCTGAAAACAGACGAAGAACAAACACTTCTCCAGCTGCCCGATTCCCACGCGAGAGCGATGAGAACGGTTAGTCGAAGCTCGACGGAGGCGAGCGGCGCGGAGAGCGGCCAAGCAGACGTCGAGCGCAGCTTCACAAGAAGTGCTGATGCGGACCGAAGGGCCCTTAGTCGGATTGAATTAGAGCACCTGTAAGTAAATATGTTGGCTAGCGGGAAGCAAGTGAGTAATCTGAAAGTTACTGAGAATACAGGGACGAAGAAAAACCCAAAGCTGAGAGGATGTGCAGTGTTGTTATCTACTTTACAGGATGGCTTTGGGGATTGATGTCAGGTTGCTATGGAGGACTCAAAATGACTTAAGTATAAATAAATAAATAAATAAATATAGACAGAGGTTCAGACCGCCCCAGCTCATTTGAATATACGGACACACAAATGTCACACATAACTAAATGAAGAAATATGTGTGGACACATAAATAGAGAAATAAATAAATTAAGAAATACAGAAATGTAGAGATATATGTATTGAATGATGTTCTGTTGATTTATAACACATTTATTCATTCCTGTATTTATTTATATATTTATACATTTATTTAAGCATTTATTTATTTATTCCTATATTTATTCAGGCATTTATTTATTTATTTATATTTATTTATAGTCCTCCATAGGTTGCTGAACAACCAATGTCCGGATGGGAATTCTATATTTGCTTTTCAGCGGGGGGGTTCTTCTTGCTCCCGAAACAAGAAAAAAAACAATGCTACAAATACAATATGTAGACATGTTCATGTGTACGGTCACCATCAACAATAGATATTAAAAGAGCGAGACATCAGCTTTCAAATGTCAGCTGGTGAAATCAAATTAGGCTGCTTTGTCAGACTGCTGTTATCCGCCAACACGTATGTCTCACATCACCTGAAAAACCATGAGCAACACAATTTAATTACAAGAAAAAAAACTGTAAACATCACTGTCTTTCATCCCTTTATGTATGTGGACATGAAGACAATGTGTTAAGTGGAAATAAATCTGCCTTGACAGCCACATCAAAGGATGCAGTGAGGGGCTTACTGCTACTTAAGGCACAGGAATGCTGTTGCTAAGCATCAGGCCAAAACCTATCTACCCTTTAAGGACTTTACTATTTTTGAGAGTGGGGCAGAGCAGGTTACTAGAGGCCAGGAACTCCACTGTGTCCCTGCGAATTCATAAATCCTTAAAAACAACAAATGCATTGGACAGATGATTGATTTTGGCGCAACACAGATTAAAATCAAGCCAATTTTTTGGGCGAGCTTGTTACCACCAAACAGGGGTTTTAGATCTCTGAATCTTTACTCATGAATAACTAACTATTTGCTGACTATGAACTCCCTCTGCTCTTTTAGGGAGTATATACGTTTAGATAAATTAGGACATGCTTCACTGCATAAAGCCTACGAGTCAATGCTAGCTGCTACTTTCCTGTGAATAAATTAAATTCCCTCATCTGGTGCCGTGTGAGATGCTGGGGGGGGGGGGGGGGGGGGGGTCGTTGGATGGCTGGGTAGCCAACCTGGTATTATTATGTCCATCAACCTAATTCACTGTTTCAGCAGGAGCAGATTTCTACTCTGAATTACAGACAGTGACAAGTTTGAGTTCAGTTTAAAGAATAACTCTTTCAAGTCAACTTTGTCATATCATCAGGCATGTCGCCGACGCCGCGTCGTTCACCGCGTTGACGAGAAGTACATTTCCGGGTCGGGAAGGGAAGTCTCACTCGTATAGGAAGTAGCGATAGGTGACCTCTCACTAACTTGTAATCCACAGAGTATTAGTCATAAATCCCTTTGAGAGAGTTGAGCCGTCGAAGCATGGCATGGGGCCGCCCGGCCGGCAAATCTCCTTTTTTTTCTCCAGCTCATCGTCGAGATGAAAGAGAAACGGTGCAGCGGCTTACGGAGAACAATCATGCATTATTAGTAATAAAAAAAGAAAATTCTGAATCGGCTTTGTGAGAGACCACTCATTACAAATGACCCACTATATCTGACAGCCTGAGACGGGATCCGTCACAGTTCAGCAACAGCTACAACACTGTGTAACTGTTATAGTAGAAGCACCTCTTGCTCCCAGAACGCAATACATTTAGAGGTATTTGTCTTGTTGACTTTAATTAAAAAACTTCTCGACAACAGAGTTACTGAAGATTTTGTTTGTGTTTAGTTCAGAAAGTTAGAGAGGCTTTTTGGTGAAACTTCTATTCAATAGTAACAAGCAGGTAATGAGTCAAAAAACTAAGTATTGGACCAATTAAATTTGTAATTGGCTGGTGGCCTGAGATAAAAAGTCAGTGGATTGGAGTTATCATCACATTTTGTGGCAATCCATCCGATAGTTGTAGAGACATTTCACTCAGAACCATGGATGTAATGGTGGTGCTGAAGGAAAGGTCAGGGGATGACCAAAGTCATTCATCCCCTGGGGACCGTGAACGTCTGTGCAACAGGTAATCCATCCGATAGATCTTTTTAGTCTGGATCAAAGTGGTGGACCAATGGATTAACAGGCTGACATAGAGTGCACTGCTTGGCTAAGAAGAATAAGCATTCTGATATTTGCTTATCAAATTTGATGATTTTTTTATTTAAAACTGTATATAGGTTATCCGAAGACATCCCTGTGTGCACTGGGGCCTTCAACAGAGAAAAGCATTTAAACTAAGACGCTATTACAGTTTCAGTGCTGTTCATTGCTTATTTTCCGATTATCTCACATTGCGACACTTAGTGGGTGGAAGCTTCTCCCTTTATCGTAATCAGCTTTCATCCCAGCCCTTTTGATCCCTTGCTTTCTTTTGTGCGACACACCTCATCACCTTTATTTTCTGCCATAATTACATGGGAACGATCTCGGCTTTGATAGCGTCCGCACGCCAAATCGCTATCGGGTAAAGAGTGTCGAAAAGTGCCATGTGCGCTTGTCTGCCAGGAGAAGAAAAAAAAATAAAAGAGCTCCCACACCTGTGGAAGACAAATAGGGTTTTCAGAGATATGACATATCTATCATCCCGGCACAGGATATGAACCGTTCTGTCATCTTAATGGTGAAGGGGGCTTTGCATAGTGGAACAGTAGGTGCTGAGAGACATGTGTTGCACATGGTGAACTGTCTGGCAGCTGGCATTCCCAGGTCTCACCCCCCCCCCTCTCTCAACCCCTTCCAGGCCCCCTGTCTCATCTCCTGGATCTAATCTGCAGACACAGTCCTCTCCTGCAGGCTCATCACTGGGCTGCTGAGTGGAACTGAACAGGATCCTCTGCTCCGCCTCAGGCCTCCTCCTCCTCCTCCTCCTTGTCGCCTACAATGTCAACACCCACCCTCCAACCCCGTCACGAGTGTCAGGTGAGGTTGTCTCCCGTCTCCTGCCGACACAACCGCAAACTTATGAAGTCTTAGACTCTTTATTAAGTAAATGCATGAACAATAAAAGGTTCACAACAGGGTGATAGATAGATATTCAACAGAACTACAGTATGTATGACAAACACACAGTATGTCATAGTGGGGGAAAATATGTTTTGTCATTTGGAGTTTTGGGCTGTAGAACACAAGTGTTATGACACCGATTGTTTGCTTAGAGGGCAAAAATACAAGTACATTAGGTTTTGAAAGCAGGTAATTTCAGCGTCTGTCATAAAAATGATTGAAAAATTGGTTTAGAACTGATTTATTTCTAGCTTCGGTACATACTTCTGTGTTTCGCCCACTTCATTTTGTATCCGTCGCACTTTGAAAACCGCTTTTGACGTTTTCGCCGTCAAACTTGAACATGCTGAAATATGCTCTCAGACTCGTTGCTTCCCAAGTTATCAAGAATACATACTGTAAAAAAATAAATCGTGAATTATGAACTGCATCAACTCTCCAAAAAAACAAAAAATAAGAACAAAAAAAACAACAACCCCGCATTGAATCTCCCCACACAGAAAAGCAGCCGCTGCCTACCAACATAGCAGCGAGATAAGCGGGGTGGATTCTACTGAGAGAATCTGTTATCAGGGATGGTGCTATGCACTGACATTAAGGATAATCATATCTATCAGCACGCTGCCAAACATTCCCAAGTGAGCCCGGCAGAGAACAAAGCCGGCATCGTCTCTCGAAGCTACGGTTACAGGCGGATGATGATGTACTTGTCACTGGGGTGCAAATGATCCACCGCCTGGCCGGCTTTGAATGCAAACGAACAGGACGAAGATATGGATTTTAACCGAACAGTTTATACATCTGCTCGTTCCCTCTGCCTGATAGCTACAGCTGGCTCGCTTGTAACACGTCTGAACCAGGGAACAGTGCGGACGCTCCAGAAGCATTTAATGAGCTGTCTTAGATAAAGTACAAAAAGAAGTGTTGAAGGGGAAAAAAGGAAAGCGGGATAATGCGGTCCTTCGTCGCCTCGCTCTCTTATTACAAGAGTGATGTCTTTGTTATTCACATAAACCTCAAAGAGAGAGAGAGGACAGACAGTAATACAAAGCAGAATATATTTTGCAAAAGTTCAATCGAAAACAAAGAGCGTCTTAAAGGAAATAATAATGAATGTGCATGGTGAAATTACACACAATGCTGTGGATTATCGTTTTTTTTGAACCCATTATTCCAATAATAGCACGGACCAGCTATTACAGTTGCACCCAGAGTATCCCATTACTGACAGAAAATAAAGCCAAACAAAAGCAGGATGAGCAGCGTGCTGTGGCAGCTGCGTCAATTGTTGCAAGTAAGTGCATATCCCACGTATTATTCAAGGACGTGAAAAAAACGAAACAAAAAGAGTTGGCAGGACAATTTCAATCTGATAAAGTAGTTGAGGATGAGTTGGTGAATGAGTCACTCAATATCAAACACCACCGCACTTGGAGAGAAATCCACCCTGAGCAGGGAAGTGCTCTATTGGCAGTGATACATCGCATTTCTATGCAGGGTCTTCCACATGGTTCACATCAATATGCTGTTCGTTATTACATATCGACTCCCATCACAGGTATTGCTCATGTTGAGGACATTTTCAGCTGATTTAAGTAGTTTAAAAAAAATAAACATCTAAAGAATATATAGTATAAACATTTGTAAATGTATCTTAGTTTACGTTGGGTTTGGACATATAGATTCTAGGGTTATAAATGTTGGAGTTGGTTAGCTGAGCATAACAACTGGAGGCACAGAACGAAATAGGCAAATACATCATGTAAAAAAGTTAGCTTTTAAAGTTGTTGGTTGTGGTTTATTAAACGTAGATTTTTTTTCCCCTCTCGTGGTCCTGGTCTACCGAGTTACTTCTGTTATGTTTCTTCTGTTTCTTTTAAACTGATGGAGTCCCCTCCACAGTCTCTATAATAAGCCAGCTGCCTACCTCCATCACTGAAGAGTAAAGCAAATGTAGAAGATCTTTTAACTTGCCTAATTAATAACGGTGATAAAGCGATGTGATGCTTTAAGGCGTGGCTACTTTGGGATTTAAAAAGCTCTCTACCAGCGAGTGCTCAGTTCTGAGAGCCTTCCATGTTTCCAACTTTCACAGCGTTTTCAGGCCTGGAGAATAAAATAATGCTTTTTCAACGTTTGGTTGCAATTAGCTCCTCCCTCTTTCCCTTCCGGTTGCACAAAAAACAAGATGGCGACGGCCGAACTCGAGGCTTCAACACGGTTGAGGTCACGGTGACCATGTCCACTTCTTACCGCCTATGGCTGGATCCAGCTTGAAGAATCTGTGAAATCTGGGTTTAGTATTGAGTAATTTGATTAAATGTCAGTATCAAAGGTATTTCTTCGTGGATATACGATGCTATCTTACAGAATAAACACCTGATAGGCCATGTGTAAACAAACTTGTGTTTGATGTCTTTGTCGCCTCACCTGCCTCCTAGAGCCAGATACACAAGGAGAACAACCTCAAAAGGTCACCACACACACACACACACACACACACACACACACACACACACACACACACACACACACAAGGTGTGGGCAGACAGAATGGATGTGGAGTGCTCAGAGCCAGACGAGGCAGATCGGCTTGCTTGCGAAGAGAAACAACTATCACTAGGATCACTTCACTTCACTCCCCATGCTGGAGACTAAACAAGTCTCTGTTTTCATTTCCATAAAGCCGCGCTCTGTCTTTTGTTCTGACGGAGATAAGATGTATAAATTATGAGCAGCTGACAAAGTATACTGGAACGCCTCGGGCAGCTCATCAGTCATGCTCGGCCTGTCAGCAGGTAACTGATGGGGGCCCTACAGGCACAAAGCCCCCTTTAAAGCCAAGGAGGGGGAGGCAGAAGAATTAAAGCTGTTGTTGGAGTCCCGAGGACAACAGCTGACTCATATTTAACAGTCTCTTTAAAAGGAGCGAGGCAGACGCCAAAAGCTTCAAGCTTCAGAGTGTACGTCGTGCTCTTTCCTTGCCGTTATGCTCTGCTCGCATTGCACAATGGCCGCCGAGCGGGAGGTAAGCACACAGTTGCCGTGAGAAGACCACCCAAGAGGAGCCAGAGAGGGGTCTCTGCTAAGAAAGCTGCACGACTGTGATAATCTTCAGCTTAAACACAACGACCAAACACTGTACTTATAATCCTCTCTGTGCATCTGCAGATAATTCAACTAAACTACTTGACATCGTGCTCTGTTTCCATAATGGATCATTCTGTTTTATTGCATTACAGTACTGAAGCCCAGCCTGTAAAAGAAGAAGGATCTGATTTACTGGAGCTATATTGCATGTCTGTATTTGAGAGATACTCGTAATGAGACCATGTAGCGGGGCCAAGATGACAGGTAAGAATTGATGTCTCTTCCTGCAGCGACGGAGGTGGGAATGAGTTGGCTTTGTTTCATTCGGCACCGCAGCTCTTATCTCCTCTGGTCATTGTCGCTTTCTGTTTTGTGGTCTCTAATCTAACTAGGTGGATGTGCCGAGCACAGCAGGAGAGAGAAAGTCAGCTTTCCATCCAGCCCTGCCTGGGAGCGTACCAATAAAGGTGCCGGTCTCTAACCAGTATAAGAACTGGGAACAGCTCCTGTTTTAACATTCCTTCCTTTGTGTCCACACATTTTTCGGCATTTCCGTAGTATAATTTTCGAAAATATATATATATTTTTTCAAAGCCTGGTGTATCCATGATATTTTAGTTAGTTCAAGAATAGATAATAGTACTAGTATCATGTACAAGTTAATTTATGTTCCACACAAGTTATTTTGCAAAGAAAAGGGTCAGTAAATCCGGCTGGATTATATTTCTGCTAATTAATTTCCACAGCTGTCTGGTGTTGTGAAGGATATGAATAGGCACACCTTCTTTTGGGTCGGACAGGTACTTTACTGTATCAAATGATTGTGACTATAAAATTCTCTGAATAGTCCTGAAACCAGTAAAGGAAAGACACCCCCGCGGCGCAGGAGATGTTAAATAATACAATTTATCTCTGAGGCCCAGGAGGAAGAGACATGTTGCCAAATCATGACATATTTCCACGTGAGTCATTTAGTGTGTCTGTTAAAGCTTAAAAAACATCTTTGGTTCAGCTTAGAGCTAATATGAAATCCACCAAATGGAGGCAAAGTCCTTGTTTCAATGAAAAAGCAGTCCAGGAGTTCTAAACATAAACATTTAAAACAAATCCAATTCAGAACAAATGTTACATGCCAAGGTGAATAAATAATTAAATAAATTAAGCCTTGATCTCGTAGACTGGAGAAAGTATATGTCCACTCCGTCACCCGGAGGTTTCTGAAGAGCCGTTATGAAGCTTAAGGTGGTCTGAGTGGAGGCAGGCCATGTTCACAAATTTGACTTTTTTTAAAATATGAAAGAAAGCAATGACAGCTGGCTTTTTATTTTACAACGATTTCTTGCACATAACGGAAAAAAATTACAATTGTTTTTATCGTTTTCTGGGAAAAAAACTTTGCAAATAGTCATTTTATGGTTACAAGAATCAATATAATCATAAGATTGACTAAAAACAAGCTTTATATGTGACTTTTAAATAGACTGTGCTGTGCATTTATAAATGTAGCTGCTACAGTGTAACTACAGTGTAACTACAGTGACCTGACCTCTCCACCCTGCTGACCACAATATGACCCCGGGAAGAGTGTCATCTGGAGGCCGCAGCGCATCTGTGTTGACACGTGAGAAAGTGCATGTTCTGTGTGTGCACACATCTATATGATCAAGGTAGACAGGCCAGATAAGTGATAGAAGTGAGAGACAGATGGTGGATGGGAAACCTCCAATAACAAAGAACCACAATACCAAACAGCCAGGTCAATACGTCAATCTGGAGGGGCTAATTATAACTTACGGGCTGATTGTGATTGATCGCTCCGGAGCACAATTACCAACCTGTCCACATTAAACTGATGTTTTAGGTATTACAGCTCCTGAAACTTTAACATTAAACAGTGTTAGTACTGTATGTTGAATGTCCTTTGCAGGAATGTTGTAGAGGTGACACAGACAGAACTGGTGGACTGGGACAAGAGCAGGTCCACTTCAGTGGGTGTCCTTGTTGTAAACGCTGCACAGAAAGACTAAAGGTCACATTTCATTACAAAAGGTGGAAAAACAGTCGATACTGTCTGACATCTTCATCCTGAGAACAACGGTGTTGAAGGTACATTGAATCTTCTGTTGCTTTACTATAATTAATCAATACTGGGGACAGTTTACTATGTAATTGTTTTTTATGACATACTGATACATGCGTATTTCAAATCAGCGTAAATGAACACGCGAATCTAACAACACTTCCACGACTTTTCCAAAACTTTTATAATTTAAGTTTTTTTCCATGACTTTTCCAGGCATGGAAATTACCATTTAAAAATTCCATGACTTTTCCAGGTTTTCCTTAACCGTAGGAACCCTGGTTTATATATTCACACAATAAAATGCGATTAAGAGGAATATTAATGGGAAAAAAGAACATACTGATGCTTTCTATGAACCAATTGGGTACATTGAATTTTAGGGTTGGACTCTAATGGTGGAGGCGAAGAACGCCACAATGCAAAGTCGTATGCCAATACTTTTTTTGCCTGTAGATCATTACATGGTCACTGACCAAATGAAAAAACAAGGTAACCAGCAAGTATTGTTGCCATGGTTACCAGCAGTTAAACACATGCGTGTGCGCTCATGCTCAATGTTGCAGGAATGAGTCCTAAACCACAAAAATGTGTTGGCATTGTTGCACTTCCAGTTCCCCCGCCTCAAAGTTTTTATCTTTATTTTTTAGAAGTCTGAAATAAAGTTTGTGGATGACATAAGTTAAAGAGATTCTAGAATGTTGTTCTAGGATATAACCCTCTTAGACAGCCCTCTTGTGAATGTTGAAGCTTTTCCATGTCTTCAAAGCAGTTGCTAACAAAATAAGGCTTTATGTTTTGAAATATACCAAAACCCAATGTAAGAACCCCATCGGCAAGTGCGATGCTACCCTCCGGGGTTGGCCACCTTTGTTGTTCAACAAATGACTGGATCTTTGTTTTTGGTATCCTGTAGTTGTTGATTTATATGTACAATTTTCTCTTAGGTTGGTAGTCCTTTTGAAACATAATAACACAGAATACCTACCTTTACCAAGTAAGTATTATAATGCATAATCCTTACGTTTGTGCCTTAACTTACCAAAGGCTTTCCCCACAGAAGTGTCATATAAAACATGAATAGTTTTTGGAAAGGTGTAACCGTTTAGTGTTAGAACAAAACTCTTCTTAAAAAAATTCAATTACAAACATATATTATCAGTTTGTTTGCTGAACTTGTTGTCCCTTGTTTATAAAATGTAAAATAATAATAAAATGTTTCTCAGTTGACTTTAAGAATAAATCATATTGTTATCGCAATATAAAAGCACCTGCAGGGCCACTAGACTATGCACATTGCCCATATCTCTGAAGTGTCTTTAAAGAGAAAGAGGGAGTGAGAATAAAACTGCTATGGAAACAAATGAGTGTGGTGGTTGTGGAGGTCCAACAAAGCACCCACTCCATTCAGAGCCAGCCCAAAAGAGTTGTCTCAGTAACAACAATAGTGGGTAACATGATCTTTCATTACACATTGTGTAAACAGTGTAACCTATCAGTGCTGTCAATCAAGATGATTGATTGTGGCCTGTCACGGGAGAAGACTTGACACGTCAGAAGGAGGAAAAAAAGAAGTTTTTTTTTTTTTTTCAAACAAAGCGCGGTGCATTCAGGCTGCCACAGAAAGTGGTGATTAATGTGTTCTCACTGGGTAATCCCACACCCCTGGCTAATGAAGGAGGAATCTATCATCCGCACTGCGGTGGCAGATGTCGTGAGGACAGCAATCCAAGTGCCTGGGAACAATTTACTTTCTTTTCTCTAATTGTTCCTGAAAAGTGTGACAGGTTTGGAGCAAAGCACTTGAGTCGACAGCTCCTCGGGGCAGACACAACAGCGTACAAAGACCGCTACTTCAACAGACAGACCGAGCCATTCTCCCCCTGAAAGTATCACTCACGGCGCACTGGAAACACTCAGAGATAAGAGAAGCCATCAGAGCGTTTTCTACAGCTACAGTAAATGAGTCTGAAAGGCTGCAAAAGAAAAAAGCGACAGGAATAAATAAAGCTGCGCGTTTCATTGTATAAAGTAATCATATGATCCTCCATGCTGAACACGGGATAATAAGCAGTTTATAAACAACTCATTTGTGCTTCATTAGGCTGGCTACATATTAGAATCACAAGCAAAGGGAGAAATTAAACAGCAATTAGAGAAAAGAGGTTGAAGCTAGGGGATCATCATTCATATCCCTAAAGACTATCATGTCTGAGAAAACAGCCAGTGGTGCAACATCAGGCGGGGGGAAAACAACTCTGGATATGCTGTTGTTTGTGAAGCAGTTGTTTGCATTTGCTATTTTACTTTCATGATTTACTTCAGGCAACTGAGAAAAGCAGAAAAAAAAAAATCTGAAAAACTTCACCCGACATATTTTAGCACATTCGTTAAAAGCAGTGTCGGGTAGATCAACGCGTCTTTCATGTTTGGAAACAAAAGCTGCTATTAGTACAAAAGGAGGAAAGCAGCGAAGTCTAAATGTGTCACAGCTGTCCGTCCTCACATCATTTAATTTAATCTGGTTGTATGCCTGTTCGCATTACAGGCCTGATAAAACAGCAACACTTTCAAACATCTGCTTGCTCGGGGAGCCTGTTGATTATTCATTCAGCTGGAGGTCAGATGGCACTCGGCTCACACTGCCTCACACCCGCGATAATAAATCAATTTCTGCAGCAATTATGAGTAATCACATGTGCTTCAAAGTTTAACAGTCTGCTTTACGAGGTGTAGTTTTGTGTGAATTATGAGAACAAGTTGAGCCATTGCACTAATTGCACATGTTTTTGTGGATGATGACCTACTGGTGACCTCCACACATACAGTGCACCCCTCCCTCTGGTACTTTAGGTGGAGCTGGAGAGATTTAAGGCCCAAGCTGCAGTGTGGACCTAAACCTTAACACGTCCACTGAAGAGGAAACACTCCATCAGATTTCTGCTGACTTGATTAAAAAGATGTAATGCTGTTCTGTTCTACGCGCGTTCTGGGTGTTATCCCGACTAACACCGGCGCTCAGTGGGGAACGTCGTTCTGGTCGGTATATATTAAATACTTTCAAGGCCTACAAACACTTTTAACACCAGTTTATGACTTTTAAATACACTATAGCTTAATACAGGGTTCTTACACATTTTGATTGATGGATTTCCATAACTTTTCCATGACTTTTCCATGGCTTTAAACCAAATTTCCATGACCAAACTGAAATATCAGTATAAACATGAACAATTTAGAAAATGTTGCGTATTGAGAGCGTACGCCGGCTTATATTCTGAGCGTCTTTCTTTAAAAATCATATTCATTGTTTCAAACTCGGCGTAAATGAACATGTGATTACAACAAACTTCCATGACTTTTCCAAAACTTTTATGATTTAAGTTTTTTCTATGACTTCTCCAGGCCTGGAAGTGACCATTTTAAAATCCCATGACTTTTCCAGGTTTTCCATGACCGGAAAAACCCTGTTAATAGCGCCTTTGTCGTTTTGGAATCTACTTTGTGACTGTGGACTTTGTTGAGAGAGTTTGTAGGTGGTCAGTGGCACATGTTAGTGTGCATTTTATTTCAATACCCATTTATCCTGTCGCAGCATGCACTGCGCGAGACGCAGGCAGAAGAGGTCGCCAGCAGAGGAAGATGAGCATATTCACATCTACTGTACGGAAAAAGTTGGAGTTAACAACCTTAATTCCATATCCTTTTTTCCACAATAATAAGTATCATTTAGTTTGCAAGTACAGTTTTGTGTAAATGTTCCAAAGAAAAAAAATGTCAGTTTAACTGCAGTGAAGGAGAAACAAAGGAAGGAAATATGTTAAGTGCCAGTAATGACGAAGATAAACCACACAGAGAGAGTCAGATACACCATGTGCTGCGGAGACAGTAAAGAGAGAATACAGATGTTGATGTAGTGTGTTTGGCTATGAACATGGCGAACACCCAGCTGTTATCGTAACCAAAACAACAGACTATGCTGTCACGATGATCTCATCTAGGCCCAGTTAGATAATCACCGGTGTTTAGATAAAGCATCAAAGACCTGCCACGAAGACTGAGTACCTGGCAAAGGTGCTGAACTGTGGGCTAGTTGTTTGAACAGAGAGAGCAACGTGAGGTCAATAACTAACTTCAAATGGCTGAACAATGTGCCAGAGCTGGCAGGTGGGGCTCACAGCGTTAGAGGTCAGAGCCTGAAATGTAACCAATCCAAAGCGTAGTCTCACTTAAATGACACGTTCTAAATTAGACTTTACGTCTAATTTTTATCTCCCATTGAAGATATTTACAATTAGTAATCTGACTGAGATCTGTGGATGATCTTTCACTACATCCTGTTACAATACAGTGTACTAGCTATTTTTGTGAGTGTTAATATTGTTCAACATTTCAGTATTATACAGATCAATAAAGTAAAATACACTGTATGTTCCTAGTGTTTTTAGGTATAAAACCAAAAGAGTGCATTCATAGTTTGAGTAGTTTGTTCCAGTTTGGATCCACTTTCATGTTTCCTGGATTTGTTAAGCACCATCATCAGATTAGATCGTCCCATTTGTTTCTTTTTGACTAAACTCTTGCCAAACAGATGACATTCCCATCAGCCTCAGTTACACTAAGTTTACTGCCTATTAGCAGAGATGCTAACGTGAAATGCTAATGCACATATAGCAAAAAAAAGAATATCCCTCATAATATACTGATCCTAAACCTATTGTCTGTAACTTGTGATGGTATACAAGTGAATGCTAACTAGAGAGACACCTTTTATTTTACTGACTGAGTTCAAAGCACATCCAATATTGCAAAGTGGTGAATACATGCAACTAACATCTATGAATTCATTATCTGGTGTACTTGAAATTATGCATTTTTTTTATTAATTGGAGACATCTTTACCTCCCTGCCTGCTTATCATTGGGTACACCAAAATGCAGTATTCATGAGCAGACGTTAGCCAGTAAGATGAGTAAGTAGATTTGTTTTAGCTTCTATGGCTACTGCAGCGACAGCTCAGACTCCCAGCGAGGAGCAAATTGCATTTTCTTTTTCCACACAGCATCAGGTCACAGAATGTCACAAAGCTGACTGGAAACAATTCAGATTTCAGAAGCAGACTTGAACCGAGATTCAGATTTAATAAGTTGTTATAGGTAACAATAACAACATGAATTTGTCTTCGGACTGCGGATTTGAAAGACGTCTACGGATAGATAAACTAATGAACAAACGACGACACAAATCTCCGTTCTGTCATAGGTGCCCTTTCGAGTCTAATAATGACTGATGAAGGCAAGAATTGTAATGTTAAATCAATCAAATCATGCAATTCTTTGAAGGGAGCGGTGGTCCTTCTCCTACAAGGTCAAGCCAAGGTAAAACTGCATGACCTGAAACTAATTAAGCAATTACAAGGCTCCGTGTATGTGCTTTGTCGTTCCGATGTGGGAGACTGTCAAGTGGAAGAACGCTACGCGGACTGGACGGATGCTGTCTACTTTGATGTAGGATTATGCATATGAAATGAGGTCAGACCCTGGTCATTAAAAAGAACTCCTTTACACGGGATATCACGCTACGAGAGGCAATTTCTTCAAAGAGCTTTTACTTTGGAGATTTGTGAGGGATTATGACAGGAAGGCATGTATAAACAAAGCAATGTGAGAAGAAAAGGAAAATGGGTCAGATAATGCCCTCTGTCACAGTTATTACACATCTCAATTACTCAGGCCGGGGAGAACGCGAGAAGTTACAGGGATCATTTGCTTGAGCAAGAACGCTAAACCAGTCCCACAGCCGGTCTGCTCTTGTGTCATTGTGTATGTCTTCGAAGATATTTGAGCTCAGTTGATATTGTTTCACTTCGCCTGTGAGGATCAACACTCTATGGTTATATAAATTGCATGCATGGCAGGGAGAGTGCAGTGAGGGAAATGAGTTGGAAACAAGCAAGTGAGATTGTGCAAATAAGGTGTCCAGACCAGGACTATAAACTAAGTAATAATAGTATATGGTTAATATCGACTAAAGCCACAGGAATACAGGAATGTACAGCCAGCTTCACTTTACTAATAATTTAGTTTGGCTCAGTGGTGATAATTCCAGTGGATCTGCATAAATACTGTACTTAAATACAGTTTGATCTTACTTGTGCAAACAAGTATTTCTATATTATGCTACTTAAGGAGAAATATATGACTACCAGCATTACTCTCATATGGCAGATTCGGCTGATAATGCTGTGCCGACAGACAGAGAAACCGTATAACAAGATGGACGATCATTAGATCAAACTAACCAAGGGTGTATAACGCAGTTATAATGACCTGGAAAGGGTAATTTTCATAATGAATACTTCATCTCTTGACACTTGCTTGCATGTTGTTGATAATTGTGTATGTATGTACTATTAGTATATATTTCACATTGTTGAAAGCAGACCTTTGTTGTTTAGTCAGTCCAATGGTCCATAAACCAAATATATTCAATATAAAACAGGGAAAAGCAGAAAATCCTTATAATTACCAGCATGTATGTATTTATTATTATTAATTTTAAAATGCATTACCACACCTGCAAGCATTGTGAAGTGATTATGGGTTTACATTTGCTTTTCCTGACCTACCTCTGCTCAAACATTGTCAGCCCCTTGTCCCTAACACAGAAACAATGGCCCATTGTTGGCCTAATGTACGATGTAATATATAATAAATATTGCATCAGGGGAGCCAGAGAATCTGTCGGTCAGGAGATAATGCCTTTCGTCAGCTTCAAACCAACCACAAGCGTCTCTAAAGCAAATGATTCCTTTAAGGTATTCCTGTATGGTAAATGATTAATAGTGCCTGCATTGTTAAGAACAGCACTTAAGGGGGACTGGTTAAAGTAAATATAAGTCATCATGAAAAAGCTTGTAGCATTATCCAGGGCTGTCTGAAAGCATATTAATGCCCAGGGTTGTTAATGGATACAAAGGGCTCAGGAGTGTTTCAGTCTGAATAGATCTGTCTTGGCATCATTCAACAACTTTGAACAGTCAATTAACATGACACAGTAAGTTATTCTATGTATTTTTGTAAAGACATTATTCATTTTAAAGCATTTGCCGGCATGAGGAAAAAACTATTCGGCATCATAGCCGAGTGTAAATTCATTCTAGTAATTGCTTGAAGGGTAACACCTGCATTTTTTATTTTTTTAATACAATCAATACTTTAATGTAACAGTTAATTCAACTTTCACATCACTATTTCAGACAGAAAATCAATACTCTCTGAAGAAACAGGAAAGACATTCCCGAAGCACAATATGCCTTAACTGCTTATCGTGCAGTTTCATGGAGTCAATAGCATACATTTTCATTAATGTTGTAAGTGTATCAAACTGTATGACATAATGCCGATTTAATGTGACTGTCATGTTGAATGTAGTCATCTGTCAATGGAACAAAAAAGGTTACGAGTAAATATTCATCCGAACAATAGCCTTTGGTGCGGTGTTAGTTATTCAACAGTGACTTGAATAACATTGAACTCCAGACACACACATTGTTCAGGCCAAAACACATTTCCTGCCATTCAGAATTCACAAATCCTCTCAAAATGTGTTTCACGGACAAAAGGAGGGAGGTACAAGATAGGTTCAACATTTGGCATGTTGTGAAAGCAACCAACTGCTTTGTCTGTGTTACTTTCCTCTCCAGGCTGAGGGTGTATAGGTCCAAAACATTAGGGTGTTGACAAAATGATGGATGAAGCATGGTAAAGTGGTTAGCGATTGTAAAGGCTCTGAAAACTTCTTCCAAAGCACAAACAAATGACCACTTCACATTGTATCCATCACTGATACATTGTCCTAATTGGAAAACGAGACCATTGCTATTAAAACACTAAACCACAGACACAATGTGCTTTTAGATTGATACCAACACAATTGACCATTTAGCCGTGAAGCTCAAAGTGTTCAAAATGTAATAGATGAATAAGTGATGGTAAAAAAAAAAATTGCATGTGATTGTTTGAAATATTTAAAGAAACTACCAAAACTTAGCATTTTTGTAATTTATTTTGTATTACTTAATTTTTTTATTTGTTTAGTGATATAAACATAAAACAAGTTAAAAAAATTCAGTCATAAACATTAACATATATATACTGTACACACATATACATACACCTAAACCCATACACACACACAAACACACACACACACATACATACATACATATACACACGATACATAAACAAACATACACATACCCTCCCCCAAAACGTACCATTGTAAAATGTCATCGGTCTTAATATTGAAATACCTTAACATCACTTGCGCCTTGCTTATTTTGGGCTAGCAAGCTCAACAACGGTTAACCCATTTAGCTAGTTAGCTCCTGTTAGCTACAGCAACAATAGAACAAGTAATTCTGAATCAACAAACTAAAAGCTGCTTCTAACGTTACACAGATTCAGTAACCTCTCCTGTTATTTAGCCTAACAAAGCTAAGTACTGGGCTAGAGTTTATGCAAGTAAATGGCCACGAGTGTTAGCTCGCTAAAAAACCGAGCTCATAACACAGCCTTACTATTTATCCAGATATGTAGTTAGCGAGTCTTGTTCGGCTAATTACAAGAGTCTCTCAAGTTGTGAGCTCATTGTATGTTATACTTTACCATTGTTATTGCTTCAGCAATGAGGACTGGTGGAAAAAAACCCTGATTTTATGAAGTGACATAGCACTTAAATTAAATTAAACTGTTGGAAATTAATTTTTCGAAATGAAAACAGACTTTTAAAAGAGGGCATTTCCAAATGTCTACAACAAATGTTAAATGTTATGCGTTACACTTTGTTTTACGTATTATAATTTTTTGCAGAATAATATATTTTTTATTTAGGTTCTTGACTTAGCACAATGTACGTTAATCCGAAACTTCAGAGGTTGGCGAGCGTGCTCAACAAAATGAAAGTTATTGTATAAACACTAGAAATAATAGACAGTCAAACTGCAATTACTTTGCAAATTAATTTGTCATTATGTTGATAGGAAATTAAGCTTTTGTGAAGGTTTGAACTTTCTATTATTGAACCAACTCATCATTTTTGTTTTACTAATTAAGCCACTGATTTACTGTTGCTACTGTGCACCACAGGAATCAATATACAGTACATCACATCATTGTTGTTTTCAGTTTAGTAGCTGAAATGTATCATTAATGTGAGCTTAAGGACTCGTTGCTCACGAACAGTGACTGAGGTAACTGTATAAGATGTACAAGAGTACAATAGATTCCTTGTCAACCTTCATAATGCTTCTTCAAACTCCACTAGAGGTCTCTGTCGCTCACTATAGTACATCCCAATACAGACACATAAACACAGTCCTCTATCAGTAAACACTAAGGAGGAGGAGGTTTATTTTGATTAACAAGAAGAGAAAAAATACATGTTAAAAGCATATACAATGTGGAACTTCAACGCAGAGCATATCAGACCAAGAAAAACCTCATAATTTCTGGAGTGCTGTAACTTTGGAAAATCAAATTAACCCAGTGACCCAGAATCTACCAGTTCTCCAAAAACCCAAACAAACACGGATCAGATGTAGGTCTCACAGAAGAATAAACTACAAGCATCAGCAGAGGCAGAATGACTGGCATAGCGGGACATTCTTCACACATTGGCAGCATGAGCGATGTGGGTCACTTAGCGAGTGGCAAGGATTCAAAACAAAGAAAAGGCCCACGCAATGGGGTCCACTGGATAAATTTGTCAATGTCTTGTGCCTTAAGGCGCCCAGCCTCGCCTGACCCCAACCTCCATTCTCAAGATAAATACCTCTGTCACCATTCACCTTCAGTCCCTGGACACAAATTAAACTTGTCATCCATCATCCTTGTGCAGAGGTATAATTCCCCCCTCCCATTAATGAGTTTAAGACCTCTGAACAGGCTAGGGGATGGGACCTCGCTGCACATGACAAAGCATTTTTGAATCCTGAATTCTGTGGTTATTATTTGTATAAAATGACTTGATCTCACACTCCCCACCGTTAAGCTTGCCAACTGGATAAATGATCGACTGTGACATTCATTGCAACTGCGGGTCCATACAAAGTTCAAGCCGTGGAAGGTGTAAAGCTCTGGGTATTTGTTTCCCTCAAATGGCCGTGGCTGACAACCTTGTATGATAATGTGCCCACTGTACATCAACTTAATTGACACTTAAATCTGTCAGTAGCCTTACAAATGCCGACCTTCTTTGGGGAACAAATCCTTTTTAATGTGCTTTCTTTGTGAGTGATTGTGCATGTGTGTGAGGAGGGATGCTTTTCAGGGGGGGAGGGATTGCGGGAGTGAGGATACGAATGAGATAAAGAAAGAAAGCTGTGGAGATAAACAGTACAAACAGTAAAAAGAACTCGTATCTACACTATGCATAGAGCAAGTATCCTCTTTAGCGTAAGTTATAATACAATATCGAGCAAAATATATAAATATGTTAGAAATATAGCGGCTGGCTTAACAAACTGGGAAAGTAAATCCCTTTTCAACTGTCTGATTAGGATATTTTTGCAATGTAATGTTATTAGCAGCCTGGTTTAAATGGAGCCGCTGTGCACTGGGGGTTGGCTTATTAATTGTTGTTTTCGTGTCACCACTGCTGTGTGCACCCAGTGATTTAATCAGCTAAATTCACTGCCATGGGAGCTGCGGCCCGATCCAGGTTTAACACTATAGGTGTAATAATAATATATTGGCAATGAACCTGTCATTCCAATTAATTTCTGATTTACATATTTGTGCGCTGAATAACACTGATTAGCCAAATGGGATGAGGTTATTGTCTGGCTCCATCGCAGTAATGCCGCAGTTTCATTAATTCAATTTTCCCTTACTCCATGTCGACCATGAACGTCTGCACATCGGGAAAGATTGCTTTGACTGTCTGACAGTTTAGGGCAGAATAGTAACCTTATTATCCCCTGGACATTGATAAGCTCTGAGATGTGCGTCTTCTGCTTGATGCTCCAAGGGCGATAATGACCTGGGGGCAGCAGCTTCTATCTTCCTCACAGGTACAATCTTGTTTACCTCAATCCCCCGTAGACTCGCACCTTTCTCTCCCCAGAGACCTGAGCTGGCTTCTTTATCCTTACCTCAGTCACCTACCTGGTCCCTTTCTCTAATCACAAAGCCTTTCGCTGCTCTAGAGCTCTGTGTTATCTGGAGGGGCAAGGCCTCCGGTACCCGCCGCAATTAACCTGGGGATTTGTTACCAAAACGAGTCAGTCTCCATGTGCGAATAAGTGCCCGGCTACCTGGCATCCATTAGATACGTTAACAGTCGTGACAAAGACTCGTAAATACATATACAAGCATGTTTCCTACTAGGTGCTAAAAACATTGAGCTGACTTTCTGTGTCCAAACCAGCAAGGTCAGGTGAGATGTCAACATGTTTTCACGCCATTATTCTAATTCCCTTTTCCCAAGGTGGAAGCATTGCAAATTGGAGGCTCCTGAAGCCATCTCTGATCACAAGCAATCCACCGAATGACAACAGACAGCTTTAGCGACGCGGAGACGGGCGGACAGAGATGGATGGATCAATAGACGACTGCATATGCAGACGTGCCTATTGATAAACTCCTGCTGACAACGGGCGAACACTTTGGGCTCATCGGTGGAGACGTCAGTCATGCTGGCCATTAGTTTGCATGCATTTCAGGTCGGATGTCCTCAACCTGTGACCGTGGGGTACTGAGGCCAGCCTACAAGGCCCGTAACATGCCAAAACACTTTTTTATCACTTGTCAGAATCGATTCCACTTGGTGTCAGTCCAAGCGTCTCGACTACTGTATGTGACAAGGAATAAGGCAGCCGTGATCTCCGACAGTGATGAGCAGATGATATACACGAGCGGCTGAGTCCGATGTTTCCATCTCTTTTATGAATTGTGGTACTTAAAAATTGAGCAGTAACGGTTATTTTCAGTGATTTTTTTTTTTTATTCATAAGATTATTATTTAGTATTTTTTTGTTTTTTAACGACCACAATTTAAAAAAGGGAAATGAAATAGTCTGTGAAAGGGGTTCGTCATAGTAATGGATCCACAAACTTGCCCCAGTTCTCAGTTCTACAGACCTTTGTAGTGTCTTTTAGTTTGTTGTTTTGGTTTTCCAGCCTTCAACCTTACTGGTAAAAAGCGGGCAGCTTTTTTCAGCTTTATTTAGACCCTATTTTCATGTGTTTTGGCCTTTCATTTAAACAAAAACTGAGGTTTTATCACGGAAAAAAAGATCATTTCTAAAAACGCCGGCCTAAATGGAGATTTCTGAAAAATTGTGTTTGCGTGTGAACGAGGTCAAACAGAGTTTTAGGTGGTCAAACGTCACAGTATGCGACTAAAGATGCGTCACGTCATGTGAGCGTCCTATGGGACGTATGCGGACGGCGTATTTATGCGGGTTCATATAAACGGAAACTTTTTTGAAAACGACCTTGTGTGTACAACGTTATTTTTGAAAACGGAGGGTCAGAAATATTTGTTTCGGTAAATACCCGGCTATGTGTAAATGTGGCCTTAGATATTATGCCAGTGTTGGCTTTTCAACTTGTTTCCACCCTCCAGGCCCCCAAAAAATTTTTAATGCCAAAATGTTTGTAGATTTTTTATTGCACGATCACTTGTATAAGGTCACACACATATTGTACTTTAAGGTTTAATCTCCCATGTATAATAAAAAAGCAGTCTCGTCTTTTATGCCTCCAGTAATGCTGGATACAATTCTACTCAACACTGTGTTCTACTTGACAAATCAGTGTAAACTTGAGGCCGTGCTCCAACCACTGACAGGTAATGGCTCGTCACTGTAAGAGCTCCCAACTAGCTGCAGAGTGGAGAAGTCAGGTTTATATTCTAACAAGGCCATTCTGGGTTGGGAATGGCAGTCAAATCTAAATTCTGCTCAGGGAGCAGAGAGAAAAATGCCTGATGAATTTGTCAATACTGCAGGAGTGATGGGGCTCATATGTGTGTAATGGACTGGATGCTTCTCAGTACAGATTGCCTGTCGAGATAGGAAACTATAATGAATGGCATGGAGGACCGTCGTCATAAATATAAGGCATTTTTCCTTCATTTAAAAGACATGACATTGTTGGATAAAGCGCCAATATTTTTACCATATAGATTTGAGCCAAATACAGGCATACAATGCAAGATTAGTGTTATAAGTTATCGTGTGTTTGACAACTGGTCGTTATTAAAATGAAAGCTAAAGATGTAAATAAATATCTAACAACCCTATAAAGCAACACATACTTAGAAACATTACACTATACATGGTATATAGAACATTTGTATTATTGGCTTGGAATTTGTACTGACTTTTAGGTAAAGAGTTTGTCCTTATGATGGAAATCTATAATTATATGTGTGGGTCCAGTGATTATTGAAAATATGGCTTGTTTGATGTTTACATTAATGATGTAAACAAGCATTTATCATCAGAAAACACAAATGACTTATCCCATTAGAGGCTCCGTCGTGTTATTTTGTATGGTCTTGGGGCGACATTCACATTTAGAGATAAGACATACAGTAAAATGTAAAATATTCTATATATATGCCCAAATAATTATGCTAGAGGACTGACTCTAAATGTATTTATTAAATCATAACATTACAATCTAAATCAGAATCGAGCATTGGATGCCGACATGGTTACCGTTTTTTAAGGAGGGTGTAACAGAGTGGCAGTCTTGTGAAAAAGGGTTTAAGTAAAACCGTGGATGAATAATAGACTGCTTCCCAAGCAGCAGCACTCTTGGTGGTAGGAGGTTAATATTCTCACATGTCATTAGGTCTGCTGGCTCGACTGATGGCTCATTGAATCAGGCAGCAAATGATTTCCTCATGCTGCAGAGGACAGAGCACTTCAAAGGGAAGGGGCTGAGGTCAGGACAGCACTCCGCTTTGATTAATGACCGGGGCTCAGCAGAGGTTGCCTGTAGGTAAGAATGTGACGGTGAATTGGATGTGAAGGGGACCGACTTTTAAGCCAGATTTGACCCACCTCCAGAGAAACTTGCAGATACCGTCACACGGGTTGGGTTGATGGGTTGTGACCGAAAAGCTTGCTGACCCTCTGGCTTATACAATCATAAAAATGAAACTAGCTGGCTGACTGGCTTACCTTGACATCACGGTAGTATTTAATCATTTTATACTCGAATGATGCATACGGAGATAGCCGCCATCACCGATGAATGTGAATCTTAATGGGAATTTCCGTTCTTGACTTCCCACATCAGTTTTATTTAAGACAATCCCTTCAAGTAAAAGTTGGTTTCTTGAAGAAAATAACAAAAAATTGAACTATCCGATGGTTTAACATGAGTTGGGCTTAAGTGGGGATTAAAAACACCACCACCTGGGTTGTCATTCTCTTGGGCCCCATTATCACCCTCCTTATTAGTTTTTGACTCAGCAGAACAAAACGTGACCGCCTCAATCTTTGATCTCTCATGCGCTGACACAAATCCTTTCAAGCCTCCCGACGTTCCTCTGCTAAGGTAATTAGCACTAATTAAAAGGTTTCCAGCTGCCTCGTGTGCATTTTTTGGTTCCCCCACAACACATTGTCCTCACAGGTGCATTTCCTCTGTGTACTGTGGGCACGTCACTCACATTCCTCCCCACTTGTTCACAGAGCGTGATCAAGGAGATTAGGACTATTGTTTGGGGAGTGAAATGCCTAACTTGTTGCCAATGGGAAGCCATTATAGGAGTTCAACCCCTTCTGGAAAAAAAAGGTTGGGTCTTTCTAAGGCCATATTTACACGTAGCAGGGTATTTACAGAAACAAATATTTCTGCCCCTCCGTTTTCAAAAATAACGTGGTACACACAAGGTTGTTTAAAAAAAAGTTTCTGTTTATATGAACCCGCATAAATACGCCGTCCGCATACGTCCCATAGGACGCTCACGTGACGTGAAGCATTTTTAGTCGCATGCTGTGACGTTTGACAACCTAAAACTCTGTTTGACCTCGTTCACACGCAAACACAAAAACAGAGTTTTTAGAAATGATCATTTTCCGTGATAAAACCTCCGTTTTTGTGTAAATGAAAGGCCAAAACGTATGAAAATAAATGTGTTTTCCCATCGTGTAAACGGGGTCTATGACTCAGCCCCAAGCAAAGGTTGTGCAGGACAGAAAAGTGAGTTTGAATTAACTTCTTAACTTGATCCTTTAGAGACTTCTCTATCATTACTGATTTAAAACAACATAGATGCTCTTGTATAGATTAAAATTGTTTTCATTTCCCCAGAACCTGTCAGCATGTTGAGTCATGTTCTTGCATGTTAGCATTGTGTGTTTGCCTTACTACTTTCTTTTAATGATAACTGTAGCACTGATTATGGCAATGAAAACAGATTCAATTTCCCCGAGATGTTTCCTGTTGCCTTTACTTAAGAAGAGCCGGCTAGTAGCCACATGACGGCAAATCTTGTAAATTCACTTGCAAGTCAGGGAGCCCATAAACATCATTAGCCATCATTTCCCGGCCCACTTCAGTTACATGTGAAGCGTTCTTTATTGTGTAATGAGCCAAGAATCTGAAAAGATTGCCACTTCAAAGCCTCTCTTGAAAGCTGTCGCCCATGCAGCCTGCCGACAAGTCAAGCTGGGATTAAACGTCCCCCCCCCGTAATCATTTCTTTGTTTTCAATGAGCCCATTGTTTATCTGCACCTTGGGTGACAGCCATCAAGGGCTCACAGTGCTGCGGAGGCCCGATGAGCGGCGATACAGATACTTCACGTTCACTTCAGCACGTGTTCAAAGTTGGTTATTTATTTGTTCGGGGATGTTCATACATCCTAGCGCTTGGAAATTCAGATTTTGATTTGTCCAGTTCCAAGGATTTCCTGACAAAGAAAACGCAGTTTAGAAGATTGAGAAGAAGAATATTTTGATATGCATATTATTTTGCGCTGTGGATATGGCACATGTGTTTCTTAACCCTCCTGTTACCTTTGGAGTCAATTTGACCCCATTCAATGTTTAACTTCTCTAAAAGAATGAATTTTTTTGCTTCCGTTTTCATGACTTTTCCTAATTTGTTGGGGACAACTGGGAAAACATAACATTCACATGATGATATGTTTTCAATATCCTAAACACAACTTGTACGCATCGGTGTTCTTTGGATTCAATTTGACCCCAGGCTGTTTTTTACTGTGTAAAACATATAAGAAATATCAACTTTTTAATTTATTTAAAGGGCTATTTAGGTAGTCAACAAACAAACAAAAAGTACCTGACACTTAAACCTGGTAAACAATATTAATTTTCTGGAGGTTTTAATTGCTGTGGTCAAAAAGGGTAAAAGATGTTAGTAAATGTGAAGGTAACAGGAGGGTTAAAAAAAACAAAAACCTCAAGGTATCCTTCTTTTCCTTGGACTCAGAAAGACAAAGAAAGATTGAAAACAAATCAATAGTTTTTTTTCTTTTAGTTTACAACCATTTTAGGCTTGATTTAGAGCCCACAGTGACTGTAAGTCTTATTCAAGTCTTGCCCCAATTGATATGCTGAGAGATGCTCCCCTCCATCTTTTCTTAGAAAAACAGACCTTTGTCCAAGACCAGCAGTGTGTCATCAGCTCTGGGCCCCCGGTGAGGCGGGGACATTGAGCCTCGGCAGCAGGGGGACACGTCTCAGGGCCTTTCTGAACTACAGTAAATCTTCAAACAATTTATCCAAACAATGGCCGCTGTGTAAGGAGGGAGAAAAGACACAGGAAACAGATGAATAAGCAACATCAATTACCCAGGCCCTGACCTTGAGAGCCCTGGACCAAGCTGCACATTTCACACAAAATGACTGCAGATTGGGGCTGACACCCCCGGAGTGGAGGGCGAGCCCTCGCAAGGTTACCCAACATGCATGTGTTGGGGACCAGGGCGAGTAGGGGATGGGAGGGAGGAGGATTCAGAGGGAGGTAAACAAGCTCTGGATGAGAGATCAACATAATAGACATTTGGTTATTTTAATGTTAGACACAATTGTGCTCAATTTGAGCACTTAGGCTGACAAAATGGCCACTAGTGAATTACAAGAATAACATGGATGCAGACAGCAAAATAAGTCTGAGAAGTTGTAAAGATCTGTGAAGACAAAACATCTAAAAGGCTAAATCTTTTTCACAAAAATCACAGATTGGAAGGAACGTGTCTTTAAAAACATCCTTTTTCCTCTCATTAAAAAGACTGTAAATATAAACAGCCACGTGGGGAGTCGGACGGGTCTTTGCGCCTTGTGTGAAGAACACATGGAGAATGTCTTGAGTCTAAAAGTTATCACCATGGGCAGCTCAAAGAGAGTAGAAATACCACAAACACATTACTGTTGCTATTTACACAATGAAACAACAAACAAACAAACATGTAGCACGGACACAAATCTGACAACAACTAATTCGGGCTGTATGCTCTCGCTAGCATGGGGGGTAACATTCTTATAATGAGTAAACCCTTCCATGTCTTAAAAGGGATGACAGTGTATTCTTGACGCTGACAATTCATTCAGGAGATAAGCAGACAGCAGCAAGAGGCATTTAATTCAAGTGTTTGTCCCCAATCAGTAACATATCTATTCCACTTTTAGATCAATGACACATAATCATCCGACTCTTGGAAAAAGGCCACCATCAAGCTGTGTTTAACTACTGAAAGGGGATGACCTCTTGACCTCATAATGCCCTCCGTGAACACTGTAGTAATTAAGTGCCTGACAACACAGCCTGCACGATGACATCCAGTTGATCGGAACAAAACAATAGATTCATGCTTTTTGCATACCGAACACAACACAACATTAATTCAATCCGAGTTGCCTCCAATTAGCCAGACAAGCTAGAGGTGCAAAGCCCAGCCCGACTTCCACTGAGAATAAAAGAAACTGACAGGATGAAAGTGCAGTGACGCAATAAGTCTGGATCATACATTCTAGCGTTGCAATATCAACATTACCATTAACATACTACTCGCACTAAAATAATTGTCAGATAAAGTCATTTATCAAGAAAAAATGCTAAATATTCAATAGATTTCTCAAACTCTAAGAATTGGTCTTCATTTTCCAGTGAGTAAACTAAAAACAGACAAAAAATGTGCATAGCCTTGGATGCTAATTGTTCACTTTTTGCAACACTTAATACACTAATAGATTAAATAAAAATAATTGTGACGGATTAATCGATTAAGTAAATAATTGTTAACGACAGCTCTTGTGACTACTTAGCAGTCTTTTGAGCATTTTAATTACGTAAAACCAAGATTAATGAATAGATTAACTCGCTCGTGTGGCATGCATAGCTGACCAGTCTCAATATTGATTTTTTTTTTCATAGTAGTAAGGCTCAATGAATATGTGAACTGCTAATAAAGTACCTGAGCACTGCAGCTAAAATTAAAGCTATCAAAGTCTATTTTCCTGAGGCGTGTTGACTGAAGCTCTGTCTGAATTAGTGCACCCTTTAATTACGGCCACCTTAAATCAGAGGCCTGAATCCCGACTTGTTTATGCTCTGCATGCCCTCGCTCAACACTGTGTGGAGAAATGAGTTGACAACCTTCCTGTTTCTGCATTTATTGTCACAACATTAGCAGAGTCCCCAGACTTTCTACTGCTGGAGGGGACCAAATTGTAAAGCATTACTCACCATAATGCATATGCTATAATCACAGAGAACTTACTTAAAATTCAATCCACTTTGGCATCATTATCATGTATCAACATAATGAATGACTCCTTCAGAGTATGGTAATTATAATTTGATAAATCATCAGCAGAAAATTAACTAGATGTCAAAACATTCATTGGGAAGGGTGATGAATCGAGGATGATTGTGGTGATGAATTGTGTTAATCTGCGCGGTATGTATCCAGTGAAATGGCTAAACAGCTCAAGATGGATGAGGCACAGAAGCTGCAAGTTCAGAAGCTGCAAGGTCAGACCACAAAGCTGCAGAATGGGGGAGAATATAGAATAAAAGCAGCTTCTGATGCTAGGCTATTTATTTTAATCTGTTTGCTTCATAAAAAAACATCTATTGATGGCACTGTTGAAATAATGAGTCCATTAATCCATTTGTTGATCAACTTAAAATTAAAAGACAACAAATTTGATGCTCAATTGGTAATTTATATATATTTATTTATTCATTAAATTGAAAAACATTTCCTAGGTCCAATTTGAGGATTTGCTACTTTAAGAAAATATATATGTTTGGATTGAAGTTCCTTGGTTGGGAAAAAATAAGCAGTTTGAAAACCTAACCTTGGGCGTTGGAACTTGCAAAGGCCCCTTTTTATCAATTTGGGGATATTATATCGACTGAAAGATGAATTCATTAATCAGTTAACACTATTTTTCTGTAGAGGAGAAGACATTGGTGTACTTTCTGCCCTACTAAACAAAAATACAGGCCATGCACCCTCCCTTACCAGAAATTGTGATTCCGTCTGGGATGTTTCCCAATGTGAAAGATGTGTCTGCTAAGTGGGAGAGGTCAAACATGAGTCCAGATATTTATTACATGTGCTGAAAGCAGATGGAGGCAACACATTCATCACAGCACCGTGTCACTGAGGTAACACCCGCTCCCCATAAAAAGTGTCTCCCTCTCCCCAGCATGGGCACTGGCCTCGACCGGTGTTTACAGCGACCAACCTTTGGTGAGGTCCGGCAGCCAGTCGCCTTAATCATCCCCACCTCGCTCCTCCCGGCTCCACCGACTGTGGCCTCTCTTTTTTTTAACTTTTGCTTTTATCAATACTATTTGCTCTGTAGCTGGGGGAGATATTAAAGCCACAGCAGGGCAAAGAAGGGCGTTTCTGACACTTGCTCCCTCATTTATCAGAACCCTTCATAGAGGAGTCAGTGACAATGAAAAGATTTCACAATACCGCCAGGCAGAAACTCATTCCACCAGTCATCCATCATGTTCAGCCCGGCGGCCGTTCCACTGACCTAATCGGTAATGCCTGGCTGCATGCTGGAGACTTCTTAAAGCCCCCACCTTCATTAGGCCTAGTTAGAATGAGGGTGTCATCGGGCTAACACCCTGTTACTGGGTGGGACCTACATGTCATGCAAAACCTTAGCATTTGAATTTAAAAAGCCTAATGTCCATACCCCCCCAAGCCCAAGAGAGGATGAACTAATTCCATCCATGAATCAAGACACTCTTGGACAGGCAATAATAATTTCATATTTGGTATGGTTAAAAGATTTATCCTTTCATGTATCCTTGGGGGGAAAAAAAGACTACAACAAACGAGCGGAAAATACACACTATTAAGTATCCAATACACACACGGCACATAAAAATACACCAACGGAAAAAAAACCGGCGGTAAATATTTCACGGTGCTCCCAACAGAGATAATTTGTGTTTTTATTTCAACGCTGTATTTTTTTCCTGGGATGGGGGTTAAATCTGCCTAAATCAGTCTCTTGTCTGCACCAGTTTCCATCCTCCCACCGAGGGGCGGTAGGTAGAGGTTCAGCCAGGTCGCACAGCTGCTGAGAGTTTGGATCCCGCTCCGTGGCTCTGCCAGCCCCAAGTTCAGGCCGCACTCTGGTGAACGTTAGTTAACACACAGGAAAGACAGCAGGAGGGTGGGTTTGGGAGTGCTCTCTGACCCAACACTGGCTATTATAGAGAGATTATTCCCTAACCCCCACAGCAGAGTTTTCTGGCACATTTCCCTTATCTGCACCACTTCTGCTGCTCCATCTATCACGGCTGTCTGCTGTGACCCGTCTATTCTGTAAGTCACTCAAGGAAAACTGTGTTCATCTTGCCAACATTTGGGTCAAATTAAGTTTCAACAAAGATCTTCAATGTTTTATATTTAAAGAGAATGTAAAACAGACGATCCTCCCAAAGTGGCACCAATACCATTAGAAAGGGAGATCACGAGGCACTTGGGGCAATCGAACAACTTTACATGAACTTTGTCTTTTTTATTCAAACTAATTGGGCTGAATTGTTTTTAAAGATGTCCACGTTTGCCTTAAGACAGACCGTCGAGAGACCCTCGATGAACTCTCAGGCCAGCTGCAAACTAGGAATGTGAGGATTTTGGAAATGATGTCAATAAGAAACCAAGAACAGCCAAAACCCCCCGAAAAATAAAAACAGTGTGCATTGTATTAAATGACTGCTGCACTTTGGAGGTTATAGTTGGCACAAGTAGAAGATCAACCAAGAAATAATGAGAGAAAAATAACCTTTAACTTAACTAGGGGGGGGGGGGAGGCTACAGTTCCTGGAGCGTTTGAAATGGTTGTGTATTGCGCTACGATGCGCCTCGCCTTGTTTGTAGCCACAGGCAGAGCCGTGGTTTGTGGATGCTGCTCAGCAGAGGTGTTGAGGCTGTCTGAGACCTGCTGATTGGCCAGAGGGTTCTTTGCCTGACCCCGTGTATATTCAACATGACACGCGAGCAGATAGAAGAAGGTGTGGCTCTGTCAGTGCATGACATGCATGCGTTTACTTTTAGACTGCGTTTACATTGTGCTTTACCGGGGGGTGATTGCTTTTAAAGATTCTGCTATCAAACATGCATTCTGGGTCAGTTGTGCTACACACACGTTCAGTTTCCTCTATTTATTCATTTTTCGGTAATGCATTTATACCAATGTTGTTTGGAAATAGTGGATTACACGGGTGGGGAAAGTAGCGACTTGTTTATTTTATTTTTTTAACCAAAGACACTTGTGGCATATTTTAAATCTAGCATATTTCATTATTCACTATTAAAGCAAACGGCTAACATTTTTAAAGGGAGATCACACCCTAAATCTAAGTAAAGTTTAAACATGACTACTATTTCAGTGGTGTAATGAACACATCTTGCATGTAGATCTTCTTCTAAATACTAAGTTGGCGTGTTGGTTGTTGCAGGCTGATCAGGTTAAATGATGTAAACAACAAAAAATACTGAAAATAGTGTCACTCACAACATTTTCCCTAAACCTAAAATGGTTATATCCTATTATTCTACTAACTATCAGCAATTATCTCCCTGTCAAAGCTCCAGGTGACAAATTCTCCCCATATCCCGCCTGGCAGTATCATCAACTGGACATGAGCTTCATGTGATGGAAACTAAATCACTGGCTCTGCTCACAGTCCTGACAGACAAATGGGGTGCCTTGGAAAAGCTAGGCCCATCACTCTGGGCTGCGGAAGAAAAAAAGTATTTCCCTCCCAGATGACCTTTTTTTTTATTTGCTGAGAGAGGAGATTAAATACCACAGATTCTGTATGTATGGTCTGTTTCCAAAATATGAGAATTATTAATGGTTTTTGCAGAGGGCCCGTTTAATCTTCTGCCAAGTTGCAGTCATCGTTTTTACCTTGGGCTGGTTTCTTCTTACAGATGGTCGCAGAAAAACAGGAACTGTGCTTTATCCTTCCAGCAAAGGCAAAGGAAGTGTGTGGGCAGTGGCTAGGCGGCAATAATATGACAGAATAATCATCCCTCTTGAGCCGACGGATAGCATTATGATGGTAACAGTATTGAGAATATTTACAACTCTGTGTGAATGGATGTGAATATTCTATAGACCCGGTAAAGACGGCAAACACGTCTCAACAAATGAGCTGCTGCGGACGCTTAATTGTTTCACACCTCCACCAGGGCTTTTCTCTCTGCTCCATGGCCATTTTCACCAGTTGAGGATTAATATCTCGTGTTGTTATTAGCAGTGTGCTAGTTTGGACCCAGAGATGCGAGAAAGCGCACCTCCCCTGAAGTGTGCATACCTACAGCCACATGCCACTTTTCACACAGAGGCCACAAATCAAGTCCCAAAGCCAGAAAGACGACTCAATCACAGGAGCGTGACACAACTAGTAAATTATTCCCCTGTCTTTTTGACCTCGTGGCCCATTGAACTTTGGCTGAACAAGAGACCTGCTTGGTGGATTCAAAAAGACACAAGTAAAGTGCATTTGCAGTTGCATTACTGTATTTGCATCTCACTGAAATGAGCTCTGCTGGCTGTGTCAGCAACGCGACCCCTTTACACTTTCCTTCTCTTTTATTCTACTTCAGCAGCAGATAACCGAGGATATTCGTGTCACGAAACTAGCGAAGCCTGAATGAAAAGACAGCTAAGTGTATTGATGCAACTGTGAATAGCACCAACTATAAATACAGTATTTGACGTTATTACAAATATTGTCGATACGATACAGTCAGCAGGTTCACCTTGTGCGTAATACGAAGAGTCAAACATGGTGTGTTTCACGCCAGGAGTTTCGTAAATTCAAAGATGACTCGGTGCCGGTTACAGGATGTGTCATTTGTTGAGGTTTACTTAGACACCTGTAACTCACTGTGTGTTTTTGATTCCACATATTTTCTTTCCTCGTCAAAAGCCGCTGCCCACATTATTCACAATGTAATTTGACTGCTGACAGATGCGGATGTTATACAAGAAGCAGCTTATGTAACCTTGAGCTGCTACTAGCGTCGTGCAGAAATGAGGAGTAGGCTATGGATGTCGGAAGAGACAACTTCTGTAACTCCACACCTTTTTCTTTTTGTAAACTTAAAGTCTTCTGCCCGAACTGACCACACTTGAGGCCGTTCATCAGATTTCTCACCGTTTCTGAAGCCACTAAAGGAGTCATACGGCTTCTTCACATATGCAGCACAATGCCCCAAATCAGCAAACGTAATGTCTAAAACTGACGGAGCTCCCGTTTAACAAGGGTCAGTGTGGGATTGATAACAGTGATATCTGCACTGACCTTTGCCCTGAAAGGGTTTGCACAACACATTTAGAGATTGCCCACTTGCTAAGGACATCTGTGGCAATAACCCAAGATAGGTGACAAAAGCTAAGCTATAAAACAAAGCTCTATCAATTAAATGACCAAAAATAGTCATCAGCTTTGAGTGACTGAAAGACTGAGAAACTGGTTACACTTCAAAAGATGAATTGAGGAGCAATTCTGGGTAATCTTAGCTTCAAGCCATTGCTCTTTCATGATTAGAGGCAGTAGACGTGGAGGATTGGGCGCTTAGTGAGGACACCCCCCCTATTCCCTGCACCCTAAACTGGGAGGATATGCTGAAAGCGTGACACCTCCCTGCTGGTCCTAGAGGGCTCATAGAGGGCTTGATGGTTCCGTACTCCGAGCTGGAGAAAGTTATGAGAGAAAATGAATCATCTGATACTTTGCTTGCCACCGCGACCCTTACCAGGATAGATGATTGAAACATGTTTGGATGAATGAATAGGTAAATCTCACATCAGCAGTTACCTGTCATGAAACGCAACGCTAGTAATACCCAAGCTTTCTTCAGGTTTCCTTTGAAAGGGGATTGAGTTATTGATACAGAAAATCTATCCACCAGCTCCCCTGTGAGGGATCAAAGCCACCAGAAACTGCCTGTTACATAATGGTCTCTTTGCCCTTGGCATTCAGTGGGCTCCGGCAAGGAATCTATACTGAGAGACATTCGTGTTCCTCTGGGATCCAAAATGTAATTAATAACTTCTCCTGCTCCCACTATCTTTACCAATATATCACCTGGCAGCGTCCGCACACACAGAGAGAACTTCAGTAGCCTTTTCTCTCTGACCTTGGCATTTATTCTCAGACGCCGATTATTGATACTTTTCTGGCTGTGGTGCCTCTCCTCATTTGTCATGATTATTGCTGAATTTTTAAGCTGTCATCCGTGAGCATGGATCAATGGTTGTCGACTTCCCCTTTGTCATATTGGCAGCACAAACAGCCCTTCCTCTCTAAATGAGGCTCATCTTGCTTTTCTATCTATTAGCTGTCTGTCTTACTGGGCACTTGATCCTTTGTTAGGTCAGTCTATACATCATTCCTCCAATCAAAGCTTGACACCTTTATATCATGCACAGGCAAGGAACAAGCAGAGGAATGAGCCGTGTGTCCTATGTGTTTTTTTAGAAATGCATATTCTCTAATATTGCATATATTTAAGCATACCACAGAAATGCTTGCCTCTCAAGGTCAGAGCCGGACCCCTTAAAGATAATAGGGTTCTGTGAAATACAACAAGAGAGACCAGAATTCACTTTGAATTGCATTTATAATAGGATGCAGTTGACAATCCAATTGCTCACGTGTCAAATATTCCTTGTAATAAGGCCAGATGTGTCATACTGATTAATGAATTGTCACAGCAAAAAGGAACCCGTTGTAATGGTCGCGGCCACGAGCGGCCGACGATCCGTCTCGTTCGACTGCACGGTTTGTACCTGTAGCCGGGCCAGTGGCACGCCGGCTTCACCCGGCGGCTCTACCCCCCGTTTGCACCTATTCCACCATATTCCTGCTTCCTCCCCCGACTGGCTGAACAGGTCTGACAGGCGGATTCTTTTTCATTTCAATGTATTAAAGGCACTTTCCTGCTCTGACAGCCTGCTCTGTTCTGCCACCTTCTAGCTGGGGCTTCACACTACTCTGGGCAGCCACTGCGTCTTGACAGACCACTGTCACTTCCCATCATCCTCTCTGTAGATCCTGCTCTCCCCCTCTAAGCACGCAGAGCCACTTTCCCACCAGTGCAATTATTTTTTTTGACAAGCCATCCATCAGCTTTAACTTTAAAGCACTTTCCACTGATACCCATTGTTACAGTTCTGTGCCTTTTTATGCGGGCGGCAGGAGAGAATATGATACCAGACATTCCAGACTACCCAACCATGTAAATGTACTTTGTTCTGTTCTTTATTTCCAATTTTCTGTTTCATTTTTGTCCTATTAGGCATATTTGTTGTGCATAATATGCCCTTGTCAAATCCAATTAACATGTCCTAGCTAGCACTGCAAGAAAAGGTTAGAATTTGGCAGTTTCTTGAAAAGCGGGGGGCTAAAGTCAGACCTAACTGAGCAGATAAACTCACTCTTAGGGGCCGATCACACCAGACGCGACTTGTAAAAGCGCTTCAAAAACGTCTTGGCAAAAAACGTGGGCGAGCAGAACGGCGTACGCAACCGGGCGATAAAACTTCATTTACAAAATGGATTCAATCAGACGTCGCTCCCTTGCCCTTGCTGTGTTGTTGGATGAGGAGAAGAACAAATCCCCAAAAGGTTTTGAGTTCACGATATTGAAAAAAGAAGGAAAGAGTACGACGAATGCCACCATCTATTCCACGAATTGGGTCTCAATGATGGGCGCTTTCAGTTGTACTTTCGGCTGAGCAGGATATTTGAACTTTTTTTGCGAATATTTGAACTTTTATGTGCAACGTGCGTCATTTAAAAAACGCTAGCCTGAAAGGCGCGCCGTAGGCCTACCATTGGAAAACAATGGTTTTGCTAGCGACGTGTTTTGGAGAGTCGCCCCTGACTCCCGGACAGTATCGTGGACACTGTGATATACTTTGTGCTATAGTCCTATTGTCCTTGAATGGTAACATATAAGTATTAACAGTTGAACACCGAGTTAGTGTAAAGATCTTATAGCATCACCAGCTCGGCCACAAACTTGTTTTTCGTACCGTCAGATTGACACAGGAGAGAGCCTGGTGGCTTGGGGCCGAGTCACCATCATTAACTGACATCAACACTAACACCCGACCAAGCTGATCCATCCTGCCCAGGCCGATATAATTAGAATGACAGCTTAGAAAATTTGGTCTGATGCAGAATCTGTCTTATGCCGCGAGGAGCCCTAATTACTATCTCAGTGCAAGAGTTAATGATGAGAGGTGGGAGCAGCATCTGGGGGACTTAAGGGGACGCTCCCTCCCTCTACCCCTGACATTTGCAATGTCCTAACAACTGGGCCACCTATGGCCCTCAGTGGTCCGTCTAGCTGACACGCTCCGTGAGCAGGGAAACGATGACATTTGGTGCCAATCCAGGTCGGTGTTGCCTGCTTATATCCTGATTGTCGACCACTTCGACCAATCTTTTTTACTGAAGGGTTTCTAAAAGTAGCATGAGTGGAAGATGACATCTCTGATATATATATCTATATATATATATATATATATATATATATATATATATATATATATATATATATATATATATATATATATCAAATTCAGCTGTAATGTCCGTTTTTTGAACTTATATGATCCCAAAAGGTTTGATTAAAAAAAACATTACTGTAGGATTTAAGTTTTGAAACCGATTGTTTTCACAATGATTCAATATTTTATACATTTTATAAAATGTCATTCACAAGTTTCAAGAGTGTTGTCCGAAAACAGTATAACAAGCAGTTGATAGATAGATAGATAGATAGATAGATAGATAGATAGATAGATAGATAGATAGATGGATACTTTATTAATCAAACATACATACACAACTGACAGTAGAATCACATTATAACAGCAATACATATAGGGGGAACATGTTCACAGGGAGTAGGGTGTACACAGAGTTTACAGATATTACAGATATTAGTGTGCATTGATTATATTGATATCCACGAGGATAGTGCAAAATGATATAAATAAACCAGTCTGTGCAATGGGCTTGTATAGCCCATAAAAAGAGTAAAAATAAAAATAAATGAGAATAGGAGAAGAGGAGAGGAGGGGAGTGCAAGTGTACCTAATAAATTGACCAGTGTGTGTGTGGCACCAGCTCCTTGGATATGAAATTACAGAGCTCATCAAATCGAGCAAGCAACAAACAAACTGTTTTCCTGAACCCGTGCAACAATAACAAAGTGTGAACATATGGCTCTGAAGAACCCAGATGGTCCGATCACTCCTCCTGACTGTTAACTTATCTCCTCTATCATGAGATTCCAGATCCGTTCAACAAGTAAACAGATGTTGATAAGATTTAATGACAAAATCCCCTTTCAGTCTCGAGACCTTGATTTGCCGTTTATTGGTTATTATAAGCATTAAGAGCAGTGTGTAATCTCGCTGACGTGTTGGGTGTGTGCGTGTGCATAATCAGCCAGGGAGCTAATAGCACGCAGGTTGTCACAGCTGTGAAAGACAGAGAGACACAATGCCCTAAGTGACAATATGTCAGTGATTGTCTAGCAGATGAAACCGTGGATATTAATAAATCACAGTGACCCCTACCTGAAGCCAAACAGATGCAACACCTGGACATGTAAATTCTTGCGTAATAGATGCCATAAATTTAAATCAGAAGACCTCCAATTTAATAACCGAGCAGACAGCTGCAAGTGGGAGCAACCATTTGGTTTAATGTAAAAGACAGTTTTGGAATACCAAGTATTTTCTGCACACATCAATCAACTCTAAAGTGTACAGTGTATAGGGGCGAGCAACTGCAATCCTGCACTGTCATTTCTGTTCTTTGATTATACACAGTATATATATATATATATATCAAAGAGCAGTGGTGGAGTTAGGTATGTGAGGTGAGTAGTGTGTTTGTCAGTAGCAGTGGCTGGCTGGCAGCAGGGGGTTAACCTCCTGGCTGCTGTCAGTGTATTAATCACCACTGATGTGTGTTGTAAAAGGATTGCTGCAGGAAATAAAGACACCACGGTGTCAGCTGCAGTGCCCTGATGTGACTCCATCAGACAAGAGGATGCGTATTGACAGGGTGAGAAGGGGGGACGGACCGAGAGAGAGAGGGACGGAGAGAGAGAGAGAGCGAGAGAGAAAGAGGGAGCAATCAGTCCTTGAGTCAGTCACCTTGGCACTGACGCAATGTCATGAAAGTCCACACCATTATTTCTCCGGCCCCACATGAGCATTATTTAAACTCAAACATCTACCAGGGTATGAATGTCAGTAGAAGGTCACCCACCTACAACCCCCACCCACACACACACACACACACACACACACACACACATGCACACACACACACACACGCACGCGTATGCTCCTATACAGCAATGCACACATGTAGGTCAACATCAGCAACAAAGAGAAACTGCTCATTAACAGGAAAGGAATCAACATATCAAATCAATCGATCCTTGTATCATGTTAAAATCCAAGCGTCTCAAATTTGAAACGTGTCTATTAATACTCGAGCAATTTATCAATGAATCCATTAATTGATTGATGGAAAGTGAATAAGAAGCGTTTTTAATTGATTAATTGTCATTTTTAAAGCAGGTTATCAGTTGACGACTCCAGTTTCTCCCACGTGACAGTTTGCTGCTTTTCTGTCATATTTGGTGTATAGATACTAAATATAAGCGGGTTGTGGACAGATAACCTTGAGCTGTGGGGAAATACAATGGGAACTTTGACTAATGTCTGCCATGTCATCGACAAAACGATGAAAGAATTAATTGATAAAATAATTGGCCGTTAATTGTACCCCTATTTTATATATTTGTAAAACTATTCCCTTTAGTGTTCTCTGGAAATCGCTATCTTGCCTTTGATGTATGGGTATGCTGACTTTGCTACACAACACGGTATAAAGTTATTTTGCAGACTTGAAGCGGAACTTTCATTCTATGTGTTTTTTGGCGATTGTTGTAGACAGTTTCAACAAAGTCTCTTTACAAAACATTTGTACCGAAGCAAGCTCTAGCAATCTGCCCGGCACCGTCCTGGTTCTGGTTCTCCCTCGCTTCCTTTTCCTTCATCAATACAGTCCGAGCGGCGAGGCAAAGCTCCTGGCAGGAGGAGGAGGAGCAGAGCCAGATCCGAGTCCGTCCAGAGATATCACAGCTCTTTTATTTCAGCCCGTGTACAACTATGTCACACTCCCGCAGTATTTCCTCTGATTGCCTAATAATGACGCAGATGGGTTGACATTGTAGTTGCTTAAAAGCCAAGAGTGTCTCAGACAGCCGCTAATGAGAGCCCTGTGTGCAGGTATCAGATGCCAAGGGTTGTGACGGAGCGTCGTTAAGTGACGCCCTGGGAAGGAGAACAGGCTGTTATTTCCTGACATTTTAAAGGCTAAATGGTTAATAAGAAGAAGAAAAAAAACTAATCGATAATGACAACATTCAGTATTTGGACACATGCGCACATGCACCCTTCTGCACCCCCACCCTTCACCCCTCGACAGAACTGTCAGGGGCTCAAAGCGCTCAAAGCACTGAAGCCATTCATCACACACACTTTCAGCTGACGCGGGCACAAAGCCATAACAACAATACACATATTGCATGACCGCTGGCATTTTAGGCAGCACAGGCAATTGAACTTCACTGCATAGTCTTGCTAAATACCCGGAAATTCTACATTTCGTGATAGACGATGCACACTGCTCAAACAAATAAAGTTCCTGGGTCAGATTCACATTCATAGTTGGTTGTACTTTGATGAGCAATAATGACTGCCTCAGTATTCCTATTAATTACATGCTTCTTAAAGATCTGATCGCTATACATGCCACAAAAGTTTAAGTAATTTAATTTAATCCATTTGATGTTATATGGCATATACATGTGTTTGTAAAGCTCAGAAGAATCGTCAAAGAGGGAAATTATCAAAGTGAATGTGCAATTTATCAAATTAGGAACGCTGGTTTATGCCCATATGTTATAATGTTGTAATTCTTAATGACTGCAATGATTCAAAACGATACTATATACTTTTTTGTACGTCAATGTATTCAAATTTAGTCAAAATTAGTCAACGACTTCAGTAACGATTGAAATTGACGGATTAGAGAGAAAAGGACAATATCTACATCTACCATGAGCTGAGATGATGAGGCATCTGTCTACATTTAGTATATTAACTGTGTTTTATGTATTCATAGTGTGTAACATATATTATTAATATAAATTTACACATCCTATGATGGACTTCCCAGCTTTTGTTGATTATTTGGACTAATCAAAATGTGCTTTATGTTCACAATAGTTCCTACTGTAGCCTCGCTGCTAATACATGGAAGAAAAGAGAGAGAGATGATTCTCCTCTGTACGGTTATCTTAGAAAGGCAGCGGCTCTGACTTCCTTGACCCTTCTTGGTAGACTACCTTTTCAACCTGCCTCCGAAAGGAGGGTTATTTAAGAAACAATTAGGAGCATACACAAAGCAATTTGCAGGCAGTCTAACTCCTCCGACTCAGCCAGTGAAGGGCCTTTCAGCGCTGATTTATCACGCTGTCGTCTTCACAAGGCAACATAATTAATAGGAGCATGGACTTCTAATTCCACCCGCTTCCACGGCCAGTGGATTCCGTTTGATTTATGACGGCCGAGGACTTTGCATTTTATCAGTTCATTCGCTCGTTATTTATGCTGATGACCAATTTCAATGGGTCGCCATCGTCTAACTCACTACTAATCAAATAGAATTAAGGTTCACTGCATTATTTAGAAGCTGTTAATTTATCTTCGGAACAAGGGGAAGAAACGTTGGCTGTGAGGTTCGACTTCAAGCAGAAACCACACAGCTCTTCTTTTAGCGGCGGCCTCAAAGGTGTCTTCACAGTTTCGAGATCGTCTTGCTGGAGTGATACAAGCATGGCTGGTCAGTCGGATTCCTTATTTAATGGATCACAGATTGTTTGACTACTTACACCTACAAGCTGTTGGTATTTAAAACTGCAATTATGTGAGAGATCATTCAGCGTTGATTATTCAGACTGCCGATGGTCATAGGTCAAAGATAACTTCTGTTTTCCACCTGAAAAACCTCAAACCCAAATCACTCAGATCAATCAAGCCAGGGAATGTTAAAAATGCTGAATCATAGGACTCCATTTCACTCCTCATAACATGTGATGCTTCGTGGAGTCTCTGTTGCACACAGCAGAGCGTGCTGGAAAACACAACAACAACCGGACTATCAAGATTAACAATAAGAGTGAATTATCGCCCTGCTGGAACAATGGGTCATGAATGGCCCACAGATTAATGCAATGCATTATAAGGAACAGAGATAAATAGGGTCACATTGCAGCTCTGCTTGTTGGAAAAATTACACCTGCTCCAAGTGTTACGAACCCGCAAATGCTATTCTGAAGGTTAAGTTCTGTATTACTATAAAACAAATTGAGACGGAGGAAACGGTTGGCAGTGGGACATTATTTAACGTCCTTGCAGGCAGTGCTACAAAAGGGTAGGATTAAGATGCAATAAACCCCACTGTCAAAGACAAATAGCCCTTGTAAACAAAGCAGTAAAGAGACGAGTTGCTCCACAGCACATGCAGTAGGTGCAAGGCTTTACATAAGTCATTTTAATGCTACAGCAAACTTTCCAGACAGCGATATTATAGTAAAAAAACGCTGTTAGATTAAGATTTGACCTTCCTAGAGGAGTTGCCGCACAGAGCTGAATTAAACGCCGTGTATTTAATGTAATTTTCTTACGCTGCAATGCTTTGCAGAGGGACAATATCTCCTGTCACTCTGATTATGTTTAATTATTCAGTACAATGACTGATAAGGTGTTTTCTGACTAAATGAATCACGCCGTTCAGAAGTGACACTCGCCGTTGTCGGAGATGCTCAGACACCGGCATCGACCGAGCTACATCCTCCCTGTTCACAAGGTGTATCATTTATCCGCGGGGGTAATAAGATGCAGGATTTACACAGGCCTGTCAATAGGCATGTCGATAGAAGGACACTTAGCATCTATCATCCGGAGAATCGATGCCATTTTTCAGCGACGAGTCCAGGGAAATGATAGCTTTCAAATAAATGGTGGAAAGAGAAACAAGACACTCCTTGGGGAGAGATAGATGCAGAGCGGCTCGGTTTCCCTCGGACTTGCTCCCCGCACAGCTTTCCAGTTCGATGCAAAAGGTCGGAAACACACGGGACGATCTCTAAACCGAGGCCTCGGGATTCTCTGGAGGATCTGCAGAACAAGACCAGCGACTAACTTGTGAGGAGAGAGAGAGATGTTCAATTCAATTCAATTCAATTCAGTTTATTTGTATAGCCCAATTTCACAAATTACAAATTTGTCTCGGAGTGCTTTACAATCTGTACACATAGACATCCCTGACCTTTGACCTCACATCGGACCAGGAAAAAACAAATAACCCTTCAGGAGGAAAAAAGGGAAGAAACCTTCAGGAGAGAACAGAGGAGGATCCCTCTCTAGGATGGACAGATGCAATAGATGTCATGTGTACAGAAGGACAGATTTAAAGTTAAAATACATTCAATGAATTTGACAGAGTTTATGAACAGTTCATAGTATGTTGCTATCAATATCCGAGATTATTATATTAATTTATATATATATTTTAAGAAAGGGCGGATTAAAAAGCCAGGGTGAACTGTCGCCTACACCCGGCAGTAGACGCGTGGGGTCTTTCATACGTCCAGAGATGCATTTGTTTCTGGTTTCTTCGAAATACAATTTCAGTAAAGGAAAGACATTCTTTTGGCAAAACTTGTTATCATTACTTCATGATGAAATAATAAAAGTAGTAGGCTTGGATTGAAGATCCAGTAAATTAGGGTGACCAGACGTCCTCTTTTCCCCAGACATGTCTTCTTTTTGGGCCTAAAAAATGTGTCCGGCAGGGATTCCAAAAACGTATTATTTTTTTATATATGATTATTATTTTTTTTATTACAAAACAAGACTTATAGTACAATGTATATCTCACAAATATGGATTGACAACATATTACACAGTCAAATGGTGAGGATACACATTATGTTAAGACTATAAGTAAGGAACTAAAACAAAAAAAACACACAAGAAAATAAAATATATATACATAACAATAAGTAAAACAACAACAACATAAAAGGTATAAAAAACAACAACAACAAAGTGCTGCATGCTGCGAAAATGTGCTACCAATAAAGCTAGTTAAAACAGGATACTGGTGCGTTGTTTGGGCGAATTAATTAATATATATAGATATTTGTTCCACCTTATTGCGCGAGCTGTGTTGCCAGATACACAAAAAGTATCCTTCTTTTAGGCATGTTTATCACAAAACAAGCAGATCAAGGGAGATGTTTAATTGCTCAGCAATAAGGAGTTGGGGCACCAACATGGCTAGCGGAGGACAAAGTGTCCTCTTTTTCACAAACTCAAATCTGGTCACCCGAAGTAAATTCAGTGTTCGGTAATTCCAATTCATTACATTACATCACATGTCATTTAGCAGACACTTTCATCCAAAGCGACTTACAATAAGTGTATTTCAACCTAGAGTACAAACTAAGAACAACAAGAATACAGAAAGTAACATTTCCTCAACATAGTCAAACTACAAAAGCACCATAATAAGAGATATTTAAGTGCTACTAAAGTGCAAATCTGTGTTTCAATTTAGCTTCAGATGTCTTTGCTTCAATCCACGACCAAACGTGTTCCTGTCCTGACTTTTTGTGCTGGTAGATTGTGTTTGAGGTATTGAAGTATTACAAATAATGTAAAATAGTGCTACAACAAAATGCTAATGAGCGTTGACTCAAACGCTACAATGCTTAAATATCAATAATGCTAATATTACATTCGCCTGGAATATTTGACAGGAATTCAGACCTCGGGATAACCAGTGTCACGATCCCCTGGGGGTGATTGGAAACTTGCTACATCAACATCAAAACTACAGCACGTTAATGACATGATGACACAACTGATTTTTATCTTTTGTATCATCAGTCTAGACATGGTTTGAACCCATGCTCCGCTCGGTGACAGTTGGGAATGCTGTGGCAGCTCATTAATCACCAGGACAGCCTGGAGGAGCTATACTTAATCCCATGATGGTGTTCTCACCATCCTCTACCGCTACCGACGCTCATAAAAGAGAGGGAGAGAGCGAAAAAGAAAATGATTTACACAAATCAATCATACAGAGCGAGCGCTCATCGGCTGTAACACTGGCAGCCTGTCTTTACGGCTCCATTTTAAAAGGGTGCATGCTGACAGCCTCACTTGATTAAGGGCTGCGGCTCCCTAACCTTTCGTGTTAAGAAAGATCGGCACCCACTGACACAAACTTTATTCGTCTTCGGCTTTTTCCAGGTTTTTCTCGAGACGAAGATGTTGCCGTTCAAATGTGAGCAGATGTCACATCATGGCGAGTGAGGGTAATGCAGGGTTCTTACACATTTTGACCGATGGATTTCCAGGACTTTTCCATGACTTTAAACCAAATTTCCATGACCAAACTGAATTCTCCGTGTATACATGAACATTTTTAAAAATGTAGTATTCAAAGAATAAGAATTACAAAGCATACAATACACCTTAAATGAAACAAATTACATTATCCCGACTATGCCCGGCGAACTATGCCCGGCGAACTTTCCAGTTAAGGTGCGTTCACTTGCGACGGGAAAAAATAATAATTGCACCGATAGTATGAGAGCGTATGCCGGCTTAGATTTTGAGCGTCTTCCTTTCAAAAACATATGAATTATTTTAAATTCGGCGTGAATGAACATGTGATTATAGCAAATTTCCATGACTTTTTCAAAACTTTTATGATTTAAGTTTTTTTCCATGACTTTTCCAGGCCTGAAAATGACTACTTTAAAATTCCATGACTTTTCCAGGTTTTTCATGAGCGTACGAACCCTGTAATGGCACCGGCCGGCCCGCTCCGACTCCTGGGGAGAACCGACGTACCCCCACGGGGCTTCGGAGGGGGCAGCAGGCGGGAGGGACGGACTCAACAAGTGAGCGCTTTACGAGCCTCCCCTCCACACTGCTTTTCCCTCCCCTGCAATTATCATCAAAGAACATCTGTTTGTTGTTCCTCAGGCGCCCTCCCCTCACAAGTGTCCTAGCCTCACCTTGACCCATACCTTCAATTGTAGTGGATGTTATGACTAAAAATAAACAGTGCGAAGGAGCGAGGCTCCCCTTTGTGTGAGCAGGGCGTTCTCCCTCGCCGCCACTGAGAGGAAGGATATCACCGGCGAACACAGCCACTTCCTCCTTCGGCTCGCGGCTCCCTGACAGGTACGTGAACAGATGTGAAGGAGAGTCGGCGTGTGGACTCGCTTTGTTATCCGGCTTTTAAGTTGGTCCCTGTGTCCTTTCAACGCCGTCCCAGTCAGAACGACCCGTCAGAGAGACGTTCGGCGGTTTCTAACGAGCGACCCGAAGCACACACCGAGGTCGAGCTCTGCCATGTTTTTTTCCTCGTTTTCTGCGAGCTATAGCACTAAGGCAACAGACATTGCCCGTAAGGACTAAAGTCAACGATTAAATGCAACATCCAAGCTAAATCTACTGGAGAAAAGGTGCATATTTACGTTTGCATTGAAAATGCGGAAGGTAATGTTTTGATCGCTGTGTATTTGTATGAGTGCGTGTTATTCGCATAAGTCAAAACGTATTAAACCGAATCGCATGACATTTGGTGGGATGATTGGTCGTTATCCGGGGACCATTTGATTAGATTTTGGGATCGATTGGGTCAAAGGTCAAGGTCATGAAAAGGTCACCATCTTCTTTTTACCAAAGCACCGTCAATTTATATCCAATTGGCAGGTCAAGGTCATGAAAAAGTTCCAAATCTTCTTGAATCGCATGAAATTTGGGATTAGATTTTGGGATCGATCGGTTCAAAAGGTCAAGATCTCAAAATCTTCTTTTTACCATAACGCGGGAGATTTGTATCCAATTGACATGCAACTAATGCCAACATGTTCATAATTCAATGTTCAATCTTGTGATATGCGAAGGTATGCGCTCTACCGAGTGCCCGTTCTAGTTTTTCATTTGTTCGTAGTCTTTGTAGAGATTCCTTACACTGCGATGTAACAAGTGAACACCGGCTGGAGACGTTATAAATCACCCACTTCTCGTCGGCCACTCGGGTCAATTAGCAGAATTATGTGAAAGGTGGCGCTTCTTTGCGACAGGGAACATCCAGAGTGCAATGTGATTGACTGAACGTGACGTACGGTGCGAGCAGACATGAATGAGTACAAAGAAAAGCCTTGTAAAAAAATCTAAATCATTAGATATTAAGCTTTTGGCCAATATGCTTGTTTTCTGTCCTCGGTGTAAACTGTGCTGAGGAGCCTGGTTATGTAATTGTTACCTGAAGTTATTGGAAACTTTGCAGAACGTCTTGCTCCCTGAGGATTTGTGCTTTCTGTCAGCCAGGTAGCCCAACCTGACAGCGCACAACAATAAAGACTTGTATTAGAGCTCAAAATAAAGTTTCATTCTTGTAGTTTCACCGAAAGCAGCGCGTCTTTATTTTATTCCATTTCGAAAGCTTAAAAGCCCTATCTTTAGAGCGACTCTAAACATTTAATTTAAAAAAGACTTTTAGTAACGTCTGATGATAACGCATGAATGTGTCCCCAGGGAGGGCGCCAGGTGTGATCTTCAAAAGTCATCCATGACCTGTGAGGCAGATGTGACGACTTCTCCTCCAGGAACGCCGGGAAATGATTCAAACGACACCGTGTACCTCAGAGATTATGTGTCCGTACAGTTCCAATGTTAGTGTAGTGGCACTCCGTCTACTTCTGGGTCTTCTGTACCACACTTTTGAGATCAGTCTTTAAAGCTATTAATTGAAACGCGAGTGACACAAGTAGTTCTTTCATAAAAAATGTTGTTTACTAAAAAACGTAAAGTTACAGGTTCACACGGTCAAAAAAACTATGTCGCTTCCAACCTCTCTGAACTCAAAACACGACTGACAGTCCAACGCACAGCTGATATACCGACGTGACGTCATCCAATTGGAAGCTGACAAATTATTCAGCTTTTAAATACAATACTAAATTATATATGTTAACATAAACATTCTTTAAAAACATAATAAAAAGATTTATCTTTAGTTACCATTTTAAATCTTTTTAAACTAAATTATTATAACCAGGGTTCTTACACATTTTGACCAATGGATTTCCATGACTTTTCCATGACTTTATACCAAATTTCCATGCCCAAACACGAACAATTTAGTAAATCTTGCGTATTGAAAGCGTACGCTGGCTTACATTTTAAGCGGCTTTCTTAAAAAAAATCTGCGTAAATGAACACGTGATAACAAACTTCCATGACTTTTCCAAAACTTTTATGATTTGAGTTTTTTTCCATGACTTTTCCAGGCCTGGAAATGACCATTTTAAAATTCCATGACTTTTCCAGGTTTTCCATGACCGTAAGAACCCTGTATAACAAATGAAATCATGCATTTGGCTCTTACATTACATCCCATCAAACAGGCCATCACTGTGCTACTTCAGGGGCTACGCTTTAAACGTATCCTTATAGTTATCTCTGATCTTCGTGACGCAGCTTTTGCATGCAAGACTTTGTTTAGCTTTTCAGTGACGTGCCACGCATGGAAGGTGGAGTCAAAGTGACAGCATTACAGATGACTGTAATTAAATAATGCGTAAGGCTATTGTGCTTTGTGCCGTTCTTTTGGAAACTGGACAGTCTCCAAACCATCTGTGTTTATCGAACTTCAATGGGTTGCTAATGTATAAAAACAAATACAGATATCCTGAACACTAGATATGCTTGTGTTATGGCTCTTTGTTTGGAAATCCCTGGAGAAATTTTATTATTTCAACAACACACCGTGAGACAGATATTTGTGTCAGGCAGCCCGAGCTGCAGAGTTAGTCATGCACTTTTATCAGCGTCAATCACGGAGCCGAAAACCCAGAGAGCTACAATTGGTCGTCAGTGGGCGGCATCCGCTGCATGGCTCTCCAAAAGTTGGCTTTGACGTTGGAAAAAAAACGGAAAAAAACGACAAAGCATCAAGGGTGACGGAGGTTAGACAACTGTGGGTTCCATTACCACTAAAAACAACATCGCTGATATAGGAGCATTAAAAAAACTAAATAATTACGTCTCTAAATATCTCACGTGTGAATCGACTGCTTGCCACGCCGTTTCATTTTAAAATACAAGACGGGGGAAGGTCGAGGAAGGGAGGCGTTGCTATACAAGGCGGTCAGCCTGCTAGTATGTGGTCTGTGATGTCCCATAAATCTTCCTCTATCTTCTCCGTGGCGATGGCAGAAAGGGATGAGCTGCTCACCAACCCCCCTCTCCATCTCATTCACATGTCTATCTGCCTGTTATCCGTGCCCTTGAGCAAAGATTACTGAGGCCCTGCCTTTGATATATGACACATCATGTGCCACGACGTTTCATCCAATGAATTAACACACAGAAGAAGAAAAACAACCCCGCTGCCGTCCAGTTCCCGGAATTGCTCACAATTCCTTTTTGTGTGTGTGTGTGTGTGTGTGTGTGTGTGTGTGTTTGTCCTCGTTCATATTGTGGATAGGAGTATTACGGCTCGCCTGGTTATCTGACCTCTGTGGGACACGGCGGCGTATTATCTCCTGTGTGTCACCACCTGACATGTCACCACACAAGAAATGTTTAATTTGACTGCAGACGGTGGACGGGTTTATAATCCAGTAGATGTCACATCGTGTTACTTTAAAATGCACGGCCAGAGTCATTTCCTCTATTTGCCTGCGATCCCTCTCTCGGAGGTGATGATATTTAAAAATATTCCATCTTCATTTAATATAAAGCTGATAAAAAAATGATGCTGCCATTTGTTTATTGTTTCACAAATGCATAGAAACTGTGAAGCAGTGTATGATTGACACAATTAATCAGGGCCTCTTCTACACCACCGTATAACAACAGTACACTCTTACATTTATTATAGACGTTAAAACTAAAGAGGCTGTTGAATTTTGAAGTCTTCCCATAATTATAAATAACCAACCACGAAGCCTTTTAGGGAGGCAAAATAAAATGCACGGCTCAATATTCTGACAGCGATGATACAGGAGGTTGAGTAAACGCACGCTTCGTCTGGCTATAAACAAGAACTGAGTGGTTGTGTCTCCCTTCATTCATAAAAGCGGTCCATTAACAAGAGCAGAGTGTGATAAACCAATCACACTCTGCCGTGCCACTGGCGAACAGTAACCCGGCATATTTATTATGAGCCGTTCTGTCTGACGGAAGACATTTGCCTTTTAAATCTGGCTGTCTGACGTTCAATCTCATAAACAAGAAGTATATGTAGATACCTCGGCGGAGGAAATCATTGTTTTTTATTATAGCAGATTCATGCATAAAATATACTGCTTCAATAATATTTCATAAAGATGAAAACTCAAGATTGATTATTGTGGTTTTCACCAGCAACCACTGCACCCAATGAGGCTTGTATACAAATGCATGGCAGCCCTTAACTTTACTAACTAACTCCATTTTTATTTACATGAGTTCACTCCATCCTCATTTCCAGGGTTATTTTTTTCCATATACAGAAGACTGCATTTAAACTTTCGACAAACTCTGTCTCCAACAACTAACATTTGTATACTCCTAATTTACTCTGCCAGCTATGTCTGGTGCCTGGGTTACGCTGACCGCAAAAAGAAATGTCAAGTGAAAAAATGCATTGTGCAAAACATTGAATCATGTGTTAGTTGTTACGTGTGGATATTATCAGGAAGAGCAGATATAGTAGGGCCACAAATGAATGAATTCAAGCTGTCAAAGAACATTAATCAGATACTTTCAGCATCAACATGGACATAAAGGACATAAAGTCACCTCTAATGTACAACAATGCTCATTTTAGATTGTGAAATGCTTCTGAGTGAGCTAACTAGATTACGGTGCAAGTTTCAAACATATCTATTGACATTAAGTTTATAAAGCTCAGATTATTAACTATACAATAAACCATGGTATCAACACATGTTACAATTACACAGAAAAGTATGAGAATCTCCTAAAACATTTGAAACTAGAACGGGCACTCGGTAGAGCGCATACCTTCGCATATCACAAGATTGGGCATTGCATTATGAACATATAAATTGACTGCTATGGTAAAAAGTAAATGTTCAACTTTTCATGACCTTGACCTTTGACCCGGTCGATCCCAAAATCTAATCAAATGGTCCCCGGATAATAACCAATAATCCCACCAAATCTCATGCGATTCGGTTTAATACTTTTTGACTTATGCGAATAAAACGCACGCACGCATACAAATACACGGCAATCAAAACATTACCTTCCGCATTTTCAACGCGAAGGTAATAAGGTCAAAGCTTCCACAAGGAGCCGTACGACAACAGCCACGCACACACACACACACACACACACACACACACACACAAATGAAACAAGCCGCAGAGAGCTTCATTATAAACGCTGACAGAAAGCTGCTGTTGGACAAAATATGGCAAAAACCAAAAGGCACATGCAATGCAGCGGTAAAGTGCCTCTTCACAAACACAAATCTTATATCAGAATACTTTGTATCCCGCAGTGTTATTCTCTTTACAGTCGCGTCACCTGCCTCGTACCCTTCAGCCGTTTTGCTCGGAAGCTGTCACACACGCCAGGATAATATATGGCTGCACCAATGAGAACAGCTGTAGCCAATCTCCATCCACTCCCTCCTGGAGCCAGTACTGCCTGTCCAGCATAAAATAATACATCAGGATTAATTGATTTCCCGTCAGTCTCGTGAAAAATAAAATACATTCTCACGTCGCCCGTTTCCCGCAGCATTATAATTTTGTACATGGCAAGTAATTTAAGTTTTTTAATTATGCATGAGAATGGAAAAAAACATGACAAAGTGCGCTGTCGCCGAGCCCCAAGGCCACAGCTCTGGCCTTTTGTATGTGCTGAGACAACAAGAGCAGTAACTTCAGCACATAAATAATATATTTATGTATTTTTCGAGGCGACGCGCCTCCGTCTAAAAACTAGCACAAGATTCTGAGCGTCAAGGTTGAGGGCCGGCCATTTGTCTTTAAAAGTAATGACGTTCATTTGGAGCACATGAATCATCAAACATGCACTCGGAGGCCAAAAGTCAAGAGCAGGAAAGTCCGCTCCGATTCCCAGGCCGTGACAGAACAACAGATAGTGTGCTGAAAGAAACTCTGCAACACTGGAAGCAATTATGTGTTCCCTATGAATATAGCTGCATCAGAAGCAAAACGTATAAAAACAAAAAATCTGTTTACGGCCAAAGTGTACGGCCCTGTGCTCGTAAAAACAAAAAAAAGGCAGAGAAGTAAAAAGCCCCGCATTAAAGATTTTCGCTCAACAGCGTTTGTGCTCTGCTCCTTTCATTGTTCGCTTGGATTAATGAGCGGCGGAGAGAATGAGCGAGCATTTCCCTAAGTCAAGCTACACTAGAGCCAGAGATAGAGGCAAACAGGGTCATCAGTGGGACAGAGTCTTAAATCAGACCAAAGGCCGGCCCTGGTGTCAGCTCAGGACCGGAGGGGGAGGAAACTCCTCACAACAATGAGGAGGGGCCGACGGGAGGACTGTGTGTTGTGGATTTTTCTACCATTACCCGCTGGGCCCCGAAAAAAAAAGCAGCTGGACAGAAAGAAGCAACAGTATGAAAGGCCAGAGCACATGCCTCTGGGTCATGGGGGGGGGACTCTGGGTTATTCCCCCCAACTCACACGAATGGCACGAGTTTAACGAGGTAACGCATTTGGAGATGATTACAGGCTTTTGTTCATTCAAGAAAGCTTCAGAGAAGCTGCCGCAGTGATTTATTCGATAGCTGTTGTTTTCTCACCCCGAAGAACCGCTTCACATCTTCAAAACCGTCCAACTCTGAAAACGTCCCGCGGCTCAAATTACGACATATCGCGTCGCGAGACCCGTTCCGACATCGGAAAGCATTCGCAGCATAATGCCGCGGTATTTGATCTCCGATAAGTACAGCACATCTCCCGCGCTTGGCGTGACATCTGAAAGCATTTTGGGACTCTAACCATCCGTCGTGCGCTTGGAGAGACGCACGCATCATCTCTTCCCCCATCTCACTTGGATTTTTTTATCTTTGTAAACAGTTACAATCTACATGCAATGAAAAAGACACGCTCGTATCAAGAGTGCACCTTCCAGAGGATGAGAAGGATACGGTTGGACAAACAATCCGATATCCAAGGTTAAAAACACACAGATAATAAATCGCTCGGGTGTCATGTTCAATTTTCAGGACGACATTACCCGGTGTTATCCATAACAGGATTTAAATTGTTATCAGCGCGCCGAACAATCCACTTTGCGTCCGGCGAGCGTCCTGCCTCTAGTGATTCATAAGGAGGAAACAACTATCACATTTTCCAGCGTCCCACCGCAGCAAAAGGAAAACACCGGCGCACATGATGTACTTGGATGATTGGTTGAATAAATTGCTTCCATCCTGGCTGATGTTGACTCTCGTGTGGACGAGCGCTATCAGTTTTAATTGTCTTTCTTCCGTCAATCAGCCCACGTTTGAAACTCCTTCCTGCCGCTCTTGGAAAACAAGGCCGAGATAGATTAAGTTCAGTCGGAGACTTTTGTACAGAACTCTAAGAAGTTCACTGTTTTAGAAATGCTTCAAATATGGTGGAAGTTTATGAAGTTAGTCAAATTTAATCAGCAATTATTCATTTAGCTGACCAAATTTAATGAGTGCAATGTCAAATAAGTGTTACAGTTGTCCCATAACTAGCATCTTTAATAACAGGAAAACATGTTATTAAGGCATCTGCACTTAACATAAGCACACACTATCCGGACAACTAAATATCTTTATATACTGAATTATTTATACTTGACTTTTTATACATATACATACACACATATATATATATATATATACACACATATACATACATATACACACATATACATATATATATATACATATATACATATATGTATATATATATATATATATATACATATATATACACATATATATATGTACATATACTGCACAAGTCATACATTCATATTTACTAAACTTACACATCTAGCTTTGTGTATTTCCCCTTTACTGATAAGTTCAACAGAAGCGTTTCCCCATTATATTGATGACAAAATAATAAACAATTCATTTCCAAAACATCTACTAATAAAAATGATTTTTTTATCATAAATAACCTATTGTATGTACAGTAACAGCAGACCTATGCACACATTACTGATTTATATAAAATCTGTTTAATTATGAAAATGTGTATCTTGTGTTTGTCAGATAATGTTTGGAAAAGTTTAATTTTCTTCCTGCTGTGTTAATAAAATGTGTTTAACTTTAAAGATGTGCACCATTAGTCCGTCTGTATTATTACAGCTTGGTAACACTGTGACCCCTTTGATGGCATTTGGATAACAGCTTATTCCTCTCATACATATCTGGCACACATGCATGTATGAATGCAATAACAAAGCATAATAGGAGCATCGATTAAGTGAGAGCGATATACCTGCAGCCTACTTTTTACTTTGAGCGCCCTGACTTATTGATATACAATCCATCCAGCTTTTTCAGAATATCTGAAAACAATCAAAGTGCAGAGCAGCACAATGCTGAGGCATTAATCACGAAAGGCAGCACTTTATTTCACGGGACCACAGGATTGTTCCAACAGCTGCTAAGCATTCTGGTAAAGCGAATTATCTACGGCCGCGTAGCAGTAACGATGAGACGGAGCCATTACCATATCGACAGGCTCGGAGATGGATTATCCTCATCGATTACTTCATGGCCTGTTGATACGTATTGGTTTGAAACAGGAAGGGGGGGAAGATAAATGTGCTTGATGGTCCCACTCTGCAGCATCCTTGGAGGGAACAATCTACCAGATATATTTCTAACCCTCTGTAACCTTTTTTTTTTTTAAACCACAAACGGGTATCATGTTATTTTCAGCTTTTCATACACCGACGGCAAAATGGCCAGATGTAAAAAGATGGGGAGGTAAATAATCCGGATGATGAGCGACAGCAGAGAGAAAGTTCACATGTGTAAGACTTTGCGGCTGAACGCGGGCCGCTATGATTCATGTTGCACCTCCCTCCACCTGCACGTTTATCATACAACGGGTTTTTTCTTCTTTTCTTCTTCTTCCCCTCGCCACTCGGGCCTCTCGTCTTGCTCCCTCGCCAAGGTCAGCTGAAGGAAACGATACCGCTACACCACAAGATTTATGAGATTCACACTCCTGTTTTCTCCCTGTTTACAGAATACATTGACTCCCACCAAGGAGCTTCTTTCGTCCCCGGTGGTTTCCAAAGCAGGAGCCCATCTATTGGGTGTCACAGGGAGCACAAACCCAGCAGCGTGTCTCCTGTGACAGGTGCTAATTGAGAACCAAACACAGGTTGCATCCAGTCTAAACCTCAAAGCCTCTATTTGGCCTTCTGTTACCACACTGGCACGGATAACCTTGGACACGGATACAAAGACAAGAATACGAAAAATCATAAGATAACGTGTTAGAATACGAAGAAATGCGACAAAACTAAGCAAATCTGACCGGGTATGACTCTGAAAAGGCACTAATGTTTGTTTAAATGTCAGCGTGTAGATAAATGTCGTACATTAACACTTCCGGAGGTCTTAACTGCTGCCTGGGAATGTTTACAAGCTTTGTGTTTTAAAAGATATCTTAGACCACGAGAGGAATCTAAAAATCAGATTGGGAAAATATTCTGTTTTATTCCACTAATTACTCCATTAATGTTACTCTGTAAAGCTTTAGACCAGTACTGACGCTGTGGTGCACGGTTTTATGAGTGCATTCATTTCCTGCTGTTAGTTTCACACCATTTAAATCTTACACAGTCGGTGAGAATCTCCGGCCTACACACACCCGTCCACTATCCCGATCTCCAAACACACACACACTGTAGCCTCATTACACACTGTAAAGGGCACACTCCATCCTGCACAGGCGATGAATATTGTCATCGGGAGTAAATTGTGAGCTGCAGAATCACCAAATATGTATGTTTTTTTGTTTTTCTTACGGTCACATCCTCATCAAATTGAGAAGAAACCTAGAGCCTCAGCACAACCACACAATTGTTGTAATTAAACGTATAATTAGACACGTGAAAATACTTACGTTAGTTGACAATCAAAAGTTTGGGGTCACCCAGACAATTGTGTTTTATATGAAAACTCACAATTTTATTTATCAAGTGATTTGCGAAATGAATAGAAAATATAGTCAAGACATTGACATGGTTAGACAATGGGTTTTGTTTGAAATATTAATTGTGTTAAAGCTTAAAATGTCAAGCTCAAAGAAAGGCCAGTTTTAAAGCTTGTCTAACCAGCATAACCGTTTTCAGCCGCGCTAACTTAAAAAGGGTTTTCAAGGGTTTTATAACCCTCCGTTACTCTTCGAAGGAGATAACACAATGTACCATCAGAACACTGGAGATGGGCCTCCACACACCTGTGTAGATATTTCATTAAAAACCAGAAATGTCCACCTAGTCCACCACATTAACAAAGTTCCGATTAATTTAATGTTATCTTCATTCAAAGTACTTTACTTAAAAAAATACGGTAATTTCTAGGTGACCCAAAACTTTTGAAGGTGTGTATGGCCTTTAAAGTAAGAATGGTGAAAACAGAAATGAATCCTGCCCGGTAACAGATTAATCTTAGTTTAAAACATCTTAACTGGAATACACCGTGAGCTCAAACAGGTAGAACGTGTAAATAAAAACAAGTTTTATCATGAAACGAGATCTTCTGCGGTCAGATTAATTGGAAGTGAAGATCGAGGGGTGACTGGCCTTCACGCGTCCTTGGCGGCCCTAATGAAAGGATAGTGGATGGGTGCGAGTGCGTCGCCCCTCGTCGCTGACAGGGTGCCGCCCTGCCCCTTGCTCGGAGAGGACCGGGGCTTTAAATTGCTTCCATCTCTGAGACTCTGATTAATGAGAATAGTACTAATCGGAGTTCCTGAGGCCAACAGCATTAGTCTTAATCTTCTAGGCCCCATCCAGCAGCAACACTGACATTTAATGTAGTGCTAGTGCAACGGTAATGAGAATTCATTCCCCAACAAGGGAGCAAACTCTTAATGCTCCCACACAGGTCCTGGATTTGGGAAGGTTATTGGCCCTGAGATTCAGGGGTTATTAGTTTTCTTCAAGCCATGAGGTACCTAAAATATCTTGTGTTTTACAGTCTACTTTGAGGCAGGACAAATTCAACCGCGCTTGAGCACACAGGCGATTTAAAGCTACTTTACGCAACCTCGATGCAGTCTGGAGCAGCGCTGGAGAGGGAAGAGGGGAAATAAATTGGGAACTATTGTCATAAGATTATTAAGTCTTTAGGTCAGTGGTTCTCAAATGGGGGTCTGTGTACCCCTGGGGGTACGTGAAGGCACTCCAGGGGGTACGCAAGATTTTTTTCAGATCTATTTAAAATTAGTATTCATTAAAAAAATCCTTTAAAAATTGTTATTTAATAAATATTCAATAAAACACAAGTGTATGTTAATAAAATGTTTTTTTATTAAGTAGGCAATTTAATTTAATTATCCTAAAAACCCAGAGTCCCCCCCCATATCAAGATGGTTTCACCCAACGTGGAAAAAAACTGAACATTATGAGAAAATTAGATGCAAAACAATTCTGTCTATAATCCATTTAAGAAAAAAACACTAAACAATTGATTGAAAGATTTAATTGAATAATTTAGCCATTAACGGGCTATTTAAGTTGCAGCCGGAAAGTCCGGATGTGTTTAGTTGTGTGCAGCTTCACGTGAGAACATTTGCTCGCTTTGCCTATATTGAAAAAAGAGCAATCATAAAACAATTGTGTAAAATCAGGCTCTTTCAACCCCTTTCGACTGAATGAAAGCCGTTCTCTCGGTCGGCCACACCGCACACAGTCCTCCTGTGCGCAGTTAGCAGTAAGTAAATTGCTCTGGGACTTGTATCGCCGGAATGCCTTAGCAGGTAATTCCTCTCTGTCTTTCATTTTGTTTGTCTGTGTTAAGTTCCCACTCTGGCCCCATCCATTCTCACATCCAGTTCCCGGCTTTGTCCATCCATCAATGGGCGCACTTTGTCAGTGCTGACTTCATCCTGGCGGCTGCAATCACATCCGAACAGGGCCCGACTGCCACCGGGGAGCTTTTTCACCTCCCATCTGCATCTCCCCAATCTGCTGACGGGGGGCCCCTGACGTGCGGTGTTTTCTATTGCACAGGCAAGCAAAAAAACACGAACGCTGCACCTCATTTCTCCAGACCACTCCTAGCCTCGCGTTGGCAAAGAACGAGGGGGGAGGAGAGGGAGGGGGGGGGGGGTTGAGGTGAGATTGAGAGAGGCAGGGAGGTAAAGGGGAGGGGGGGACATTTTCAAGAGGAATTGGCTCTCGGGTCAGGCTACATCTCAATTTGCCTTTTCTTCTTAAATACATCGATAGACATCACGGGTAGAAAATGTATCACTAATTAAGGCTTGATAAGCAGCGAGTCAGCTGTACTTTGAAGAGAGAGAGAGAGGAGGAGAAGAAGAAGAAGAGTGGGAGGGAGTCGGCTATTCCATGCGGAGGTTTCAGTGGACTTTCTTATCATCCAAAGCTCCATGAAAGCATGAGAAAAGCCCACTTAGTGGATCTGAATCCTTTAAACAAACTACACAAAGAATCATTCTGTAAAGGTTCATCGTTAATTAGGGATGTAAATAATGATCGATGGCCGAGCGTCACTTGGAAAAACAGCAGAAATAAAGCGTTCACTTTACAAAGTGCTCCACTAAGGATTGTTGCAACTGTCCCGGTGGGATGCTGCAACATTTCAGCCGAGTCAAACTTTTTTCGACGGACAAGTCGCCGGAAAACTCTGATTGGCTGACCTCAACATGGCCATATCGCCTCAATACATGGGGAACAGAATCATGTGGGACGGAGTGGTTCACATAATTAATTAACTGGATAATTTTAACTACATTAACACGGATCAAAAAATAAACAAAAATATTTAGTAAACGGTGAGGAAAGAAAAGGGTATTGAACTGAATATTTGACTTATTTTTTGCCTGACAAATTAATTAACCGAGTAATTATTTGTACAAATGTTAAGCAGCAAAAGTCATACATAAAGTAATATTCAAGAGCATAATGTCAAAAACTTGACATTTAAATTCGACTCGGCAGATAACAGATTTGCATCTTAATGTTTTGTTCTTTGATCTTTAATAAACCATTTGATCTGTCAGACTCAGAGATCGTTTCACTAAATTGGAACTGAATCCAAAGTGCAACCAAAGCTAACTATGAAAACATCAACATGTTATATTACAGAACATAAGAGGAACAGTGGGAAGATATATCATGAACTAATTAGATAGACGGAGACAAATTCCCCACCACCGAAAAGGTTGATCTAATCCATAATCTGGGTTTTCTACAGCTATGTCAAAGAAACAAGGATGACACCAACATTGATCTTTACAGGGGGTATTCACAGAACTCCATGATTCAGACTCGTTTACATCAGGGAGCACTAATTAGACTGCGTTGGAGGGTTATTAATAGGCTGGACTTTCCAGAATGATCTTGTTATAAATGGGTCCTGTCAAGACTTTCCTCAACCTCCAAATGAGTATTCTCACTCCACTGCCCCCATCCCAAGAATCAGCACCAGCGCCGAATAACAAATTATTGCCATTAACTGTATTGTTAGTAATGATGCCCGAGAACAAACAAAAATCCATAAATAACAATTTGCCGTGGAAAAATGAGCCTTTAAAAAAGACAGATCCCAAAACCGAGTTGTGGTAAATGACATCCGAGGGCCCGGAGAGAAAGGGCGGCCGTTTGCTAAGAAGAAGGCAAAAGAGTAATGATTGATGCAAAATCTGATCCAGGGAATGAACATGTGGCTGCCTAGTGTTTCCCATGCAAGGGGTGTAATGTTATTTGCAGATTACGGTTTACTCCACACACACGGCCAAAACAAATCCTGCACCAAACACTCAGCCGAGTGGGCTCCGACAACAAAGTGGCTGCTGCTCACGTCGTTTACCCGGACACAAAGGCAATTCCTCATATTAATTAAGCGTTGTCACCAACACGCTCGCTCGCTCTCGCCGAGCACATGTCCGCAGCTCTGATATGTGGGCTAAGTGTTTTCCCTGATGCCTCACTCTCAGCCTGCTTTTCACATAAAGCCTCTGGTGGGAGCCGCTGTTTACGGAGTCAGTTCCACTTACGCAAATCCCCCTTCCGTGTAAACAATATCCACGGCGACTAAACAGAATCCAGCGCTGGGTGTATACGGCATGAAAAATGTTTATCCAATTAAGTGACATTTCAATAACATAATCCTAAAACCATGAAGGCTTTTAACAAGATAACATGACCTACAGAGAGGCAAGAGAGTCCCCCATTCTGTGAGATGGGGGCTTAATAAAATTGCGAAATATGGCCATAAATACTGCGAGTATAACCTTCCCAGTGGCTGATGCTGTTGGACACTGCATGTTTGTAACTATGAATTATATATTTATTTTTTTATTGGAAAGAAAATCAGCTATCTTTTGAAGCCGATTTATTTAATTGCTCAAAATGTGAAAATAAGAGTTTGGCAAGCTAGAAACCAGATTATCTTATTTTGAAATCCATTTGAGGAGTCAATAGTTCTACAATGAGTCCAAGCTAGTGCATCAAATTAATGGGCCGCGTAAAACCGAAGCCCCGTGTTACGTGCAGAAAACAAATATGAAGAAGAAGGTATCAAAATAATGAAAGATTGTTTATGTATCGTGGCATGAAATGGGAGGGTGTGTGAGAGAGGCTGCGGCGGGGAGAGGTGATGGTGACGGATGGACAGAACTGACAGTGCGGTATTCATCCTGCACGCTAGAGCGCACGTCCTGCTAGTGGCGGTCGACAGAGCAATAAATCACAGGCCCTCCATCCTGTATCTACAGCTTATTACATCCACCATGACAAATAAATAATAATCCCTGTCAGCACAGCCCTTTGCTCAAGGATTGAGTCTGAAAGCGTTTGCTCATCACTCGTATTCCTGAGTGAAAACACCTGAGCGGGGGAATTGAAAGCCATGGTTTACTGGCCCTCTGAAACTCTGAAAGACAGTGGAGGAAAAAGGCGCACAGCTGCCAAGGATGTGAAAACTATGAGCGGGTGCGGTGTAAAACAGAAACAAAATGTTACGCTGTTCAGCAATCACCATGGTTACGACTATTAGGATATTCTCAATATCCGATGTAGTTTTAACGGCTCCATCGAGACCGTCCAGGAGTGGAAGAAGTAGCTCGGTCCTTTACTTAAAGTAGCAATACAACGATGTACAAATACTTCATCCCAAAATATTTTTACTGCGGATACTACCATTTTAAACAAAACGACAGTATATAGAAGTATATCCAGCTGTGTTTAATCAAACTTATTGGAAATATGCAGAATGAACTCTTTCAGAGAATTATATTATTATATAACACACATTAACATGCAAGCAACATTTGTAGCTGACCGAGGAGAATAATCAATATTTTTTTTTTTTCTTGAAATATCTGCAACATGCATATTTTAGGAGACTAAAAACCTGTACTCGGGTTTAATGGAAGTTTGTTAGTTTAATTATCTGTGAAATAGTTTATATTCCACAACGACACACAATTAAAACCTGGGAAAGGATTTTAAAAGCTGTATGGGACATTTTAATTGTTAATCTTTGACACCATAAATGTAACTAAGTAAAAACCAAAGTGAACCCAGAATATAGCTTTTAATTTAACATATTTTACTTTGACTGTGTATGTAGTATAAAATCGCATACAATGCAAATGACCCTGCACCTCATAACATTGAATGAATCATATCTGGATGGATAAAATGTAAATACGCAAAGTACCTCAAAACTATATCTGAATAAATGTAAATTCATGACTGATGCAAAAAAAATACATACATATGTATGAAAATAAACAGGACAGAGGACATCAACGTGCGAGGGTGAAGTTTGAGCTAAATCAAATATAATTTTCTGTTTGGATAGATCCAGCAGTTATCTAATTGTCTAATCAATGCATGTGCAGAGCCGCCGGCTGTATTGTTCAGATCAATACAAATTGATTTACACGTGTCTGCAGAGAAACACATCCTCCTCGCTGCTCGTCTCCTTCTGCACCTCCCTTCACATTTAGAGGACATTTGGCGTAAAGCTCATTTCAGGCTTTTGTCCCCCATGCCCTCGTGTTTCTATAAATTCTATAAGACCATTTAATCTTCCTTAGATGAGGAACCATTTACTTTGCACTGTCCTTCAATAAAAATTAAAAGCTCCCATAAAAACCGGAGCCAGTGGAACACCCTCGATTAAAATCGAAGCGCGCTGTACCTTCAAAAAGCAGAGCCCTCGACACTTCACGGACCGGTTTTATTTTGACATTTGTGGATGACTTGAAGTGTTAAAAAGAAGATAAAAGGACATAATGAGATGAGATGAGAGCCTGCCATCGTAAAGGTTAGTGAACTGTAAATGGAGCTCTCCGCCTGCCCTCGTAATAGGTGTAAAATTGTAAACACGCTCGAGGATGTGAGAGTACGTCCTGCTGCTCCTTTCGGGAACGCATAAACATCCATCGTAGAATCGCTCGGCCATGGTTAATCATGAGTACTTGATCACACTGATCTCTGAGAGGGAATAAGGAGCTCATCATTGCGGTCTCATAACACGGACAGTCACCATAAAATGTTGCTTTCATACACACAAGGCTCATTATAATCCAAATTAAGTAACCTCATCCCCAGGGCAGCGGTTGGATCGTCGGAAAAAATACCAAACTACTTTTGTTTAACCTCGATGGAAAACGTCACGAGGTCAAGGAAAGACGTGACGGAGAATGCTGAAGGACTTAAGAGAGAATCCAACAGCCTTTACACTAGGCGGCGTGATTATGTGACGGTGGATGTTATTGACGTGGGTCCGCCGTGGTGCTGCCCCGAGGGTTATTTCGTTCCCTTTTGTAAAGGAAAGTCCAGCTTAAGGAGAGAAGAGAGGAATTAAAGTGCTTTTCCTAAGAGGATTCTCCGAGCTCTCAGAGTATCACTGAAATACTTTTGGGCAATTTCCCTCAGTGAGGAATCTTCCTTTCACAACGGAAGAAATATGTTTTAAAAAGAGTAATATGCCGCCTGTGGGTGAAAGATGGTACTGCGTGCTTCCGAGCAAATAAACCCAATACATACAATACTTCTATAAGTCTCCAATATCTAAATAAGTACTAAAACAATTTGCCTATTAGGCAGAAAATGTATTATGATATTTTTAAACTGCCCTCTCTACTTCGGCCGTGGTTTGAGCTAAATGCTAACATTAGCATGCCAACATGCTGATGATGATCCACTATGTCCACCGTCTTAGTTGTGCGTGTTAGCGCGATTACATTATCTAATTGTACCTAAAATGCAACTTAAGATGTCATTCATTTCGTCACAAGCAAAAGTATTACATTTAAATCTTGACTTGATGATGGCCAGAGATGAAAAGCCCAAACTAAATGTATAGTAATTTATTGTGAAGAATATGTGTACCTAAGACAATTCATTTAGTTTCTATTCTTTACTATACAAAGAGACACTTGGTTAAAATGTCAAAACGCTACTTGTTTCTGTGAGGATTTGCTGCTTTTCTGTGTTTTATTGCATTGCAAATTGAATCTCTTTCAGCATGGAAGATCATCCTTGACCTTGGGAACAGATATCTGAGATTATATACGTTCTCAACATTGTGATCGTATCCCACAGCAATTCCCAGATAGAACCGTAGCCTCCTGGAGCTTGAATTGCAATGTTTATATCTGTTTGTCTTGCATTACACCAACTATCTAGATCTAATTTAATCCAAGAAGAATAAGTGTAGTTGACAAAGTCCACCTTTCAAGTTCGGTTTGTTTAGTTTTTTGCCCCGAGTTAAACCAATAAGACACCTATAAAAAGACAGCGCCCGATTAACATGTTTTTGGGAAACACTAAATCCTTCCCAAATGAATACCTTGGCTGAACTCGTGGGAATTCCACACAATAATAGTTGGCCTGTGTTTGACACATACGAGTCCGTTGCTTTATATCCATTTCAATTTGTTCCTCTTGTTGGACATAAATAAATCATCTCAGATTGTACATCTAATGTGTGACATTTGAGGATTCCTTAAATCCTATTTCACACAATACGCTGAATCCAATTCATTTTCCAATTGACTCTTGTGAGATGGACAGAGCATGCAAGCACATGGGAATACAGATGAAAAATAGCCTCTTGGCTAACTCTGGCACATTTACAGAAATGTTTTTTATCAATGTGCGTCCCTTATTAAATAAACCATATTAAGAAAAAGAAAAACCAGGGTTCTTACACATTTTGACCGATGGATTTCCAGGACTTTAAACCAAATGTCCATGACCAAACTGAAATCTCGGTGAAAACATGAAAAATGTAAAACATTGTGCATATTGAGAGTGTACGCCGGCTTATATTTTGAGCGCTTTTCTTTAAAAAAAAAAAAATCATATTAATTAAGTCAAACTCCGAGTAAATGAAAATGTGATAACACATTCCCATGACTTTTCCAAAACTTTTATGATTTAAGTTTTTTCCATGACTTTTCCAGGCCTGGAAAAGACCATTTTTAAATTCCATGACTTTTCCAGGTTTTCCATGACCGTACGAACCCTGTGGCTTGGAGAAGCCTCAGAAGACGTGGTTTTCCACTGCTTGCCCAGTTACGTTAAGGAGGTCGTGAGTTCACGCTCCACTCCTCAACTCTCCAGGCTGGGTTTTGAACTCCTGACCCAAAGTAGGGGGGGAGGTCCTCCTTGCACAGTAGCTGCATTTACAAATGCATGCCGACGCCATGCCAGCAAAGCAGAAGCGAGAGGAGTCTGATAACATCTCGCTTTAGAGGGAGCCGCTCGGCCAGCCCTTTGTATTTATGGGTAAGTCTCGTGGTTACCCCCGACCATAAATCATGTTAATTGGTTTACTGATAAAATGTCTGTCAGGCCCCATTCACATCGTGCTGTGGCACCGCCAGTTACTGTTTAATCTTTGTCCTGCAATAGTTCATCTGTTTAACTGACTGGAGGTAAGAAGGAGTGGAGGAGGGAGTTATTCTCCATATCACAGCACTGCACAGTGTGATGCTAATTCCAGCCACCACTTGGCTTGAATGATAAATGATGTAGCTTTCGCTGAGAAACAATCGACAACCAGGGTTAACAAATCAGTAGATAACCTTTTCAGGTCATTAGATGTAATTTTTTCCAATTAAAATCCATTTATTGCAACAAAAACAATCCTCTAATTGCTATGCACCACGCATTTCTCATCAGAACACCGAGAGGTTGCTCTGTGATTTGCGCTTAAAGACAATTTCTCATTCTTCGGGGCTCGTGGTGACAAATAAAACTCATCTGAAAGGATGCCTGGGTTGAGAATTCTCAGTAAATTGTATCGACTTTCTGGCAAGGACATCGAAGCCCACAGGACTAAACTCTCCCTCGTCAACAGATAGACCACACGCAGACGCTCATTTACCTGTCAGATTAACATTAGGAGTGACTGTGCTCCTGGCCATATGGCAAGAACCCAGGAACAGGACTCCAAGAAAGAACTATTCGTCTCTGAAAATGTCACCGCTCGTTAATTCACAAAAATCAAGACGCATTAGCAAACAAAGCGTTGGAAGATTTATTTTTTATCTTTCCAGAACAAAAATACGTTCTGGTTACAGTGGACGACAATTTAGGTTTCACTGTGAAACTTTATTTAAAACGCAATAAAAAAAGCAGCTGTGCTGATAATTCATAAATGCAGATGATTAAATATAAGTAACTTTCGAAGAGCTGAGGCAATGCCATACAACGTACTCTTGTTTGTCTGGCGTTGATCTTTGCATGATTAATGGTTCGAAAGGATCCAGAAAAAAGGTCAAATGCAGAGTTGGGGATGGAGCAGCTACGCGGGGTAATTAAGACAAACATGATTAATAACCCCAAGCTGCCACTGTGTTCTGTAAACAAGATGCAGCCAGATGGGATGCATATTTTGTATATTGTACATTAGTTTCCCAGAACATAAGGTCACACGGCTATTCATCGCACTTTGAAATAAGCCCAATATTAATGTTATTAAAACACTGTAATAGCTTGTGATGTATGATGAGTGCATTAATGTAAGAAACTTTATACCTCATTTAAGCTGCATAAGCCGTCTGCAAATGGCATTAAATCAATGACTACAGTAATGGAATAGAAAAGTCGTTGATCCTAATTGCTCCTCCGCTTTATTATCTCTAGAATATGAGCCGTGGATACCACAAGTACAGTATAATAGCTTCATCACAGAGACTTTCGAGACAAGCTGTGATTAGGGGTCCTGACTGAGAGGGGGAAAAGTCTCCCACTCTTATTCAATCCATTATCCCGCCTCCTCTCCTCTCCGTCGGCCCACCAGTGTGACTGACAGTACAGAGGGATCAGGTCCAGCTTCAAGGGAAAGCAGGGAGACAGGTGTCAAAATGGTCCAGCAAGCAAATCTAACCCTCGCTAATCAGCCCTGTTGTTCCACTACAATCCATGTCTAGTCCGCAGCTCTCATTCCGTATGAAAAACAATTACGCCGGTTTGAAGTTGAACACGCACTTACTCACCTGTCTCTTCTGATAAGTGTAAAGACGGAGCAGAGGGGAGGGGGGGAGGGCAGGAGGGAGCGGACGGAGAGGATATCGTTTTTCCAGGCGTCCCAAAACAAAAGGGCTACAGAGATGCGTTGGATGCTTCAATAACGCTTCAACGGAAGACTATATCTGGATTAAAACACAGATTATCACTTCAGTGGCTCTTAAATAGCTCTTATTATGGTACTTTTGTAGTTCGACTATGTTTCATAAATGTTACTTTCTGTATTCTTGTTGTTCTTAGTTTGTATTCTAGGTTGAAATGCACTTATTGTAAGTCGCTTTGGATAAAAGCATCTGCTAAATGACATGTAATGTAAATAATGTAATGTAAAGACACAACATCGAAAATTGCCAAACCAAGGTATGTTAGGAAACTTAAAGGATGAAATTTTTTTTTTTTGATTAAAGCAAAAGTCTGGAGGCATTAGCTCCATGTTTTGTTTTCCAGTTAATACGATTTTTTTAAACATTTATTACAATTTGTTTAACTCACTAACTTATTAAAGTAACTAACTACCAATTGAGCTTTGTTGAATTAAACCAAAATCTGGCAAATGTGTTATTTTCCAGTAACCACTGATTCATTTGCAAGTGAAACGTTTTTTCTACGTGTTGAACCACGGTTACTATTTTAAATGCTTGAATTTATATATTTTAGATTTAGGACCCACTTCACATTGATAAATTAGTGCCCTGAAACCACAGTTATCTATGACCTAATGTTCTATCACTTTTCAACTAAATGAAGCTCTAATAAAAGTATTAGACTGCAGTCTTGGCCGACGCATTCTCAGAAAACTTTACTAAACCACGAGGTTAATTAACTCTTGATATCCGGGAGCTCGTCGCTTTCCTTTAAAAGACAATCGCTCCAAACAGGAGGGGAGGACATGTGAGCTTCAAAGGAACCGGGATGGACAAGGCACCACACACTCATGTATTGAAATAATAGCTGACAAAGATCCTCAGCATTGGTGTCAGTTTAATGCTCAGTGGCACCAAAAGCAGCGCCACTACCAGAGCCTCTGCTTTAATCCGTGGTGATGGGCCTGGGACTCTCTGCGGGCCGAGGAGGCCCACCGATGCGGTCGGCAGTCGGCCCGAATGCACCGGCTCGATGGGAGACGAGCGAGGGGGAGCGACGGCAGCCAATGGCCGCGTGCTGAAGTACGACCGCAGTGACAGTCAGCAGCTGCGAGAACTTTCATTCCCACTCAGCGGGAGTCAGGAAGCAAAGGAAGAGCGTCTGAGCGGTTTGAGGGAGGAGTTTCGCAGCGGCGTGATCACATGACGACTATACGCGTAAACCTCTGCAAGTGGCTGCCGGGGGACGCTCACGGATGTAACTGACAATTCATTTCCTAATTATCTTAGCATTGAAAATGCGGAAGGTAATGTTTTGATCGCCGTGTATTTGTATGCGTTTGTGTGTGTTATTCGCCTAAGTAAAAAAGTATGACATTTGGTGGGGTGATTGGTTATTATCCGGGGACCATTTGATTTGATTTTGGGATCGATCGGGTCAAAGGTCAAGGTCATGAAAAAGTTCCAAATCTTCTTGAGTCGCAGGAAATTTGGGATTAGATTTTGGGATCGATCGGTTCAAAGGTCAAGATCTCAAAATCTTCTTTTTACCATAACGCGGGAGATTTGTATCCAATTGGCATGCAACCAATGCCAAAATGTTCATAATTCAATGCCCAATCTTGTGATATGCGAAGGGATGCGCTCTACTGAGTGCCCGTTCTAGTTTTGTTTTTTTTTTTTTTTATTTGTAATAAATAAGTCCGACACAAAAAGATATTCCATTCACAGATATATAATAAACATTTGAGAAGCCCAAACCAGGATATATGTCTTTTATTGGTTTGATTGATTTTGAAGGACCTGAATGATAAATTGAATCAAATCAAATTGGTTGTGAGTTGACTACTTACACCTTGAACAAATTGTACTCAACTGCCTGAAATTGGCTTGGCATGGAAAATCTCAAACAAATTTGATCATAGCGTCTCCCAAAGACTTTCCGGTATTGGACTGTTTTTATTCATAAACCCAAAACGTTTGTAACTCCTCATCCTCTGAATCACTCACTTTGACAGACATTGATAGTGTTGAATGATCCACCAGCCCCGTTCAGCACTACTTACAGTATATGGTTATAAAATCGTAACAAATTGCAGTTGACAACACTGGATAAAGACCAATAAAAAAACGCCACAACTCCCTGCGTGGGATGGCTTCACTTTCAGGGTCAGTAGACTTTCCCGAGTAACAAGCCGAGCATATGCCGCAGCGGGTCCCCTTATGTCCCAAGAAAGACCCAATTAATTCATCAATCTGTACACCTCTGTCACCGCCTCGCGCATTTCAGCCGCGTGCCAGCAGAGCTCTATCTATTACCGGCCAGGTTGTTCCGCTCTTCCCTTCAGCCCGCTTGCCAAACGGCCAGCCAGGGTGGCTGCTGGGTAATTACACATTGTCTTGACACACATGATTGTTTTCCTAGCAGTATATTACTACATTAGTACTTCCCAATATGCAGATTTTTTTTTAAATGTCACTTCTTTTTTTTTTCAACTCAGTCCAATCTCGACTCGTCTGTATATCATAACAATCATTAATAACTGTCAGTTTCCCGGCATCAGTTCAGCACTCGGACTGCCTCATTAGCATGGCCCAGCATTTGTTCTGCGCAGAGGCTGATTATTTTCTACAACAGGCCAGGCCAATTACTTTAGTGAAATGGTATCACATAAATCAAAACTTAACAAGGTGGCAAATCTGAAGTTATCCGATTCTGAGAGACACTGTAACTAATATGTCACTGTCATAAGAGCACTCTGCAGGTAAGCCGCCGCCATCGTAAATGCATCATCCCACAGGATCTCAGAGATTACCATATTCAGAAAAGTGGGAACACGAGTGATGTGAAAACGTAAAGGCTAGAGTTCAAGCGGGTGAGCTTTGGGGTAGGCGAGAAGGGGGAGTGGCTTAAAAAGAGACCGGCCCCCCGCTGTAATGTCTTTTCAGGCCATATAACACGCTGGCTTTCTCCTGCAACTCAGACCTCTCCTTTAACTCTTTCTCCGATGATGTTCATCCATCACGTCGTGGCAGCTACATCAGACCAACAACAAACATGCAAACCCAGCAATCTTAAATATGCTGACGCCACGCGCCGGCACAAACATACAGACCACTTTAGCTCTGAGTGGCTTTTTTTCTCTGTTTAAACTAGATTTTCCATCTGCTGGGAATTCCCACAACCCGGAATGTGTGATAAAGTACACTTGTCCGTTAGCCTCCGACACAAGAGCAATTGCAGAAGCTGTGTAAATGGGTTTCTGTTTGTTTGCCCTTGTTTCTTCCACCTCCAACTCACAGTGGCTACAGTATGCGCTGCGCCGCGGCCGGTATTTAATCGGCGTTGCTTAGAGAGGGATTACCTCTCACTAAAACATTCACCTCATCTTGATGTTATTTGCTCCATTTGTTTTCCACTGTCTGCCGCACCGCCTCTGCTCATTCCTCATTTTTAAGTGAGGATTGAGGACAGATGGACGCAAACTCAAAGTTTCTGATCTTTAGCAGAAGTTATGGAGGGTTATCTTTGGCTGTATATCTCCGCTCTGGCTGCGCTCCCCCGGTGATGAAGGATTAACCACCGCAGCTGTCTCTTCCCCAGTATGATGCAGTGCACTGCTCCCCTACACGACAGCATCACTTAATCTTAATGTCCGCTTCTCCAGAGCGGCCGCACAGGACAAAGCCAATCAGCATCACATGCCATGGGGATGGACCTACAGCTTGGCCCTGGAGTTTCTCACCCTCGCAGGCCTATTCATCAACTTCAGCCACACCAATCCCAGAGTTCTCCTCTTGCAAACCACAGCTGAGCCGGCCAGTGATGTATAGGATGATGAAGGAAAAGGGGGGACTGGCACGCGCAGGAGAACACTTATCAGATTGCACATTATGCACTGCTTTGTGTTCCTGGGGAGGAAAAAGAAAGAGGGAACAGAAGTAATGAATGCACTCAGCCGAGACCACCTATTTGCTGTGTTTAAAGAGATATCTGCTCAATAGTGGTCCAGCATTAAGGATGGGGGAGATCTAGAATAATGATCACTGTTCATTTAGATAAATTGCACTCAGGAAATCCATTTGTAAAGATCTGAATTCAGCTGGAAGCAGAGTAGGCCATACTTCATTTGTTCAGCATCCTCCCAGTAGCCATTACTGTAGTGTGCAGGACGTGCATGCATAGCTATACGGGCAAAGGTAGCCCATAATCTCATACAGATTACAGTCTTTAGGATATGGAAACGCACACAAAGGCCAAAAGAGAAACGTTACTCATCGACTTGAAAGAAAGAACACGCTCCTTTTCTCGCCGTATCGTGTCAAACCTGTCAGACCTTTAAAAGCGGAATATAAATCAAGACACCTGCACATCGGGGGGTTCATGCAAAGTGAAGCCGATGTAAATCATTCAGAGGAATAGTCACGCAATACCAAAGAACAAAGTATGAGCAGATACGGCTAATCCTCTAAAGTCAAAGAAGTTTGATCGCGAGATAACAAAATGAACGATATCGCCGGCGTATCGTGACCCAGCCTCATAATGTAAAATTATGCAAAATAATATCATGATGATAGCCTTCCTGTAGCAATGCGAGTACTTTGCCAACACCAGCCATCAACCTCTGTTCTGAACCCGATAATAAAGAGATGACACTTTTATGATACCATAATTAACAGCGCTCTAGGATGAAATTAAATCAATATGCCCATCTAATATCATTTTCTCTAGTTATGCAAATCAAACATTCAAAGCCCTGGGAAAGTGATATGAATTGCTTTCACATTTCAGTTCACACATATTATCATATCAGACCTCTTGGGTTTGATGACATGGAGGACGGGGGAGAGACTTAACGATGTGAAGGCTGAGCGAAAGAAAAGAGAGCTACGCTGACTGCTGATTAGCTCGCGGAGACAAGAGGATGATAATGTGAGCGCTAAGATTAAAACAATTCCACTTATTTCTAAGATAAAGTACTACATCAGACCATAGTTGTTGTAGATTAAAGGATTTTTTGGAAAAAAACAGTTCGAATTAAACACCTCTGCAGAGGAGGGCCAAAATGTCTGCGATGCAATAATGAGATAAATTACAGCTTTTAATTCCCCAGAACACATGCTTGCACCCTTTTTTTAGCATCCCTGCATCCCTGCAATGGGAGACGCAGTGAAAGTATACGGCCTCTCCCTTTATGGATATGAGACAAAAGGGAGGCGGTGATGGCCGGGCTCAGACGAGGCGAGCGGCGGCGGAGGGGGGAGTCTAATGGCCGTGATTAATGACAATGGGCCAGAGGAGAGCTGGGACACAGGCGCTACATATATCATCCCTTCTCATCAGTCTATGCACCTCTGTGGCCCTCTTCTCTGCAAAACCGGCACACTACTGTAAGACAAAGAAGAAGCAACCGCCTCGCCCGCCTCTCAGCCGGCATGCTTGGCGTCCGATTCGCTGCGGTCCTCGTAGAAAATGACAAGTAGAGTAAGATGTAATGAGTTAAGGGAAGATGTCTGCGTGTGATCACTCTTGGTTTTTTTTCACGAACGGAGCACTTCCTGTGCTTAAGTCGCATTTCCAAGGTCTAATCTTCCATATGGAGAGAGATGAGTTATTGGCTATTTATGAATAGAGGTGATGATGAATGGCGCTGCATTTATCTGCATAAGTAACTCCAAGGGCTGGCACGGAGGTTCAGGCGGCTATAATAAACATAGTTTGCACTCAGGGGCAGCTCCTTATTTATGAGGCTCTGTGAATAGACATTATGTGGCCATCATCAGTTCCTCTCCTTCCCTTGAGAAGAGGACAGGAAATAGCTCCTATGTGTAAGATATTTTTACAGTTTAAGCCAGTCAGACCGGCCTCAACACCATTGCTTTAATCAAGTCTACACAGGGTTTAGTTATGACCAATTAATGGACTATTCATATGGGAATTCTAACACTCTAAGGGACTTAGGGTTTTAATTAGGGGGCACCTTATTGGATCCTTGTTAAAGCGTTCAACTTTCTGAAAACATAGCAAATTAATCCCCAATTAACACTACTGGCAGATTTACTCATTATGAAACTACTTCGGAGAATAACTCGTATGTAAAGGTTTAAGCTTTATTCTAAGAGGGGAACATGGTGTCCGTATCCTGCAGGGCCCAAACAAGTTCAGCTTACTCCTGACCTCTACTCCTCTTCTCTTATAACGTCTCAGAGCAAGCTGAGACCTGCTTTATGAGGCTGATTTATGACTAAATTACTCATCTTTTACCCAAACCTGCGCACCTGAGCTGTCCTTTTAACACTTATACGTGACAAGCATGCTGTGAATTGCTTTACAGATTCCCTACACTCCTGAAATGGCAAATCCCGTCTGAAGAATGAATAGCCAGGGGATCAATACCAATACAGAATAAAAGGAAACTGCACATCTGCAGCATCCAGATGTCTTTTCTAGCACTTCAGGTTATCAGCTAGGGATGTTGGAATTTGTAAAAACTGTGAATGTGTCCGAGTTTCTCTTTTTTTTATTAACCGAGTGATTTTTATATTGATCTGCCGCAAATTCGAACCCAAAATGGGTTGCTACTTTTCTTACACACAGCAGCAACGATATATTAGAGAAAGCATTGTTCAAGTAAGTCTACAAATAGTAAATTGTTCTGCTTTTCATTCTGGAGATCCTCTAGTCTAGGTCAATATTGTCTAGCATTACGATGATTTTGAATTTATGCACCAAAGCACTCCCAGTAGGAATTCATTTTGTATTAATTTTTTCTCTGACAACAATTGTTTTAAGTAAAGGCTGCTTCAAAGCTCTTCTTTCTTTTTTGATTAGTTTTGCAAAGCAACCCGCAGGTTCGTCATTTCTCCCGTCATCTGCGTCTCAAAAACGTTTGCTACTGGCAATAGTTAGAATTTAGTTTCCCCCCCCCCACCCCCTTTAACTTCGCCTACTTTCTTCTTATTAAATGCTGGATGCACAAACAAGGCATCTTGTGAGAAACAAGGCGCCTTTTGTCTTACCAACTGTTTTGGCTTATTTTCCACGGGTGTTGCTTATAATTAATATCTCAGCAGCGCCGGGGGTTGTCATTTTTCAAATGGTTTTCCTGGAAATGTTCTACACCTCTTAATGGCCCTGCTAATGCTGTAGCTGTCATGTCTTGGACAGCTGCACTTTTACAAGACAAACTCAGCTGTGCCACGGGCCTCTCTGTGGACTTACTCACTCAAAGGCTTAGAGGCTGGTGCTGCCAGCTGGTGATAGTACACATAACATTTGATTAATCCTTACCTTGTGCACATGACTGGCGGGTCACCTTCCAATGGTGTCCCTGGTGTGCCGAATATTTTTGCCATTTTGTGATAGATGACAGATTGGCCCCAGATACAAATGACACCAGATGACCACTTACATGTGGCCTCCAGTGTGTCGGGGCAGTGAGCTAATAATATTTAGATAAAGCGGATTACACTTTAATGATATAAATGATATAATACAACATTATTTAGCATTGGTTTGACAACACAAATGTGGGTTTTGTACCTGAGCAGATTATAAACATAGAAAATCTTTCAAGGAGCATTCACATGTCTGTTACCCAACAGGGGACCGAGACAAATACAGAGGGATCAACAAATACATCTAAAGGGGTCACAAAAAGACAAACCAGATGAGAAATAGTTAGAATAATTTTGGTTTACTTTGATTATTTTTCACACATCGTTCACAAAATGTGACTTTCTTTCTGAGAGTTGGATAAGAATATTAATACCACTTTCAATGTGTGTACGTTAAATCTAAAGCTTGAGCTAGCAGGCGATTGGCTTAATTTAGAAAAACATAAAAGAATTAAAAAAATAAAAAAAAATCAGGTGGAAACTTCTGTCCAAAGGAAACATAATCCTACTCCAGTACCCCAAACAAATAATGTTATATCTTTATCCAGGCCCGGTTGGAAAAGTCAGAGTGCTACCTGGACGAGGGCCAACATATTTAAATTTAAATATTTAAAGAGGATATTTTCAAAAACACATTTGATTCAGCTCAACAACTTAAAAAGATTAAAAATAATATGAAAGAATTGAGAAAATCTTTAAAATCAGTTTTTAATTAATAATCAGTCTTCCATTCTTTACTCAAACAACATGTTCTCACCAAACAAAAAACAGATCCAATAAATCTCAATACGCACTAAAACTACATTTTAAAAGTTAATAAAAGTTGAGAAAACAATGATGCTAATGTTGATTTGTGACCATTTTACCCTTTGTGAACCTATTTGCCTTCTAACTGTTCTCTTTGATTTAGCATTAACCAATATATGTGGCATGTTCACATGCAACCTTGAAGAAAGCTCAGCTAACATTCCTCCATTACAGAACACAGAACACAAAGGATCCACAGAAGTCAAGATGTGCCCGTCACGATAAGTAAATCAACCGTGATGTGTGATATAATCACTGGGGAAGCACAAGTGCTGCTATTTCCTCCATTTCAAACACTATCTCTCTATTCCTTTCCTGAAAGCAGATATTGTTGTTTCGAGATGCTTATCATAATTCATGAGAGTTCAACTCGAGTTCAGGACAAACACTTCATCCGCTCGTTAGTTCCTAATAAGACGACACGGCACAGATAAAGCCACTGTTTGGACATGTGGATCATGCATGCACTGCGGGTATGACTAGTGGTGAGATGATGGATACAACGAATTCATTGTAACACCCAGGACTAGCTTGAGGTTAGGCGACCGTGTAATAGTGATTAGCGTAGAGCAACGAGTCGGTCACAGGACATAACATGCCGAAACACAACAAGTTTGCATGAAAGGACACATGCCTTGAACACCTTTAAAATGTCCCCTCTTGGGGTTTAAGCTAACGCTTACAAACTGCAAGCCAGAGTTATTTTGCGTCTCTATCTTTGTTTGAAGCACAGCAGGACGGTGGCCCTTCAGCCCCCATTTTGCCAGAAGCTTAGACCTTGTTGTTTGATGAGGGCTTATCCCTCAGCTGACATTATCGCTGGACAGGCCTCTGACTGTGCCAAAAGAACAAGCTACGCGAAGGATTAGCCTGCACACTCGCGCTAATGCAGTCAAACTGTCAGAGAGATCAAAGCCACTCACTCCAGATTAAGACCAATTAAAGTAGGTGGCCCTACACAAATTAATAGCTGGAGCTCTCACCTGTTAAAAGGAGGAAAAACAGCGAGGGGCTTTGTTCTCTCATTTGAAGTGAGAACATGTCTAGTTTGTATTGTTGTCAGTCAGTTATGTGTTATGGCAAGCAGTCAGCAAACAAAATCATTTGTTTCATGAGGTTATGTAAATCTAAATGTGTTTATTACACGGCAGTTTCACCCACATGAACTCAAACCATCGGAAGTGAGCCGCTATGTCCAAATGCTAACATGACAGTTGTGATTGCTGACTTTAATGGAGCAATTTAAAATAATTGGCACTTTGCTTGAAGGCCACCTTCCCATTATTAGGACTTTGATTTGGCTTTTACAGGGCTGTACGTTCTATTGCAGAGTGCACATACCCTGTAGAGCTGGAGCAGCTGCCAAAGCCAAAATGTACGCTTATTTTCTCTTTAAAAGGGTTGGTTCAAACGAATCCCCGAGAAGACGTAAGATCCTCGAATGGTTTCTATCCACGCAGATAGTTGTGTACGTTTTGTTTTTATATGCCACGGTCTCAAGATATCACGGTCTGAGTTTTCTGACGACACCAGTACAATGGAGGTAAAATAAAACGGTATTTGTGATGCTAAAACTGAAAACTAGGACCTCTGATAACAACTTTCCTAAAACTACATTCTACAGATTTACAATTTTGCAAATTCAGAAAAAAAAAAGAGTCTTTCTCCTCCATTATGTTTTTGCAGATATGTCCAAACTACAGTAAAACCAAAAGCTTGATACAACTAGGGCTAATGTAGGCAATATGTTTTTGGTAATATACCCTTTATGGTTTAGTCCTAAAATCTAAATGAACATTCACATACGCATTTCCTGCCAGCATTGGAATAACAGGACAAAGAGATGACTTTGTGTTGAGCCTGTTGTCGAGCAGAAGGGGTTAACGGTCTCAGTTATTACAGTAATGTGAACATCTCAGACTGAGGCATCTGAACCACAGCTGGTCAGATAGGCTGTGGGTCATCTGAGGGCCAACCGAGGCTCCACTGATCAAGGCCTCTGCTCTCGACAGGGGGATGAATGATGACTGCAGAGTAAATGCCAAAACTATAAATTTCATCCCACACTGACCCAAAGCTCCTCTAAAGTGTATTTACATTTTCACATAGCATCTACCCTCAAACGTCAATGTCGAAGGATCTCAACGCAGGGTGAATTAGTGATTGCAGTGCGTGCGCTGTAAAACACACATTGCCAGGAAAGCTTATTTCACTCCGACATGTCCGTTGTGAGCGCGGCTGAAGAGCAAACCGAAACGATCTTTCATCAACATGTCTTTTCTCGTTACTCGTTCTGACTCTCGCTTTCGACTCGATCCAGAAGAGTTGAGTACAACCGGGTGCGGTGTCAAATACAGTCTCATCAAATACAGCCATGTGCCGTCAATTCCGAATTCTAATGGGTGAATTGTGCTATTTTTTTATATTAAAATCCGAAGCCAGACACATTTTTATATGTGGAAAATAAATAAATAAGCTCAGCGCCCCGTGGTTAACTTTCCAAAGAGCTCCGTTTGATGTGGAGGCCTAGAGTCAACTGTGTTTGGACAGTCATGGGGTGGAGCTGCCAGGCTTTTAACTGCTCCAGAGAAACAGCCCACCACAGAGAAGCACATAGGAGTCCCTCTGTCCTTAGGGAGGACACACACTATCAACTGAGAGAATGAGAGAGAGGAGAACCACGGTGGGAGTTGCTCCTGCAAAGGCCTGGAGGTTAACATAAAAAAGCAGCTAAAACCGCCCTGAAGACATCTGCAGCCAGATTCTCCAAACGCATGTCTTCAAGTCTACACTGCAAAGCTGAAAGATGAATAATATATCTTTTATTCAAAACATTTCATTTCAAACACTTGTCAACAGCTTGTGGAGTGATAAGGCCCAAAAAAAAAAGGAGATTTCTTTTAACTCAAAAGTTATTTTAACTCAGATAAGTCAAAGCAGGGAAATATGTACTAAGATATATGTTCAGCGGAGGTGGAAAGAAATCATTGCTCCTCGTTTGCGGTGGTGTGGGAGGCGTGCAACGGCAATTTTTGAGAGAACCAAGGTGCTTAAGATATTACTGCAGGAAGGCAATCTGTCAAAAGCAGGCTGTTTTGGCATGTCGCATACCACTGCTGAGATCATAGAGTCAGATTCTGCTTGCATTACTACTGAAGGACCTTGGATGCATGCAGGCGGACATTAATCCTGCTTCTGGCCCTCCAAGCTTTGACAAGTCAGAATTCCCACTGTCCTCTGTGCCATGGCTCTGGGAAAATGCACCACAGTGGCCAAACCACACTAATAGAGAAATTGTATGCCATGATTAACATAATTAGGTTCACTTAAGTTGGCGGTACGTTATGAGTTACTTTGGACTGTAATGGGAATTTACCAGGGAGAGGAGACCACTGAAATGTACTTTATTAAGAGTTAGTAATGCAAGTTGCTGGAAATAAGGAGGAAAAAGGAGCAGTGATTTTAAACAGCAGGCTGGTGGTTTATTAAGTATTCAAAGCATTTGCTAAATTAAAAGTAGCAGTGCTACAATGATAAAAAATACTCAAGTACAAGAAGGCTAAATTTAAAAGGCGTTCAGATTTTTCCTTGAAGCAAGACACAATCCTCCGCTTCCTAATGAAACATTGAATTTATAAGCAATAAAACTGCTACGTTTATTATAAATCAGGGGGTTTGCAGCTGCAGCCTCACATGGTCTCTGGGAAGATCGGTAGCTTATGTCGGCTAATGCGAGAGACTTTTTGCTGTGCAACGAATTCAGTGGGTTTGCTGAGGAGTATTTTCAACCTGCTACTGTCATGCCCTGGTTTTACATTTACAATTAAAACATCTGTTTAGCAAACTATATCGTAAAATGTGCCAAGTAGAAGTAGTATATTGATGCCTAAATGTGTAAGCAGCTGTTAAACATGTATAAAGTAAAGGTGATTTATGTAATATATTATATATGTATGTATATAACAGAAGCTGATCGTAAAGTAAGACTTTTATATATTATTATTATTATTATTATAATTTTAGGACTTTATATTTGCAAAATAGGAGAGCAGAACTAGATAAAAAAAAGAATTACAAGTAAGAAACTGGCGCAGGATATATATTAAGTACAAGTACTGTAGTTCAGAATTGTACACAAATACAGACCTTGGGTAAATATACACTCTCCTCCACCGCAGCAGACTACATTATAAGCTATGTAACTAAATAGGACAGCTCAGTGTCCTTCCAGTTGACGTCCATATGCGCAGTAACAATAGACTCCCTTAGAAACACTCTTTGTTCTCGTCTTGTTTACCATACAAAAAGTGTGGTTTCATCGGAGTGAAAGCAACACAGACACGATGAAAAGAAAAAGGGCTTCAAAGGAAGAGATTCATCATCGTATGTCGCCCCTCCTACTCTACACCTACACATCGCTGTGATCAGGTCATTTAGCTGTTTAATGTGGTATGACAATTTATCCCCCACTTTAAGCATCTTAAAGCAGTTTGTTATGCACAGAGTAATTTAAGTGTCAGCAAACGCCTCACAGTTTCTTTAACCCTCCGGTAGGTTTAGTTTGAAGGAAGAAAATAAGTAAACGTCCCAAACACATGGACACGTTGATGTTGCTTGAACCTACAGAGCAGTACAAGGCTTAAAAGGAAAATCTCTGAGGAGGATGAAGTTCCTTTCCAATAAAAAAAAAAAAAAATCTAAAGGGGAAGAAGCAGGAAATGAAGGGGGAAAAAAGCGAAGTTCAAGGAGTTCATGTCACGAAAAGAAGAACGTTCGTTTGGTAAAGGCACAAATGAACCTGTAGAAAACGCTGGCACGTTAGAATCTACTCGACGTGCCATGAAATGTGGCACTAAACATTTTGTCATGCGTCCACATATCTGCATAGAGGCTCATGTTATGCCCGAGCATCTGTGTCCGATCTGAATAACTAGCATGACCCCTGTGCAGATGGTCACAGGATGTGACCACCTCGTATCGCCTGTTCCCATCCATCTACCAGTAAATAGCTCCGCTGACACTCTGGGCACGCTGTGCCTCGCACGATTGCCGCCATTTTGAAAATAACACAAGGAAAGAAGAGATGAGCTGAAGCCTTTTTTTATTTTTCGGGGTGTCCCAAAGTTTCAAAACATCACACCAAACACGACCGCTATACATCGCACGAGAACCTTTGACCCAAGTGTGGCAGGCTGAGTCACAAGTTAGTCCTCTTGATATCGCTCCTTTGAAATCTTAATGTCCAACTGGCCCTCTTTATGGCCCCTGCTCAACAGCTAAATCAGATTTATAACTACTGTCAAAGGCCGGGATGACAGATAAATTAATCTTCCCTTCACAAGTTTACATCTTGGGCATCTGGACCGCTGATCTCGCCCTAACAAGTGCAGAGGTCTCCGCGAGCCGTCTCTTAACGTTGATGTGTTCATGGCTGGAGATGAATGGCTCTGTCGTAGGAATCTATTTATACAGCAGTTATACGGCAGTGCCACCAGATCCAGGACATTTCTCCGAGACGAGCACCAGCATCTGTTAGAGGAAGCCGGCAAATGACACTCCTTTGAATTTGGAGCGCTGTTCAATGTAATGTGTGTCACTTACTGTGAGGTCGGACAAAACAAAAACACCATAAGTATATATTTGGGTTAAGTAGTTTCAGAAGATTTACTACACTCATCCAATGATCTTATTTACCTCATTACATGAAAGCTGGTTGACATTTTTGGCAAATATTGGATGACAAGTATGGGGGGGGGGTAAAAGATGTAACGTTTTTACACATACAGTTAGACCCCGTTTACACGATGGGAAAACGCATATATTTTCATGCGTTTTGGCCTTTCATTTACACAAAAACGGAGGTTTTATCACGGAAAATGATCATTTCTAAAAAAAATGTGGAGATTTCTGAAAACTCTGTTTTTGTGTTTGCGTGTGAACGAGGTCAAACTGAGTTTTATGTGGTCTAACGTCACAGTGTGCGACTAAACATGCTTCACGTCATGTGAGCGTCCTATGGGACGTATGCGGACGGCGTATTTATGCGGGTTCATATAAACAGAAACTTTTTTGAAAACGACCTTGTGTGTACAACGTTATTTTTGAAAACGGAGGGGCAGAAATATTCATTTCTGTAAATACCGACTATGTGTAAATGTGGCCTTGATTTGAACCAATAGATTCAAAGTATTTTTATATGCACCCGAATGATGAGTCTGGCACTACTCTATAACATATAAGACCAAAAACCAGCAAAGAATTAGCCAGTCTTACTTTAAAATGAAAGTACGCCTTTGTTGAGAACCTTTTTCAACCGCGGATTAATACACATCTGGTGCCCGGTGATTATTTACAGCAGCAGGACGGCGTCTGTGGATCTGACTCACTATAAATGCCCGTGTTGTTGGTAATGAAGGAAGATGTCCCCCAGGGCAACGATGTGGATCACTGATGTGTATTTAATAGTTTCTGTACAAGAAAGGATCTCTATGGCATAGATGAATAAGCTAAATCAAATATTGGATAAACACAAAATACTTGTTAGTTGGATCAACTCACGGTTGGTGTTTCGTCTTTTTGCAGGATTTGTTAACAATATGAAAAAGAATCAAGAGACTAATTGTACTTTAAATGTTGGCTTTCAATGATGCCAGAAACTTGCAATAACTCACTGTACATATTCACATTCATACTTACACTGTTGATCTACACTGCACACATACACACACTTTGCATTTTGCACACTATCTATATATTTTTTTTTTTATTTAATTTTACAGTGCTGTATTACATATATGTTGTGTATATATACATATATATTTTATTTTATATTTCACTTTGCACACTTTACTTTATGCACTGTCACTTTCTTTCTTTCTTATACTTATATTTGATTGTGTTTAGTTTTATTGGTGCTGCTACTGTTGCCAACAAATTTCCCCTTGGGGATTAATAAAGTATATTTCATTCATTCATTCATGTAACTGTTACATTTTTAGCAGTGTAGCGTATCTAGAAGACGACAACATCAAACACTCGTCTAATCTGAGGTGAACATATGAAAACGTTAGAGTAGAGTTATTACAACAACAGCTGAAAGACAGGACCACCAGGACGGCAGCAGAACTCAAGCTTGTCATTGCCGGCCCACCCTCCTCAGTACCTACCACAACTCCTCACCCCATCACATGAATCACGGCCACCACCCTCTACTGCCTCGACAACAAAAGATGCTTTGAGGTCACGCTCCTCTTCTTTGTGCCCACCGCAGCGCGTGAACAGAGAGGGACAGAACCGCTCGAGACGAGAGCGACTTAAGAGCAGCTTATAATGAAAGAACGTCCATCATAAAAGAAAACACACGCCATTATTAAAGGGCCATTATGTTGACGTTCAAATAAAATCGTTTTTGAAGGGTGTAGTATTGTCCGCAATTCTTCCAGGTCTTCAAATTACTCACTGAGGTGCTTAAAAAAAAAAAAAATATCTAAACAATTGACAGAACCTCATCAAACAGGGAAAAGGTCTTCATTCATGATAATACGTCTCAGCTTTAAGCTGCACCTGCTTTTATATTCATCGCCCCAAGAATCCTCTGCGAGGGGTTAAAACTTCAAACACAACCTCATGAAAAAGTCAGGAGGTGTCAGACATGTGTTTCCCCCCAACCCCGCTGGCTTGCCAACACCAAAGGCCAGAATTGATTTTATGTGAAGCAGGACCAGCTCCACCCCCGTCAGGGATCACTTGCCTTACCCCGCCTGTGGCCCCCGATGCACCGTGAACAATTAGACAGACAGCGAAATAATGACACCGAATCTGCGCCTTTACATTTTACCCATTTTCGACCGCGTGTACAGCGACTGCAGAGCATGTTTTGTACGATGACATTTTCTTTCAGAACATCTGAAGAAAGTTAAATTGTCACGGATTCCTTTTTTTTTCTTCCTCTCCTTTAATTCCCCGTGGATGAACCTTGTGTATGAGCTAATAAAGTGAGGGTTATGGAAGATTCAGGATGGATTATTTTAGGTAAGAGCCCTGTCCTGCGGTCCAGGAGGCTTTAAAGTTAGTCCAGCTGTACATGAGAAATATGCAGTATGAAAGGTCACACAAGAGCCAACAGAGATAAAAGTCTGAAGTGGTTTTCTTGTATTGTGATGCATTTAGTATCCCCTTTAAATTAAACATTCCTTCCTGTTTGTCTGCATGTGCTCATTCTGCCAGGCAGGTAGATTTTTTATATTTTCATCTCAGATTATTGCGTTTTAGGATTTTTCGACATATCCCTTATTTGGCTAAACTTATCGGCCTTAAATTTGAGTCTCCCGTCTTTTTCTTTTCTTTACTGCCAAATCTATACGACCTTCTGTCTACTCAAAGGAAAAATCCACCCAAACTATATTTAAGAACGTTATTATTACTGATAGAAATGATGGTTGCAGCTTTAATAAACAAGAAGTATCCTTTAGGTTTAAAATGTGTCAGTAATCCTCATCTGTGTGAGTAAATCATGCAGAGATTTACAGAAAAAAGACACCCCCAATGTAATAACACATAAAAAAAAAAAAATCAAAGCTGGAAATAAAATCAGAATGATAAACCAATATCTAATGATGTGTGAACACAGTTTATGCACTATAATAAAGTAACCATAAGGTTGCTTACGGTTTAATGCAGAGGATTCCACACATTAGATTTAATGCATGTTAATGGATTGGACAGCCTTATATTTTGTACTTGTGCTGCAGACATCAGAAACAGTGCAACATTTGTCTGCGATAAATGCTGTGACGTATCTGCCCGTGAAGGACCGGGGCCGCGTGCTAAAAAGGCAAAAACAGACTGGAAAACAGGCCGCCATGAATGTGCTCTGGAACCGAGGTTTTAGGAGCCTTGTGTCTATGTGTGAGACATGACTTCCTTATATTTAACAGAGGGTACTTTACCACTGGCTCGATGTCAACCTCCCGTTCTAATGGACAGCCACAAAGCTGACAGGCTGTAAATCAGAGCGACTACAGAAAGCCATTAGTCCAGGGATACACAATAAAAAGCGGTAATGGTCTCATAAAGCCTGCAACACCACAGCAGACATTCTGATTCTGTCTATTAAGGGCGGCATGGAGCCTCGGATGAGTGAAAATAAGGAAGACATTTTTCTTTTGTGCATTGTTGCCTGGGGTCTCGTGCACATGATCAATGTGCAGTACGATGCACTGCACCCAGAGCTGTGTATTTACACCGCACTCCTGAGTGAATATTAACAGGAGAACATTATGATTAAGAAGTTCTTCTATTGAGCTACGTGGTACGGACGCCTCGTTGATTTACTACGAGCGGGTTATGAATGCCAGATGTGCTCAGAGTGCTGGTTATAAGAACAACAGTTTACATTAGTTGTTATGGTGAGTGCCATTCAGTCCTCAGACGCTATGAAGAAGGGGACGATCGTCGGGAGCTCGTTTGCTGTTGAGATATCGGTCTCTGAGATTTCTGCCTCAACAATAGCACGGTGCAGGTGAATAGATCGTCAATTGTTGTGTTGACAGCGTAAAGAAAAGAGACAAAGACTCCAGCCATGCTTGCAGCTTGAAATATCAACTTTTCATAAAGTACCTCACACTTAAACTTGGGAAAAATATTAATTCTAATAATGTTCTGGAGGTTTTAATTGCTGGGGTCAAATTGCCCCCGAGGGTAAAATATGTGAGTAAATGTGAAGGTGACAGGAGGGTTAAAGTAATAATATACTTCGGCACTGAAGGGCTTTGAGCTACAGTAAATGCTTCTCATGCTAAGATGCTCACAATGATGATGCCAAACGTGCTAATGTACATTTTTCATGTCAGGGTTCTTACACATTTTGACCAATGGATTTCCATGGCTTTTCATTCATTTTCCCATTATTTTCCATGACTTTAAACCAAATTTCCATGACCAAACTGAAATCTCGGTATAAACATGAACAATTTAGAAGATTTAGCGTATTGAGCAGTGTGCCGGCTTATATTTTGAGCGTCTTTCTTTAAATAAACATAAATTATTTCAAACTCCATGAACTCAAACTCAAATGTACATGTAATTATAACAAATTTCCAAGACTTTTCCAAAACTTTTAGGATTTAAGTTTTTTCCATGACTTTTCCAGGCCTGGAAATTACCATTTTAAAATGTCATGACTTTTCCAGGTTTTCCATGACCGTACGAACCCTGCATGTTCATCCTCTTAGTTTACATTTGCAGCATACTAACATTTGCTAATTTGCACTGAACAAAGTACACTAGAGGTTGATGGACAATAAGTTTCGTAGGTGTAAAACAAAGTACTGGACAGATTGTTTTGACCTGATGATGGTGCTTCTTTTTGAGAAATCATCAAAGATAACACAGATCATCCTCAGGGGCCCATGAATGAGTGTTGAGTTAAGACACAGCATTTCTGTCTTAAATATTGTTGAACTAATCATCCCTTCAGTTACGTTTACTTTTATAACATGAGATGCAAGGAAATCCGATTTCCAGCAACATTTTTCTTCAAAAAGAAAATGTTGAAAATCCCTGCAGTAAACGTGTGCCTAAAAATCTTAAATATACAGCATATGAAGGCTGAAAGCTCATGTTCGACGTCGTAATAACACTAATTCAACAGAAAGAAACCTTCTTTGAGACCATGCCAACTTTTCTTCGGCTATTCAAAATCCGAAACGGCAAATGTCTAAATAATTCCAGCTGAAATTTCACCCAAATTCTCCACCCGACAGATAAGACGGTCTTGCTGAGTGACATATCAACAGGCTGTTCCTAACTCACAGCGAGATTGAACTAGCCTGAAGACAATGACAAGCTCCTCTCTGTCTGATGTCACTTCCCATTTCCAGGCCGACCGCTCTCTGTTCCTGGCTTCTGCCAATAATAGCTCATCAAAACAACACAACCCCACTTGGCACCCAAATAAAGGCAGCGGTCCACGTCTACGCCACTCAGTTGTCAATTAAGACTCCTCTTCACACCGACACTTGTGACTTGAAAGAAACAGTCGAGGACGTGATGAATCTGAGACGACAGACGGGAAGGCGGCGCGCGGCGTCGCAGTACCGTAATGCGCTCGAGATACGGATAGCAACTGACACCGCTGGCAGGTCTTATGAAGTTTTATTTCATTTGTCAGACCTCTTCTACTTTGTCTTTTAGCTCGCACGCTCTTCAATCATCGCGGGGAAAAGCTCGTTCTGATCGCCCGAAGACACTCGCACTCGCTGCCATTTAAAATGCAGAAAAAAACACAAAAATCGTAGGTGGGCGACGCACCAAGATGGCGTCATGTGTCGTGTATAATGTTTTATTGTAAATATAAAACGTATAATAACGTGGTGTTTGTATAAAAGAAATAAGCTCAATGAACCCGGATCTGGGTGTCCTGGATCTCTCAAATTCACACAATTTACGCATACAAATGAACACGTATCACATAAACCACCAACGACGGAGAAATAAGCATCAGGCTCGGTATTTGATCACTAAGTAGACAAATGGAGCAGTAAGTGTCCGAGCCCGTCTCGGCAAATACCTCGCATGCTCGTCTCCAGCCGACCACATGACACTAATTCCTGACTGAAGCGCTCCTCCTGAATATCCTTAATCCCGCCTGTGAAATGTGACAAGATCATTCTTTAGGCCTACTTTAGTCTGAATAATCTGCCCATCACAGACATTCATCCCGACCTGCACAGTGCTCCCAGTGTCATAACAAGCTACCTGTACATTTTCACCCCCGGCTTAGGCTCCATAAATTAAATCTAGACAAGGAAATGGGAGGAAGCAGCGTCTAGCGCTGCGTGTGCGTCTACTTGGAAAATGTGGATTTTAAAACCGACTGCCAGACAGATTCACTGTGTGTGTGTGTGTGTGTGTGTGTGTCTTTTCAACTCATTTGAGATTCTTTAATTCAAATGAAAAAAAAATATCGCTAATATGTCATCAAGCTAAAAAAAATGCTAAACATTCTCAATTTCCAGCTCCTCAAATGTGGGAATGTGCTGCTTTTTCAGTTTATTATCATTGTACATGTGTTTGGGAAGGTTGGAACTTTGGGTCAGACAAAAGAAAATGTTTGAGGTCATGCAAAAATAATTCCGATGTGTCTGGACTGCTGGTCTAGGCACAGATGGCAAATAAAAAAACGTGAACCTTGATCAACTCGCCCTAAAACAAGATAAATCACGGGAAGCCTTAACGGGAATGCGCATTTGCGGAATCAAGTAACACGCCATACTTTGGTGTCATCATATCCAGTCAGATTGCACTCCCCCCCCCCCCCCCCCCACTAAAGCTACCAGACAAGTAGAGGCAGTACAGTAGGTCTCACAGGCGCTTCTTGAAGTTTCCACAAAGTTCTGAACCAGTAATATGGCAGCTGTCGGCTTGCATTGAGCCGTCGGTTCCAGCGCTAACCGGGCGGGTTAGGTGAAGTTAACTCCTCTCTACAGCATGACTACAACCCGCCGGCATCCTCACCTACCTGACGGCAAGTGGACGACAGCACATAATCTCCATCGGCTTTACTTCCTGCTCCTGACCAGCTTTAACTAATCGAGGAGACAACGTGAAAAAGACCCTTCACCGCCGCGATCTCGGCTGCACCTCAACTTTTTTTTTTTTCGAACCCTCGACGTCACGCCGCGGCACCGTCGTCTCGACTTCCGGCGAAGGAGAGTGCAAGTTCTTCACGTCAGCTCCCGAGTTGAGCTCTTGCTAAATGAAGTCAACGCGAAAGTATTTGACACAAATGGGGGGGGGGGGGGGCGTTGGATATCTTGGATGTAGTCAAGGGGAATGGGTATGACTTCTAAGTATCTGAAATGCCCTGTCTTAAAACACATAATATCTGTAATACTTCCTGACACTTTCTCCTTCTAACCTCTCATTCTGCGCCAGCTTCTGTGGGGCCCTTTTTTCCTTCTCCGGGCGCAGAAGAAAAGGAAGTCTATTTTCTTGTCATATTTGGTTGAAAGGCGACTCTCAACTTGGAGTCTAATTTCCTGCACTTTAAAGACAGTCCGCATGCAAGGTGCATTACCGCGCTATCAAGGTGATGGGAGCAATTTCAAACTGCCAGTCAGTCATGGAAATATGAGAGAGACTTAATGCCTACTGCAACCTGTCAAAGGCTCCTGTGAAGTGGCGGAGAGCGTAATCTGAGTCTTATTCACTCAACACCATTTACTTGTCAACGTAGTTCTGTTTTACTCTGGATGGAAGCTCATAATGAATGAAATATATATATATATATATATATATATATATATATATATATATATATATATATATATATCCATATGCCGTATATATGTCAGTTTAACTCTTTTTTTTTATATATATACGAGGTAAAATGGACAGCTAATTAATTAAGTAAGAGCAGTTATATGATGAATACCATTCTTCCAGCCGAAGGAAGAAAACTGCATCTTGTGTGATCTCACAGTACTTGCTTTACAGACAGCAGTTAGTTAAGGCTGTTAATTTTCCGATAGACACACCACTCTGGGTGACACACTGGGGCTGTACTTAACCATTATTAATGTGACAGGCCTCAGTGCAAAGCAAATCAATTAAACAGGAGCAATCACCATAGTCTGGATAACGGCCTTTTAAGACTGTTTTCATGTGACAAGGAGGTCCTTGATCCAGGCCTCTGCGCTGGGACCTGACAGGTCAAGAAAGCGGCATGAAACAATAGCACCTTCTAACCATCATCTCCCCTTTTTACCTGTCAGATGCAGTCGGCCTGTCTGGCTGCTGATGTGGCGCTCCCCGCGCCGGCTGACACGAGATGAATTTTCACGTCAGGTCGAGAGAATTTCTCATTCCATTTGCTCGACATTATAATGCAGCATTTATCTACGTTCTTCTTTTTTTTCACGCCCGAGTTTTTCCCGTTACAGATCCTTTGTGATGTTTTTTGACGTGCACGTGCAAGTCGGAAGAGGAGAATAATCGTAAAGACTATAGAGCCGGGACTTACCTTCGTACTGTGCACTGCTGCCTGGAACCTCCAGAGTGTCTGGAAAAGACAAGCAGACTACATCAAAATATCTATTTTGCATTGCATCTTAAGGTCAGTTATCAGTTCATAGAACAAATACTGACAAGAGTTCAAACTTATATTAAAAACAGACTGAACTACAGTAACGTATGTATGCATTTGTTCAATCAACCCTGCAGTAACCATTCTACTTGCGGAGCTGAATTATACAGCACACATTATACAACACAGTCATAAAAGCAGCCGCTGTCACTGTGACTCTTGTTGCAGTTATTTTCAATAATTAATCAACTCCAACAATAAATTGTGAAGTTGTTTCCAAAATACATTTAAGGAGTACCTAAAAGCACTACTTAGAAACAGAACTATACGCTGGAGGAAAATATAAACCACCAATTTAACTTTTTTTATATTTATTATATTATTATTAACCTGAATAAATGCAAAGAAAACACTAAAAATATAACATTGTCCTTAAAATAACTAAATGAAGACTCTGAAAAGTATGCATTGTTTTTGTCAAGCTGTATGAGGTTCGCTCTGTGTAGGGTTTGTTTATAATTTACTATTTTCTCTGGCAAAGGACAAGGGTAAAGATAAGGACAGGCAATGGGCCATATAGCATAACAATGTACAACACTCAGTACAACAAATAAAATAGAATAGAAAGAGGTTTTTCGAGGGCCATTACCCACAATGTGTCTAATGAACCCATTTTTTGTAAATAGAAAATGCCATTTCGAAAGGGCTGAACACGTTTCATTCTGGATATTGGTAACAAACTGCCCATATAGAGTAAGATTAATAAAGAAACTTTGTATGTTGTAAAAAGGCTTCAGTGAGCCTTAACTCAGTGTACTCCCCTTTTTAATGTAAAGAAGTTTGAGTTATGATATTTCTTTTCTGAAGAACTAATAATGACCAAATGTGAGATTTGAGGGACTTTCAATGAAAAACACGACTAAATCCTTTAATTAAAATGTTAATCCTTGATCTGGAAAGCCCCGAATAGAGGCTTGTTTTTTTTTTTAAATGTATAATCACCTACATGAGGTACCCACCCCTGCTTGTAAATGGTTGTGTTTGCACAGACTCTGGGTGATTCATAAATGTGTCCTTGTGTGAAATAGTAGCAGGAGATTTCAAGCTTTCTGTTTAAAAGTAATGAATTACGGCGGCGAAAAAATGTGCAGCCATTTAAGGATAAAGCCGAGAATTTGGTGTTTGCCGCAGCGAGCCATCCATCACGTCCACAATAAAGGAGTTTTTGCCTGACGGTCGAAATTTATGGTCGCCCTTCTCTGCCCTAATAACTCAAAGCGTTGTGTCACAGCCTGACAGCCGTTGCCGAAAACAGCACCCCTGTTATCAATCAAAAAACACTTGCATATGTTTAACTTTCGCCTGATCAGCAAGACATTTATAGGCTATTGAGTAATAAGATAAGTGGGTCTATTTCGATGGGAAAAAATGTGGAAGCTTTAAATGATTAATGGCAGCCGCAAGAGGGGGTTTTCAGCAATCTTGGAATAAAAAGATCATTTTTCGGCTTGAAAAATGTTTGATCAAAAGACAAAAAAAACTTTGAAAAAACTGCATGCGGTTGAATAGATGTTTGTAGCAGAATTAGGGATGTGCAGAAATGCCGCCGAGCGTATCTCCAATTAAACAAATCAAAGTTTCGAGTTTCACCAGACCAGGCAGACTAAGTAAATTATGATGGAGTAGTGAGGGAGAGCCACATCACTTCTCCACTTCTCATGGATCCACTCCTCAGCAGTTGACCTGAATATGACTGAGAAGAGGCAAACACACAAAAAACTACAGACAGCTGACAGCTAGCTGAAGTGCAGGACAAGGAACTGACAGATGACAGGCGGCATGATTGAGAGGAGAAGGTTGAAATGTGAAACACTCGGATGGTTATTATCAGTGTAGGATGGAGTCAATGTCTGACCAGAAAGGCCATCAGTCCTTTTTTCTTTTTTAGGGTCAAAAGCACTACTTCAATAATGAGTCACTGTGCTGCTAAGATGTGGCCTGCTCCTTGTGGGCTAATAGGCCTAAACATGTGCGCATGAGACAATCATGGTGGTCTATTTTTGCTCAAAAGGACTCTCTCGCAGTTAGAAAAGAGAGCGTAAACGCCCGATATCGCTCCAAAAAAAAAGTTGTTCGGACTCTCCGTTGTGGAATACAAGTGTTTGAATGTAGCACGTGTCTAGAGCTTTGGGTCATTACCTGGTCCACCTTCCCCCCAAAACCAGACCGTCTGCAAAGACAGCGCATGCGACGAAGTGCCAATTACGCAACGACGCTGATAAAAAAAACAACAACTGGATATTTAAAAGCGCGTGAGATGCGAAACACACACCCGCGTGAGGGGAAACGTCACATTCACTCGAGCTTTCCTTCGCCTCGGGACCTCTTTTTGATTGGGAGGCGCGGCAGCGGCTGTGATCCGCGGACTCTTTCAGATGCTGCTTGGGAGGAGGCGGAGGGATCTACCCTGCAGCCTGCTAGACTACGCATCGGACCCACAGCCACACTGTTCAGAGCGACGCCGGGGATGAAGCAACGCGGCTGTGATACGCACGGATTCTGCTCCCAACACTGCGCGTCTCTTCTGAGGATTTAACATTGTTTATTTGATCTCTTGGCAAAAAAGGCTTTAACCGTCTGACGAATTTGAGTTTTGGCTTTATTTACCCCTACACATGTATTTCTCGACTATTTCCACGAGAATTGGGTCATGATCACATCGCCCACGGTCCTGAGAAATAGCACGAATCCAGCGTGGGAGAGCGGCTCCGCAGCGGAGCAGGGCGCAGTGAAGATCAGACAGATATTCTTCCACAACTCCGTCTCTCCTGCAGACCCGTCTCGCCAAGCCAGTCGTCTCCCCATAAAGGTTTTGAAAATGCTTACCGCTCGGGGAGGACACATTTTACACCCGGAGTACCTTCAGCCTTTACCGTCCACTCCTATCAGTCCCATCGAGGTAAGAACTAACACTGTTTTTTTGGAGGAAACGTTTACGCACGCGGGCATCCTTTCGCTAAATTAAAAACTGAACATTGTTTCACTCGGAAATCACTTCCGCAGCCTCAAACCCGCTGTTATACTTCCATATATATATTTCGGGTGGAATAGGATTGTGTATATTATTCAAAAAGGAAAAGCAATCTCCATGTCCTAATTGTTTTTTTGACGCGATATGCGAGTTCGTTTTCTTTTCTTCTTTTTTTGGTCTCGCTTGGAAATGTAATGACCTTGTTGTAGAAAATCGATGTCCGTGTTTGTTAAGTCATTTTCGACGTGTGGCAGTTGTTCAGTCGTATCTTTTTTTCCTCTTGTAAATAAGCTCTGTATCCGCTCTATTTACAGAGAGTTGAGAGTTTCATCCCGAGATAAGTTCATGCGCAATGCGTAAACTACGTATTTATTTATCACATGTGCGTATTCACCGCAAAACCTTATATGTAAACGCGTTTTTATGAATTGTATTAACTGTATTGTGTTTTATTTCGCAGCTGGATGCCAAAAAAAGTCCACTTGCTCTTTTGGCCCAAACGTGCTCTCAGATCGGCAAACCGGACCCGCCGTCCTCCTCCAAGCTGTCCTCTGCGGCCTCCAATGGATCTAGTGACAAGGAGACCAAATCCGGTCCGCTGAAAATGAGCGACATCGGAGCCGAGGACAAATCCAGCTTCAAACCGTACTCCAAATCGTCGGAGAAGAAGGACTCGAGCAGCAGCCTCAGTGGAGATAAAACCAGTTTCCGAGTGCCTAGCGCCACCTGCCAGCCGTTCACCCCCAGGACAGGCAGCCCCAGCTCCTGCACCTCAGTGTCTCCTCTGCCGTCTGACAGCAAAGCGGGGGACAAGGACGACAAGAAGGAGTCCGATGGCAATAAAAGCAATACGACAGATAATAATGGCAGCCACAGGTTAAGTGGAAATACATCCGACGGCAGCCAACACCATGAGAACACATCTGGATCCAAGACTGCTACATCAGACTCTCCATCTGTAACCTCATCGTCCTCCGTTCTCAGCTCTGGACTCGTGGCCCCCGTTTCCCCATATAAGCCCGGTCATACAGTTTTTCCCATGCCACCTGCTGGCATTTCCTATCCTGGGAGTTTGGCGGGTGCCTATGCAGGTTACCCGCAGTCGTTCCTCCCTCACGGAATGACCCTTGACCCCAGCAAATCCAGCAGCCAGCTGTTAAGTGCACAGTTTGCCGCCGCCAGCTCACTGGGCTGCAGCAAAGCCGGAACGAGTCCATTATCTGGATCGTCACCTCCGTCTCTAATGTCTGCCAGTCTGTGTCGAGACCCCTACTGCCTGAGCTACCACTGCACAAGCCATTTGTCCGGTGCGTCCAGCGCTAATTGCGGTCATGACTCTGCTGCCGCCGCCGCGCTCAAATCCGGATACCCGCTCATGTACCAGACGCACCCGCTCCACGGCGTGCACTCCTCGGCCCCGTCTTTCAGCGGACATCCCTTATATCCTTACGGGTTTATACTTCCCAATGACCCCCAGCCACACATATGCAACTGGGTGTCTGCCAACGGACCTTGCGATAAGCGCTTTTCCTCCTCCGAGGAGCTTCTCGGCCACTTGCGGACTCACACGGCCTTCGCCGGCACCGAGAAGTTTATACCCGGGTACCCCGGGTCGTCTTCTCTCGCCAACGCCGCCGCGGCCGCCGCGATGGCTTGTCACATGCATATGCCTCATAGCGGCAGCCCTGGCAGCCCCGGAACGCTGGCCCTCAGGGGCCCCCATCACCCCCTCGGACTGAGCAGCCGCTATCACCCTTATTCGAAGAGCCCCATGCACACACCCGGGGCCCCGGTGCCGATGCCCGCGGCCACAGGGGCCTATTATTCCCCGTACGCCTTGTATGGACAAAGACTGACAACAGCCTCAGCCTTAGGATACCAGTAGAGTCAGAGAATTATACATTTATAAAAAGGAGATTTAGGCCCAATGAGTTTTATATTGTACTTCATGCAGGGACTGGATCCATGTGGGGATCAGTGTATTTATTTGCGATAGCTTCAAGCGTGACGAAAATAAAAAATAATATAACTTTAAAGACTCAATGTGCATTATTTTACCCAGGCGAGAGTATTGCTTTGTTTACCTGCTGTGCATTAACACATTTTTGTTGACACATTTTTGTGCAGATTGAAATGGGACTTTTTTTTTTTTTATCAATAATATGGATTTTATTTATTTCATGCAAGTCTTGCAGAAGTTATTTATTACGGGTAAGAGGGCCGCCAGTGCTGAACGATCTGACAGGATGATGGACGTGGAAAATCAATCGAAGCAGCTTCTACAGAATCGTCATCGATTTATTTTTGTGGGGCGTTTTTACATGGACGGCATTTTTAAAGCTCCAGACGGCTCTGACTGTTTAAAGAGGTCTAATTGGTTCTACGGGTCTACGCTTTACATGTATACCATATTAGGCTAGACGCAGTAACTCAGTTTTCACTTAAGTCAAATCAGAGGAATTTATCATGAATATTTGATTTAGTTTTTTGGGAAGTGAGGAGCATTAATTTGGTCGTGCAATGATTTTGAAATGTAGTTTTTTTACATTTCAATATTTCTTTTTCAAGTGGTCGAGATTTTGTTTTTGAGGCTGTGAGAAACTTAATTTTATTATATTGGGGAACTCGTGGCAATATTTCAAATATTTTTTTTTGACAACAGGTGGTGGACCAATGATGTATTTGTAAATCCTTTAAATGCTTTTTATAGTGTGTGTGTGTGTGTGTGTGTGTGTGTGTGTGTGTGTGTGTGTGTGTGTGTGTGTGTGTGTGCAGTATCTCTTGGGCTCATCAAAACGTGCCGAATCTTCTCAATTACGAGGTCATGGATTATTGTCTCATTACGGAAGACAATCAGTGAGGCGCTCGCTAAACAAAGATTTACGATGACACCAGATGTGGGACGTTTCCACAGCTTTTGTGATCGCTGTGATGAAGCCATGAAGCACACAACATGGAATGAAGCGAGGCCTATTTATTCTGCCCCTTAAAACAAATCAACTAAATCAAGCCAACAGTGTTATTACCCATCCTCGGTAAATCAGCCTGTTCTCTAGCAATACAATCACCATCATTAATGGTCACATGTCATATTCATCAAATCGACCCATTCGTCATGTAAATGACTCCTAAACATAGTTTAGAGATAGATGGTTATGAAGCTCCTAACCTACAACTCAGCACCGCAGCCAGTCAGCCATGAAGCCGGTGTAGATCACGTGTGACATCTTTTCTCCTCTACAATCAGCACATCAACGTAATGTGAACAAATGGTATTAAGATCTTTAAATATTATTTCTCAACAAGTTAATGATGTGTGGCATACATCCTTTCACATGAGCAGGTCACCGAGTCGATAAATAATTCACTAGATTGGATTTCTAAGTATTAGTCGCTGGATTATATTATAACATTACATGTGTGCATTATAGAGCAGATTAATATCTTTGATATAAGCGTTTAATTAGTAAGTCTTGGATTCTATAGAGTTAAATTGTTTAATATTCTTGTCTTATTTATCAACACTTTATTTACATTTTAAATGTATTATTAATAATAATTGTGTTTAGCTCAAAAGTGACAAGAGACAAACTTTACACAAAAAAGAGAAATTAAAACTGCTGCAAATAAAAATATTTAAAATATCAGTAAGCATTTAATAAATCTTATAACTTTGACCAGTCTCTAAAGTTAAAATGTGTAGCTATTATTATGAAAGTGACATTGAATCCCTCACAATGAAAGTTGGTATGCTGCTCTGATAAATAGTAAAAAATGATAATTCACCAGTAATACTGAACAGAGGGTGGTATTTATTTATTAAAGATAATATGAAAGGAAACCCAAGCTCATCTCCAGAAAAAATGAATGTTAAGTTTAAGAGTTTCTCTATTCATCATAATGTCCTTTATCAGATACATTACTGTTTAGCAATGATTGCGAGTGGGCTCACCAACAGGTTGCATTGTTATCGTACTCTTCATCTTCCTTGTTTTACCCTTTGTGTTTAGAAAAAGTTAATTTAATTAAGTAGGTCATCGAGGGCAGATGCTGGATCATAAGGATGAAGGTAATTGGTGCGTCTGTTTATTAACCCGGCTCATACATCTACAATGTCTATAAATCTTTACGCATTAAGAGAGGATCTCTTCCCCGCATGTTTGAATGCGTAGTTCCGTCAGGACATGAGCCACTGGACCGTTTTCCGACTCCAAGTTGAATCCCACCTGTTCTGCATCCAACTGCAGCGTGAGTAAGATGTATTCCTGCCCTTTCACCTGAGGGGCCGCCGATCAGCCGGCGTGGCACGTTGATGTTAAAAATGGCCATTTTTGCACAGCTGCACGCCATGTGTTACGCTGTGTGTTGTGGTGGAAGGTGGCGGACGTCGTCACCGCCCTCATCCGTGTACGTAACGTGGCTTTTTCAGAGATTTCTTCACGCATCCATTCATCAAACCCTCGTTACACATGTTACGGTCATATAATGAATTTAACACCCTTCTGTCAGCCGTATTAACGATCCAATCAAGGGATTTCCACTTTATTACATAATCCCTTCCCACTCTGAATACATCTCCCTGAGTGCTTATGTACTCTGGAAGAACAGGCGGATCTCTGTTTACAGAAGCAAAAGGAAAAAACGACGACTTTTTTGTGTGTTCAATCAGCCGAAATGTGTGCCTTCCATCATCCCGAAAAGACATGGTGGTTTATGTTTGCAGGGGGAGGCATTTGCTTTTCCAAACGAGCCCCATATTTATCATCGCTCCATCATTTCCTCCCTTTTGACAAGCAAAGTAAACCATAGGAATGCAAAGTTAAAGCTGGGTTCTACTGACCTTTGGAGCTTGTCATCTTCTATTAACTCCACTGACGCGTCATGAAATGAAGAAAGTGAGCTTGGTACACAGAGGTTAGACTAACGTGGATGTGATGTGTGTGTGTGTGTGTGTGTGTGTGTGTATTCCGTATACTTGCAATAAAATGTGTCTTTTTGAGTAACAAGACAGGCGACGGGAAACGGAGAAAAGGGGAATTTTCCCTTGAAGAGAGTCTGTCAACACACAAAGCGAAGGAAAGAGCAACAGCGAGTTAAACAGTGGGCCCTTGTCTTTCGGCACTCAACATGCCCTATAATTTACACAGCACTGACAGGGGCCATTTTGAAGTCTGTCATAGGCGGGAAACTTTTTGTCTCCAAACATCTTGCTCACAGGGAGTCGACTTCTGCTCGGGTCCGGGTGATTAATGACTTATGTCCGTATTGTGTAGAGGTGGCTAATTACCTACAGGCTGAGTGAAGAGACACGCTATGCAAACCCCTTCTCTGATAACCCAAACTTTCTTCCCCTCCTCGCCTTGGCATGTGGAAGCTCTTACTGACGAATTTGCAAGAAGCAGCCGAGCGTTGACTAAGATGAATGGGTCCGGAGGACCGTAAACAGCCTTTAATTTAACAGTGTTTAAACGTATGACACACTGGCACTGTGCTTCCGCGCCGTTCGTGCTCTCTGGTTTGGGAAACGCAGCCAAAGTTTTCCCCCCGCTGTTGGTTTAGAATTAGGCTTGGCGTATCCATGGAGGGATTTTCTGGACGCTCGGCTGGCAAACGTGTGTCCGTTGCCTCTTTAAATGTTCTGCAGTCTCTTCAGACTGACATTCTGGGACAACGACGATCAGTTGCTTTGGAAAACTAGACTTATAAATGCGCCGAGTAGGCAGCCAGTGAAGATATCCGATAAAGTCAGAAGGCTTTCGTGGAGCCGGCCGAGGGAGAAGACAAAGAAAGCATTATGTCGCACGCTAACTAACAATAAACCAAAGGCGCATACGCCGTCCTTTAAGGTCATTGGCTCGTTGCACCACACACAACTGGCCAGAGATTGTGCAGCCATCTCCTTCACTTTACTTCACCCTTCCTATTATTAGGTTTGTTAACATACTGTATTGCCATGTTTGCAGTCACGTCGGCAGGCTAACTTAATCAAGTTAGTATTGAACGTGTGTGCTTCGCCCCGCGGGACGGTTTTAGTGCCAGAATGATTGCCTTGACCTATGAGAGGAAATTAGCGGTTGACACAACATGGGGACTTTTCTTCCTGGTGAAAAAGAAACAGCGACAACGATGAAAAATCAGCAGTAAACGAAAAATGCTCCTTTAATAACGTCGCAAATAAAATAAAACGCCACGTGTACCCAAAGTGGTACAACATGCATAATGCCAGCTGGCAGACCATTACAGGTGATGGACATTTCACTTACCTGAGTCAAATATAACAGACTGCTCTTCATTAATATACAGGAGGGCCTTCAAATTCTAGCCTGCCATCTGGTTAAATCGACAGCTCGTGATTAGGGATGAGGAGCAGAGTTTCTCTTTAATCTCTTTCAGCTTTAAAAAAAAGATGTTTCCATCTGCACCATGTGGCACGTCATTTTTCTTTAAGACAAATGGACTGTTTTCGTATGATCCAAAATTAGATCAGCAGAAAACAATCCATCTTTAACGGGTCTGGGAAAGGAATTGAGAATTGGATTTTGTTTCCCCTCCTCGTCTTCAGCGTCTCACCTCCCGCTTTTCATTGGATGACTAGCTTTTTCAGCCATCAGCATTCTTCCCATGATGCTCTCTACTCAGTGCCATCACACGCTGTACAGCGGGCTGTGAACTAATGATGAATGTGGAAACGTGCCTTAATATAGTGATTCCCCTTCAGCGTTGTTCCCTGCGGTGTTCCACAACAGATGGTGACCTGTGAGAATACGTGACACCCAGAGCAAAAAATCCACACGGAAGCGAAGAAAGAAGACAAAATACTTTCAGTCGTCCCGTCTGCAAATTAGTGAGACGACACAACTGTCAGGTGCCAGCCTCCTGTGACAGTCGCTCCCCCCTCCCGTTACAGGAGCAACGATGCTTTCACCGCACGACAAAAGGGAAATGGGTGCATGTTTTTTTATAGGAGAACTGTCTGTCAGCTGGCTCTCAAGTCATAACAAATCACCAGCACTCAGCTGAGGCTGAACATTCAGGGCGTCAGGAGGAAGACGGATGACCTGCAGGCCTTTGAAGTGCTTTGGCAGTTCAGATGGCTCAGCGGCGCTGACAGAGAAATATACACAACAGAGCAACCAATAATGAGAACATTAAACATTCCAGCCACCTGACAGGCTGACAAAAACAGCGTGGCCTCCCATCAATCATCCGCGGAGACGTAACCTTGACAATTAGTCCCCTCTGATACTCCCCGTAACCCCTGGGTCTGCAGTGCAGTGTGACTCCACTTAAGAGGGAGAAAACCCAAAGAGCTTAATCTAATTCTTTAATTCTGATTGATAAAGACAAAGTAGCGACAGAGACCGCGATATATCGGTTCGACGAATGATGGATTCGGGATCAGTTGGCGAGCTCTTTGTGAAGTAATGACTCTCCAAGGACAGATGTGAAAATAGAAAAATGCCCACACTGTAGTTCAATTATTTCCCTGGCTGCTGCCTCCGAAGAGGTTTTTTCGGCTAAGAACCCAAAAAATGCATCCAGCGTATGTTTACGGCTCAAATGTGTGTTTTAACGACGCCCCACAGGCATTTGGAAGCTTAATAAATATGTGTAGCAGAGCCAACACTTAAGTTTCAATATAACTCAAGACATAGATCAGTATAAAACATGAATAGTTCTGTTAACATGTGCCTAATGAGGTTACATATCACACATCTGTGTCTGTGTAAATATGTGCTAAATGTCAAGTCTGCTATTAAAAAGCTCTATAAATTTCACTCACTGAAAGACATAATATCATTAATTTTGAGAGGAGAATATAACTGCAGTCCTTTTTCAGTTGAGCGTGCTGCTCATTAGCCGCGTGCAGAATATTCTTTAGTCTCGCTAAAACGCTGCAATCCAAACCAGACCCGCCGCACAGAAAAACAAGGGGGCCGCGCTGTCGTCACAATCGCTCTGACTCTGCAGTTAGCGGATGACAAACGAGCCACGTGAAATGACGTGGCCCTTTTCGCCTTCACTGTGGGGAAACAGCAACGCCTCTGACAGATGGATGGATGGCAGAACCTCAAAACTACTGTATCTCCCTCTCATTTGGACGAATGGAAAGAGCGTTTACAAAAAAAAAAAACTACCTGAGAGGGAGCTGCAGAGTTCCAAGCCCTGAGGATGATGAATGGCTTCGCTAACCCCGGGGGACTGCAGACCCAAATGAGGACGGAGCTAATTGCCGTGCGAAATACTTTGGCATGAATGGAAAGAAAAACGCAGGCGTGCTGCGGCCAAAAAAAAGGGCCCGGTTGCTGCTCTGAACTCCGAGTTGGCGTTTGCATACGAGAGTTCACTCGGTGTCCATAAATCATGGACTGTTTACAGCTGAAACTGCCCTCAGTCATCAGCATGCAATAGACTGAATGACAGATTCCATCCTGACTGCATTAGTAGTTCAAACGAGGTTCCCTTTTTTAAACTCACGAGCATCTTGAACCTCACAGGAAATGAAAACCAGATGGCTGAGGATCGTCGTGTATAGCATAAAGTTTTGCTCATATGGGAGGAAGACAAAAAAAAGAGGAAAAAATAATATACTGTATATATACACACACACACACATTGTTGAAGGAAATGACGGGTCAATTTGAGGTATCCTGGGTTTTTGATATCCTTCAAATACTCCTTTAGATATTACTTTCTCCTCAGGCTATGCTCTGCAGCACATTACTCATTTTCAACTGACAGGAGATCTAAAATGTGGTTTCAGTCTGTGTTACTCCCACACAGGTGGCACAAGTGCAAATTCACAAGCATTATTTTACGTCCGTGATGTCTGAACTCCATTGCTGAGCGAGACAGCGCTCAGAGAGAACACACATCCCCCAAGGCTACACAAAGATAATTTGTTTTTGCATAATATAATTTTATATTTGAATGAGAATTTTCTTTTTTTTCCAGATCTGCATGAAATAATAATAGTGAAAGACATTAATGGGTGTCTGATTGTTTCCATTCAAGTAAGTAGAGTAGTACATGGTGTAAATGTTCAAACGGTGCCCTCAGATACTTAAACAAATCCTGGATCTGAGCCAAAAACAAATCACGTGTCACTTGGCCCACATGCAAACCCTCCTCCGACTTTTGTTGAAATCAATTGTGTGTTCTAAGTGTGTTTGATGAGTTGCTTGAGTCAAGGTCTTTTATTTAAGGGATAAAGCTGCCGATATTCTGTAATTTTGTTATTGGCTGCAAATCCTAGGAAAAGACCAAAACACATGTGAGTCGATAAGTGAGTCTGTCTCTCAAAGACAGCGAGGGGCCCTTGAATGGAGGTCTATGGAAACAGAAATATGCTTTATCAGGCTGTGGCTACACCGGAAATACGTTTCATCTTTTCATGGGATTTGTTGACATTGAGTAAGATACTGCAATATATCGCTACATGTATCATTTGTCTTATAATCTTTACAATGTTTTTTGTTTTTAATCATTTTTATCAAATTTGTATTTGATCATTATTTGTCGGTTCACAAAAAAATTGCGAACAGTAAAACATATATGGAACTTTCTAAAACAGAAGAAGTACACTTTAAAACTGCTCGTGTGACGCCCACCAATGTGTGTAATTTGTTTTATATCGATTGACAAATAATATGTTTTATAGTGAACATTATATTATCTCGGAAGTGAAATGCTTAAATTGTTTAGACTGTGCATATCACCCTGCAGCCAGCAGGGGGCAGGGTGATACAGGTGTCTACAGGTGGGTGAGGAACAAATGAGAAGTTAAAAAGTTGTTTGGATAAAGTTACAGTTTTAGCTGCTATATAGCGATAAGAGATGGATGTCTGTAAATGTACGTATATACGTTTGTTTGAATGACTAGTTTTTATTAGCCGGTGAGCTACGCTAGCCAAAATAGCACCGCACCATCACGCCCTGAATGTGTAGTATTGTTATATTTAGGAATACTGTTGGAATGTGATTTACAATATGAAAATAAATGGGATTCTGCGGAGTAATGCGCAAAGACCAGACGTAAATGTTCTGTTTACAGAATATCATCTGGCTACTAGGTACCAATCCTGGTACCTGTAACGCTAGCTTGGCTCTCGGGTCTATATGGGTTCGGCCATCTTGGTATTGGCATTGTACGCATGTTAGCATTCTGACATTAGCATGTAGCTCAAGAGCTAAATATACTTGTAATAGTGCCTACATCAATATGTTAAGCATCCCAAACACCATTCACTTCACCTACATTGTATTGCATATAGTGCAAATAAAACTCAGAGGCATATATAATAAAATATGAATTGGTAAAACAAAAACAAATCCATCTCTCTGTATTTATGGATTTGGGATGTTATGTGTCTATAGAGATAAATTAGATGTTTAAACAAAAAAAAAAATATATATATATATATATATATATAATATGTATATATATATATATGTTATATTATATATATATATATATTTATTATATATATATATATTTTAAGTGAACTGGTCCCGTTTAAAAACAATTATGCAATATGGCCAATGTTACATAAACATTTTACTGATAACAAAACATGTCCACTGAATGCTTGAAGATAACACATTGTATTCTTAGGGGGAGAAAACATCCAGTTCAGTACTAATCAGGTAATCTGCATTTCTCACATAATAGCACTTATTTATCAAGTGTTCTGCGATCGGTTTGGTAAACCTCTCCTGGGGATTCTCCTAATGACTACACTTTCAAATATATGCTATTCCTAATAGTTGAGTTTACAGCTGGTAAATGACCAGAACAACCAGCATGATTAGACCATTAAAGTCTTCATTTTGTAATATTTAATGTAAAACCACGAAGAGTAAGAGGCTGAGCTGGTTAAGTAAACATCTAAGTATAGTCACAAGAGCCTCATGTGGACACGGAGAGCTGCACTACAACAACACATGGCTGCAATAATCTGGAAGGGAGCATAGGACCTTTGTTTTAATAGTGGTAATTTATATATATTTATCTCGAGGATCTTTCTCATGTGAGTTGCCTGCTATCACTTATGTTGTTAGGTGTCTTGCCACCATCAAGCAGAACTATGAAATAGTCCCACCTGTCGTTCGTGCCATTACATTATTTGTGATGTTATGTGATGAGAAAAGCTGGAGGTGACTCATTTTAATTCAATTGCATGAACCGGAGGCACAATCTGTTTTTCATGTTCTCTGGCTCCAGCTGAAATCACCTGCCCTGTTCTCACAGCTAATACATTAAGTAGTAAGTGCCTGAGCAGATGTTGTGGGGTCGGCGGGGAGTCCGGGGCCTATAGAGCTCTCAATATTTATTGGACTGGATCAGAAGGTAATGACACGAGCTGTCATCTCTCTTGATGGATCACATTCTACACGCAGGTAGAAGACGGAGCATGCGTTACCTTCCTGGAAACACCTTTTCCAATTTGTAAGCCTCTAAATCATCACAGGCCTGATATAAGCTGGTCGTTCTACATCCACAGGTGCCAGGGAGAGACCCCTCTTGGAAAATGTTGGGAAAACCGTGAAACTTTCTCACTGGAAACTGACACACTGGAATATTTTATTTGTGTTTGCTTTGCAATCATTCACAGAGATCAAAGCCCGCGCTTAAGGCCTCGGTATCAGCGCAAGACACGAACGACATCTCCGATGCACGCCGCGTCTTCTCCTCACATCTCGCATACGCTCGGTCGTCACATCCCACAACAAAGAGAGACGCCCCGAGTTATCATCCATCAAACCGAGCCTTTTATGGCCCATCAAAAGACAATGAACTGCCAGAGTGAACGAAGTGTTTGCAACGCGAAGTGACAAGCGAATACTCCAGACGCAGATTAGAAAGCGTTGGAAATGAGAGAGCTACATAATGTTTGGGTAATTTGTGAGAATTAGACGTTATGATTCATTGTTATGAAGGAAGGAAGCTCAGCTATAAGCACACGCTCTGATAGTTCAGGCGTCTCAATTTACTTTGGTTCTGAAGTATAGCCTGCGTATGGTTACAGACTGGAACGCCTCAGCTCTGAAGGTATGAGCTACATGTTAAAATATAAAACAAACCCTCCAGACTGATTTTCCCTCAAAGGCATCCCGTTTATTCCGTCTTCTATCAAAGCAAAGGCGGCGTGAGAATAGAGCGGGCCTCTGGCAATACGGCTCACCATTGTGTACAGTAGAAGAGCTGCAACGTAAACCATCGGCGGCTTCTTGTTCGCTACGTCCCGTGGATTATTCCTCTCGAGTCAACCATCAAGTGTGGCCGCCTGTGCAGTTGCGAGGCGCGGCCACCACTTGCCGAAGCTTTGTGCGGAGTCTGAGGGAAACGGGACACCCGCTCGATTACACTGCATCCTGTGTGTTGCCGGTTTATTGTGACAGCAGGAACTCCCTGCAGGACCGTGTCGTCGGGTGCTAGGACTTGTGGCGCGTGGGACACCCGATAGGCTTCGAGCTTTTAGTCCGGACCTTGTGAGAAAGTCTCCAGAGACGCAGCTGAGAACACTGGAAATCCTCATTACTAAATATACAGACGCATATCTACTAATGGAGAACGGAAACGGACCGCTCGCGTTCGCCAAGAGAAGTAGCAGCTGGGAAGTTTCTTTGCACTGGAAATCTTGAAGGAGTAATCCTGGAGGTTCTCATTGTTTAACCCTGTCGTTCGTGGCCCTATTTTTGTTTGCCGTTAAAGAGAATATCTAAAAATTCAGGGAACAGATTTAGTTGGGATTAAGTAAATGTTGGAACAAATGATACAGAATGTACTTTAAACAATTAAACATTATGAAAATGTTACATGTTTGAACATTGTTGCTATATTTTGCTGAACCACTACAAACACACACACACACACACACACACACACACACACTCCAAATCTTGTAATTGTCTATGGATATTTTCTATACAAAGCTGGGTACATATAACTAATTAAAACAACAGTGTACAGCCTTGGTGATGCATTCCTTGACTTCTGGCATACGGAAAAGCATGATGTCATATCTTTACCTTCGCATTGAAAATGCAGAAGGTAATGTTTTGATCTCCGCGTATTTGTGTGCGTGCGTGCGTGCGTGTTATTCGCATAAGTCAAAAAGTATTAAACCGAATCGCATGAAATTTGGTGGGATGATTGGTTATTAACCGGGGACCATTTGATTAGATTTTGAGATCGATCGGGTCAACGGTCAAGGTCATGAAAAGGTCAAATCTTCTTTATACCATAGCACAGTCAATGCAAAGGTATGCGCTCTACCGAGTGCCCGTTCTAGTTCATAAATATAATTGTCAGTGGCTCTAAAGTTGCGGTTTGATTGATCAGAACCAGAACCAGAAACATTTATTATCTACGTCTGTTAGACACACAAAGAATTTGACTTGGCGGCTGGTGTGTACATTAGACAGACAAAACAACACAAATTAATGTATTGCACATGTATTGTGTCAATTCGTGTCAGTATCAAATGATAAAGCTGTCATTCTATACTACATGCTAACATGTGGGCGGGTCAGTTTGGGTCACTCTGGACGTTCGTATTGTATTTACTCTGGAGGTGCCGATGCACAGCTTCTGGACTCCTTTGTGTCGTACACCAGAACATCTTAGTCAGCGCTTATCGCTCCGTTGCCTCACACAACGTGCAGCCATGTGCAGCCCTGTGTGCTATTTCTGAGACACCAGTGAATCTTTCTGCATAGGTTCCTCCTTCTGCTCTCTGCTGCGGAAATAGCATTAAAATAGTTATAATTAGATAGTATGCACTACATTATTCAGGATACTATCTTAGTTTGTGATTCCCTGAAGGAATAATTGAAAATATACTTCATTAACTCTTTATTTAAAGCTTCCCTGTATAATCTGCAATTGTTGCTTTTCTTCTGTCAGCCTATACATGTAATTGTTGTAATATATGTTTGTCAAGGGGGAAGGGAATAAAAAAAGATGCAGTTCATAGCGGTATCACCTGAACACAGCACGATGAGCACGAAGGGACGCATTATTCAGAATAAATGGATTATCTGGGAAACCAGCATAAATGACTCAATAAAACTGTTAGGCAGCCAGTGGTGGCCAACATGATTAATAGCAAGCGTTTCCAGATTGGATTTATTTGGTCTTTTATTTCTCCTTTAATGACTACCCGCGAACACCACACTTAATATATCGCCCATGTTTCTAGATTACCGGTGACTAATGAGGATTCAAAATGACTGTTATCTACATTAATGTCTTTTTATTTAAAAAGTCAATACCGCCCATGTGTGTGTGAGGAATATTCTATTGAAAGCGACGTGCAGTGATGCGTTATAGGCCTCCCAAATAAAAGGGTTTTGAAAAGTGTTGAGGGAAATAATCCATTCACTTTATTTCTGATATTAATGATAGCTTATCTAACTGCTTATATATATATATATATATATATATATATATATATATATATATATATATATATATATATATATACTATTCATGCTTGCAAGTCAAAATGAGTGAGACCGTTCCAAGGTAGAATCAACAATAACCGACATGTCAGGTCCCCGGGTTCGTCTTCCTGAACACAAGCCAAACGTGATTGATTCTAGAGTTCCTGGAGTGGATGGGACGCAGAGCGGCTTTGGTAATCATTTACCTCGGCGTGCAGGAAGATCAACACGGCTATTATATCACAGCTTCTGTGAAAAGATGAAATATGCCGATGAGAGCTGAATCGGTGGCGATAATTTCGACAGCCTACTTGAAGTCTCGGAATGATCCGCTCCATTCAGCTCAATGGATTCATGACTTGTTCTAACGGAACGTGGTCGCTTACTTGTGAACTTTTCATATAAATAAAGACCCCGTTTACACAATGTAACAGTTCAGCTCCGTCCCTTCCTTTTTTATTAGTTGTTTTCATCCGGTCTAACTATCACATCATTCCAGATCCTGCTTCCCATCTCGTCAGTCCAACTCCCTTCACCTGCCTCTGATCACCTCGTTAGTCCCTCATTACCTTCACCTGGTCCTCACGTCCTTCTCACCTGCAGCCCATTCCCTCGTTAGTCCCTCACTATTTAGCTCCCTCACTTCCACTTGTCCTCTGACAGGTTGTTTTGCGTTCTCCGTGACCAAGCTCTCCAGCGTTACTTTGTGTTAATTGTTTCAATCCTGATAAGATTTCTAGTAAACATCTTGATCAGCATTTTATGTCTCCTGAGTCGTGCATTTGGGTCCACCCTAAATCCAGCCGTGACACACGATGAGAAAATGCATATATTTTCATGAGTTTTGGCCTTTCCTTTACACAAAAACAGAGGTTTTATCAAGGAAAACTATAAATTATAAAAACTCCGGCCAAAGTGGAGATTTCTGAACACTCTGTTTTTGTGTTTGCGTGTGAACGAGGTCAAACAGAGTTTTAGGTGGTCAAACGTCACAGTGTGCGACTAAAGATGCTTCACGTCATGTGAGCGTCCTATGGGACGCTCACATGACGTGAAGCCTTGTGTGAAACCTTGTGTGTACAGCAGAAATATTTGTTTCTGTGAATACCCAGCTATGTGTAAATGTGGCCAAAGTGTCACAAGACGACCGTACTTAAAGTACTTTAGATTTTTTTCACAAGGTAAAGGAAACAATCATTTCCACCACAAAAAGCATTGCTGGCATGTGTACACCTACACCGGTGTATCGTTGTATGGATACTTTTCTACCACTCTATTATTCATTAAAATAACTACACGTTTTTGCTTTTACATTTATCACCCAGATCCACTTATCAGTTTATTTACATTCCCACCACATATATCTGAATTATTAAAATACTCCAAGAGTGTGTTGTCACCTATTTTCTCCACAGAGGATCAATGTTCTGCATTTGTGGGATAAATGGAGCTATACTTTACATATTGCTGTTTTCAAAGTGGTTTTACCCCACAGAGTATATTCTTGGTGGAGGGCTCTCTCAAGGCCCCCGAGTTGGCGCAGGAGATATAGCTCAATTTAATGAAAGAGTCTGGCTCAGTAATGACCCCAGTGATTCATATATCCGTAAAGGGAATCAATCCCACATAAGCTAAGTGCAGAAACAGGATATTCTGCAGCCCTAAATCGTGGCACTGGATAATATACGCTAAACTGTAGGTTACATTAAACTGGAACATGTCATTGATGTGCAGAATAAGACAGATGAAGTTCATTACAGAGCTGAAAACAGGTATGAAGACAAAACATTGACTCCAATAACGTGCTGTAGAGAGAATGTAAAACGTAGGCCCAAGGCAGTGCTTCGTCAGACTGGACCGTTGTGCGACTAGATGTTGTTCTTTCCATCTATGATTTAACACAGCCATGCACGGCTATATGGTACCCGGGAGAGGACTTGATTTTCATGTTTGCCAATCTTCCTCCATACCTGCCCGCGGTGACCATAAATACACTTTAATGCCTCCCAGAGAAATGCTTAAAGGAGCAGTTTGTTCAAGTCCTGCATGGACTTGCATGGCAATATTCTTGATTGATAACAGCAGCAAAGTTTAGAAGACACCCTGGAGAGTTTTCCAATCTCATTTGTTTGGGAGTTTTACATTGGAGCATAATTCCCCCTCTGCTGTATTTATGCGGGTTGGGATCCCTTCTTTTGTTGAGTCTTTTGTTCCCACCGTTCACTAATGAGGCAGAGCACCACCAGCGGCCATGGCTTTTTCAAAGGGTATTTTGTGGAGGTCTGAGATGTGGCCACCCCAGATCACAAGTGTATTTAAAAAGATTTTAAAAGATCTCCGGGAAACCTTTAACATGCTTGGGCTGCAGTAAATAGGCAAATAAATTGCTCTCGGTCAGTTAACCCCTTTCAGGATCATCGGCGGATTTAGGCTGCGGATCATCACGGGTGGGGAAAACTTAACCAGGGATGCGATTAGAAATAGTATATACTTTTTTATAATATTTGTATTTTATCTAGAAGATGTCAAGAAGGGTATATTGTTTTTATAACAGTAGCTTTCATTATAATTAATGATTATGAGGAAGCTTTTGCATTTCAAAAGCTACACAGGAAATGTTAAAGGTTACAGGATTTAGAGCGTTAAAATAACTAAATAAGCAAATAACTGATTGCTACGTCAACATATGGTGTAATAATGTCTACCTTAGAAGAGAATGAAGTCACTCTCCATCTCTGTGTTGTCATCTGAGTTCCTCTTTGCTCAGTAGGGCTACTAGGAGCCAAAAGATCATTGATTACAATAAAAATCAGAATATCGTATGTTGAGTTTATTCTAAATTCTCTCTTCTGTTAGCTTGTTGTTTAGAGGAAGCATATTTTCAAAAAGTATTGCAGTCAGTGTAGTTGCCGTCCTTCCACCTGCTTAGCCCCTCTTTAGGAGGAACTATACTAAGACTGACCAACTGGGAGGTCTGTGGACCAAATGGAATGACCCTCTGCCAAATAAAACCCAGCTGTGCTATACATAGAGAAGTGGCCCTTTAGCTTGATAGATGGCAGCAGCATGACGGTCACACCCAGTTGCTCTTATATAATAAATGCTTCCCAGAGAGCAGGGTGGGTCAGCGCTGCTGGAATTGGTTGAGTTTACTTTTATAGAGCAAACTTTTCACCAAATATTAGCAGTGATTGACTTAAAGTAGAACCGTATTGTGATGATATGATCAAAACTTATTTCAGTAAATGATGCCAAGGAAATAATAATCAACTAAATTAACTATGAGTAACAAAATGAACTACTGATGTTTGTTTCTGTCTTGTTTTGTGTCTTATTTTGAAGTTCTTGTGTCATCTGTCTCCCTGTGATTGTCTGCCCTGGTCCTGATTGTTTCCACCTGTGTGATTGCTAAGCCCCGCCCTCATTGTGTCCACCTGTGTCTCGTTCCCCGTTGTCCAATCACCTTCACCTTGCCTGTGTATTTAAACCCTGTTTGTATCATTGTGTGGCGTTGTACCGGTTGGTTCGTGTTTGTCATCCTGTGTTACCTGTAATTCTGAATTAAACATTGGTTTGGAAGAAGTTGTCGGCATTTGGGTCCTCACTCTCGCTACGACAACACATGGCAGAACGAGATGAGTGGCTAAGGGAAGGTGCAGGGCATGGAATAAATCAAGGAGACAGAAGATACAGTAGATACCGAGTAGATACAGAGTAGACGGAGTAAACACAGAACAGGACCTTGCAGCAATACCCTGTTCCGTGTCTCCTGTTTCCTCTGTCTATATTGTTTTATTCCCTCCACCTACCCTCAGCCACTCCTGTCTCCTTGATTGTTTCATTCCCTTCACCTGCCCTCAGCCACTCTTGTCTCGTTAGTGTCTCATGCCGTACACCTGTTTCCCCCCCTATATATTGTGCCAGTCTTTTCCTTGTCTGGATTGTTGGCTTTAGTTCTGTCTTCCTTGGGCCCTGTGTGTTCCTGACCTGCCTGTTTTTACCCTGCCTGCACCTTTTTGGAACTTTTCGCCTCATTAAAGAGTTTTCTCGTCATGCATATCGAGTCCGGTCCTGTTTCTCTGCGCCCGAGTCTCAACCCGTGACATCATTATGATTTTTTTTTTTTTCTGCATTGCATCAATTGTCTCACTTTGTGTGTGACTTAGAGTGTTCCAATGTTTTGGCATATGTCGTTACACTCTTATCAAAAACCCAGTTCTCGATGTCGCCACTTTATTTAAAAGATGTGTTGATTGGGCGTTGACACAAGCAGGGCTATTTTGATAAATGGGATTAAATTAATTATTGCTGTCATCACTTCAATCCAAGGCCACACTAAAATAGATGACACCCAGACAGAATTAACTGCTTTAATAATTAATTTTATAATACTGTATGTACGTTGTGATTTCCAAAACAAGTAACAGATGTTGGAGGGTGACATCTTAGTGAAGAGTATATTGTTCTGTATAGGTTAATGAAAATATAAAGACAAATGCGGCGGGGCCTGAATTTAAGTATTGTCGTCAGTCAATCTTCTAATGCTGATGTTTCCATCATTGGGAGATAATTAACATAATTAACTGTCCACGCTAAAAATACATATAGCTCATAACAAAGAGGGAAACGTGGCTGGAGACACAACTTCAATAACCTGACCCATGTGCTTTCTAAAGCAGTGGGATGCCAACTATTCAGGATCACTGATATTAAAGTATACGTGTCCAGGGGGGAAATGAACGCGCTAATAGGCTGTGGGTTTATTTCTCCTTCCTTGTGGTACATAAACACAGCATGTTGCAATTTAGAGTACGTGAAAACTAGCAAGCGAGCAGAGAAGTCGCAATAGATAGCGAAAAATGCTGGATAAGAAAAAGAGAGAGACCAGATAAACAATTGCAGGATCACTATGTCTCGGCCTTTAATATCCAGTCTTATGATATGATGATGTAAAGCAACATCCTGGCGACTGGTATCAGTGAGGAGATCATCTGACAGCTATAATGGAGCTTTATCAGACAAAACAGGACGGGAACCACAACAAGACTGAGAAGATTCTCCAACCACTTGAGATCAGAGAATGTTTCAAAACCGCTAATTCCAAAATGAATAGATGTTCCTTCCCCCTGATGTTGCTTTGATTAATGAGGCCACATGTACACATAGCCGGTATTTACAGAAACTAATATTTCTGCCCGTCCGTTTTCAAAAATAACGTTTGTTTGACCTCGTTCACACGCAAACACAAAAACAGAGTTTTCAGAAGTCTCCACTTTGGCCGGAGATTTTAAAAATGATTGTTTTCCGTGATAAAACCTCAGTTTGTGTGTAAATGAAAGGCCTAAATGCATGAAAATATATGCGTTTACCCATCATGTAAACGGGGTCTAACTCTCATGTCATTCCAGATCCTGCTTCCCATCTCGTTAGTCCAACTCCCTTCACCTGCCTCTGATCACCTCGTTAGTCCCTCATTACCTTCACCTGGTCTTCATGCCCGTCTCACCTGTTACCCATTCCCTAATTAGTCCTTGTCTCCTGAGGTTCCCTCACTTGTCCTCTGTCAGATTGTTTTGTGTTTCTCAGGCCACATTTACACATAGCCGGTATTTACAGAAACAAATATTTCTGCCTGTACGTTTTCAAAAATAACGTTGTACACACAAGGTCGTTTTCAAAAAAGTTTCTGTTTCTATGAACCCGCATAAATACGGCGTCCGCATACGTCCCATAGGACACTCACGTGACGTGAAGCATCTTTAGTCGCATACCGTGACGTTTGAAAACCTAAAACTCTGTTTGACCTCGTTCACACGCAAACACAAAAACAGAGTTTTCAGAAATCTCCACTTTGGCCGGATTTTTTTAGAAAAGATCGTTTTCCGTGATCAAACCTCTGTTTTTGTGTAAATTAAATGCTAAAACACATCAAAATATATGCGTTTTCCCATCGTGTAAACGGGGTCTGAGAGTCTAGAAACATAACCAGAGACCTGCCCCAGGAGATCCAGAGTATGAAGCCTTGCTGAGAGTCAAAGGAACACGAAGGAATAACCGGATAGCTGCGCTGTAACGTAGCATTTAGAGTCACATTACAGCGCCTTATGCAATCAATAACTAAATGATTGGTCGGCAGTGGCACGTCTAGTTAGCGGGATATTGTTGCGCTTGACATTTATCATAGCTCCGGGGTCGTGAACTCAAAGCTAAAATGCAATTGAATCATTAAATGTGAGCGTCTGCAGCTCGGCCATCTCCGAGGCCGACATAAGTGTTCTCATGCTGAAATGAGTGACTAACTTCCGCTAAGCTAAACACGTCTTTGTTCAAACTGGGACATTATGCGCTAAGAGGGACACGTACTCAAGGGTTGGTGAAACAATGCACGCTCTAACGAGGATATTATCTGCTGTATTTGATATTATTACCAATTTCTAATGCAGATGGATGTCCTCCTGTTAGTCATGTGTTTTGTCTAGGAACAACCATTCCTGTTTACACTGGATACATTCAGCCTACTCGGTTATTGTGACTATAACGTATAACAGTATTATAATTGTACCATACCAGCAAACAATTTGCGTTAAATCAAATTGAGATCAAAGAGTATATACAAAATAATAATTGCTATGGCTTTTTAAGGAGCTCATTTAATTGATTTTCAGTTTTTAACTACTAACTCAACATGCCTCCTCATACTTTGTGACTCTATATTTAAAAACATGTCCAATGTGAATAGAAATGTAACAAGGAGAAGGCTCTGTTATCAGATAAATTAATAGTGGAGAATCTGTAGTTCAATAAAACAATCCAAAGAGCTCAATTTCCACTCTCAACCTTAAAGCAAATAGGATGCTCAATAAAAACATTGCACTGGCCCTCTCTGTTAAAAAAATCAATAGCTAGAGGACAAAGAACCTATAGCCATCACTTAATTCTCTTATCAGTGTGATTTAGGGGACAAGGATGATGTTAAATAACTGTAAATCCTTATCTTTGACTTTGTGGGTGGTTTATGGCAGTTTCAACAGCAGTTCAGAGACAGAATGTCCATACCTTCTGCCGGTCGCACGATTTATAGCTTTATTACTCTTTGTCTAAAAAAGGAGAGAAACATATAATTGAAAGGAAGAGATAGCAGCAGAGCCGCAGAGCGGGCATGAAGGAAATAAGAATCATCATCGCCAAAGACATATCATAGCGACAGTTTTACGGCAAAGAAGCCGGCCCTCTGTATTTTTGGGGCGCTCGTTTTTACGAAACAAGCGAGATCCAATTTTCTGATTCATCTGCAAACGGTCCAGATTGAGTTTATTGGTCTGACACCGGGCTACAAACCGGCCCCACATGAGCGTAGAGGTCATCGAGAGGGCTCGAGGAGGTGAAGTCATGAGTTTATGCTCACACTCATATTTTTGCCCTCAGTGACAACAAGTCTATTGTTCTCCCTGATAAGGCTTCAGTGTGCACAGTAATAGGAATTAGGCAGGGCATACATAAGTCAAAGAGAAATTGGGTGACAGCAGATCAATAGATAGTGGCGAAGCCTCGGGGACCATTAGGGAAGAGGACCCCTTTGTTTGTCCACTGGAGGGGAGAGTTAGTGGACGTTCGCTTCTGAATGAACTGTCGACGGTAGGAACACACTGAGCATTACGAGAAGTGGGAAAGCTGCCCGGTGACACAAGTTCATTAGCCTGTGTGTGTGTGGGGGACACAATCATGGGGCCACACATTTATTTTAAATACATATTTCGACAATCTACTGTTGTTATAGCTGCAACGCAATCAATTTGAGCTGCATCTAAGATTATTTCCTTTATAGATTAGTCTTTCGGTTATATTTTTGATTGGGGTTAGTTGTGAAAGGTCAGTTCACACAAAACGCAACAGAAATAATTCTGTATCGTATTGTATATATTTTAAGATGACTCAAAACTATGTGCATGGCTACCACTAGAAGTAAGTGAACAAACCCACATCTTGTTACAAAATAAAGAAGAAGGCCTCCAAGGGGTGCCTTTTCAAATGACTTGTTTTGTCCAACAACAGTCCAAAATTAAAAGTTCAAATATATTCCATTAATAATGATATAAAACAGATAAAAGAAGCATTTTTTTGAGAAACCGGAACCAGACAATATTAATTTTTTTGATTGAACAACGATACCAGAATATACCAATTATTCAACTAAATTTGCTGGTGCTACAACCAGTTTAGCATCCATTTGATACGTTAGCAATGCTGTTTTAAGTTGTCCTTTATCTACATGAAAAGGTATGTTTCTGACAGCATGTGTAGCACGTGTTTTTGTTGACTGTGGGAAAAGTGCACGGCACGATCAGAGACGCCCTGCAGCCCTTCGCGGGAGCTAAAAAGTGTAAACGCATTAGCCTTAATCTTAACTGCGTTCAAAATGATTAATCGGATCGTGATGACTCCGATCAAACAGATTCCCCAATTAAATTCTTCAGGCAAACGCATATTGTGGCCATCACTCCGAGACATTCCCACTTAAATGCACAGATAATTTGTTGTTGCATTGCATTATTCCCGCCCCATAACCACTGAGCAAACAATGTGCCAGTGACAACTAAAGATATTAATTAGTATATCGTGATGGCGGCACATGCATTTTCACTATTAATAAATTCCAAGTCATCGAGTTGTGATTTAATTATGAATTATGTAAATGGTTGCCATGCATCATTTAGGCTATGCATTTTATTAGTTAAATGAGAGGACGTAATGTAGGCATATCACAATGATGAGGATTTACACACTTGAGTGATGACAGCACAAGTGCAACAATATTTAGTGACTTAATCACAACTTCATGTCGGCCCCCTGCTAATGGCACAACACATTCCACATTGATGAATAATTGACTAAAGATGATTCAAGGCTATTCAAGGGTTATGTTTACCCAGAGGTCTTTGGTTTTTAAAGTTCTTTGGTGTGTAGATTAAGTGCTGCACTATAAAGTATTGACAAAATAATTCACATTATAATATTTTATCCATTTAAGCACCATACAGTGCAATGTGCAGTCATTATTTGAGTAAATTTAAAAGCAAAAATTGTCTTACTCAAGCTTCTCATTCAATGCTTTTCTTTGTTTAACATAATTGTAAATACTGAATATCTTTGGATGTTGGACAAAATATTAGTCTCACCTGGTTTTAAGCGTCTGAACTAGAACCAAACTAACAATTGTTTTCATTGTTAGTTCTTTGATAATTTTGTTGACTAATTAAACGTTTGATTTATAGAAAAAATATTGTAATCTGCATCATAATTTCTCCTAAAAGTCCTGTGATGTCTGACCAAAAGTCCCAAACCCAAAGACATTCAGTTTACTATCATACATATATTGCTGGTTCATTGTCAGTTGATGGATGTATCCATCAACATCACATCCAATCACATTGGCTATACTGTGAAAGGCTTGCCACATCAATAATATGTTCAACAATTCAAATGAGTCTGATGTATAGTTTATCGACAGCTGTTCCCTGGTTAGAGGAGCAATCGATCAATCACAATTATGTAGGTGGAATTAATAATCCGTCATCTTCGTGTACTAGAGACAAAAATATAGCTGCAAAAATAGCAACGAGCGTGAATGTGAGTCATGCAGCGCCACAGGTTCTCAATTTACAGACATAATCTAAACATTACCTCGAATACGCATTGTTTTTAAACTGTCAGCAAAACAATATAATCCCTTTCCCAAACAGAAATGTGTTCAAATGAAGAGGATGTTGGGCTGAATGGATTAAATGTACTAAACAACAATTCATTCTAATTATCAGGCGTATTGTACAGATTCATCAATAATGGAGAGGTTAGTTGCAGCCCTAGAACATTAATACAGACAATAAATAATCCCTCAATCACATGCTGGACAGGAACCATCACTGTAACAGCATAACGTGCAGAGGAATGATGGGATAGCTAAACACTGGGTGACACTGCATATGAGACTTGTTTATATTATTTCATAGTAAAATCTATATCACAGTCAAAAAATCCACATCTTCTCCGACCACTTTTCTTCTTGTCAAATTGATGTAGTGCCGGGAACAAGGAGTATATTTGGTTTCTCGAAGGCTGTCAAATTGAGCTGTCGGGCTGCTCTTTTTGATGGAGTCGTATCGCTCGCTCATCTGTCCGTCAAAAAGAAAGACTGCTGCCAAAGTCAAACTCCAGAGTTGAGAGGAGAGGACTCGCGTGGCATTTCATTGTCCGGGACAGTGGAGAAGTCTGACGAGCGCAGTTCGGCTCTGGTTTTAAAACGGCACGCCGATGTGTAGTCGTGACATGGTTGATGGTCGATAGGTCGCTTAAAGCTTAGCAAGTGCCATGGAGAGAAAGATAATAGACTCATAAAGTTCTCTGTATATAGTCTGTGATAAAAACAGAATATTGCCTCATGCCACGTACAAAGACGGCCTCCACATTTCAGAGCCCATTCATCATCCCGGCATGTGGCATCATAAAACACTTCTTCTCATAGACAGTAGACTTGAGTCAGGCCGGCCGGTCCATAAAATTCAATCATCGCAACAGTGTCGGACATTGTTCTGGCGAAGCAGAAAATGTCCCAACCCGGGGAGAGCGTCTTTCCACTGGATTGTTATGGTGTTTACTCACACGAGCATCGGACCCCGAGGCGAGTGCCACAGCTCAGCGGCCCAGCTGGAAGCATCCCAACCCCTCTAGAGGAATACTCTACCCACCCCCTACTTTTTCTCCAAAAAAAACCTCAGTGTGAAACAGTAAAGAAACAGGCAATTCTGGTCTCCTTAATTGATTGTCCAATTAAGTCATTTGCTGTAGTCGGCCTGATAATAATCTCTGTGCTCATGTGTCTCACGTCGATGTAATCAACAGCCCTCATCATGGCAGCAGCCGCAGACGGACACGAGGTAGCATGACACTGTTCACGCAAAGCACATTTGTCCGAAGACACAACTTCCTATGGGCTATTACACATGCATGAACACACACACACACAGATATACACACACAAACTAATCACATGGTCTCTAATTAACAGCCCAGCCTTGATGTGCAGATTGTTCTCTTTGCCACACTGATACTGTGGCCTATATGTCTGAGATGCCTAATGTATCGAGCCATAACTCTCTTTTTATTAAAAGGTCAACCGGATTATCCACACGCGAATAACTGAATGCTTGGTATGGGAACATGTTGATGCATTTATCGGTCAAACACCAAACTACTTTTTTTCGTCGGCGTTATTTACTGGAGACAAAATGTGCGCCATCAGTATGAGTGAGCTTCACTTCCTTGACAACACTGCCCCCGTCTGGATAAATACGTGTATTACATGTCCTGGCGTATTTATGGTCTATTTAGTTTAAAAGTAAGGAGAAGTGCAATGTTTATCAAAAAAGTATTTTCATCAGCTTTGTTATCTTATTCAAGTTTAAGCCAATAATGGATTTGTACTAAGAAAAAATAAATTTAGTCTAGTCAATCTAGATTTTTGCAGAAATCAATACATGTGAATGAGAATATTGTTGAAGAGACCGAGGTGGACTAGTGCAAGTGAGATGTTTGTGGCTGCAGGAGTCAATATATTCAAAGAGATTTTAAGAAATTTAATGTACACATTTATCTGCCGCGTTGATGACTCTGAAAATGAGATCATCATGTTTTTATCAATTATAAAATGTAGCACTACACGGTACCGGTCCAAGCTGTGGAGACACTGCTACAGCTGTTTATTTATAAAACATGTGTAGTTCTTTGTTTGTTTTTTTACTTGTGGTTTTGTATGTATTTATTATATTTGAATGTATTGTACTATCTGGACCTTGTGTCTGTAATAGAAGTTTGATTGATTGATTGATATTATACTTAAGCTTCCGTACCATGGGATATATTGTATTTGTTACTACTACACTAATAAGACAGCCGTGACTAGTTACTAGTTGTGTACATGTGTAATGCAAATAATCCAATATTGTAATATTCTGCATAATAATAATAATAAAAAACACTGAACAGGACTATTCTGCATGAATGGCATTTTTACTTTTGTTACTTGATGCTTTTATCACATTCAATCAGCTGAACTTTAACATAATATATTACATCCAAAAAGTGATAATAATGCATTTATTGCAAAACATTGCATCTGCACTTGGAACTTGGACTTTATCTCAGCATTGACTTTTTTTTTTTTACAAGCCAATCAAATGAGCGGCAGCAAGTCATGTGACTGTCATCCCTACGCTACTGAACGAATCATGAATTCGTGAATTTATTTGAGGGCACGCTCAAACCCAAACGACAGGCACGTTGGTGAGTTGTCTTCTCTTCGTAAAAACACTGCAGCTGAACTCTTAGCTCTGCAAGATATGTGTTTCATAGCACGACGTCTGCTTCAATAGTATTTATCAAATCTGCATTTCATGTGATTGGCATTAGTTGGATCACTAAACTCGACTATCGGCAGCAGTCGTACCAGTCACGTGGCCGTGTTCCCTACGCTCGTGCAAATGTGTTGCATAACATTCGCTTTTACTATGAGCTCATCCCAGCGGCGCTTCGCCTCTATTCGCGGTATTACGGTAAAACACCAAACCGACAAGGAAGCGCTCGAGCCGCTCGCATCGTGCGCATCGAGGTACCGCAGTGGTTCGGTTCTGACATGTCGTTTCGTATTATTTCTAAAGAGGCGCTGGCGGGGTCCATCACCCTGGGAGTCGTTTTGGTCGCTGGTTATTTATTCGGTAAGAGAAAAGCTGTTTTTAAAGCGTTGTCACGTCCCTACTACACCCCGGTAAGCTGGTGTAGTGTGTACCAGAGGGATTCACCACTAGAGGGCGCTGTTGAAGAACATTTCTTATCTCTGTGTGATTCTTGGGGGGTGTTGTCATGTTGTATTTTTGCCTTCAGTAGATAAAAGTCAAATAGACTTTCAAACTGCCTGAAAGCTGGAAATTTAGCCACAAGTTAACTTGAAAGGTTACAGTATTCAAATCATATTATATATATATAGCCCAATATCACAAATTACAAATTTACCTCAGAGGGCTTTACAATCTGTACACATACGACATCCTAGGACCTCACATCGGATCAGGAAAAACTCCCAAGAAATAGAGGAAAAAAAACGTTCACGTGGGAAAAAGGGGAAGAACCCTTCATCGGAGCAGGACCCCTCTCCCCGGATGGACAGAAGCAATAGATGTCTTGTGTACAGATGAGCAGCATTACAACACATTCAATGAATATGACAGAATGCATGAATAATTAGTAGTAGGCATGGACCACAATCCAGAACTCCACAATACAAGAAACAGAAGGAGGTAGAGAGGAAGCTGTGGCCTGAACTGAGGGCAATCGAGTGGAATAACCTTTTCACTAATCTGACAGAGAAAATGGACATTTGGCAATAAATGTTCTCCCTTAGGAACTGGTATACTTTGAACTTTGTAAAGAGTGTATGACGCAAGTGGACTTTGAATGAGTTAACTTGCATAATGTCTGACATAATTCTATTTTAAAACAAATGTTTAGCTAGTGTATTGCATGAGTAGGAAGGAAGACATTAGTAAATGTATGAATATGAATAGAGTTATTAGTAGTTGAAGTAAAAAGTATGCAAGATTATGTCAAGCTTATTTTTCACCTCACACACTCCTGTATGTATTGAACTGTGTAATATATTGTACAGAGACTCTGCCTCGGCTGATTGCAGCCATGTGCAGCACTAACACCAAAACATGTTAGTCGAGACTGATTCATAGTATTTCCTTCAGGATATATTGTCTTACAATTCCCAGTCTCCATTTCTTTATCTGGATCTGTTGCTGCCAATGCAATAATTGCATTTTCCCACTGAGACCAATTTAGGTTTAATCTAATCCAAATCTAATAACTGCTGTACATTAAAGAGACCAGACTTCAGTTTCCGGAAAGATGTATGAACTGGATGGTCGAATGGCATCATGGTGCTTTTAAGAACTATATTTGTCCTTAACTTTAATTATATTATCCTTTTATAATTGTTTCATGGTTTGTCCTCAGGGAAAAAGAAATCTTCCAGAATGAGCATCTCCAAAAGTCACTGTGAGGGGAAAGCTGACCCACTGATGCAGTATGTTCTCAACAACTCCATGAGGGAGCATCCGGTCCTGAAGAAACTCCGATTGGTAAGCGTGTGCCGGTGTCCGTAATACATGTGTGCTCCGGCACAATTAAGCACTCAACGGCAGGAGATGTAATCATGTTTCAGAGTAAATTGGGAAACTAACACAACTGGTTTCCGCTCATTGCTTTCAGGCGACAATGGAGCACTCGTGGAACCGGATGATGGTCGCCTGTGAGCAGTCGCAGTTTATGGCCAATCTGGCAAAACTGATCAAAACCAAGAAAGCCATCGAGATTGGTAAGGGCTGATCTCCGAAACCTGCGCGCCTCAAATCATTGAGTTTGAACCGTCTTTGACGCCTTCGGGTTCAGGCAGTACGATTGTCCGGATTGCATCCGGATTGTCTTCTTGGCTGAGCGTTATGACTGACAGGGAGAGGACAAGCTTTGGAGAGGGTTGGGTACCGGAAACCGGTGCTAATGTGGCACCGGTTCCAATACATCCGGTATTACCCGGATCGAAACGCAACGCACATTCCGGTGCTTCTTTCCGGTGCCTGAGCCGATTGAAATTGAAAAAAACTATTGTTATGACCTTCTCTCAGGGTTCGTACGGTCATGGAAAACCTGGAAAAGTCATGGAATTTTAAAATGGTCATTTCCAGGCCTGGAAAAGTCATGGAAAAAACTTAAATCATGAAAGTTTTGGAAAAGTCATGGAAATTTGTCAAATTCACGTGTTCATTTACCCCGAGTTTGAAATAATTAATATGTTTTTTAAAGAAAAACGCTCAAAATATAAGTTGGCGTACGGTCTCAATACGCACAATGTTCTAAATTGTTCATGTTTTTACCGAGATTTCAATTTGGTCATGGAAATGTGGTTTAAAGTCATGGAAAAGTCATGGAAAGTTCCTGGAAATTCATCGTTCAAAATGTGTAAGAACCCTGTTCTCTGGTGACTCCGCCCTGTCAGCAGGTTACGATAGCCAATCATATTTAACTTTGACAGCGGAGGCGTGGCCTGTGTGACCACGTGAACCCGTGCGGAGCACACCAGCGTCAGGCTGGACGCGATAGGGAGACCGATGAATAAAAGAGCGGCCTTAACTCAGATTAGTACTGGAACGTTGATTGCAAGTCTTGCATTCATAAAAGTAGGCCATGAAATAATAAATTATCCATTATAACCATGTTTAAGCTAGCTCTTAATTGGTTGTTCTCTTTGCCCATCAAAACAGTGACAGGTTTAACCCTATAAGGTCTGCACATGACGATACATATCACATCATATAATGGAGAACATGTATTGTGTATGTTAACAGTCTGATATCCGTTGATAGTCAGTGCTCCATGATAACGGCTTCTACAGGGAATATGGCCAAAGAGAATTTTAATGTCCTCATTGTGCGTTTTTTTTTTCTTTAAGTATCGGTTCAGGTACCGTTTAGGCACCGGTATCGTTACCCATCCCTAGGAGTAAGAGATACATTTTTCCTTACGCCGCAAATAACTTGGTTAAATATTCAGCAGGAGCAACTGAACTATTCAGATTTATAGAGGTTGGAGTTGGAGGTTCAGTTGAAGTCTAGTTTACTTTGTCTTTGTTTTTCTGCAACATGGACGTATTTAGAGACATATTTAATTACTCAAATATGCATTATTTTGACACATTTATTGCTATTAGTTTATAACGCACTTTTTAGTTTACAGGTGCAAATATAAAACATCTATAGTGTACAGGTGCGTATAGATGTTTTTGTCAGTTTTATGCTCTGGAGCTGAGAAACTGTCGTTTCTTTTTTTTTCCTCTCGAAAGGAAATTTTAAAATCCTTGAGACTTTATAATTAAATAATACTGAAGATGAGGACGCGTCCCCGTGTAAAGACATGTCCTTTGATCCCGCTGCAGTGCTCTCTCAGTTACACATTTCTTGTCTGAAATCTTTGTCGGGCGCATGCTCACATCCGTAAAGCTGATTACAAACCTGACTGCACTTATTTGTGGCCAATAAACCAACTTTTCCCCACAAGGAATCTAGCAAATCTGATTAATACGTTATCCCTGCAGCACTTTGTCATCCATCATGCTCATTCGAGTGCCCTCTCATTGCAGGAGTCTACACGGGTTACAACACGCTGAGCATCGCTCTGGCTTTGGCTGACGATGGAGTTGTGGTTGCGTGTGATGTCAGTGACGAGTACACCAACATCGGCAAACCCTTCTGGAAAGAGGTACCGGCCTCATTTATGTTGAAAGTGCTGATCAGTGCAGAAGATTTCCAGACACACCAGTCAATAGACGGACCGTTGCTCGGTTTAAAGCAAGGCTGCATCTCTTTTTAAGTCTTTTTATAATCAGAAAACTAATCATTTACATGCATGTAAAAACACTCATCAAATTATAATGATTTCTCATACTTAACTGCTCCACCTTTTTAAAAAATATTATTTTTTTGTTCTTTTTACAGGCAGGAGTGGAGCAAAAAATTGATTTACGCATCCAGCCAGCACTGAAAACTCTAGGTACAGTATATTCATCTCTTTTCTTAACTTGTTGAATTTTTCTGATGCAAAAGTTACAAAAGTCATTCAAACTGCATGAAAGCCCAGGGGGTGAATATAATCAACCCTTTTCCAAAAGTTAAAAACCGTCCACAATTTATTATCGCCATTTTATGACTACTTTTAAAAGGATTGCCTTCTTTCAGGCGTCATAAATAAAGCCAGGAAGAGCGTCAAAGATAAATACAGTCAGATCGGCCAATCGGCCTGTGTTTATCCGTGCCGCCTGAATGAGGGTAATCCTTTTAAAAGCAATCGCAGGAAGAGGGTTACTGGAAAGCCCCGTGGAAACGCTCAGGGAAGCGCTTGTGCTCTTTAGTCTGTGTTTTTATGAATGAGCCCTAGTGTACCCGGATGTTAGACAAAGAAAATAAACTCCTTCAAAGTTGAGACTTATGCTTTATCTGAAGTTTTTTCAAAAAGTGTCATTGTAGTTTGATTAAAAGTGCAACTATCTGTACACTTAATGCATATTGTCTAGTGTTGCTCTATGAGTCCCCTCGCAGTGAATGATGTGATTGGCTGATTTGGATATCAATTGTCCGATTAGCCGCCATGTGGCACAACAATCGGGTCCAATTTTACGACTTCATTTGTTTTGGTAACTTATCTGGCTTCCAGTTGGCGTAGATGTACATTAAAGGGAAGTTCTTGACATGTTGAAGCTTCGCAGCTCCGTTTCTGAAGTTCTGTCGGCTCGAGTCAACGCCGGTGGAGTGATCTTAAATATGTATTGTTACGTTATCAGGATAACATTACCTTGGATGCGTGTGCATATGAATCAATAATTACTGACAATTTCTTACTAATTATTCCACTTCTATTTTAGTCATTGTTAAATTAGATATAATAAACTCATTTAATCACAACATCAAAGATTCTCTTTAGTGTTTTGATTGATGAATGTCTCATAATGCTAAAAATTCTGAAAATCTAAAAACGTTTTTTAAAAAAAGAAAGAAAGAAGGTTTCTTTTTTTTTTTTACTTTTTCAGATTTACTAAATAAGCCAAAAGGAGAATGATCTTCTTTTATGGTTAAACAATTTTGGAAAAAATGTAAATGACCGTAATTCACTTTATTCTATATATAGAATCTGAGACGGTCTTTTCAAATATATTTATTATCCATCAGTGGGAATACTGTTAACAGGAGACAGATACAGTGTATAAAATGTATAATTTGCCACTCTGTTCCTCTTAATTCTTTCAGATGATCTCTTGTCAGATGGCCAGGCCGAAACATTTGACTTCGTCTTCATCGATGCAGACAAAGTCAACTATGACATCTACTACGAAAAGTCTCTGCAGTTGTTGAGGAAAGGGGGAATCATCGCTATCGACAATGTAAGGGCCGCCCCACGGATACATATTGAAGTTTCACTTCTTGCGTGAGGATATTTAAACAAGCTAATCATCCCAAATGATTTATTTTCTGGTCCTCCAGGTGCTGTGGGGAGGAAAGGTGTTGAATCCAAGCCCCGACGATGAAGACACCGTGGCCATCGACAAGCTGAACAAGAAGCTGCACCGTGACGCCCGAATCAGCCTGAGCATGCTCACAGTGGGGGATGGGCTCACACTCGCCATCAAATTATAGAACAGATATGACTCGAGGATTCATAGGCTTTGGGATAATCTACATCCTTTAAGTTAGGTGAACTTTTATATGAAACGTGGGATGGTAGCTGAAACATGTTATTACCGTCTGGGCTCAGGGTACCACAGGTTGTGGGATCTCTGGGCAGACATGGAATCAAGTATTCATAAATATGTTTTGATTAGTGCATAATGTACTGTGTGAGGCGAGCGTTTTGAATTGGATGGCTCGCCCTACTTGGAAAAGAGTCTGTAATATTTTCATTAGTTTTACAGATACAAGGCAATGTGCAAAGTTTGAATGAAATGGTGATAAGTCAATTCAATGCAGTTTATTTTATATAGCCAAATATCACAAATTATGTATATTGACTCGGCAGGCTTTACAATCTGTAAACAAGGACCAAGATAAATTGATTAAAAAGAAAATGATCCATGCCCTTTGTCTGTCATTTAGAATGATTTAACCAAATTCATTACAATTCTCTATGCTGTATAACTATAGTGATGTTGAATTACAGTAGAGGATAGCGATTGATTTCAGGACTTTATTGCAAAGGTTAGACACATGCCAACAAACAACGCTTCCTGATTAGTGTCACATCCTCAGAAATGGGAAGAAAAGAGCATGATTTACTGATATTCTTTCACTCGAGTCACAATGAGGAAAATAAAAATCCCTTTAGCGTCGTCCTGCAGCTCCGGAGGTCTCACACTCGGCACACACAGAACAAATGAGCCTCTAGAAAGATAAGTGAAGACGAGCCACTATATTGGCGTCGACCATGATAAGCATATATAGTTGGAGTAAACCTTCCAACGGGTAGAATATCACTAATATACAAATACAATGTGCAAATAAAACAAAAGGAGAAAGTTTAAATAAAGATATAATCTACTGTGCAAATTAACAGCTCAGATATACATTCTATATTATCACACATCAGAAAAATAAGATGGTTTTGTTTTCAGGAGGGTCAGAAGAAGTAACGGGTGAATATACGTGATTGAAACAAGATTAGTTATTGTCACAACAATAAAAAGGGGGGCTGGTGGGATAGTTTCACTTTTGAACACTGCTCGAGAGAACTGGGCTTCTTCTTTGTTTTGGCTTCACCTCTTAAAAATATCTGTTGCTGACCAGACGGGAACCCGAAGGGTCAGATTCAGCTGATATTTCTCGTCCTCCTTTGAAAAGGCGGAGCAGATCCTCACGCCTCCAACTCCAGACCCAGGCCCAGTTTGTGACCACCGGCATTGATGTTCTTCCCGTCCACCAGTGCAGAGAGGACTAGTTTCATACCTGAAATTAAAAAATTAAAAGCATATAGTTTTTATTTTGGTTGTTCCTGAATTTTTTTTTTATCTAAATGAACTTTTCAAATTAGAAATTAGAGGAGAGCTGGTTCTTACCAGGTCGGAGAGTCTGGGTGTATCCAATTCCCACCAGGCTGGCATTATTCACCTTAGCCTGAAGAAAAAGCATTAAATCATTAAACTATGATTCAGAGTGTACATACAGTACCCCACCAAATACATATTCTAATTATCTGGGGATAGCTCCCAGGGAAAAGAAAAGCACCATCCGCATCCTGTGTTGGTGGAGCAATAGTTGACGCACTTCCCTTGGCCTGTAAATTGAGCCTTTAATATCCGGGGATATTATACATGAATCATTAAAAGGCTTATTGGAACCGATCTAAACTCTGATGGCGTCTCTGTTCTAAAGCCGCTGCATTGTGCGATCAACAGATACATCATAATGACTAGTTAAAGACAAATGCATGGCACTTTGATCAGGGTTCTTACACATTTTGACCAATGGATTTCCATGACTTTAAACCAAATTTCCACAACCAAACTAAAATCTCAGTATAAACATTAGAAAATGTAGCGTATCGAGAGTTATCACTGCCTTATATTCTGAGCGTCTTTATTTAAAAAAAAAAAATATATATATATATATATATATATATATATATATATTTCAAACTCGGCGTAAATGAAAATGTGATTTTAACAAATCTCCGACTCTTCCAAAACTTTTATGATTTAAGTTTTTTCAATGAAATGACTTTTCCAGGTTTTCATTGACCGTGCGAACCCTGTTTGATATACTGGATGTACTTGCAATCTATCAACAGATACATCATGATGATAAGTTAAAGACAAATACAAGGCACTTTAACTCTAATGTTGACATACTGGATGTTCTTACAATCTAACTAAGCATATTAAATGAGAAAAACAGAATTGTCAAAACTTATCCAATGTTTTTTTTTTTTTTTTTACAAACCTCACAAACACCAATGCCTTGCTCCTTGCCTATGGCTTATTTTAAAAGAACTTTCTTGAGACACGCTGTTGGCCAACACAAGAGGAAAAACACACAACTTCCTTGAGGGGAGGAATACATTTGTATTTTCTTTCAAAAGACACTTACTGATATGGAGGCACTGGAGTCCAGCTGGTATTTCGCAGCGATTCCAAAGCGGGTGCCGTTGCTGCCTGCAGTCCAGGCCAGATTCACAGCAGTCTCCAGCTGGTCGTTTACCTTCTGGTAAATAGAGCCCCCGAACTCAGAACCATCATTTCTGAGAGAGAAAGTTTAGCATGTCAGTATTTTTCAAACATTTACATTTGATAAAAATATAAATCGTGTTCCTCTAGAGTCAGGTTACTCGTCTCGCTTGATTCAACTAGTCGATGCTAAAACGTACACGTTGGTGTGGAGCTGGAAGTCTCCGGTCTTGTAACCGACTGAAAAGTTACTCTGAGACATCTTTGATTTGGCCGAGTCAAAGGTCATCTGGTAGCCGGCCAGCCAGCCCTCGTAGCCGGCTACGGCCGCTCCGTGGATCGTAGGACCGGCGAAATCTAAATCGACATCGACGCCGACGTTAACGTATTCGCGCTTGTAGGCGGTCTTGACCTTGCCGCTCTTCTTGCTGGGAAATAAATAAAATAAAAAATGAAATGTGAGAAAGCGGAGTCGGAAGAATGTACTTCATACAATTTGAGCATGTGATGTTTCGATAAATATAACGTGTTGCTTACCCAGTATTTGGTGAAAATGTAGTGTCAAACGTAAGTTTCAGCCCTTTGGTGATCTAGAGGAGATCATCCCATCAGTCACACTTCATTTAGAGCGGTTGCATTAAGCGGGATGATGAGCATCACAGCAGAGTTATTATTTTACCTGATCCTCAACACAAATTTCTGTTCCAAGTGTGTTTTCCGTGGTCCACTTCTCTGTGAACGTCAGTCCATACTCAGCCCACTTGTACTTGGTCTCCAGGGTCCCGGAGACCTTGCTGGTGTCCACGTTGGATGAGCCGGACGTTTTAAACTCCTAAAAAAAAAAAAGGGGGAAACAGGAATACAGTTTGATCCAACTGAAGGTAGTACAAAGTTGAGGGATTTGGCAAATGGTGAAGTTTAACTGAGGGACCAATTTCTGATAAATGAATGAGTAAGAAATACTGAAGATCACAGCAATAGAACACAGGCACAGCTGATCCAGTTAAAACAGAAATAGCTTCACTTAATTGAGCCAATCAAATCGATAGCTGAGAATCTCTAGCTGCAGACTAGTCTAACCAAAGAAGCACGATTTACAGGTGCGAGTCAGCTTTCCCCACTATGAACATCCACGAAAACCATGTACCGCTCCAGGTTGACTAATGACCCACACATATTAATGAGAATGGCACTAACTCCATTCACGCCAAAATAAAGAGAAAAGGGGCAACTCAAAGCTCTGTAAGGCACCTTTATTTATTTCATTAGGACAATTCTATCTTCACTTTTAATTATATGTCTTGGTGTAATTGGGAAAGAACTAAGACAGGCATTTATTTTCCATATAAGTTTAATGTGTATGTCCTTCAAAAATTGAGAATGCATTTTTTTTGTATTGCTTCTTTTTTTAGGACGTAGATGTGCTATGAACAGTGTTTATGATAGGCAAGCTATTTTTCTAAATTACTTTAAACACATTTCACTTTATTGATACTTATCAGCTAACATATAAGTTGATAACATATGTTATAACCTAAAATCAGCTGATAATACCTGCAATGCACTGTTGAGTATTTAAAGTAGCAGCTATACTCACCACTCCACTTGAAGACTTTGTCTTCACATCAAGCTTCACCAGCCCAAAACCTGCAAGAAATATAAAAGTGAGGAACTAATGGGCTTGGCAATGCATTTCAAACAGCCGACCTATCCTCTGAGGGTCAATAAATAAACACTCATAAAACTGTCTGTTATTTTGCTTCCATTTACCATATCCCTTATTGAATATGTCCTTTGCTGATTTTCCAAGGTCCGCATATGTTGGAGGAACTGCCATTTTTCCTGTAATAAAAAGGACATTTCAAAAAGTGTGAATGGTGAAAAACGGAAACATGACTACAGAAAAGTCTGAAAAAAATCTGTAATAAGGATAGAAATTATAAAACGGTGTAACAACCAGGGAATTCGGACTTTGTAGCCACCATGTGAGAATTTACGCAATTTATTTCACAATTGTTTTTAGACTCAGTTCACCAAAAGAATTCGCTGCATGCATCTAAAATAAAAAAAAAAAAAAAAAAAAAAAAAAAATCAACAAGACATAATAAAATATAAATAGAGGAGCATATATAACAAGCAAATCAATTACATATAATAAACATGTATTTTATTAATAAAAAAATAAAATAAGACTATGATAAAATATAAATAGAATAGCACATATAACAAGCAAATCAATTACATATAATCAACATATTTTATTAATATAAAAATACTAAATAAATAAACAAGACTATAATAAAATATAAATAGAGTAGCAAATATAACAAGCACATCAATTATATATAATAAAAACATATTTTATTAAACAGTTATATAAACTATTTGTATTGTGAAACACCTGCACCACTTGACTTGGCCTCATAATGTCTCCATACTGTCTCCTCTTGCTCAAGGTTAGACAACGAGGACTGTCTGCTTACAGTAACCAACCTCATTTAAAAGGGAGGACAGCACACATGGCAACACGTAATGTAATATGTCATTCTCTTTGGCATTACGATTATAATTCGGCAATATACATATTAATCCAGCAGTGTGTATAATATAACATGGTTTTGAGGAAATGTGAATTAGATGCATATCCATTTAAGGACTCCACGTTGCCATTTTTTTATTATCTAGCTAGCTAAATGTCAAATGATACGACCGATTACATCATCACCGTGCCGGCTAAAGTATGTTGAACACACGAGGGAGGGAGGAGGCGATTTCTTGCTAGCAAAGCGGACGTTTGATAACCTTCCTCGACATTCGAACAAAATACAACTTGACGAGGAGGAGTAATGATATGTCCGATTACTTACCGAGTATCACTGTTGTCGAGTGTGTTGCTGTCAACTTGAGATAAGGGAAACGCGGCTGGAACAGGTACAGGAACCGGTGTAGGACGATATGGAGGAGACGCCGCAACAAACACCCTCCTGACCTCGGCCGCGCAGGACCCTAAATATAGTCGTTTATTTTCAAGCCTGTCTGAAATTGTAACGTGATGATTATTTTCTGATATACGGTCCGTTCATTCGGTTTTTGTTCTGTGGTTGGACAACAACGGACTTATAGCTTATCGTTTGCAAAAGTCAGAATTTTTCCTGCCAAATGTGTACTGTCAGCAAACGGGCAAGTGGAAGACACCTATATAACCATGGCAACATGTTGTACTGAGCTTTTATATTACCCCATTACCTTAATAATGACAGGGAAATATAAAAAAAAAAACATATACAACATTGAATTTAAACATATAATTAAAGTATACCATACAGCTAATACAGTACTTTATAGCTTTATAATGTATGTTTGAGGTGTCATCCACGTTGATTGATGACACCTGAAAGCTTTTATAACTACGGTCTTTTGATTGTTCTGACCGCAAATCTAAATAATAATAACATTTTAAGAAAAAAGGTCCTCTGAATAATTCAGTGATCGGGCCCTAATAATAGTAATAACAACTTTACATTGTCATTATATATAATATGGTTAAAGTCATTCATGAACCAACTTCTTTTTTTTTCTTCTACTCGTGTGCTCTGTTGAGCTTTGAGCCTGTTCCATGAGCCTGTTCCATGAGCCTGTTCCATGAGCCTGTTCCATGAGTCTGTTCCATGAGTCTGTTCCATGATTCTGTTCCATGAGTCTGTTCCATGATTCTGTTCTATGATTCTGTTCCTTCCTCTACCTGGTTGTCACGATCCTAAAATTATAACTTCTATACGATACCAGCCATACATATCATGATAGCCGATACCAGAATTCAATACAATACCATAAATATGATATACCATGAATACGATAATGGTATATTTATCTACAGTAGTAATAAAATAACAAATGAAATGTTTAAACAAAAACTCTTTGGATCTACACTATTCACGTTTCACAAGTTTGCAGGTATGATTAAGTTTATTTTACAGGGACTACAAATAAACATATATTCCAATATTTAAATTATGATGCAATCTACAAAGATATATATATATATATATATATATATATATTTATTTTTTATCACCACCTGATGTCTCGTGCAAGTGAACAATAATAGGCTGAAAGCTGCATAAATGTTGCATAAATGTATATGAATACAGTTCACTATGTACATAACCATCGTGGAATATGCCAACTACCAACTATTCATACACTGTCAAATTCATTGATTGTGTTGTTACTGTGTTTTGATTTGTGTGTAATGATTCATTCTGTTCACATGACATCTATGACACCTGTGCATCCTGGAGAGGGATCCTCCTCTGTTGCTCTCCTGAAGGTTCCTTCCCTTTTCCCTGTGAAGGGTTATTTGGGAGTTTTTCCTGATCCGATGTGAGGTTCTGGGACAGGGATGTCTATATGTACAGATTTTAAAGCACACATTTCTAATTTGTGAAAATGGGCTATACAAGTACACTGAATTGAATTGAATAACCACAGGATCCATGTACAGCTGTGGTTGTTTGATTATATTTAATAACAGTTCATGATAATAATACGAATCAGTTAGTTCCTGTCAAACTCACCCAAAGTTAGCATTGGTGTCAGTCCACAGACCGTATGTAGATATCCTAAATTACAGGGGCCTATCCTAGTATAATGAACGTTATTAAGATTAAAATGATTCTTCGTCTATCTCAGTGTTTGTGATACATAAATAATTTGTTGCTCAGTTTCTCTTGATATGTTTATCATTTAATGTCCATATACATGTTGCGCATGCAAAAAGAACATATGAAACTTGGATCTCAGCTCTTTAATGGTTAAACGAGACATGAGATGAGTGATGCGGTTTTGCGTGAACACCAACACAACACCATCATTCCTCAGTGAAATAATTAATTGCGGAGCGTCAACTCAATCTAGAATATCTATGTTTAACGCACTGTAACAATAGCAGCTCTCCTATTACAGCGGTAGGTTTCACTCAATGAAATGTAGAGGCCACTTTGAAATCAACATTACACTTAAAAAGCACATTGTGTTTCAAATAAATACATAGTCAAGAGCAACTGTAAACATTTCTTCATGTGCATGTTGCTGTAACACTGTATATGAAATATAAAAATACCTATCGACTGTTACAAAACAAAATAAATTAATACAAACAAATACAAATTGAAGGATCCTTTTTAAGAACTATTACTACAAGTTAATATCAAAGGATCATTATCATTTACACTGTATAATGATTAAAACAAAATAAACACTATACAGCTATCAGACAGTTAACATTAAATATTTGGGACATTTCTACAGTGAGAAACCGACCATAACACTCACGGTAATTGGCAATTGGAATTATACTTAAGACAACTGGAAATTAATCTTTGATTCCATGTTTTGGCTAATAATGACATTATCATCCTTTAGCGTATCCATTTATGAGCAAGGAATTGTTCGGTCGACATTAAGTAACACAGTCGATGAGTAAGCATTATTTCAAGGAACGACTTTGAAACAATGGCAGAGAAGTAGCGTCCGTTTCGATTTTGCAATACAGAAAACGGCATAATGTAGATCTTTACATATTGCTTTAACAGTGGTCCTTAGGAGTTTACAAAATGGGAGGAAAGACAAAGCTTTCATTGAGGAATCCAGATCCAAACCTTGAAATATTTGGGTACATTAATCGCACAGTAAATGGCAAACTGCTGTTAAGGATTAGGGAACCTGTTGCCTGAGAATCTGTTGGACGTGTGCCATCAAAAATACTTACTTCCAAGTAAGTCTTCAGGATAGGAGGTACTAAAAAAAACGCAGTTAATGCTACATTAAATTAAATATCCCTTTAGAGGAGAAATAAGTAACCAATAAATGAGACGCTTCTCCACTGTGCTCACTTTTTAAAATCAAGCCGAGTGTTTACGGGCTTTTAAGAAACTGTATGCGTTTTGGGATTTTGTTAAATCCGTCTAAAATGTTCGACAAAGGAAGCCGGTTTTGAAGATAAATCCCAGAATATAAGAAGGTATGGCTCTGTGCATCCCACCCGGCCTTAGTGCTAACAGGATCACAACAGTAGTCCTTGTTGAAGAAGACATCACACACACACCGCCTCAGTTGGCAACTTGACGAAGCAGACTAAACGGCACACGCTAATAAGTGTCTGACAGTATTGCCGCCGCTCTTTATCCAATTAGCCTCCTCATCGCGGTCGGCCTGGAGAAGGGCCAACAGTACTCGTTGGGGACGGGACCGTTGACATTGCACTCGAAGAAAGAGAACATGGGGAACCAGATGCGGGCCCGGCGACTCTGCTGGTAGGCCCGGGTGTTGGCGAGCGTGTGGTAATACAGGAAGAGTCTGGTGGTGATGTAGAACGCGATGAACACGTCGATGGAGTAGTGTTCGTGTGCAGCCAAGATGAAGAAGATGCCGAAGAGATTCAAAACCCAGGACAGCGTGTGAATGAAGTTCCAGCTTCGTGGGGTGTCTGTTTGAAAAAAATAATCATTTTTACATTAAACAAATGAGCGGTATTGTTGTGGGGAATTTCAGAGCTATTCAGAAATGTGTCATATCTTAAGAGAGAAACTATTTCTGTCCAGGACAGACTGAGGAAGGACACATTTTATTTCAGTTGCAGTACCAGTGATGGACACTGGGTGGCAACGAAGAGACAATGGTCCCAAATATGGTGACAATATTTCTTCCTCTGCCCGTTTCATCATCATGATTTAGTAATTTAACTATCTGATGTCACAGAATGTACGTTGGGCAGAATGTTACTTTAACCCTCCTATTACCTTTGGGGTCAATTTGACCCCATTAAACATCTCTAAAAAAATTATAACATTTGTTTTGCTTCATATTTCATGATTTTTCCTAATTTATTGGGGACAACTGGGAAAACATCAAATGTACATGATCATATGTTTTCAATGTCCTGAACACAACTTGTACGCATCTGTGTTCTTTGGGGTCAATTTGACCCCAGGCTGTTTTTCACTGTGTAAAACGTATAAGAAATATAGACTTTTTTATTTATTTAAAAAGCTATTTAGGTAGTCAACAAACACACATAAAGTACCTCACACTTAAACTTGGGAAACAATATTAATTATAATAATTTTCTCTCAGTTTCAACTGCTGGGGTCAAATTGAACCCAGGGGTAGATGTTAGTACATTTGAAGGCAACAGGAGGGTTTTAAATACAATACATCAAATTCAGACATTCAACCAAAATGAGGAAGCCGAGTTACAACTAAAGATATTACTTACTTTTGTTTGTTTTAATCGAACACCAAAATCAATCACTTTTAACAAGTACACATTTAAATGGTTCTTATCCCCACTGAATGGAACACAACATTACAAAAAGGAGCTCAGAGGTCAAAGCTACTCACACTCTGTGACAAAGAAGTTGAGCATGGTGATGACCACGGTGTGGCCGCTGAACATGTAGTCGCCACACGTATGCACGCCCGTCAGGGTCATGCCAAAACCGCTCCAGATGGCCACAGCCCGCTGCAGTTTGGCCCACATGTCCCCATACATCTAGAGGAAGAGGAGAAGTGAGACTCTCAGCGCTGTGATCTTTTTTTTAAAAAGGGCCAGAGAAGCAGCGTTTAAGATACAGAGAGAATGTAATCACGAGTTACCTTTCCTGAGCATTGCAGGTGCTGCCCTGGCACCGACAGGGAGGTGACAAACATGGTGATGCAGCGCAGCATGAACACCGTCCCCATCAGGCTGCACATGCGCCGCAAAAGGATGGACCTGCAAGTCGTGACAAGCGGTTAACTTCCAAAGCATTTAACCCTCCGGTTAACTCAATTTGACCCCATTCTATGGTTGTCGTCTCTGAAAGAATGATTAACTTTTTTTTTTTTTGCTTCATTTTTGCTTTTTTTTTCTAATTTATTGGGGACAACTGGGAAAACATAAAATATACATGATCATATGTTTTCACTGTCCAGAACACAACTTGTACGCATCGGTGTTCTTTGGGGTCAATTTGACCCCAGGCTGTTTTTCACTTTGTAAAACATATAAGAATTTTTTTTTTTTATGTATTTAAAAGGTCTATTTAGGTAGTCAACAAACAAACAAACAAACATAAAGTACCTCACACTTAAACTTGGGAAACAATATTAATTCTAATCATTTTCTGGAGGTTTTTAATGGCTGTGGTCTAAAAGGGTAAAAGATGTTAGTACATTTGAAGGTAACAGGAGGGTTAATACATTGCCAACTTATTGTAGCTATATATATATATATATAGACTAATATGAACCAAATGTCCTCACTTGATAGATCATTAATGTAGAAATGCAGGTAGAAATGCACCAATTATCCTGGTGGATTACAGTTTCAGAGTCTGACATGCCGATTACGATATTGCATCCAAGAACTATCAAATCAACAGGATACACAATTTTTTTTGTAAATTGCCTTTGATGGAAAATTAAAATCCAATTGTATTTCCCGAATAAAACACAGGCTATTAAATCATCATGTTCTAAAAGAAATGCACTGTACTAGACCTTCTCTCACTCAAAATCATCGCGAAATAAAAGTGCTCCAGGTTACTGGAAAATTGAGATGCCACTGAAAATCAATTGCAGTAAATCCCACTTTTACGAGCTCCACGTCTTCTTTACTCACAGAAGATCGTCCACACTGACAACACAATGTGCGTGTGTGTGTGTGTGTGTGTGTGTGTGTGTGTGTGTGTGTGTGTGTGTGTGTGTGCGGCTGTACTGTGTGCACGATGTGCAGCAGAAGTTACGGCCGCTGCGAGAGCGACGTAAAAAACCTTCATCCGGCACATGTAAGTAGATTTGACCCGCAATAAATCAGAGGTATCAAACTGTTGCCGGTCACCAGTCGTGGCCGATCGATCGGCGCCTCTTTAACTGGAGGAATCCTGCGGCTCAATCCCTGTGGTGATAACATCGCACTGAGGTGAACACTGTCAGGACTCTACCTGTGTTTATGGAGCAGCAGAACCAACAACCAGACATTACAGAGGATGACTCCACATGCTTCAGCCATGGCAAAGGCCCATGGTATCCTGGGCACACTGTTGAAGAGGCAAAAAGAGAGATTAGGACTGAGATGAGTAGTCTACTACTTTAGTAATCTTTCCCAAAAGTGGATGTGCTGCTTTTATCTGTTTTATATAATGTTATATTGAATATTTTTGGATGTTGGACTGTTAGTTGAAAAATAAGCAATTTCCCCAGTTTTTTTAATGATTAATCTAATTCCATAATTAGTTAAAACATGAATTAACCATTAGATTTAGCCCTAAAAGGACCCTTGTAGGCTTAAATATTTCTCACAGGTTCTAATTTCTCCTTCAATAGTTTCATGACTGACTGAAAATAGCAAAATATGGACTGCACAAATCAAATTATATGCATTTTATCATGCCAAACATGTCTGAAATTGTCTCTCGCATAACAAAAAACTGAAAAGACTTTGCATTAAGAGCTTGAATCTGGTCATAAACAACAAGTTACACTTTGAAGTAGGTCACTTAAATACATAAAAAACAATCAACCATTGCCAGCCCATCAGGAATATGTGAGGATGATAACAGAAAAATGCTACAAGGAAGTAGGGCGGTTAAAATATCGACCATCTGATATCTTGTGACAGTGAATAGATACGTGTATGTGGTCACGCTTTCTTTGGCATTTCCCTTTTTTTTTGACTTTCCAGTGTACTAGGTCAGAAAATGTGACACACCCACCTGTCAAGGAAAATATCTGGCAGTGGAGGATACGTGCGCATGTCAGGCACCCTCTCGTGCACGATGACCATGACGAAGGACGTGAACCCGAACACAAAGACCACATAGATCGAGCTGAGCACCGTCTTCCAGTACTCTGGATCCAGGCGCCGCGTCTGCTGCTTGTACTTCCCGTTGGTGTACTGGTTATACTCCTCTCCCACTGGCGCCGTGTCAGTGCTGTCGCAGTCTCTGCACGAGTCTCCATTACACAGCCAGTCCAAACTGCCTCCGGAGCCCGTCGGAGAGTGACCGTCGAAGGGGAGACCCAGCTCCTCCAGCACGTCAATGTTCTGTTTCTGCAGCTTGCGGATGGACGCCATCAGCCGCTTGATGTCCCCCAGCACCTTGAGCTCCAGGGGCGCCGAGCGGAGGTCGTACTCGCTGAGGGCCAGCAGACTGGTGCCGTCCAGCCGGTGCTTGTTGCACAGCAGGTCCACATAGTCGCAGAAGCCCTCTTCCCTCAGCCACTTGGCGACGTGTTTGGGCGTCCAGCGACGGACACTCAGTTGGCTCATTTGCTCCTCGCTCTGAAGGCTGGAGAAAAAGCACATTCAATCAAGAAAAACAACTGAGCTCTCCCTTACTGCCAGTATCAGTTCCTCACCCACTTCCTCGCCAATACTCAGAGACATCTTCAGGAGAAGTGAGATCCACTTGGCTCACCTTACTTCCACTGAATCAGCTAAATTATCTCCCCCAAAAAACACGCAACACTGCCAGATTTACAGAAAATAGCTTCACTCTGTCACAAAACTAAAAGTGACAAACTAGTAACAAGTTGAAGTCAGTCCCTGAGCTTCAGGGGCAAGCTGAGCAAACATATGAGGCAAACCATGGCAAGGATGTGAAAAGATAAGCGTGTACGCACGAAAACACATTTAGATTAAGAAGCAGACATACTCCACAAGGACAGAGCGTGATTGAGACATTTGTAATAGCTGTAAATGGATAATGAATCGTAGGCTATGATGCCCAGTCTTATTATTAGTCGATCCATCCGACACCAATTAGAAGAATCCTCATTTAGGCTTAACTTCAGTCAGTGGAAACACACCTCGTCTCTTAAGTCTGATCCCAGAACGACTAAATAAGATATTGTATGCATGTCTACCTGTTGTTAAATGGCTTTACGTGACATTAGCCCAGTGTGACTTTGTAGTAGAGAGCAGCTATAACTCAGTCTCAACCACCTTGCTCTGTCCCACATCACTTGCTTATCAATAAGGTGGGGCCAAGAGCTAATTCCACTAATTTGTCCGGTGATGTTAAGATAACTAAAACACTTGGTGGTCGACAGTGTATCTCCCCACCATCATACCCGAGGCAAACACGCAAACATGTTTTAATTTATTCCCACAACTCTTCCCAAGCAGGCTAATTCAGGTCGAGCTAACGAAGCTAACGTTAACTAGCATGCCGCTAGCTAGTGCGTGGAGCTCCACTCACCCCGACCGAGAAGCGTCACGGAAGACGATGCGGGGGGTTAGTCAGCTAGCTGGCTGACTGGCATCTTACGGGAGTCTGACGAAATCGTAAGGGCGGCGGCAGCAATAACACCGGCTTGTTGGGAATCATGTCGCCTCCCTTGGCTTCGCGCTAGTTAGCATACTGTTGACAGCACAAGGCGGTAATGACTGGAGTAGCTGCGCACGTAGAAATCCGCTCCAGCTGAGCAACAGTAACACCTGCTGGTAAAAAAGAGAGTAGGCCTAATGGGGAGTTTTTAATTCTTGCAGTATTGTTGTTTTTATGCATAAATAAATTGAATGCGTGAAATTAACCGCCTAACAATATCACAAAGTGTAAAAACGTTAAAAATATGAAGGTGAGAGGTTGACCATAGTTTAGATTATAGGTCACTGATTTAATTATAGGCCAGGGACACCTGTCCTTGTCAGTACCAACGTGAATGTAGTATAACCTCAGCAGAATTAAAAAATATATGTTGGGAGAAGAAATCATACAAATGGGTATTTTCAGAGGAACATTTTTTTTGGAGGCAACTACAAATATTCATGCAGTCAACTATGAACACTGTGCAGCAAAGTAACGCGGTGTGCCCTGCCACTCCGTCAGTGAAAGATTTGGTGAGGGTTTTGTATGGAGGAAAAAGGTTTGGAAATCATGTGGATGAAGTCTGGCCTAACCTATTCATTGGTGACATGTAAGTCGTTGACATTGCTCTTAACGGCGTATTAAATGAAACTAACACAATATCGTTTGTTTTCTTCTAATGCTTTTCCTGTTATAACTGTTATAACCACAGGTCAGTGGCCAATGATCGCTATAGTCTGTGGAAGCTGGGAGTCACTCATGTTCTGAATGGAGCCCATGGGAAGATGCACTGTCAGGGGAGTCGTGACTTCTATGGCTCCACTGTGGATTATTATGGAGTGCCTGCAGATGACTCACCGTCCTTTGACCTCTCACGCTATTTTTTTCCCTCTGCTAAGTATATTCAGAGTGCACTTGACACAGCTGGTGGTAAATACCCATGGTGTTCCTTTATTTTGCCACAGTTTTATCTCCAAGCGAGTCACTCATCTTATCCAGAGTACACTCCCAGTATCGACCTATGCTTCAGGTTCCTTGTTTTCTTCTTTTTCCTCTCCAGCTCGGGTGTTTGTCTATTGTGCAGTCGGAGTGAGCAGATCCGCCTCCCTCGTCCTGGCCTACCTAATGATCCACCACCATTACACCCTGCTAGAGGCCATCAATAAGGTCAAGGAGCGCAGATGGATTTTCCCAAACAGAGGTTTCCTCAAACAGCTGTGTGCTCTGGATATGAAACTACGTCCGACATCATGAGTAATCCCTTTCACCTCAAAACCAATTGATTATCTTAATTACTGAACCCCAAATATCGGTTTTCCTTAAGAATTCAGTGTCTTCAAGGGGCGGGACATACTGTACTTTGACTTTAATGATATGATATGATATGATATAATATGATATATGATATATACCGTTATTCGTCCCACAATGGGAACATTTAAAAATATATATAATATATATATAATATAATATCTATAATAATCAGTTGGTTTCCAAGAACGGTATGACATCTATTGACCCGGATGCTGTGTTTTGATGTGAGTCATGCTGTCGATTCACAGTATATTTCCCCTTATATTAGTAGGAGATCAATGTATCAACCCACTCTTAAGCAGAATTGATTTAAGACTTAATATGAGCCAAAATGAGTAATTTAACCTCTGTTCTTTGTAGAACCAAAAGTACATCCATGATGTTGTGTTGTGTATTCACTTTAAAACATCATGGACAATCAATCAATGCTTTATGACACAGTATAATCTAGTTACAAGCAGAATGATGTACATGTAAAGTTATTATCTACGTAATTATCAACAAGTATGAAGCATCCATGTGTGTAAAAAGATGTTGAATGTCTGACAACGTTGAAGCTGTAATCACATATAACATGTCTTCATGGGTTTTGACACGTTTATTAACGGTTTTAAACGCATCGTTAATGTTTTATCACAGGCTTCAAGGATTTGTTAAAGTGCTTAATAAAGTCTCATCGTGGTATCGCAATATTATCTTTATCATTAATCCAATAATTGTGAGATGAATATCTGATATTGTGACATGCCAAGTATCATCATCACCAGTAAGATTAGGAGTTATAAAATAAAATAATAAAATACATATATAATAAAATATTGGATTTAGTATTCTCCACTACTATTCATCAATGAAACAGCTATTTCACCATAATGTTAGGAGATTAAAAACAATATTTGAAAACATATCAAATTGAACAAATAAATGAACAATTACATTTGCTCCGAATACTGAAGATGGATTAAATGCAAAGGTCAAACTTCATGTATTTTGTATTTGTCTATCAGTATTTATATGACGAATGAATTAGATTACATTTTTAAATCTTTGCGAAATATTCATAATTATCTAAATAACCTTTGTTGTTGCCTTCTCTAAAACGTTTTAAATGTATTCAGTTGCACTGGGGTCACATTTGTACTCCTGATCTCAGTATTTCTCAAATCCAACAGATATTTAAGGCCATAACAAACCATTAATCAGCAGATGCTTGTTCAAAAGCCTTATGTTGTGAACAATTGATCTTCATTGTGTACATGCTGAGCAGAATGTACAATACCTATAAATGTACTACTTCAGTCTAGTGGTTCCAATGGTAGATTTCGGACTATTTTATATCATGGAGTTAAATGCTGAAAAGGCGTTTATGGTCAGGATCTTTTCTGAGAACATTGGTCTTTGAAACTTTCCAATCCTTCTTGGCTCTGCTGGAGGAAAGGACAACATGAGACGGTTCAGATCCCCACGGCCGTCTCCATCTTGATGTGGAATTCATTGAATATTTCTAAATCATATTCAATATTTCTTATAAATGAAACTGCATTTGTAAAAAAAAAGCCTCTTCAAACACATCTAGACCTATATCATAACAGGATTTTATTTCATATACACATCAAATAAGATTTGGTCCTGCCACACACACACACACACACACACCACTGTGGATGCATCAATAAGCAGAAGCAGCACTTTAAATAATCCGTCAATAAATGCCTCCGGGTCAAAATGACCCGGAGACATTTATTGACCGATTTTGTGTACAACATCAGTACTGGCTTTTCCAACATCATCGCGGCCACATTTTACCTCCACGTTCACGACCCTGAATGTTATGGAGGTTAATTAAGTTTTTCTTCCATTTAAAAGCTGGAATGGGTGAATTTGACCCGCACCATAACAGGAGGGTTAAAAGAGGCACTTGCAGCAGTGTGAGGGCCGTTTGATGTCATGTGCAGCCTGGGGAAAAGCTTTATTGTTTTCTCCCTTTTCAGCCAATTTGCTTTCAAAAATATTTATGTCAGAGCAGTAATAGCTGCATGAAACTGTTGCAGTATATCTATTCCATAACCGCTGCATTAAAGTGCACTTCTCTGTCATCCAGTATAATCAATGCACTTAAACATTTTGTCCATAATAGCATGCAATTATCACTGCTTTATGGAATTATTCATCTCCGTTTGAGGCTTATTAAATTAGAGCCCCGTAGCGATGTGAAAAGCAGAGCTCGGGCTGCTCTGTTTGTTGTTTTGCCCTCTGCACGAGTAAGACTACACGCTAGGTTAAGCACTAAATTGGGTAACTGTCCAGTGACAGCAGATAAACACCTGCTCGTACAGATCATCCTGAGCCGGAGCCGAAGAGAACTGCTTTCATACAACAAACATTTAGAGTAGCGATTGATCTAAGACGGGACATTTGGACTTAAAATGTCAGAATCGAAGGACAAGAGAAAGGAGTATCTAAGTGTGAAAGATCTGCAGAAGGTTTTGGACTCGTGCAAACTACATCTTCATCAAGTTGATGAGGTCTGGCCAAACATATATATAGGGAGTGTGTAAGTATACTTTTTATTTCAGACTAAATGAGTTTTCCTCGCGGGCATACGTGCAACCTGTTACTTGTATTGTTAAACAAGCATGATCTTATACATCACCCCTACAGATTATAATTCAAGAAAATAAATATCGTGCTCTGATGCCTCGCCTTCACATACGTCTTCAAATTCTTCCTGTCTCTTTGTGTTGCTAGGGCAGTAGCCCAAAACAAGACTTCATTGCTGAAATTAGGTATAACTCATGTATTAAACGCTGCTCACTCCAAGCGAGGCAGCATAGGGAACCAAAGCTTTTATGGCAGCGGCTTTGTGTATTGTGGCATTCCAGCAGATGACTCGACACACTTTGATCTGGATGTTTACTTCCACACTGCAGCTGATTTTATTCATAAAGCTCTGAATGCACCTGATGGTAAGCCTCCTCTTCTTCTTTACATGAAATGTTATACTTCTCTGCACAGTGAGTTTTAATCAACCGCACAAAAGAAATGGTAGTTATATTTCTAATTCTTGCACATCACTTGATTTATTTCACTCTTTAAATCCTTAATAAACCCACATACTCAAATTCTCCCATCGTGCCGTTCTTTCAGTCTAACCTGCCACCACGATGATATATTGAGGACAATGTAACACAGAATTTAAATCTATAATTGACCACAGCTCCTTTCAAAGAAGTTATCAAGCCCAGGACGAGCTGGGATTAAAAAGACAGTCGGGCGAAGCCTGCAAAGGGACCTTAAACGAACAAAGGCAATGAATTTTAGGCACTATTTATAGCTCACAGCAGGAAAAAAGAAAGGCCACAGCATGAGACCGGCACTCATGTATGATACTAATAAGACTGAGGCCTCTCACTAATCCCCCCCCTCCCCCTTCATCTTGTCTGTTCTTCAGGGAAAGTTCTGGTGCACTGCATCATGGGAATGAGCCGGTCATCGACCTTGGTGTTAGCGTACCTCATGATCTACCGTCACCTCCCGCTCAAGCGGGCTTTGCAGAAATTGATCCAGAAGAGAGCCATCTACCCCAACAGGAATTTCCTGGCTTTGCTGTTGGATCTGGATCTGCAGCTGACAAGAAAAAAAAAAACATGTCAGATCCTGTAATCAAGAGAAGTTTACACTTTTCTTTAGCCACACGGCCATGTGGTGTCTTGAGATGAAGATGCCAGTCAGTCTGTTGGTCCAGACTGAATTTGTTTTAACATATGTCTGAAATTCTGTGAGACTGCACTTTGAGATTAACAGCTAGTATATAGTATGTTAGCATGTTAGCATGTAAACCAAGAAACACGACGAATGGGAAAGCTGCAATTTTCTTAGCAGGAAATTAGAACATTTAATGCATATTAAAATGCTAAATGTTCACAGAATCAATGTTTCAGCATATAACGACCTCCTTCAAGTTGCTAGCATGCTACACCAACATGTTAGCATGCTAAGTATGCTAACATACTAAAGACTGCATGCTAAATATGAGCTATTTAAAACAATTTATGTTTTGATAGGCTTTTATAGGCTACATGTGTCATGCTCACAGCATGGTAACATCCAATAAGCTGGTTGTTAATATGCATGGAAGCATGATGGTAGTATGTTAACACGCAAACACATGTTAGCGGTAAAAAGGTAGGAACAACATGGCTGACCCTCTTGTGCTACCCTTAGGCCAAGCTTTACATAGTTTACCTCACGAGTGGAAAAGTTCTAACAATGAATTGCAAAGTTGTAGCTCAATTAAAATCTAATTTTGTTTGGTTCTGGTTTGTAATGATCTGCATTATCATCGTCCAAATGTTAAGGACATTTGATGTTTTTAAAATGTGTTTAGAGGTAGAGATTATAAAAACAAGGAACATCTTAGAATGACAGTTTAGAAAGTTAATGCAATGTAATGTGACAACAGAGACGGGGCTGAACAATGTATGACAATGATAATGATGTGTTATGAATTTTTATGTCTTTCAGTACCTCACATTCTTGTAAGAGTTATTGTTCTTCAGCATTTATTACAGCAGAATGGACCAAATGTTTTTACAAAGCATTATCTTTTTCTAAACTCTGGGGATGACTCAGAATCTAAATATAACACATGTTTTTGAACATTCAAACTCAAAATGGGAACTAATCCACAGCATACGTCTTTAACGAGATCCATGTTCATTTCCTTTTGTGTTGTTCGTCAAGCTAGTTGAGCTCATCACCACTGTACATCAAACAGTTTCAGATTTTTTTTTGTCAATTAAATTATTTGGAGAGGTCAGACACAAAAAGCTGCATCATTATATATATATATATATATATATATATATATATATATATATATATATATATATATATATTATATATATATATATAATGATGCAGCTATGTATATATATATATATATATATATATATATATATATATATATATATATATATATATATATATATATATATATATATATATATATATATATATAGCTATATATATATATATATATATATATATATATATATATATATATATATATATATATATATATATATATATATATATATATATACTCAACCTCACCTTAACAGACACAATGCACACTAAATAAAAGTCAGAATTTTAATTTCAATATAGGCTATGGGTTTCGGCTATGGATATTTACATTCATATCTCTTGTTATCTACTGTAAACACAAAAGTATATTATATTATATTAGTATATAGTCATAAATTCAAACAATATACAGTTAATACAATTCTGTAAAGAGTGTTGATGTAAAGAAATGTTTGTAATATTTCAACATATGCTTAGTCTATATTCTGTGTTTTTTTTTCTTCATATTATTTATGTTTTAGGCCAGACTGAGTATGTCAGCTTTTCTGTTGTGTTTACCAAGTGATCCACATATAAAGTAAAAGAGAAAGTCCTGACTTGGCCGAATATCCAGGTGTTGATTAAGCACATTTCACTTAGAAGAAGAATCTCAGTAGAGACTGTATCCTCCCTCCTGTGCTGCTCAGGGTAGCTCGGGTATCCTAAAAAGGAATCCAGAGGACGATGCCAGAATTATTTTGAGCTGATATTCAGAAGTGGAAATAGCAAAAAAGGTTGCAGGGTAGATTGCCAAGGAGAACGTATACCGTTGTGCTGTCGACCTACATGTCGCTCTTCTACAGAGAGATCTTGAAAATCAGCGTTTCCAGCCGAGGCAAGTGTCTGATAACGATTTGTTGTTCCGGATTGGTTGCAGATTGAAGTCCATGTTGGAACCATTTTATTAGGCTGTATAGTGGATGGATTTATAGTACTGTTAACCTTTGTTTGCGAGGTACAGTAAACATGTTTCTGAAGCACTTTAATAAACAAGGATACACTGTGATGATACCGCACTGCCTGATTGATTACCACACTTTCTTCTTTTATTAATTTGCTCGCAAATCCAGACGAACCACATCGGAAAGGCCAAAGAGGGGAAGTGTAATTCATAAAACCACCAAGAAGAGGCCCGGAGGAGGTAAAAAAAAAAGCCATTTTTATTTGCCCCCCATGTTAACCGTGGGCACTTTCCCATACATAGCATCTTTAATTACACAGAAGTAGAGCAGGAAGGACAGGTTAGCCTAAGGGGGGAGGCTATGAAAGCAGCGCTGCAGCTCAACATGTGCACCAGGGAAATCAGTTCTCTGCCCTGACTGTGGGAGGGAGGGACGGGGTGTACTTATAGATCAATGAGGAGAAAGAAGAGCCTCCAGTTACTGCGGGCACATGTTGTACATGTACAAAGACACACTGCTCTGCCTCCAACACTCACACACTCGTATGCACGGATTAGCATGTGCAGGGTGAGATGCTGCAGCTTTTCTTGCACACACACGAGTCGACACACAGGCAACCACGCACATGCAGGGATGCATGAAGCTGTCATGATGTTTGAGTGCACCTCCATATGCCACGGCAGCTTAACAAAAGGTCACTGAGACAGATTTGGTCCCAACGACGCGTCCCTGTGGACACGACAATAAGTCTCCAAACCCTGAGTGTCACATTATGTCACCGCTCAGCAGCAGAATGCAAATAAGAAGCTGAGCTGCCATCGCTTTCTTTGCTGTAACAATGCATACACATCGTTTGTACGTCCTCAGCCTGGAGCCGAACCATACAGCTGCCTAAATGGATGCTAATGTATACAGTTTGCATATTATAAGTCCCTCACAAACCCGATGTGTACATTATAAATACACAGGTTGGACTCGCCTGCAGGAAATGAAAAGCTGAAGTTCATAAGCCTTGAATTCCAATTTCTATGTGTCTCTGGGGATAAATAAACCCACCTAAGTGCTACTGAACTATGGATAAAATAATGATAGCTTCATAAGGTCATTCCACAATGATGTGTTCTTCTGGTCCTTCGCTGCTGTGGAGTGCATTTATTGGCATAATTATAGTCTATATTTAAAGGTGATGAGCTTTTATACCGAATGTTCTTTTCATCGATCCTCATTGTAATCCTTTATTGTATTTCTCTCTCGGTGTTACCTCTCTCTTCAATGAAGCCTATTAGAAGTAATCAGTTGAGGAAAATCAGACGTCTGAAACTGTATCCGTATTTTCTTTCTTAAACTGTTGATTTTCCACAAACATTTCCACGCCTTTGATGGCTTTTCTGCTTCTGGGACCAGTTCTGCTGAAGCTGCAGTGAAACTCTATATTTGGTACCTCTTTGCGACAGGTTGTAAAAGCAGAAGTGAAGCATCCGGACATGCCCAGAGGCCTCGGCTGCTTGGGAAGCCCGGAGGGGCGAGACGGCAGGTACGAGACCCCCGCGGCGTCAGAGCTCCAGAGGCTGATGTGGACAAAGAGAGCGACCAACAGCCATTTGGATGAGGTTCAGCCCAGGATCTATATTGGAGACATGTGAGACCAGGATATTCAAATTGTCACCAACTAAAGGGCTCACAAAACGAAAGGAAAACTGAGAAATTCAAAATAGCGTGTTAATGTTAAAAGCAGCTATATCTTTTATGGATTTAGTGGGTCACATATATATTTGAACATAGAAAATGTTGTTTATAGTGACTCAGGAGTTAAAGGAGATGAAACCCCCCGAGCTTAAAGAGAGCGTTACATCAGAGGAGACTCCAAATACAAGCATAGGCTGCTTAATGTCTGCTCCATGAATTAGTGTTATAATCTGTTTGGAAACAAGTTCAAAATATCAACGTCAGTGTTTCTTTCTGCTACATCAAAATAAATATTGACGTATTTACACATTTTATGCTTTTGCTATTATAAAAACAGGTTCAATTTTAACTTGGCAGAACAAACATTCTTCCGATATTTGCATTAAACCGCTTATTAATGGCGTACGGCACTAGTTAATGTTGTATTAATCATGAAGATGACAACTTTAACCTAATTAGTAATAAGCATTATAAGTAACAGAGGATTCCTTATTATAAAATGGTCACATATGCTCATAGAAATGACAAACCCTCCTTTCACTTATCGGCACCGACAGATAATTATGCGTTTCCCCTTTAGGTATGCCGCCAGAGACAAGAGGGCACTCCGGGCTCGCCACATCACCCATGTACTTAACGCCGCTAATGGGAAGTTCAACGTGAACACGGGCCCCGGCTTCTACAGAGACACCAACATCACTTACCATGGAGTGGAAGCTTTTGATATGCCGTCCTTTAACTTGAGTCCCTTCTTTTACCCAGCGGCCAATTTTATCAAGAAGGCTTTAAGTTCGCCCAAAGGTAAGGAGCTCTCCCTCGGCTCACCGTATTTATTTGACTTGGAGGGGGAGTTTTTTTTACCCCTACGAGGCAAAGAACAGAGACAATTGTCAGTCAATTCCCAGTACATCAGCCCCCCAGTTGCATTAGACATTAAAATGCTAATCAAACAGTAAATATACTATCAAGCTGATATCTTTCCCCCAAGGTAATCTTCTCATAAACTCAAACCTTGGCCAGGAAAATTGGTTTTAAATGGATTGCCCTGGTAATTTGTAAGCAACACTTTTATTGGACACGGACATTACACAATTATGTTTGTGGCCTGGCCTGTTATGCAAAGTGAAGTCGGTGTTTGACACGACAGTAATAAGACGAGGCCGCCCCGTTCCCGTGCCTCCCGTGTGTGGCGGGGGCCTTCAGTAATCCCCCCGCAGAAATACACGGACGCCAAGACAGTTCAATTACCCGCTCCCATGCGCCCTAATCCCCAGGCCCGATAAGGAACCAGGGATTACCCTGTGTAGAGACATGTGTTGCAACATTGTCGAAAACTTTTTGTCAGTAGTTAGAAGTGCTCTTCTCTGCGATGCGAATGCTTTTTAATCCATACAGCGAGGAGTAAGAAATTAGACAATTAGAATCAAATTCACAATAATCCAGTCGTTGCATGATTGTAAATACAGACTCGGTAGAGCGCATACCTTCACATATCACAAGTTTGAGCATTGAATTATGAACATTTTGACATTAGTTGCATGCCAATTGGATATAAATTGACCGTGCTATAGTAAATAGAATAGAAGAATAGAAATATACTTTATTAATCCCCAAGGGGAAATTTTCCGACACAGTAGCACCAATAAAATAAACACACAATAAAATATAAATATAAGAAAGAAAGAAAGAAAAAGTGACTGTGCATAAAGTATACAACGTGAAATATAAAATACAAAATAAAATATATATGCATATATATACACAACATATGTGCAAATACAGCAGTGTAAAATTAAATTAAATTAAATATAGACAGTGTGTAAAATGCAAAGTGTGTGTATGTGTGTAGTGTAAATGAAAAAAAGAAAGAAGATGTTGACCTTTTCATGACCTTGACCTTTGACCCGATCAATCCCAAAATCAAATCAAATGGTCCCCGGATAATAAACAACCATCCCACCAAATTTCATGCAAATCGGTGTAATACTTTTTGACTTATGCGTATAACACGCACGCATACAAATACGCGGCGATCAAAACATTACCTTCCGCATTTTCAATGCGAAGCTAATTATGTTTTCTCTGCGTCTTGGCAGGTAAAGTGTTTGTCCACTGTGCGATGGGTCTCAGCCGCTCGTCCACTTTGGTCCTGGCCTTCCTGCTGATCCACGAGGACATGACGCTGGTGGACGCCATCAAGGCGGTCAGCGCCAACAGGAACATCTCCCCTAACGATGGTTTCCTGGAGCAGCTCCGAGAGCTGGACGCAAAGCTGCACCGCCCGGGATCGTCCAGGAGCCGCAGTGCCAACGGGGCAACTTGAGACGCAATCCACCACTTCGTAAAATATACTTTTGTGTTTACAGGAGATAACAAGAGATATGAATGTAAATATGCTCTAATTGTCTTTTCTTTGGAAACAAATTACAATTTGTGTGAAGAAATTAAAGTTGACAGGATCTGGAGTTTTCGTGTCTTATTTTGAAGTCCCCGTCTCTCGTGTCCTCTGTTTCCCTGCACTTCCTGTCCCTGTGATTGCCTGCCCTGTCCCTGATTGTTTACACCTGTGTTCAATCACTTGCACCTGTGTATTTAAACCCTGTTTGTCTCCTTCCTCGCTGTCGGGTTGTCTTGTTGAGTTTTTGTGTGTTTGTCCTGTTATTTCCAGTAAGACGATTAAAGTTTATCTGCAACGTTGTTGACGTTCGGGTTCTCTCTCTCTCTCTCTGGCTACAACAGTCGTACCTTCAAGGCCTTTTATTGTAGTGAACAGATGCGAACAAAATCAACAATGACTTTATCCAAAGAAAAGTATTTTGACGGAAAGCTCCAAAGCAGCTCCCAAATGAACCTTGAGATTGTCAACAACCACTGGTGTGTTTGCCTGACTCAGAGATACGCTCCAGAAATATGAAATGTAGTCTCCTAGTGCTCTCAGAATAAACTAGTGTGCTTGTCCATTGTAATGAGGAAATATGTCAACAAATACAACATGGTATGTTTTTTTCATAGTTTCCGGATATAATCATCAGGCAGTAGCTACACGGCAACTTAACTCTTTTATTCAAGAAAATTCATAAATGAAATGATAAAATAAAAGCAGCGTTATCCTTTAAAAGTATCTCAAATTAAGAACGCGTCAGTGCAGTTTAGATTGACTCAGTGTGGCGTCCTTTCGCACCATGACTCAAATCTCTAAGACACAACTATAATCACCCATGTGGTTCTGCAGCTCAAATTGCCACAACACAAGCAGCCTGGCTTCTGTCACGGTCATGTGAGGAATAAATAGTCCACACCACCCCTGCTCAGGCTCTGGCATCTTCAGCTGTCTCTAAACAACACTGGTCCTCTGCTCAGATGGAAAGCGAGTAGCTCTAATAAGGTTAGAGTTGACCCTGGTTTATTTCCAAATGCTACACAGGAGGTAAAAAACCCAACAGGACAGCAGCAACAACTTCTCACATTTTCCATCCCGGAGGATCAAATATTTGTGGGTATTATCTCACTGTTAAGCAAGCGATGAGCTGAATGCAAAAGTGCGATAATTATTCAACGGCGCTGGGGGGGTGAAAGATGCAAGAAATGAGCCCGGAGGCGGAGCCAGAGCATCAGACACCGCCCACCTGCGGTCTGCTGGGCCTTCTGCTGAAGAACAGACGCCCCACCGGAGCCGTCAACGAGGTTTGGCCCAACCTCTATATCGGAGATGCGTAAGTGACATTCTCACTGCATACTGGAAACTGTTGCTGCAAAACAAGTCCTGTATTTGGCCAACTCGTAGGACGGATATAAAAAATCTGTACATTTGAGTCACCAGTGATGCATTTGCAAGCATACGCTCACGGATCTGGCTCCAGGCGAGAGAAATCTCCGTTCCCTGTCTGCTCTCTGGTGTCGTTCGCAGGGCTACAGCTCGGCATAAATCCCTGCTAGTGGATCTGGGAATCACGCATGTGGTGAACGCTGCAGATGGCCCCCTGCACATTGACACCGGGCCACATTTCTACAAAGACACCAGCATACGGTATCACGGGGTAGAAGCAGCCGACTGCAAAGAGTTTGACTTGAGCCCATTCTTCACCGAGACGGCGGATTTCATCCACGATGCTCTGCAGCTGAACGGTACTTTGAGTCCATTTAAGGCACAGAAAGCTAAAGAAACATAACATGTCGGGCATTGCGCTGCATAATAACTATAATGAGCGGAACACTTTAAATAAGTCAGAGGAATGATGCCGTGTGGACACGGAAGATTCTCCAAGGAAATCTAAAATGTGAAGGTGTTAAAATAGTGTGTGAACAAATGAAGTGTTTGGCAAGTCCAAACATTTGATCTTTAACCCCTTGAAGACATTGGCAGGCATTATTTGTATTTTCTTTTTACTTGGTTCAAAGATCTCTTTAAAGAGTTTTTGTCTTCACATTTTGCACCAAGTTACATTTTTCACTAAAAGAAAATAAATTATAAAATTCTATGAATGGAGCAACTGTAAAGTTCTCTGAGTCAAATTTAGGATTTTAGGCAATACAAATAAATTAAATTAAATTGAATTAATTACATTAAGAGTATTTAACCATGAGCTGACTGTCTTGTTACAACCCTACACAGAATAATTATCATGCAAATATGTTAATAAGTAAATTTTCTGTTGGAGCTATTTCATTTGACATTTGTATTTAGGTTTTATTGTAAAGTAATATTGATTATTTATTGATTATTTAGGTTCTATTTTGATATGTTAGTTGTTTCTTATGATAGTTGTAGTTTAGTTTAATATATTTAGTTGTAGGTTCACTGATTGGGTAACACTGGTTATATGTAGAGGTGGGTAGGCACAGGACCAGCATGCACCAGGGTGGCCGATGTTTTTTTACCACAGCACAGAGAGGAAGTGTCAACATTCTTAGTTGTTGTTGTTGGTTTAAGAAATAAATTATCAGAATAATAACAGGCGGAACTGGACATTGCTTTCTTTTGCATGCGTCAACACCGAAACCCCCACGGAGCATCAGTGGCGGTTTGATTTATAGTTTTGTTTGATTTCGAACGACAAATGGCAACAACATTGTCCTTAGCTATTAAATTCTGGTATTTATTTCCGAGTTACAGTACGCATGTTTCATTGAGACAAAGCTGACATTTGAAGTGTTCCTGTCGTAGGTAAGGTGCTCGTCCACTGCGCTCGAGGAATCAGCCGCTCGGCGACCCTGGCTCTGGCCTTCCTCATGATCCGAGAAGGACTCTCCCTCGTTGAGGCCGTGGAGGCCGTTCGCAGGCACAGAAACATCCTTCCGAATGTTGGATTTCTGAATCAACTGTGTCACTTGGACTCTTCTTTGGCCCTGCAGAGAAAAAACACACAACAAGAAGTGAAGAGATAAAACACCGATTGGGACTTTCCTCCCTATGGCCTGTATTGATTTGTTTAATACAACGTGCATATTATTTACACTGCGGCTAAACATGGCGGCTATATTTTGTGAAAATGTGTTTTTCGACCTTCAAGCCAGCCTGGGTTTCCAATAAAGTCGTAACGGAAATCTGTTCGCGCATTTTGTGTTGTCCATCGGAGTTTCATTGCATTGTAATGCAGTTTTATTGCAGAATCAATCGAGGTCTGCACTGTATTACCACACAACGGTAACTGCCAAACACGAATACAGATTAACTTGTTATTCAGTGTGGATTCTGAAAAAAGTTTTAAGAGTCTGTTATAGAGAGCTGCAGATTTGACCTTTGGACTCAACTGGACTCATCAGACTTGGCTGTTTAAACATTATACATTCATATTAGTATATGTATTAGTTATTATAGCTGTCCTTCACAGGAGTTCCTCTTAGATGTGTTAACATTAAGAGACTTTCATCTTGATTTGAAGACTCAGACTTGACTGTGACTCACTCTTAAGATTTGGGACGTGAGTTGAGCTTGTCTCCAATCTTTAAATTATTTGATTATTTTAAATTAAAACACGGTGCCAAAATCAGAACCATTGTCTGTCTGCAGTGTCAGGACAATTTCATAACATTAATATAGAACATTAATTAAAATAAAATAAAGCATCAATTTTAAATACAGTGAGCAAAAAAGTTAAATGTAAAGTATCCATCATGTAGCAGAAATATATAGAAACACTGGAATGGTCACACACACATTCAATATCACGGAGGCCATTAAAATAAATGGCACAACCAAAACCTTGCAATTGTTCAACATGCCTATAAATAAACTATGCTCCACTTATATATTCACGATCCCTCAAAATAATGTGTCTAACTGCTGCAATCCGGTGTTATACAGTTAAAACTGCAATGTCTAAAGAGGCTCGATGTAAGATGATACAAATATGCCAGCATGGCTCAGAGTGAGTACACAGATTCAGGTCAGACTTTGAAAAAGAGATGAAACGCTGAAGCCATCTTAATAAGAGATGCTCTCCAGAGCACACAGAGAGGAATGGAGAGAGAGAGAGAGATACAGAGAGAGAGGGAGAGAGAGAGATAGATGCTGTCAAAATAAAAGGAATTGGATATCACAGGTTTAATGATTTCCCTGTCAGAATGAATGATGGCTGAGCATGAAGATATGAGGGGGAAATAAAGGAGTCTGATGGTGTGAAAACTCTGTCTGACATGTTAGCAGCTCCATCCAGCCATTCTGCAACACAGTCATCATCGCACCCTCACTTTGGGGGCCTCGCATTTAGATCGCTGAATGGACCATGCATATCATATAACGGGGAATCAAAGACATGTGCCATCTTGTGAAAAAACCTTGTCTGTCTAACAGTCTGACACATTTCGGTTCTCCTCTGGCCCCCCGAGAGGCTCCGGGAAATGCAGAACATCCTTAACGGGTGTTGTGAGGCAGCGTTCTCTCCTGCAGCCTCTGAAGATATGCAGGGAGGCTAAAAGAGACTGACACAATTTCAAGGAGTCGCTCATACGGCTGAGCGAAGGCTCAGAGTGGCCTGTTCACTCCAGTGAATACGGGTATCCTTCGGCAAATGCAAAGTTTGGGTAAGCTCAGCTTCCTGCCAGCAGCGGAGATTAAAGTTGTGTGTTTAGAAGTGGATGTCGGGGACTGGCTTGGATGGAAGTTTTCCCCACAGGCAGGGAATGTGGCAGCTATAAGGTCAGGGGCCCGCCACATCACAGCCCTAAAAATATCCTCTGCGTTTGATTCCCGTCACAGAGCGGTTATACAATCTGTGCCCTGGCTTTGAGCCTGCCAGAATTAAACCTCCCCATGTTCTGGCTTTAAGGACCGCTTCACAAACAAGCTGCCCCGATACCTAAAAGCAAAAGTTCACAAGCCAGGGTTCTTACACATTTCGACCGATGGATTTCCAGGACTTTTCCAGGACTTTTCCAGGACTTTAAAACAAATTTCCATGACCAAATTGAAATCTCGGTAAAAAACATGAACAATTTAGAAAATTTTACGTATCGAGAGCGTACACCGGCTTATATTTTGAGCGTTTTTCTTTAAAAAACATATTGATTATTTCAAACCCGGCGTAAATGAACATGTGATTATTACAAATTTCCATGACTTTTCCCAAACTTTTATGATTTAAGTTTTTTTCCATGACTTTTCCAGACCTGGAAATTACCATTTTAAAATTCCATGACTTTTCCAGGTTTTCCATGACCGTAAGGACCCTGCAAGCGGGAAAACGAAGCGCTTCCATCTCTCGGTGAGTGGTTCTGGAGATGCATGTGAAAAAACAATGTGTAAAATGCTTTATTTAGAGAGGGAAAAGTAAAAATAAATAGCAAGCGTGGTATTTCTTTCCCCCTCCCCAAAGCTAATAAATCATGTGTGAGAGGAAGCCACGGCGAGAAAATGTCTTCTCACAAGTCAAAGACTGGAACCAAGAGAGATGTTAGAAAGGAAGTGAAGGAGTCCGTACCAGTGGAGGAATACGTCACACCTGGAGGCTACGAGCTGGAGAAAATCCTAAACCGTGGGAGTGTGGCGTACACCCACGTCAACGAGGTCTGGCCGAACGTCTACATCGGGGACGAGTGAGTAAACAAGTAGAAAAATAATAAACTGGTAAAACAAGATTAAAATAATATTCGTCTTGCAGGCAGACTGCAAAGGACAAGTGCAATCTGAAGAGGTTGGGGATTACGCACATCTTGAACGCAGCAGAGGGGACGTGGAACAGCGTGGACACCGGAGCGGGTTACTACGGCGACATGGACGTGGTCTACCACGGCGTGGTGGCAGAGGACATCACGACCTTTGACCTCAGCCAGTACTTCTTCTCTGCCGCCCGGTTTATAGAAGAAACGTTGAGCAATCCTCAGAGTAAGACGACACGTAGTTGAAGGGTCATTAAATATCATTTTTTTAGGGTGTTGGAGCTATTCAGTTTGAAAGGAGGGATGATATTTATACCTTCGCATTGAAAATGCGGAAGGTAATGTTTTGATCGCCTTGTATTTGTATGCGTGCGTGCGTGTTATTTGCATAAGTTAAAAAGTATTAAACCGAATCGCATGGAATTTAGTGGGATAATTGGTTATTATCCGGGGACCATTTGATTAGATTTTTGGATTGATCAGGTCAAAGGTCAAGGTCAAGGTCATGAAAAGGTCAACATCTTCTTTTTATTATAGCGCGTGTATAGTAAACTTATTTACTTACTTATTATTTAGTATAATCAATTTATATCCAATTGGCATGCAACTAATGCCAAAATGTTCATAATTCAATGCTCAATCTTGTGATATGCGAAGGTATGCACTCTACTGAGTGCCCGTTCTAGTTGGAACATGTTTACACGCTTTAATGTTTAAAAAACCTTCATTTTTGGCCTTCTGAATGCCTGAATAAAACTATTCACCCTTTGTCTAATGAGCCTGCATGTGATATAGGAAGAGTGGCCACACCTGATTGGTTTGTTGAATCACATGTTTACTGTGGCTTGGAAGGCACTCGATACCCAGAGGTATGTGCACACGCCCTAATAAGGTGGCATTTTTTTTCATACTATGTCCCCTTTAAAGTTCAGCCACCATCCTTGTTTATTGGCATTAAAAGAAGACATGAAATCGATGTGTGTTTTTCAGGAACAATGCACTTCTTTCTAGGGATTGTTTTCACGCTTTGCTGAGTGCAGTTTCCTTAGTGACGGATGAGGATTACCCACAGAGGCAATGTTTCTGGAAATGTTCCTATTCTTCGAGGAAGTGAAATGAAATTGGGAAAACCCAAACTTTCTGCATACACACCACTAGTAGAGAAGTGAGAATATACAAAACAATGTAGTCATTCTCTGGTAATGTGATTATTTCATGTGCAGATACACTGCTGGTGCACTGTGTGATGGGGAGGAGTCGGTCCGCCACCCTCTTCCTGGCCTTCCTCATGATCTGTGAAGACATGACGGTGGTCGACGCCATCGAACACGTGAAGAACCGCAGGAGGATCGTCCCCAACTGGGGCTTCATGAAGCAGCTGAGAGAGCTGGACATGCAGCTCCTCCAGAGAAGAGAAGAGGGAGCGGAGCTGATGGGGGCCCCCGGGGGCCAAGTCGAGTCTCAGGTCGATGGAGACCGATTCAATCCGGGGTCCAAGTCAATCAAAACATGAGTGTAAATATGGTTTGAGAGATGTTTCTAAGTTCACGGTACAAAAGGCTAAAAAAGGGATTAAAAGAAGATGCATTTCTGTTGTAGGAGTCCAAATATGGAATAATGTTGAAATGGGTGTAAGAATGGTGTTTTTTAATTCTTGAGTTATAAATGTAATTAAAAACGTATTCATATGGAAGATGCATGTGGTAACATATATAAATATATATATATATATATATATATATATATATATATATATATATATATTTTTTTTTCTTTATTTTATATTAATTTTCTGATTTATTTAAATTTCAATTTAGGATAGGAATTTATAAGCATTTTTTGCTTCTACCTATACCTTTTCAATCTTTCTCTTTTGTATATTATATAGAATAATATTGTATCGTATTTGATTTGATTGACTGACTTTTTTTATTTTTATTATAAAAACGAAGCTCTGGTCAACTTTCAAGCAATGTGAGCCAAGTTTAAGTCAAATAAAGAGTAACGTGAGACGAGATTAAAGTTAAACCTCAAGTCAAGTCTCAACTCTTTTGTAAATGTAAGTACTGGGAGATAAATCCAGGTCACGCCTTCCAGTGTGAATCTCATGAAGTCTCACGTTCCCGTCCCGAGTTGCACGATTTCAAGTTTTCTGAAAGCCGCCCATGAAAATGACGTTCACTTTAAAAATGTGTTGAATCATGTTTTTTTTCATAGTAAGTGAGGCCAATTTATTTTTAATGCAAAGGCCTATAATTAAATGCACAATCGGTGGGCATGCAGCATCTCGTTGTCCCATGTCTTCTGTTCTTTACTTTTCTCATGTCTTACCCGTTAACATTGCCAGACATGATTGGTTTTGCTTTTTTAATTTCATGCCAAGTCAGATTTTTAGATGCTAAAAAAAAGTAAATCAAGTCTCGGAGAAGTCAAGTCTAAGTGAATTTTCTTTTTTTTGTAATTTTTAACTACTTTTCTGAAGAGAAAACTACCTGGACTACGACAAATTAAAAAAAAAATCTACCACGCCTCGGCGAGTAAATATAAAAAATTTAAAAAGGAGAACAATCAAGTACATGGTCAATCATAATTTATTCTTATGCTAAAATGTACAGCATTTTAGGTGACTGACAAAAGGAGAAAAGTCATGAATACAAGAATGTCATTCTGTCTGATTTGTGTGCACATAGCCAGGTATTTCCCTCCTGTTCTTACCAGCAACTCTGTACAGGTACAAAGGCTACAAAAGAGCAATATAAACATAAACACAAGTAGCGTTTTACATGCGATCCGTTAGCTTAGTTTGGTCTATTCACAGGCGCTATTCTTCTACACTTCGGTAAAATATAAATCCAACATTTTATAAAGATAGAAAACAAATCTACAGATGGAATGAAAACGTAGCTTTTTAAAGGCATTATGTAAAATATCAACTTTGGACTAAATTTATATTTTCTTTATTGTTATTCGGCGTTATAATCATTTAGTTCTTTTAAAATCCTGCCACACTTCTGAACCTTTTTGAAATGTTTTAGAATTTCAGGGTACAAACACTGAGATATGCTTTGTTATGTTGACAGAAATCAGTCTGCTTTATTAAACAGAAAGCTGCCTCAAGGAGATCTGTTACAAAAGACTTCAGAATTATACATACATAGCAATAAAACCTCTCAAATCGAACATAAAACAGGACTAAGTTTACATTTTTTTTACATTATTAGAATTAACAAAATATAGTTTTATCTTTCTCCCCGCGGAGGGAAACCTAATAAAGGCCCGATATCTTTAAAATGGCTTGCTATTAAGCACAACACTTGTACAGTACTACTCAATGCACTGTCACTAACAGAGACTGAAGCATGCTAGTTGTCACTTTACAAAATAAGTACAATAATTTAAATATACAAAGGCATGAGTATAGTACAAACTAATCGTCAGCACTGTTAGACAGGTACACTGAACAGGTTCAAACGGCCACTAACTCCACTTGTAGCAGGCACATTAAATGGCTTCATTTGAGGCTGCTACACGACTGCAAGACCACTGATGAAATCTCTACTGCTGAGCTCTGAACCCGCCTGCTCTAAAGACACATCAGAGACGCTATAACACTAATTAAATAGATTTTCATCGTAATGATGTAAGGCTTCCCGTCCGGAGAAACAAAAATACTTTTTAAACATTAGCTTTCAAATCTACTCGATGAACATTTTTGCATTCTTTCCAAGTGCTGCTGCTGGTTTTTAAGTAATAAACGATAACAAAACAACAACAAAAAAAACACACACACAAAAAAAGAGACGCACACAGAAAAAAAAGAAAGAAAGAAAGAAAGAAAGAAAGAAAGAAAGCAAAAAAGGCCAGATCAGTGCATCTTTACACAGCAAAATGCACGTGAGAAAAGGAGTTACCGCCGGATGAAAGGCCCCTTCAGGGACTGCTTGGACATGCCTGTGTTCATGTAACCATGGTGACCAGCTGGAGTGTACACCATGTTGCCATGTGGCGGCGCCTGCATGGGCTGCTGGGGGTATGGCTGCGTTCCCATCATGCCCATCTGCATAGAGTACTGGGGCGACTGGTTCATGTAGGCGTGGTTGCCGTGGTAGCCGCTGTTCATCATGGGCTGGCTCATGCCGTAGCCGTTCATGGCGTTCAGCGACGGCATGTTCATGGAGTTGACGTTGTAGCCCGGCGCCGGCATGATGTTCACGCTCATGCGCGGCATGGCGGCGAGCGTCCGGGACGGCGCCTGCATGGGCACGGCCTGCGGCGGCCGCGCGTACATCTGCTGCTGCTGCTGCTGCTGCTGCTGCTGCTGATGATGATGCTGATGCTGATGATGCGACAGCGGCGCCGGCGCCGACGCCGACGCCGACGCCGACGCCGACGCCGACGCCGACTTGGAGCGCGCCGACGCGTGACCCTTAGAGGACGCCATCTGCGGCTGGATCCGCTGCGAGGGCGGCACGCCCATGTTGCGCTGCAGCATCATGGGCGACGGCGAGGGGGGCGGGGTCATGGCGGCCTGCACCTGCGCGTTGGGCACCCGGTGGGAGTGCTGCGGCGCCAGCGCCGGCGCGTTTGCATAAGACGTGATGGGGTGCGGCGCGGCGCCGTGGTTGAACGGCAGCGAGTGCGGGTGGTCGATGAAGGTGTTGGTGAACTGCTGCAGCTTGGCGAGGCTGAGGCCCGGCGGCTGCGCGTAGTGCCCGTTGCCGTAGTCCCCCTGGTGGTTGATGCGCTCGTAGAGGGCGAAGTTGGCGTTGCCCGCCTCGGGGATGTCCGCCAGCTGCATGGTGGCGGCGAAGTTGGTGGGGATGGCGCACTGGGCCATGGGCTGCTGCTGCTGCTGCTGCTGCTGCTGCTGCTGCTGCTGCTGCTGCTGCTGGGCGTGCTGGGCGTGCTGGGCGGCGTGCTGATTGTGGACGGCGTGCTGGGCGGCGTGCTGATTGTGCGCCCCGAGCTGATTGTGCTGCAGGTGGTGATTGTGGTGGTGACTATGCTGGTTGTGGGGGTTGTGTTGCTGCCCGTGCTGGCCGAGCTGATTGTGCGCCCCGAGCTGATTGTGTTGGCCGTGCTGATTGTGGGGGAGGAGCCTGTGTTGGACGTGTTGGCCGCGCTGCCCGCCGCTGGGCGGCCGCTGCTCCGCCGCCACGCAGCCCTGCGGCGACTTGACGTTGCAGTGCGGCGGCGAGCTCAGGCTGTTCTGCTGAATCATGCCGCAGCCGCCGCCGCCGCCGCCGCCGCCGCCGCCGCCGCCGCCGCCGCCGCCGCCGCCGCCCGGGTTGACGGCGCAGCTGCTCTGGGCCAATCCGCTGGGCGGGATGCTCCCGTAGGAGCAGCTGTTCTGGGAGGGGCCCGCCCCGCAGATGCTGCCCCCCATGGCCGAGTCGTAGCTGCTGGGGTTGTCGTAGTTCTCCGTGGTGCTCTCGATGCTGCCCAGGTCGCTGAAGCCGCTGTCCACCACCTGCTGCGAGTGGTCCGGCACCGACGGCACGTCCATCATGGGGCTGGTCGCCATGTTGTGCAGCGAGGCCGCCGAGATGGCGCCGTGGTCGGGGCTGATCTGCGCGTAGCCGGCGCCGCCCCCGCCCCCGCCCCCGCCGCCGCCGCCGCTCTCCAGGACCGACACCGCCGGGCTGTTGACGGAGCGCGCCGACTGGCTGGGGTGCGACTGCGCCGAGGAGAGCGGGCTGCTGGTGTGGTCCGACCGCGCGCAGTCGTCCAGCGAGGCGAGGCGGGGGCTGCGCGCGCGGGCGTGGCGTGGGCGGCAGCGCCCGCAGGGCTCGCGTTTCGGGCAGAACACGCTTCGCTCCGACTTCGCGCCAGCGACCGGACGGCCCGCGCCGTCTCCGGGTCGACCTCGGCGCAGGGCGGGGGATGATCCTCGGCGGGCGCGCGGCCTGCTGGGCGAGGGTCGCGGGCGATCGTGGCGAGGGCTGGCGGCGCCCTCTTCTTCCGACTCGGAGTCGACGGCGTTATCGGAGTCCGCCGCGGCGATAACGACCGCCGCGGCTTCGGGCGGCGGAGTCGCCGTCGTCGTCGTCGTCGTCGTCGTCTCGGTTACCGCCTCTCGGAAGCTTTCCGCCGGTTCCTCCTCTTCGCCACACGGCGCTATGGACGCCGGCCGCCTCGACTCTTCGTGGTCGTCTTCTTCCGGGTCGAGGAAAGGCGCCGAGCTTTGGGTCGTTTCCCTCAAGCTCTGCTCCGGGTCCGCTTTGCCGCTCTCCGCCGCCGCCGCCGCCGCCGTCTTGCCGTGACAGTCGTCTTCGTCGTCCGCGTCCTGGTCCTCTATTCTCCTCCTCCTCTGCTCCTCCTCCTCCTCCTCCTCCTCCTCCTCCTCCTCCTCCTCCTCCTCGTTGTCGTTCTCCAGCGACTCCGCCCCCGCCGCGTCTTTGGCCGGGGAGTCCGGACCGAGTTCGCCCTCCTGCTCGTCGTCTTCGGGCGCTTCCGGGGAATCGCCTCCGTCCTCGAGCCGAGGCGGCGAGGCGGCGGGCGAGCACACCGGAGAGGCGGCCGGCGATCCGTCGGGCGAGCTCGACTTGCGGGAGCCGTGGTCGACGGGACTCGAGGGCTCGGAGAGCAGCCGGTCCAGCGACATATCCGGACTCGCCGAGCGTCTGCCGGCTTTGCTCTCCTCGTCCGCGCTGACCGCGTCCCGCTCCGGCTCCTCCTTCGCCTCCCCGGTGTGGATGTGGTGCTGCTCCGCCTCCATCGGGGTCTCCGGGGGCGTGTAGAGGTTGAGCTTGAAGCCCGTCTTCCGTTCGTTCTTGAGCCTCCACTTCGGAGGGCCTCGTTTGACTCCTTTCGGCCAGCCCTTCTTCCGCTTCACGGGGCGGGGTCTGCCGGGCCTCTTCGAGATGACGTTAGCCCCTACAGGAGAAAAAAAAGCCCACTTTAATTCAAAAAGCTTAAATCAAAAGGGTGACCTTGCTTTTGCTGTTAGAGCCCCTCGAAACCCATTTTTATAGAACAGCTTTTAAGTGATCTAGTCTTTTTTTTAATTTTTTAATTTTTTATTTTTTTTCCTTCAGGAAAGAACAAGTTACAAATACATTATACATAGGAAACATGCTACCAGACAATAATAAAATAAAAATAATGGTACAAAATAAAGATCTAGTCTTTGCATGCAGAACTTTGGTTCCCCTAATTTAGTTTGTTTATTTTTAATTTATTTGTAATTCATTTGTGATTTATTTGGTTTTTAATTTATTTATTTAAATTATTATTTTTTTATTAAATTTTTAATTTAAATACATCCTTTTAAATGTAATATTGGCTGATTTGAATTTATTTGTAATTTATTTGTTTTTTAATTTATTTCTTTTAATTTATTTTTTAAATTTAAAATTGTAATATATACTTTTAAATGTAATATTGGTTCCTTACTATTCCACTTGTTTTGCTTTAACTCTCTGTGGAGCACTTTGTAAACATTGCTTTTAAAAGGTGCTATATAAATAAAGTTATTATTATTATTCATTTCCTGGAACTATAAAAACAATTTAATGAGAAATGATACGTTTCATCACAGTCGAGATGCAAATACCTTCATTCCAGTGTTCAAGTTTGTCTTTGTGTGCATTTTTCTCGAGCCTCGGACGACCCCTCCTCCGTTTCACCGGTGCGATCGGCATCTTCTCCTCCCGTTGCTCCTCCTCTCCCCCCCCCACCTCGCCCACTCTGCAGGTGCGCTCCAGCAGCGGCATGGGGCGCTCGTCCTCCGAGTTGTCGAACGGCTCGTTCAGCACCTCCGTCGTCTCCGAGATGGTCTCCGTGGTGACGCTGCTGTTTATCCTCTTCCTTTTTCGCCCTCTCTTTTTGAGCACGATGGTTCTCTGGAGAAAAACAAACGAAAGAGGAACAGAATGAAAGCTCCGTCGGAGTAGAGGAGTTTCGCGAAAGACCGAAGCCGCTCGGTTGGACGACCTCCGTGAAACGGTCTCCTCGTGCTCGGTGTAGAAACGTTGAAGCGATGCCGCCGCGTGTGGAAAACCACAAATTAGACGGAGTAAGCAGAAACCACGGTCTATATTTTACATTCTCCAGCTGCGGCTCACCGGCAGCCTGCGACTCAAACGCTCTCGGACCCAGAATCCTTCACAAGAATGTCACGAAACAATACTGCGTCTAATTCACTGAATAAACTCCAGCGGCCAGTGTTGTTCTTTTCTGGTTTCCATCCCCTGAAATCCTGCAGCTGGCTGTAATATCATCTCCAGCACAAGGGGGCAGTGCCACGTAGAAAAAAAACAGACGCAAGCAGCACAGAGGAGGGCAGTAAATTAACCATGACCATTGACAATAGTACAAGGTTTAGCCTGCACCGTCTCGACACCAGCAGTGAAAACACAATCTATTATCTACAGCTGCAGGCACACAGGGAGGCTCCAGACGACAGGAGGAAGCCACTGAACCCTCCACCGAACCCATGAATATTTATCAAACCTCTCCGTCTCACCAGAGTACACAACGCGGCCTCTAATGAAGGGAAATGCAGCTAATGATATACATTCAACTCCACTTTGTCCGAGAATAAAACTCCGGATGATAAAAAAAAAAGGGAATAATCCCACCGAGGCGATGTCAACAAACAATAAGTCACCTTTCTCTTGGCGGCGAGCATCGCGTGGGCTTTCGTCAGGATGGGCGGCGAGCCGTCGGAGTCGTCGTCTTGGTCGTCGTCGTCGTCGTCTTGGTCGTCGTCAGCTTCGTCGTCGCTCGCCTCCTCCAGCTGCTGGAGGCGCCTGGTCCAGGACAGCGTGGGGCGGCGCTCGTAGGTCCTGTAGGGAACCTTGCAGTGGACCTTGGTGAGCGGCTGCCTGCCGCCGTGAGTCATCAGGAAGCCCTCCCTCTCCTCCTTCTCCCAGCAACCGGCCCGCTCCTTCAGCCGCTCCGCCTGGTAATTAAACGAGACAAGACGCATTATCTTCGGGGGAGAGAGGCGCACCGCCGCCGCCCCAACATCTGAGCAATGAGGCTAATGGGGGAAACGAGGAGATCGGAATTAAACATCATGACAAATGAATCTCCGCAGGTTCCTCCGGATGATAAGAGCAGCGTCCTGATTGGACGCGTGCCCGTCACGGAGGAAACGTTGCCGTTAAGCAGCCGTGGAAAGATTGCATTTCATGGAATATGCAGCTCTATCAATTATGTAGTAACTGATTTAGGGCAATTTTGCACAACATTAGATGCCTGCTGACAGCGATAATGCTATCCCCCATTAATGGCCCTCTATTTGAACCCTCCAGCTAATCAAACATCCAATAACAGCGTTGCGGGCACGTGTAAACAAGCAACCCGCGTCTCCCGATTGGACGAGGAGACTCACGTCCATCTCTGCCTCCCTCTCCTCCTCGGACAGGACGGCGTTGAGCGCGGCGGACGGCGCCCAGCGGAGGCCGTCGGGGTCCACCTCGTTGCGACGCGGGTTCGGCCGGAGCCTCTCCATGTGCCGGTGGATCGACCGCTCCCTCCGGATCAACACGATCCTAGTGAGGAAAACACAACGAGTTCACGTCAACAACGTAAAAAAAGAAAGAAAAGTGAAGCGTGTTGGGTTGTAATAGTTTATTTTGATAACATCTGGTAGAGGTCTAATGTTTTAAATTAATACATATAGAAAGATATTATAATAGAAAATATTAGGGAGACTATTGATATTGTTATTAATGTGTTATGAAGCATAGTGTTAATGTTTACTCTATGCAAATAAATACATATAGAAAGATATTATAATAGAAAATATTAGGGAGACTATTGATATTGTTATTAATGTGTTATGAAGCATAGGGTTAATGTTTACTCTATGCAAATAAATACATATAGAAAGATATTATAATAGAAAATATTAGAGAGAATATTGATATTGTTATTAATGTATTATGAAGCATAGGGGTAATGTTTACTCTATGCAAATAAATACATATAGAAAGATATTATAATAGAAAATATTAGGGAGGATATTGATATTGTTATTAATGTATTATGAAGCATAAGGGTAATGTTTACTCTATGCAAATGTAAATGGCAAGAATTAATGTATGCATGAGATTGACTATGTTAGTATTGTAGACTGACGAAGCCGGTTGAAATCCGTGACTTATAATAACAAGGGACTTTCATTGTGAAGGTGACTTTAATACCGAAAATAATAGACGGGGAATTTTATTGTGAAAATACTTGACCGGAAATGACGTTTTGACCCCGGGCGACAAAACTCTGCGAAGAAGATAAATCACTCTCTTTCTACAGGTAGGAGGAGCCGGAAATCGATTTACGTGAGCTTTGAATGTTTGTTTTAACTTAATTCACCCGCATCCGGAAGTCTCTTTTCCACCATCTGCGAAGTGCCCCGTTTCAGAATACCTTACAAGCGGCAGCGAGGTTCGACAGAGGGTGATGTGCGGTTGAATAACAGCACAAAGACGAGCTCTCTGGGACCGCAGGTGCTCCGCGTCCTTGGCGGTGCTTAACCTGACTTACTTCTGTCAATATTCAGCTGCATTAATGGATACGCTGTTAAAAATACCCGCTGGCCTGGATAAGTCAGACGCGGGCTGAAGGAGACCGCGGCTTCGGGAAAAAACTGACCTGCCATCCTGTCTGTCAATCATGCCGAGCTGCTGGAGAGTAGCGGCGATGTCGTGCGGACACATCCCAGTGGCCCTGCTTATTCCTTTAACACTGATGTGTTTATCTGGGTGCTTATAAAAGTACTCCAGGATGACACTTTTCCAATATGCCAGGTAGGATAAGCGACCCAGATCTGACAGCGGCTTCTCCGGGGAGCCGGCTTGTCCTTCTTGCCTGGTGAGGAGGTAACCTAAAAAGACAAGATTCAAACAAAAAAAACAAAATGCTTTAGTCACGCTATACGCTGCTGGGCTATTTCCGATTGCGAGTCGATCCCTACACCTCCTCCCTTATGGATTACATATTCATGTAAGGATGTGACGCCAAACCCGGGGTGGGATTTCACCTTCAAATGGTGTAAAAGGGAGCCAAGGAAATCAGTTTTAGTCTCCTTCAACCTCTGTCAGGAGCTATGAGACACACTGGCAAGGGCAACAAAGGAGGTTTAAAGAGGGGAGTTGAGAGGAAACAAAGCGACAGAGCGAAACAGAGAAGCAGCTGGATGTCATTGCTCACAAGAGACTGCACTTAGGAGAGATAATGAACAAGAAAAAAAAAAGAAAAAAAACTAATATGTATCTGTGTGTAATTAGTTTTATAGCGGCCCTGTCAAGGGTCATCCATTATGAGCGGCATGAAATTAATTAATGCCTTTTAATGTGCACCCGCTACCGAGAACCAAACAAGCAAATCTAATCGGCAAACAGTGAACACATAATATTGCAGTAATCATGACAATATCCATTACTAAAGCTAAGAAGAGGAGCCGGCGATAACAGACACTTCACAGACGATATTCGTATGAATTTCAATTTCAATGCATTAATTGAAAAAGTAAAGTCACTCGACAAATATATCATCATTAAAAAAAAACCCAGAAGAGATACTTATTGGAGGGATGATTTGAGGGAACACTTTTCACACAGATACCTGAGACAAAGCGTTCCTCTAATACAATCCAATATAACAGAAAATCTTAATCTAAACAACTTCGAGCTCCAAAGCTACATTTTCCAATAAAGCCTTCAAAGAGCTCAGAACTCAGCTGTGTTCAATCTCCCTTAATCCCCGTCTTTGTTATCAGCACACTCTCAATATCACAGATCCTCTGCATCTCCGTGTCTCAATGGCTCCCAAAGTGAACAGGAAATCAAATGCTCCATTACCAGACGCCCTCCCTGCACTCGCTCCGCTTCCTTCTATTCATCGCGCACGCAAACCTCGGCAAAGAGACGACTCTTCAAAACAATAAAATGCATATAATGACACACAAAAAATAATTAAACACAGAAATCCACTCGAGGCAACGGCTGTTTTCCAAAGTGGACCGCAAGGCTTTAAATATTGCATGCAGGGTTCTTACACATTTTGACCGATGGATTTCCAGGACTTTTCCAGGACTTTTAACCAAATTTCCATGACCAAACTGAAATCTCGGTAAAAACATGAAATATTTAGAACATTTTACAGATGGAGAGCGTACGCCGGCTTATATTTTGAGCGTTTTTCTATAAAAAACATTAATTATTTCAAAATCGGCGTGAATGAACATGATATTATAACAAATTTCCATGACTTTTCCAAATCTTTTATGATTTAAGTTTTTTCCAGGACTTTTCCAGGCCTGGAAATGACCATTTTAAAATTCCATGATTTTTCCAGGTTTTCCATGACCGTACGAACCCTGGCATGTGCTGCATTTACTGGGCTGGAACACAAGAGCAGGATCTACACCTCATCACGAGTCAAGGAGGCATGTTCTAGGAAACGGCTCTTCAGGCTTAAAAAAACCTACCAGCCATTATTTAATGCATGCAGCCAGAACGTTATATATTCCTCGCTCCTAATCTTCTGTGATTGCCCGAGTACTGTTCATGAATGCTCTTGATTAGGCTCCTTCAATGCCGTAACCAAATAACAGCACCTTGCCACAAGCTACACATCCACCCCTTAATCTGGAATACTTTGTTAAAACCAGTGATCGAATAAAACCCCACTTCAGCGGTCGAAAAAAAGCATGAAGGAACTTACTGAAATCTATGAGGAACCTTCCAAATCCCTGCCTTTGGTACTGAGGCATGATCATTATGCAGGAGACATTGTACTTCTGCTGGCAAAGCTTTTCCTGAGGGAAGGAGAAACAGATCAAGTATGTCAGAGCTCTGCTGAAGCCGGCAATTTACTGCACCTGCCATTGTCCTTGTCTAAAGCGGTGCACCACACACACACACACACACACACACACACACACACACAGGGTGATAAGCTATTTATAAAAGCCACCACTCTGTTCCAAATTGCAGCTACAACAAATGATGATTATTTTACTGTTGGTTAATCCGTCAATTAGTCTCAGATTATTTGATTCGTCGTTTCATTACCTGTCTCAGCTCATCTTCCTATTTTTTTTTTTTAAATTTATTTGACATTGTAATCAATAAACAATGATGTAACGCAGACAAAAGCAAGAATACCTCGCACATGAGAAGCTGGAACCTAACGTTCAGATTTTTTTTTTTATCCGCTAAATCGACTCATCGTTTAACCACCGCAGTGAATACATCCAAACGGGGAGGTTTTCACTTCATCAGTATCACCGTGAAAGAATGATGCGGGTAAAGCCTTCATTTACCACGCGGCCGCTCTGTAATCCTTACCTTGGAGAAGTAGCCCACGAGATGACAGCCTTTCACATCGTTCTTTGTAAGTATGTAGAAGAGGAAAGGCTCCACGTCGTAATACAAGGTCTTGTGATCCAGGAAAAGCTTGGCTAACAGGCAGAGGTTTTGGCAGAATAGTTTGCTGACATTTCCATCAACCTAAACACGGAATAAAAAAGACCAAGAGGACACTGTTCAAACAGTTCCCATGTCCCCCCCCTCCTCCTCCTCCTCCTCCTCCTCCTCCTCCTCCTCTTCCCAGAACCCATTCAGTGGAATCTCATGCAGCGTACAGTTATTGCTTTATTGCTGTAAAGGGACGCTGACCTCAAATACGGAAAGGTCGTCCTTTCTGTAGATTTCGTCGGCCGGCGGGTGGAACCAGCCACACTTCTTTGTGTGCCTCTGGAGAATGTTTTTGCTCCTCATGTACTTCAGGCAGAACTCGCACAGATAAAGCTTTTGTAATCTGACGAAGACAAACAGAAAGGGATGCGGGTTTGTACTTTGCATTCGAGCTTCTCTTTTTGAAAAAGGGACATTGGGAAAGAATGCGACGCGACAACAAAGACACCGTGATTATTTGTGGAGTAAAAGCAGCATTAACCTTGAATATTCAGGAGGGTAAGGCGACGAGTACCAGGTTTGAATCTCATACTTCCCAAATTCAATGAGTGCAGGGCATCGCATGGAGTCCGTGGTCATCAGAGATCCAGTTCTCTGTAGAAAGATTGGACAAAAGCAAATGGATAAATACAATCTGACAGTGTCTCTAATAACCAATCCATGAAAACAGTATGATAACAAAACTCTCAAATCGAGATTGTGGTTAAATTTGATCTAATCAAATTGGACTAAAACCTGTCACCAATAAGATGTTAAATACTTTCTCATCATCCGGGTTGGTTTCTGAGCATTTAGTTTCAATAATGGGAATAAATTAAAAACAATATTGGATTAACTATTTTGTTTACACCCCGATGTTCCCGTAAACACTTAAAAATGCATATTTGGCTTCTCACCTGCACTTCTTTATCTAAATCTAAATTATTTTGGTTGCCTACTGTTGGAGATATCTGCGGTAGAGATGTTCTTTTCTCAATATAAAAAATACAAATTCTTCTTTACTCGGTTCGTGGTTCTCAAAGCACCAAAATTATGCATCTGAGAAACTCGAGATCAACGCCCCGATTCATAAATAATGACCGCGAGTCCAGATAATCCACACGATTTATCGCGAGTAATCTCACGTAGGAACTATGTAATTTTTACCGAACTACATCCGGCCACCGTGTCGCCGCGGCGACGGAAAGCGCTCGTCTACACTCGGACGAGAGCCTCGGTGTGAGTTATAGGGCGCTCGCCCCGCTGAGCTAATGTTTCCACGGCGGCGCGCTGTCACCAGCCTCACGCCAGGGAGTCGTGATGAATGGCACAACAGGTGAGAGGGAAATATGTATTTTTAATTTGGACTGAAAAGCACATTAGTACATGCTGGAATACCTTTCTGTATACTCATCAACCAATCCTACCTACAACACATCACAGTTAGCCCCAAAACTATTAAACTCAGGAGGGATAATGTGACATGAGATAACTGGAGACCAAGACAAGGATTGGAAGAACATTAGAAAATATTCTGTGGCTAAACCAAACAACGTACGACTAGAATATATAAATGTGAAAAATCGTGGACAGATTTATAAATGTGTAAAATCGTGGACAGATTTATATATATATATATATATATATATATATATATATATATATATATTTTTTTTTTTTTTAACTTGAGTTAATTTATTGTCACCTATTACATTCTTCTTTTTTAATTATTTTTATGGACAGATTTGACTATATATATATATATATATATATATATATATATAAAAAAAAAAAAATATATATATATATATATATATATATATTTTTTTTTTTTTACCTTGAGTTAAATTATTGTCACCTATTACATTCTTCTTTTTTATTTATTTTTATGGGTTGCTTTAACTATGTTTTAATCGGTTTTATTTGTTTTTACTATGTGTGGCACTTCTTTGAAGGAAAAGTGCGATAAAAATTGAATGCATTATTATTATTATTATTTATTATTATCAGGATTCTTACACATTTCGACCAGTGGATTTACAGGACTTTTTTATAACTTTAAACCAAATGTCCATGACCAAACTGAAACCTCGGTATAAACATGAAAACTGTAGAAAATGTTGCGTATTGAGAGCTATCGCCGGCTTATATTTTGAGCGTCTTTCTTTAAAAATACATATAAATTATTTGTAACTATTTATAACACATTTTCATGACTTTTCCAAAACTTTTATGATTTAAGTTTTCTCCATGACTTTTCCAGGTCTGGAAAAAAAATTACCATTTTAAAATCCCATGACTTTTCCAGGTTTTCCCCGATATACGTGCCTATGTTGTGTTAACCCCGTTACTTTTAAAACATCAATATTCTCGGCGTGCAGACGTTCCGCTCCCTCCTCCGTGTTTCTCACCTGCGCGGCGGCGTCCTGAACATGAGCGAACACCTCAACGTCCTCCTCCGTCACGTGATCCCTAGACATGGCCGCAAAGTCGGCCTGCGCCTCCTGCTTCACGCGCAGTTCCCCGCTGTGGCCTGTCGCAGGTACAACAACACGGCGTCAACACGGCAGACGACGCACGTCAACATCTGGGCTGTTCTTCGCAGCCCCGGCTGAATAATCTCATAAACTCATTCTATGCAAATGTGCGGTATACTGCTAAGCCCGTTTGAGGCCGCGTCTCTGTGGAATTTCATAATGTATCATCTCTGCGTGTTTATATGAAAATCCCTAATGTAATGAAGTGAAACTAAATCACTCTAATTGCGTAACCGCTTTCATGTGCTTAGTCATCCACCAAGACAGTTTCCCATGAATGAAGAAGCAGATGCAGTGAAGGGAGCAAGTGTCGACATGAAAAGCAACTGATGCTGGGGAAGCAGGCAGTAATTTTATGAAAGACATCAACACCATGACATAACCCACCAAAACAAAAACCCATTCTAAGTGGACGGGATGTGTCATTAACATATTTATGGAAATGTGCCGCTGGGGTATAAGTAGTGTTTGTGCAGCATATTGTTTAGAACTGCTTGCAGGATGGATCCGTTTGGTTTTCTCCTGCGTGTTATTTTTTTATAATCCGAAGACAGTGAAATGTATGGCTTGCTGCACTTGTGGCTATAATCATCATGTCGGTTGTGAGTCAACTTGGGTGGGTGAGTCACTGGCGTGTGTGCGTCTAATGACCACTGGAAGTGAGCTCGAGTGGAGACGGTGATTTTCGAGAGTGATGGGTGGGATGATGAAGACCAAACTGACGTGACGACAGCCTCTACGAAGGTGGTGGTGGTGATCGCGGCGTGCGCACACTACTGCGGCGGCGGCGGGGGGGGGGGGGGTCAAGGACAGAGCAAAGGAGCGGACATGAGGGAGTTAGTGGGCCATGCACTATGACAAAAAAAAAAAGCCGCCGGGCGAGAGAGGATGGAAGCCACGGGGAACTCCACAAGCCGAGTCAAAAAAACGCAACGAAACTGGGGTTAAGAAACTCAAAGAATTCAAATTAGGCAGAAGATTAGTAGTCTTGTTAGAATGAGGGTGTCTTTCTCAAAGAAAAGATTAGCGCTGATATAAACTGCGAGTGTCAAGCTTTACAAAAAAATAAAAAATATATATATATATATATGAAGAAGAAGCTTAAAAAGGTGTGGAGACGCAGGTCTGGGCTGGTGTTTCGAGCCTTGCTTACCATGATTATTCTCAGGCTTAATTCTTCCGTCTGTCAAGTCTCCCTTTCCTGGTGAGGGGGCTCCCTTCTGAGGGCTCACTTTATACCTCAGCCTGCCTAGCGTCCTGTGCTTTTTAAGGAAGGGATTACGTTTGAAATGACTGACCATCTTAAAAGGGTGTCCTCTGGGTCGGCCCGGCCCGGCAGCTGAGGGGTGTAACCTCATTTTATTAAACTCGTTCTTTCCAAGGCGCTGGGGCCCCGTTTTGGACGCGTGGGCGGAGTCCTGCTTATGGTGCGTGCGCTTTGGCGGCGGCGCGTAGCACGGTGGTCTCTTTTTCCTCGACTGTCCCTGAGTAGTAGTGTAAATGTGAGAGAGTCCGTCAAACAGTCCCTTGAGCTGGCTGCTATTGCAGAGGCTACTCAGGGAGGGAACGCTAGACTGGCTGGAGGAGCTCTGGGGGGAGTTAGCCGAGGTGGAGCCGCTGGACACCTGCGAGGGGGGGCTACGGCCCGGCAAAGTGAGAGCGGGCGGTGCAGAGGCAGAGGGCGTTATCTGTCGAGTGGCGTCGGCGGCAAAGGCGAACGGCTCTGGCGGCGTGGGCAGTTCGGGCGCTCCGTCGTCCCGAGAGCTTATCTCTACGGCCGCGGCTCGCAGGCGACGGCCCACCGGGGACGGGGTAAAGAATTTGGAAAGCCCGTCGATAAGCCCTTTGGTTTTCTTGTTAACGGCGAGTGTCGCTTGGGTGGAGTCGGGCGTGGGGGGGGGAGTGGCGGCGGGGGTGGAAGTGGTGAATTGGGGGGCGTCGGCCGCACGACAGGGGCCTGCGACCGCCAATCTGTCTCGGGCGTCCTTCACAGATGCGGCATGAGCAGATGAAGGTGTGGAACAGACGGTAATCTTTTGACCCCTACCAGGTGACCCCCTTCCTCCAAGTGCTACCATGGAGCCGTCACCACTGGTTACAGACCTGCGGGGACAAGACGGCGTGGTGGACGGTCAGATCTCCAGTCGATTTTGAGGCTTGTATTTTTTTTTTTTTTACATTTGATGCAACTCAACTCGTGCTTTTCTACTCCAGTGCAGGTATCGGACATGCACAGTCACTTTGCAAGAGTACTACAAAGCCTGTGGGTAATCTATCACATATAATGCAGTTATGAAATAATCTACCTACTTTAATCTAATTTAATCTTGCAGAAATAGCTTCACCTCAAACAGCTACAACATATACACTACCGTTTAAGAGTTTGGGGTCACTTAGAAAAAAGAAGAAAAATCATGTTTTTTTCAATGAAAATTACATTAAATTAATCAGAAATACACTCTCTACATAGTTAATGTGGTAAATGACTATTCTCTGTTTTTTAATGAAGTCTCTACAGAGGTGTGTAGAGGCCCATCTCCATGTTCTAGTGGTACATTGTGTTATTGCCTTAGAAGACTAGCAGAGGGGTAGAACCCCCTTGGAACCCTTTTTATTTTAAATAACTTTTTATTTTGCATTTTCCACAAACACATTATTCCTTGACATTGAAACCCTTTTTATGCGAGCGCAGCTGAAAACAATCATGCTGGTGTGAGAAGCTCTAAAACTGGCCTTCCTTTGAGCGACAAGTTTGAAGAACAACATTAATATTTCAAATTAAAAATCATTATTTCTAACCTTGTCAATGTCTTGACTATATTTTGTATTAATCTTGTATTCATTTAATAAATAAAAGTGAGTTTTCATGGAAAACACAACATTTTCTCAGTGACCCCAAGCATTTAGAACGGTAGTGTAAGTGTCACTTACACATCCATGCTTTAAGTATCATTACAAATGCATAAAAAAAAACAATTACATCTTTAATAAAATCTTGCTTTGTGAGTAATAAGTGTTTTTTGGGAGCAGAATTTAGCATTCAACACGTAACACATGGCAGCAATGCTCCTTAATGCTCTTCAGTGTCTCTATGCGTCTTTACAACTAACTCAGAATACAGCCAACTCAACGTTATCGTCACCAGAAGCAATTCTCCTTTGGCCAAAATGAAACGGCTACTCAGATTAGTGCACACTTACATTCTTTGTTTGAGCTTATTTCTGGGCCTTCCGATTGGCTTTGCATATCGACGTTTGATCTGATCGGCTTTCTTGTGCAGCAGTTTCTTCCCGTTCTCCTTCGGCCTGCAGACTTGGCAGGCCCAGGTACCTGGAAGGTGTCCAGACACGGGGAGTACCGTTTGAGTGGGTTCATCAATTCAGAGGACATACAGTACATTCGTTTGAAACATTTCCTTTAATACCGAGGGCCGGCGAGAATCTCGCCAGTTCACAACGACAATCAATTACTCAGCACAAAGCGAAAAATCCATAAGAAAAACACCGGGTCAATTCTCTGTCCAGCGGGATAGACTTTGTGTCAGCTTGTTGAGCAAAGCTATGTGACTTTGTATGAATCGCAAGCCAAATGTCCTTCCGCAGAACGTGCTCCGTCACTACGAGCCTCGCTGTAGGGTCAGCACTGTAATCCGGAGATAGCGAATCTCCCCCGGGGGATGCTGGAATACTTTGATATGCATGGAAAAGCTTCTAATAAGCCATCGCTGCCTGAGTGACAGCCCCAAACGGACGTTTTGGGAAGGAAAAAAGGGCTCCGGATCGACAGCGGCGAGGGGGGAAACAGAGGAGCCAGACAGTGTAAACACCTCACCTTTTGGCATCCTTGAAAGCGGCGGGTCGCAGCATTCCATGTGAAAGCCGCGATCGCACGAATCGCAGAATAGCATCTCGTCCTGAAAAGGCAACGGAACAGGCATGTGTGAGGGATGTCCCTGTTGCATACATGCAACAACCCCCCACCCCCACGTCATTTAAAGTCTTTTTGGAGAGAAGAAATAAGCCCAATTGTGCACAGAAGAGGCTTTACAAATCTGAAAAGCCAACAAATCCTCAGGGATTCACCCCAAAAAAGGGGCTCCATCTCCGAGCCGACGGCACAGATAATGGTGTGTTAGGATGCACGCGACGTTATACTTACAGCATTTTTCCCCTGTATTCGACAAGAGCTGCAGGTTTTGCATTCAATACACTGCCATCGTAATCTCTTCACATTCGAGGTTAATTCGGGGGAGAACTTCAGACATGATGGATGCCCTTCGGAAGCAATAGAAAAGGCAGATTAGCATAACACATTTTATACCAGCGCCAGAGACGCACAGCCTTTGCATTTATTCACACCGGTCGGGTTAAACGTTAACAGATCATCAACAAAAAACAATGGCGGGCCTGTGCTGTACGGCCACGACACTTTGTCCACCCCCCCGCCGCCCGCCACAAGTGGTGTCTAAAAACAGTATGATCAAACATCTGAGCCGCTAATTACAGATAATTTGATCCTAATGAGGCAGAAACAGTCGCAGCACTCATTCTAATGGAAGTCGATCCATGAAAGTCATGCAGTCGCTCGCCTTCTCCCTCACCCAGCTTCCCTCTCATGGTAGTAAAACAGCTGTTTTACAGTGAGAGCACAATTTGTGTGTACACTAAGAGCAGTTAATGAAAACCACCTCGACGCCACTTAAGTCAAATTTGAGCTATAAAAATGTCACCGGGAGAACAATTCCTTACGGCATTTAAAATAATTGTTCAGACATAAACGACTCCCTGGCAGAAGTAATTTTATGGAGAGGGTTCGCCGTTTTGTCTGGAACAAAAGAACAGTAAAGGAAATGCCACCCATCTGCAGCGGGAAAAGGGTTGATCTTTGATCCGCCGTGCCTTCTATAAGAAGAATCGGAATTGAGTGAAAACGACTTGGGTGATTTCGGATTGTAATGGCCACTTATAGAGCATCTGCCCTTCTGTAGCCCACTGAGGATCGCGAGCAATTTGGATCCCTTCAGACACTCAATTTTAACATTGTTCTACAAATAAATCCCGTAAAGGACAGGGGGGGGGGGGGGGGGGAATGTGGAGCAGGAATGTGACATCTGCCCACCCGATGGCTGAGAACCACTGCAACCGGCAACCGGCAACCGGCTCTGGAGGTGCGATAACATCCATTATTCTATCGTGAGATAATCGAATCGTGTCAACAAACACAGATTTATACAAAAGGTAACTTTGATATCTCAGGTTGTTGCAGGCAATTTTGAAAATCAATGAGCAGCAGCGCTTTTATTGAAATATTGAATTTGAAGGGTTTTTGCATCTTTGGCTTAAAAAATGTGCACCCGAGACACTTTCCATCTAGTTTTATAAACATGTGGTCAGCTGAAAGTAAAATTACATCACATATATAACTATTGTGATGTAGACATAGCTTGATAGAAGATATCATCTCTGTCACTCACCCCCACTTGCTACTATTGTAAAGTCACCATTTCTCATTAGTATAGGGCAATAAAATCCATATTATAATATTGCTCATAGACTTGATGTGTGATATGATGAAAACCTTTACACAATGTAGAAATCCTGCAGTCCACGCTCTTTTTAGTTGGAACCCAGCTCATTGCATTTGATATTATAAATGGTATTCTGCATTAATGCCATATAAACTCATCTATATATACAAACTGCAGTAGATTGATGGAGACCCTGGCAAACTCAACACTTTACTTGACTCAGCACTTTACTTTGTTTTCCCCTGTATATTTAGTATTAGTAGTAATTTTTTTTTTTTGTATTTAGTTTTGTGTTTTTTTCTTTTTTTTTACAATTTTCTTTTTATTCAACAATAAGAAGACAAATATAGTTTTGTGTTTTTAGAATTATTTTTATTAATGCTCTGATATGCACCACTGCTGTGATTTTTGAAATGTCCCCACTGTGGGACAAATAAAGTTATATATCATATCATATCATATCATATCATATTGAATAACTACTCCTAATATTGCCAACCTCTGTTCCTACCATACAGTCACACGGCTGCTTTTGAGCCTCAGCTCACATACCAACGGTTTTGTCCAGACTACACGCAATGTGTGTGTGTGTGTGTGTGTGTGTGTGTGTGTGTGTGTGTGTGTGTGTGTGTGTGTGTGTGTGTGTGTGTGTGTGCGTGCGTGCGTGCGTGTGTGTGTGAGAACATCCAAGGCGACTCACCACTGCTCCCACAGTCTGCACAGGACAGCAGCTCTTCTGGCCGCTTGTCCCGATTTGACTCTCTCGTTCCGAGACAGAAACTGCATATTGGGATGGGGTCGACCCGGAGCTGGGTGGGAACACAAACAGAGACAAACTGTTTAAAGAACAGGAACGGGCACAGGCTGTGCTGGAAAGTGCCTGGAAGCCGGGTTGTTTTGGACATTTCATTTCGTCAGGATATTCGAGATCACTGTAGAAGCATTGCTGGTTAACACGAGACAATAAAAACCAGTGTGAATGAAATGAAATGGCACAAAAATATGAACTACAAAAAGCTCACGGAATGAAAGAAAGGACTGGAAAAAAGAAAAAAAAATGAATCCTGTCTTCAGAGATATTGCGATCCACCTCCTTTATCCATTACATGAATGGTAAGTGATCTTAGTAATCATAGTTTAAGGGCTTAATCCAATTCTTAAAGCTTGCACTCCAGTCTGAAAGGATTAACCAGCATGTAATCAAATTACCTCGATAATAAAACATGCTCTCATTGTTACTGCCGTGATCCACTGTACATGTTGCAAGTCGCGGGACAAATGCTAATTTAAGGGCTTTACGGTTAAGTTCAGAAGAAGTACAATAAGAGCTGGAGGTTTAAGAGGATTTCCCCGCGGACGACGGGGAATGAGAAGAGGCCGACTTCAGACGGAACTGAGGGGGGGGACGCTTCATAAAACAGTAGAATCGGACCAATCGTTGACCAAACGCTGACGTATTCTGGCTTTTACGAGGCGGTGTTCTATCATTTCATGCTACTTGTCGAGAACTGCTACCTCGTGGTATTGCGCATGCGGCGAGTCGATTTTCCGAGTTTGTTTGACACGCCCATAATGTTTTGCCACCCTGTCGAACGGGCAGTGACATCCTCAAAATCCCGATTATTTCCCTAGTTAAAAGTACATTCAGCATGTATATTGTACAGGTAGTAATAATATGTAGTAATGACATGTAGATTAATGAGGTGCTATTTCTTTTGTGTCAACAAATTATTGTAAACATAAGTTTGTTCACATTATCATAATAAAGCACTGGTTTATTATTAGGGTATTTAGTGTTGAAGATAAACACTTTAACAGTGAAAAGTGAAACATTGAACTATGAAAGAAAAGCATATTGTGATAGTACAATAACATCCTATCAGATAGGGTAGCATGCATCGATAGACGCACCTATCGGTTTATGCAGCGGTAGCAAATTCTGACAAGGCAGCAAAAAATGACAGAACAGCGGCCCTTCAAAAATGGTGGGCGGCTGTAGCTCAGTGGGGTGAGGGGGTCGTCCTGCAACCCCCAAGGTCGTGGGTTCGATCCCCGCTCTCCCCATTAGCTGCGCGTCGAAGTGTCCTTGAGCAAGGCACTGAACCCCCCCCCCTCCAGCTGCTCCCCGGGCGCATCACTGCTCCTTAATAACTAAGGATGGGTTAAATGCAGAGAATACATTTCGTATATGTATATAGCTATATGTAATATGACAATAAAAAGTTTCTTCTTCTTTATACGAGATCGCGTCCGCAGAAGTCGAGAGGAGCGTCGGACAAACCGCCGATTTCTTCCTCGCGTGCGACAAAATTCTGCACGGAAAATACCCCTTGCCTCGCGTGACCGCAAACATCCCACCTCGTCACTTTACGCTTCCTCGTCAAGACCACTGGAGCTTTGGGGCGCACTGGGGACGCCCTCATCAGTTCCCGATTTCTATGACGCGGATCAGCATCGTGAACGCGATTAAGAGAGAACCCCCCTCCTCCCTTCCTCCATCTCCCCAATCGGTCAACAAACACAAGACCCCGGGGAATGCGGCAAGGACACGGTGGGGATTTGGTCATTGTTCCAGGCTGTTGTATCAATTAGCTGTTACGGCGAGGGAAAGCCGTTTACTGCCACATCAATGATTACTCTATTTTCCAACCTGCCAGGTCAATATTTGAAAGCAGCCGCTGCCATTAGATGCCGACTGCTGCTCGCACAGCTGTGATTACAGACGTAGAAAAACGCTGCAATGCTCCTGTGTGACAATGCTGTACTCTACAGGTGTAGCCTGTGTAAAGTAATCAAGAGTTTTTTTGTGTTTTTCTTTGGTTACGCAAATACAATATACATGTTGCACGGATTAATGTTGGGCAGGTCAAACAATTCAGGCCTGGCTGTAAGAACAATCAATCAATTAAGAGAACGACAGAGGATTTGTCACCAATCATTTTGAGGATGTATTATATGTTTAGGTGTATATAAAGCCAAGCAGTCAACGTCTCTGGTTCCAGCTTCTCACATGAGACTATATTATATCTCTGTGTTGTTATAGTTATACTATAGTTTTATACATAATAGCATATCTTTGGGTTTCAGGCTGCCGATTGGACAAACAGAACCAAAGTCAAGACAATCCATTTCACTCGTACTATTCTCAGACGCCGCAGAGACTAAAGGCATAATTGAAAAAGATGAATAAATATTTTAAAAACGTGTTAGTTGCAGCCCTACACGTACACCCCCCCCCCCCCATTTGTTAACTGGACTGCACAAAGACTGTCAATTTAGAGCTTATCAAAGTTCAAATCCCATTTGCCCAGAGCGCAGATAAATGGAGAAATATTATAATTTTGCCCTTGATCACAAGCCATTCTATGTTATCACTGTTAAAATATGCAGCCAAAGGCGTAGAAAAAAAAAAGGCTCCAGTGTTGTGGTTACTTCAGAGGTTATTGTTATGATCTGTGTGTGTGTACAAAAAGTACACGTGTGTCATATTTATTGGGAAATCGCTGGCGTAACAATGTTCTTAAGAACCTTAAAACTCACTACCAAAGATCATAAATAGAATGTATACAAGAGAATTATAGACACAACCAATAACATTAGTATAAAGAGCTTGAAATTAATACGACATCAGAGCTAATATGCAGCCTGTGCATACTGCTGATGAAATGCTCACAGCTTTTTTTCTTTTTTTTTTAAATACGTCTTCACTTTATAAAATAGCCTCCGCTGACTGAGCTATGAAGTCTGATCCAGGAACCGGAGAACTAATTTCTATCAGGAATATTCTTCGGCTTGGTGATTAAACCCAAAAAGCAATTTGAGATCTGCTCGCTGCAGAAATGTGAAAAAGAGAGAAACAAACACAGCTGAAGAGATGCTGAGGACTTACTTGGGGATTCTAAATTAAGTACATTACAGGAAATTATGCTGCTTCAAAAGAGCAGGCTGTCCTGAGTGAGGGGGTGGGGTCCTATTAGAGAACTGCTGGTAGAGAGCGAGAGAGAGAGCGAGAGAGAGAGCGAGAGAGAGAGCGAGAGAGAGAGAGAGAGAGAGAGAGAGAGCACAAGCGGTTGCATAACGCAGCAGGAAGAAAAAAAAAAAACCTCATTCCTTGCCTTTGTTCCTGCCAGAGTCTCTTCAGAATCTAATAAACTCTAAACCAAGACTGCTCTTTTCTTTTCTTTTCCTTTTTACCTCAAAGTATCTCTTATTCTCAACACACACACACACACACACACTTGTGTTTCGAGAACCGAGCAGACAGCAACGTCTCCTCCTTTGAAGTGAACGGTAAACCTGGACCGGGCTGGGTGATGTCATCGGGCCGGGAGCAAGAGGTTGAAATGTTCCAAATGGAAAACAGCAGGCCCTGCTCGGTTATGAGAACCGTCGCAGGACACGGCGTCTCTAAACAGTTCTCGGTTTCACTTTTGGCCCGACCACAGACACGGTCACAGTTGTGGCTGCAGTATCAAGGTGTCGCTTCCTGATTATTCACTGTGAAACCGGTGGGGAGCAGGGGGCGACATCTCTATCGCCCGATGCGTAAACTATTCCACCGCACTTTCATCCCCCCCACGATCTGCAAAAAAGCCCTCGCAACAACAAACTATCCAGATGACTGTACCCTGTGCACTTTAAAGGCCGTACGACGACAACTAGTTCCACCTTAAAATCGCAAAAAGCACGTAGAAAAGTGGTCATTTCACAGATTTTTTGACTGTAGTGTGTTATAGCTTAGTAACAACAATGGAGACACGATTTCTGCAGCCTAGAAGTGTGTTTCTACGGTTTTATTTCCTCTCTGCGGGGCGGCTCTGTTAGCACAAACGTCCTGACAGCTGCATTCAGACCGAGAATATCATGTCCTGCAACACATTCTTCAGCTGCCATTTCCCAGCGCCGTTCGCCACGACTAAGTTTGTGCCCCGCGCCCTCGGAAGTAACCGAAGAAAAATATCCCTAATCTGCTCACTAATGCTTCGCTCCGCAGACGACGGCGAAGCCACGTCCCTAAAAGGTCATTAGGCTGGAGTTACCGAACCGGTGGGAAGCCCACGGCCGGCCGCCTCCCGCCTCCCGCACGCCGTCGGCACGACTTTCTGATTATCCCAGCGCTCGCATTATGGAGATAAACAACATCGCAGCCCCACGGGGACGCGCTGTAGATGGGTTTGCTTGTGACCGGCCGAGCTAGGGTCGCTCACGATGAAGCCCACGGTCATAAAAGTCCCATCAAGCTAATGCAACTCAGTGGTGGCCCGAACTTTCCGACTTCCATCTTGGTAATGACAGGGTTCTTACACATTTTGACCAATGGATTTCCATGACTTTTTCATGACTTTAAACCAAATTTCCATGACCAAACTGAAATCTCGGTATAAACATGAAACATTTAGAGCATTTTGCGTTTTGAGAGCGTACGCCGGCTTATATTTTGAGCGTCTTTCTTTAAAAAACATGCTAATTATTTCAAACTCGGTGTAAATGAACACGTGATTATTACAAATTACCATGACTTTTGCAAAACTGTTTTTTCCAGGCCTGGAAGTGACCATTTTTAAATTCCATGACTTTTCCAGGTTTTTCATGACCGTACGAACCCTGCAATGACATCATGGAAATGCCACTGTTTGAGTTATAAAGAAAAAAGTCTGTCTTTCTCGCAAAACGCGTTAACGCTGGGTCAGTGGGTAGCAGGCCCGTCTTTCAATCACGGGGTTGGAGGTTCGATCCCCGCCCTAGTCGATGTGTCCTTAAGCAAGACACTTAACCCTGAATTGCTCCCTGTAGCTGCGTCTACAGTGTATGAATGTAACAGGATTGTAAGTCACTTTGGATAAAAAGCGTCAGCTAAATGTAATGGGTAAGAAGGTTGAAATCAATAACGCTTTCGGGGGAAAAAAATGACAGAAAAGTTTAGTAGTATCAGTACACAACATACGAGTGGGGATCAGCATGAGGTGGAAGGGCGTGAGAATGCAAAGGCCGCGGGGCGCGTACCTGGTCTCGCTCGTGGGGGAGGAGCGTCACCGATGACAGGACCAAGGGGAAAGCGCCCGGACACCTGGGGCCCCTCCCCTCGGCACTGCCGTGGCTGAGCTTATACCGCGGGCCGTTTTTGGCCAACCGGCTGTTGTTAACCGACCGCTTGGCCGCCAGTCGTAACCGCTGGCGGAAGGCGGGGTTATCCACAACGTTCGAGAGGTCGCCCTGGTTCCTCAGATACCTCTCGATGTTCTTCAGCGAGGAGCCGTGCGTATCATCCAGGGCCTCGATGGCCCTCTTGAGTATTTTATTCCAATCGATATGGCGCAGATCACTCGAATTCCATATAGATTCCTTTGATGGCACGGACACGTTCGCGGGCGGGATTGATCCGACTCTCCCGGCATTTCCTGGGTCCTTGTAGGAGGCGCTCCCCTTATTTGTAACCTTGAGAATAGAGCCATCGTGAACACTTAATTCCAACTGCTCGAGGACCGTCTTCTTGTCCAGTCCATGCGAGGTGGCCACCGCATGACAGATCCTCTCCTCGGAAGGCCTCTGCTTCTGCCTTTTGATTTTCTGTATCGCTTCGAGAATCCACTCCGTGTACAGAGGGTTGGCAAGTTTTACCATGGTTGAACAATGACGCTCACAAAAATGAGATCCATACAGATTCCCCCTTTCTGCTGCCGAACACGGGATACATCCACATCCTTGGTGAGGTCAAAAAGTTACACTCCACGCTGGCATCCGCAAATGTCTTCTCAATCCTGGGTGTCTGACATTGGTCTTGAGGAAAAGTTGACACCAGTAAAATCCACAACGGTAGATACCGACTGACCTCAGGCGTTATTTATTTACCTCCAGATCAAATCTAAAAAAGGGAAAAAGGAAGAAAAAAAACTGGTTAAACACATTTGATAGCGTGTTATGTCTTCATATTCACATTCAATAAACTAGCAAGCTCATACAGAAGAATGCAGGGCGTTTAAGATGTGTTAAAACACGAGAAACAGATGCATAAAAACAGATGCAGGAGCTGTCATGGTTGCTGAAGAAACGCGAGTGACTTAATCCGGTCTGACACTATAATCCACACACCGAGCCAGATGTCCATTTCAAAAGAGACCATTTTTTTGGTAAAAGTAGTAAGTTTAAACACTGTGACATGTTGCTAGAAACTTCTATCGAGTTGTGTAAAAGTATAAAACAGACTCCTCGAAAGATGAATACATTCGATTTCAGATTGCTCGTCGACATAAAAAAACAACAACAACAAGTTAACATTTATTTTTTGCTCCGAGTAACCTTCCAAAAAAAAAAAATGTCACCGGGATCAACAATCGGACTAAAACAAACAGAAACCGACTATAAACACACGCAGAAATACATCGCACGTAAAAGTTTAACCGTTACTTGTCCGCACGCGACTTTTGACAGCTCGACGTCCGCAACGACGAAACTGATCTGCGCGAGCTTTTTTTTTTTTTTTTTTTTAATGACGAGCGGATAACCGATGCTCGCTTCCTGACAGCTGCCGGACGTTTGACGCACGTCTGCGCATAACCCCCGAGTCGCTGGACGAAAAGCGAGAACCCCGCTAATAACTACGTAACAAACCTAGAGTAGCGCTCCGCTGATAAATGACAGTGTTTCCAGCATTACTGATGTCACCTAAACAGTCGCCATTTTGTTACAATGTTGTAGTTTACATGAATCCGACATGACGCTGATTGCAATCCAATGGAGTCTCATTAAACCGTACCTACGCTAATGTGCCCTCCCTTGCAACTTCAATATTGGCTGTAAAGACAAGATCCGATTTCTGGTTTGATAAAGCACATGTCAATCTTTATGTATGAGCTCGCGCTCTGCGGCTCGGCACTGGCTGTGTGATCTGTCACTTCACTCAATTGACCCGCCTCTTAAGGTGCCGTCGGTGATAAATGGATATCATTTACCTCAAACGCTCGTAATATCTGCGCTTACAGCTGCAGCCGCAGTGACGGGACACCCCAAAAAAGCATAAATAAACAATAACGGGCACAAACTTGCCGAGTGACGGTTAAACGAGATTAATATTTAACCTCATTTGCAAACCGTTTAACGCCGGCCCACCTTTACTCAGGGTCCTCCTTGAAACAGTTGGTTACACTTGAAAGTGATTTCGAACATTATAGACTTTAATTGGCTGTTTGTTAAATCTATCGTTTGTTTGCGTTAAAAAGAAACCTGCAGATTTAAAGTGGAACACGTTTATCTATTTATGTTCCTATAAATTCCAGGTAGCATATTCAAGACTCCTGCAGGCTAAACGTGTCTAAGCTATCGCCTCTTTCCCTCCCCTTCTTTATCTTCCTCCCTTTTTCGTCATGTCCCCGAGAGGAGCCGTAATTCTCCTGATATTTAACATTTCAACTACGTGACGCTAAATTGGCGATAAATAAACGTTGCGTTAAGCTACAAAGTAGCTCGCGCTCCACGTCCGCACGCGACATAATACACGTCCTGTGTTGCGCCGTGCGATGATGGCATGCCCTCTTTATCACCCATTAACTATCAAATATCTCCAATGAGGGGAAAATAGTGAGCCCTGGAGGGAAAAGAGACGTTCAGGGGGGAATACAAGTTAACGCGACTGCCGGGAGAGCAGCTCCTTCATCACTGCTTTTCAATTATGTATCGCTAGTTTCTTTAGCTCCCATTTCTCAGCTTCAGCTCCGCTCTCGTTTTCCATATTTTATTTGGAAACGATACACAAGCCTCCTTGGATTTTTCCACATCGGTTTGTTGGATGTTACGCAAACCGACCTATCTAATCCGCCGCCGCCGTGCGCGAGGAAAACACACAACAAATTAACGCCAAGTTTCATGCAAGGATGAAGATAACTAGTACGCTTGTGAAAAGGAAGAAGAAAAAGAAGAAGGAAAAAGAAAGAACGAGCGCATAGTCTAGCGTAAATATTTGCTGGTAGTTTACCTCTTCAAGTTTTCCCCCCCTCGGATACTCCTCTTCATTATCGGGGAAACGTCGAAGGATACATGTGCGGCGACATATCCGAGCGATTTCGTGGGATTTGATCTCTTGAAACGAAGGCTGAAAAGCTCGCGCCGAGACATGGAGAGGACCTGATAACAACTAATTGAAAGGTTAATCTACATAGCAGCCTGTGACAAAGTGGTACCCTCCCCCTTCTTCTTCTTCTCCCACTGTAGACATCCCTACTTCAGTGTAGTGGAGCGGACCGTCGCCCCTTTAGTGCGCTCCTACAATGATATTGTCAATTTCACTCCCCCCCCCCCCCCCCATCCTCACCCCCCACACCCTCCATCAACATGTCCAGTGATGAGCCAAAAGAGGATCATTTTTTACACTACATATTTTTGGTGGATTAGTCTCAGCAAACAGACACTTTTACACCAATGTTAACATTTATTCCCTGTGGGCTTTAAAAAATATATATTTATTAACTTTCATTCATGTGTGCAGTATAGATATAACATCAAATGTGACTATTTGTGGCATAGACACATCCATTTTTTAAATTTTAAATGCAATAATTTATTTCCATGGCCAGGAGTACCCAGGGCAGTAAGGGATATCATACACTAACACCATCATCTGCTAATTAACTTCACCATGCCCGAGGACGAGCAATAGTTGTTAGCAATAATGTAGATCATTCAATTTCCAGCCTTTAGATTTGCACTCCCGTCACTTACTCACCAACTCTTTAGGAGCATGAGAAATGCCAGAAAGCTCATTTTTCATGCAGTAATTCCGATGTAATTAGAGAGATAATTGCTAACTTCCCATCCGATTATAAACACATACTGTACCGCGCAAGCGGCTTTAAAGAGACGTCAAAAGAAAACATTGAACCCTTTAAAAAGACATTCTATGTGTATATTGATTTGTGTTCACATATTAATAGTCCATTCATCATTATGCAGCATCTTCATCAAATCCTCTGCTTATTACCTTCATGACCTCATTGATGTTTATTCACATTCATTCAGGGATTGTTTTCCATTTAGTTCTCGACATTTATTTCGACTCACTGATCATTTTTGAGGTAAACATGAACAAATAAAATGTTATTTCATTGAGTAAAAGAGGGTTGTAATTGTACGCTGAGGACCGGTGTCACGATGGAGGCGCTGACCAAACCCGCCTGTGTCTGGTTATAATGAATGCCACCCTGGGCCCCAGCAGGTCCTCCACTGCTGCACGGGTCCAGGGATAATTTGAATTGGAGCATGTGCCATTACAATCTACCCATCCCCCTGCTCCATCCCTGCCAACTGCCACACTGGTGTTCACAAACACTGCTGCCCATCTGCGGGGCAAAACACTGGCCAGGGCCCCAGTTACTCCTTTGCTTGCATTCAGAGGAAGAAAAAATATATTCTGGTCGTGAACTCACTTTAGTAAGCAAATATCACAAAGTCAAGGTTCCGCCTCTCCCTATTTCAAAGTGGTTAACAGCAGATTAAATTGTAAACAGTAAATTAAATGAGATTTTCCGTATAGCTGCGACAATAAAACGGGTATTAACATTTTCTAAAAGTGTTGAGCTCACTAGCTTATGATCACAGATATGACAGCATTGTAAAACATAAACTAAAAGCACGGCATTTATGTGTTTTTTTTTTTAACCTCTTGTATTCATCGAGCAACGCGAGTTTACCAGGATAAAGTGAGAAAAGTATGTTTGTTAGTTTCCTTATTGTGGCAGGCATTCTCATTACTTGATCATGGCTCCCTCTTTTTGTGTTTGTGTTTTGCCATCTGTCATCTTGAGAAGCAAATGAACCAGCTGCCACTGAGTGTGATCTTGCCCAATCAGAAATGTGGTCCTTTTCAAAGCGCATCTGTGCAAAACCTTAAAAAATGTTGATGGGGAAAAAAAGAAAAAAAGAGTGTCTCAAAGTTGTTCATAACATTTTGGCTGGAGAATCTTTTCACCGGGATGCCCTCGATTAGCATAAATGCATAAACTACGCCTCATTATGGGAAGCAGAGTTGTCATCCAGTGTAAGAACCGGATTCCTCCCGCTGTGCTCCCGGGGAAATAAAATAAAAAATGATGACGCAACAGGTTGTTCCCAGAGAACAAAATGTTATTCTCAATCACGCGTCATTGTAAAAAACAGATGAGCCTTGAATAGTATTCCACAAAACACTTGAGACACTGCCCAACACTTCTGCTGGCCCACACTCAGAATGAGGGGAGGGGCCTCCTCTGATCCTCCTCTCCAACCCCCAGCGACCGCACAGCTGGGTACGAGGGATCAGCCTAATTTGCAGGTCCCTCTAATGATTGCCACGAAGAGCGACCGCTAATCCCTTAACTGAGAAAAAATGATCTCCTGTAGCCCGGGACCCGGACCCCAAGAGTCCAGTTAGGACCCAACAAGCATGAGTCGGGGGTGGCTGAGCGGAGCCAGGACACCAGGCGGCCTCCCCACCCCCCAAAGTCCCCTCCATAATGGAGGCTGTTGAGCTGTCCAAAAGTGATTAGCATGAGGGAGCCTCTGGCTGATTAAATAATGGGGCGATACACAAGCCCCCTTGTTACATTTTGTTTTTGGGGTGTATTTTTTTTAAAAAAAGAGGAAAAAAATAACTTCTGGTAAACAAATGTCATCTATTGAAACTTACTTTTGATTTTGGGATAGGGTGATCTTGTCCGGGTGAGTTTGATAAGAGTTTTATTTGTATGATGATGAGAAATTACAGCTACACAGAATTTTTGTAGCATCACAATTTCATTTAGTAGAATATTCAACATGAGGAGCGACAGCAGTGTGAATCGAAGGCGACTTCAGCTGCCGTCAGAGGAGCAAAAGAAAAAAAGAATAGGAACTTTTCAAACATATCCTGCGAGATAATCAACTTCTCCACCCTGGATCCATTACTTAGGATCCAAACTATCATCGCTTTTCACTTCCTCAAGTGTTTGAAACATGCAGAACATAAAGATCAAAGGTGGGGAAGTGTCGTGAAAAGACATTTTGACGCTTCCTTACACCTTTCTGGCCTACGGCCGCTCAGCTCCCGCACTCAAACGACAGATCCTCAGCGGAATGCTCCTTTAAAACAGACCCACTTTATTCCAAGACTTGACACCAGCACACTTGCATTGTATTCACACATTTCCTTTTTTTTTTTTTTTGGAGCTTGATAACACACTCAGCATTTAGTCGTATGCAATGATTCATTGTAATTAGAAAATAAAAAATGTACATAAACTCCTGCAGCATACATAGACGAGCGTCTTGAGGAACAGGCATGTATGCGGCGCTCAGTGAAACTCGGGCTTTTCTGGGAAGGTGCATCCGACCCGTCTGATGATGACGTTGGCGGCGTAGTGTCCGGCCCGGATGCACTCCTCCAACACGTGCTCCTGGACCAACGCCGAGAGGAACCCTAAGGAGACAGAGCAGAGGTCAACCGGGAACTCTCCATCACCTCCGACACGGTTTTGTGGGAGCGGTTTTCCATTCGTGTGAGAAAGGTAATAATGGTTTCTGAACGCGAAAAGGGACATGGCCGTTTCGTCCTCGACGGGATGTGATGACAGCTTTCCGTTGCGCTGTGATCAGCTCGTACGGAGTGAAAACAGCGGGCTTAATGTCACGCTCATGTGATCTGGAGGCGCCACTACATCACATAGTTGGCCGGTATCAAAGGTTAATTGGGATTGTACACAGGGATCCAGCTGTGTCATGGCGTACCTCCCACAAAGGCGTCTCCGGCTCCGTTGGTGTCCACAATATCGTTTTGGTCGATGTCCAAAACGGGGAACATGGTCACCTTCTCACCTGTTGTCGGGACACAAGAGGGCGGTTTAGTTATAGTTCAAAACAGCAACGTTTTTATTCTCTCCCAATTTTTTACTTAATTTTTTTGTAACTTGATATTTCCAAAAATCTTCGCACTAAAACAACAACGCTTTGTTATGATTTGGGGTTTGAGAAAGTCAGCGCGACAAGTTTCTGGCTCAGTAATAAAGTGTAAAGTAAGATTAAGACTAAGACTCACGGTACACAAGTACAACATAATTAACTCAAAGGTAGTCAGGAAGGAAGTCAAAGTTAAATATTTAGCGTTGATAGGACGGGAAATTACCGTGAAGCGTCGTTAAGGCCACCAGAGATGAATATTTGATGATTTTTAAAGTTGGGGAACGATGAGACACATTGGTTTAAATCTAAAAACACACTAGTTGACATTTATTGTTTGGAACGTCATAAAATGTAGAGCAGATCATATTGTCCTCCTCAGGGTGAATTGCAATCACATAAAAAATGTGAAGCTGATGATAAAGTTATGGGACCACCTCGGCGATGCTTTAGTGCCGCTCAATGCTAATTAGCATATGTGGTGTATAACGACCGGCTGGAGTTCCCAGAGCGCATTGCAAATGTTCAAATAGTTTGTTATGTTGGACCAAAAGGTCAAAACCCCAAAGATGGGAAAACAGCAAAAATCACGGAAGTTATTCAATGTGAAACTGAGGGCCGCTACAATAATGCAATGACCTGCTGTGGTTTGAATAAATGAATGATCAAATGAAAATATTCCCAACATCTCCTGGTGAATCTTCTGATAAATTAAAAACAATGCCGTTGCTGAAAGTTTTAGTTTGAAACAGAACCCATTAAAGGAGCCTCTCTTTATTATCTTCAGTGGACTATATTGCTTCAATTATCAGTAGCATATGCACTTCAAAGGGACTTCCAGTTTCAAGGAGAAAGGGGGGAAGAAACAAAAATCTACCAGATGACAAAGTCTCGAGGTGTAGAGTGACATTAAATCAGCAACTTATGTCAGAGCGATCCGAAGCACACACACACACACACACACACACACGATCTTCAAACAATCCGAGGGCTGTGGTGGAACCTTCAAAAAGGTGCAGGAGACAAAAGACTGACATGTGGATAAAAGGAACACGAGGAGGCTGACAGACCTCTTATTGAGCAGGGAGAAAAAAAAGGTTAAAGGAGAACATGAGAAGAAGAAAAACCTACAAAAAGTTCTTTAATGAGGCTCCCTGCTAATCTCACACCGGCTCACAGAATATCCGTGCTGCAGATATGACACCCGCCTCCTTATCGGCTCTCAAATACATTCCTGCTCTCGTCCTACGGGGCGAAAGATACACAACCTGTTGCTGAGCATACGCTCAACACTCGATGCGAAGGAAATTAGCGTCGTACGCCGACTGTGGGAGAAACGGCGTTAAGTCGCAGTTGGAAATGACATCTTAGGTCAGGCACCGGAGATGCGTCTGATACAGAGTGAGATTGTGTTTTCGTAATGAGGCACTTTCCTTCTTTTTTTTTTAAAAAGGAAAAGCAGGAGATTGTCTCTTTGATAATAAATTACAATACGACAAGAATCCTTTTTATGATCCGCTAATTAGCAGCATAACGACTTTGCTTAATTAAAGCCACAGACGAAGCCTGAGAATCCTCCTCCCGCTTCAAACGATTACCCGCGATGGAAATTGTGCTAATAATAAATTACAGTTATGTCACTTATTCCATTGTTAGACGTGGTCGGGCTTACGCGAGGCACTTTGCGACTATAAAACCAGACGACGCAAATTCTGCTGTTCGTTAGACCCGAGGAGTGAGATTTAGACGGCGACGTGAAAGACACCGTTACCCTCTCCGGTGCGGGCGGTCAGGGAGGAGTCGGGCCTGAGTAGAAACACAGTTTGCAACCAGTTAAACTCTCACATGAATTTGTATTTGCGATAACACACCCCCGAGGTGTCAGAATTCATTAAAAAAAAATCTTGAATCTGTGAAACCCACCGCTACGTCGTCGCAATCAACAGTTCTGGATTTGGATATTTCTTTTTTCCATCCTTTAAATGCATGTTAGACTTTACTGGAATTCATAGTACTGTGTTTCTTTTAGTAAATAGCTAAAAGAATTTAGTAAAAGTGCACATGTGAATCAATTAATTTGTATTTTAGCACCTAGAAGGGAATATTTTAACATTTCCGACTGACAACAACACTGCCTCTTACTTGACAAATACATGTTTATACATGTTATCAGAATTATTGCACTACCTGCTACTCCCATTTGTCTGTAGTTTAGTTTATTATATGTTACTATATGTGTATTATATGTTATATGTATATATGTTAGTATTATATGTATAGGTTGGTATGTTTTAGCATATATTTAGTAAGGTTATTACATGTTATTACATGTACATTTGTTCAGAGTACTTGTATTTCATGTTATGTTATGTAACTTATAATGTTTTGCTATTTTATGCTATGGTAGTTGTTGTGTGGTGCTTTGTCCTAAGAATGTCAGTGCCCAGTCTGACCCTGTGACATTCTGTGCATCTGACAATAAAAGACTTGTAACTTGTAACTTGTAACTTGCTGCTTATCGTGCAAAGCCTTCTAAAAAGCGTGGCATTGCAGGCGTCCGTTTTTCTCTTACTCCACGGAGGGAGTTAAAGTTTGTTCTCTGCTGCAAGGCTAAAGTTCACATAAACTCATGGATGCAAATTATTAAATTTGACTGACATGAAAACTCGGGTTACAGTCCAACAATTCCCCGGCCGGCAGTAACAAAGATCTCATTGGTTAAAATCTGTCATGGAAATGGCAATAACAGAAGAAACTCCTGCCAAAAAACTCAGACTCTGTTGTTACTGGCTCGCAGAGCGTCTGAAAACATCACTCTGCTGAACCCGGTTCACTGTAATGAAACCGGTACAAAAGTACTTTAAATCAATAAAACTCCGCTGTACTTTTTTAACTTGAACATATTCTTGTTCCTAAAGTTTAGTTTGATAATAAAAAAGAGAGAAGCGACAGATTGGTGGTGAATACGTGGGAGTGGAGCGCGGCTGTGCTTTGACAGGTAACCTGCAACAGTGGGAAAACAACAAAAAGAAGAATTAAAAAAGCCTTGACGGAATTCAAATACTTCCTTCCAGCTATAATTGTGCTTTTGTTAATTCGCTCTTCATAATTCCCTCATTACAACTCTTGGATTGTGGTGATTGAACTTTTAAAAAAATCCTTCAATCTTTGAAATGAGCATCAATTAAGTCCTTTATTATTGGCTATTCTTATCAACGATGACTGAGAAAATGCTCTTGTTCGAAAAAGAAGAAAAAACAGTACATGCAAAAACGACGACCTTTGCTTTATTGAAAAATGAGCATACGGAAGGTTGTTCTGATTCTTAAATTATGACACGCTCCACTTGGTCGTGTTCCAGCGGCTCACTATTGTTGCTTTGACGGAAAAGCAGGTCGATCAAATAGCTGGCACGTCATCGACGTTCACTTTGATCCCGTCACACTCTATCATCCGCACGAGTCAAACAATCAACCCGCGGATCTAAACGACTGTGAATTACACGCGACGCTTAAGCCATAAGCCACGATCTAAAAAGTACTCGAGAGTACAGTACGACGTCTTTACGGGAGAAACTTTCACGAGGATCCTTCCCTCTGGAATGTTTCCCGTCGCCTTTCAGCCAAACATCTCGAGCCTCGGAGAGAGGAAAACAACGTTACCGCTTTCTTGGCAAACGTGACAGGTTATGAGCGAGATGACATTCAATCTGTTCCCCTATCGTAACGAGCATCTTTGTTCACAATTGAGTTAGAAAGGAAAATACATATGCCTGTAATTACCGTAACCACAGGCAAAAAGATCATCGCCAACCAATATCCTTTCAGAGAGACATGAAAGAAAACACTTCAACTCGAGATGCCAAGGCACAAGAGAGGAGATCTTTCTCATGGTGCACAATGTTCATTGATTTCGTCCTTCGTGAAGTACAGGACGTAAACATCCCGCTTTTTAAACAGACCGCTAAGCTTTCTTCCAGCCGTTCTTGTAATGGTTCAGCAGCGTTTTAATCTACTGCGACTTTAAGGAGAATAAACCTTTAGAAAAAGAAGGGAGAAAAAAAAAAACAGCCTTTTGCCATGTCGGCAGTTTTCCCTCCTCAGTCTACCCTGTGTGATTAACATGTATAGATCAGGTGTGTTTTTTTATTTATTTTTGAGGTTGAAATCTGCCTGCTTAGCCCCCTCGAGAGCCCTAAAACTCGCCGAGGAGCAGAGTCAGGCTTTATCAAGTCCTTATCAGCGATTAGAGCGGTAACCCCCGCTGAATGATCGTTTATTAGATCTCCTCACCGTTAAGGTTCAGGGCACAATGATCTTAATTACTGCTTTAATGGGAGTATAAGCAAAAGCCCAGTGTAGTTCAGCAGTGTCAGTGGCAGCTAAATAAAGAGCCGTTTCCCCTGCTCCCACCTCTTAAAAGGCACGTTTGAAGCGGCGGTGTGATGAAAGGCTCCGAATGAAGGGCAGGGAGAAAAAAAAGAACAATAACAAATTGACATCTCTTTTTAGAGAATTATACCACAGGGGGAGGCATTCTCCCATCCTTAATCACTATGAAATGGTTTAACATGACATGCAGAGGCTGGCAAATGATCAAATCCTGACAGGAGGACAAATTGCAAACAAAATGAGAGATCAAGTTTATTAGAGCACCGCCTCTGGGAAATGAAAATCTTTAATTCTCTTTTTACATTGACATTTATTTGGCTGGCATGAATAGCGATGTTCACACACACGCACCGATTCAGCTCCACCTACTACAGTAACTGCTCCGGTGCAATGATAGTGCAGTCAATGACATTTATCATGTTTGCCTTTGTAGATGACATCTGAAACACATTGTCTTTCATCCCGCCTGCATTCATCACGTATTTTATATAAAGTTCACAACGGCACACGGCTCTGTCTTGGTGCAGGAGGAATGAGGGAAGCAGGCAGGAATTATCCATCACCTCCAGCACAATGGATTGATTCCTTTTCTCTTAACTGTCGGGCTCCTGCTGGGAGATTTCTTTTCAAATTCTCATGAAAAGAAATGCACTTTCGGAAATTCTACTGTGAAAATGGAAATGCACTTGATTAAGATACAGGTTTTTAATTAGGGCCGGGCAATAAGGATGAATGTCCAACTGATGCGTCAATGTCCAATAATCACTCTCCTTTTTAGATCGGTTGTTGTTGTTCTCCAGAAGCTTTGGAGAAAAATACAATGTCTCTTTAGCTGCATAATCCACGATGTTCACCAGCTACGCGCTAATGTGTTGCCAAAGTGCCCGACTCGCTGTAAACAACACGGAATAGAGAGACGACTGTAAAGGTGCGGGCTGTAAAACCAGAACAACCAGTTACACAATTAAAAACCTGCTTAGGAGAGTCGTGTTATCATTCTGTTGGTTCCTTTTTCAAAATACACACAGCTTATGTTTATCCGTTGTTAATATAAAAAAATATTGATTTTTTTTTTTACCCATATTTCATGATTTTTCCTAATTTATTGGGGACAACTGGGAAAACATAAGATTCACATATGTTTCCAATGTCCTGTACAATTTGACCCCAGGCTGTTTTTCACTGTGTAAAACACAAGAAATATCAACTTTTTTATTTATTTAAAGCGTTATTTAGGGAGTCAATAAACAAACATAAAGTAGTCTACCTTACTTAATCAATGCACACTAATATCTGTAAAAATCTGTATACTCCCTACTCCCTGTGAACATATTCCCCCTATGTGTATTGTTGTTGTACTGTGATTCTACTGTAAGTTGTGTATGTATGTTTGTGAGTTAAGTTAAGTGTAGCTACTGGTTGACCTACATTTCCCTCGGGATTAATAAAGTATCCATCTATCTATCTATCTATCTATCTATCTATCCATCCATCTATCCATCCATCTATCTATCTATCTATCTATCTATCTATCTATCTATCTATCTATCTATCTATCTATCTATCTATCTATCTATCTATCTATCTATCTATCTATCTACCCATCTATCCATCTACCTGACACTTAAACTTGGGAAACAATATTAATTCTAATAATTTTCTGGAGGTTTTAATTGCTGTGGTCAAAAAGGGTAAAAGTTGTTGGTAAATTTAAAGGTAAAAGGAGGGTTAATGTAAATTTGAAGGTAACAGGAGGGTTAAAGATCTCTTGTGAATCCTGGCCAAAATGGCAGATAATGAAACAAATAAATAAATAATAAATAATTAAATAATAAAACACAATATAGACATAAATGCAGTCCCGATTGATTATGCCACCGCTAATAAACCGCTGTCCGGCAGGATGAAATTGAGGACAGTGGACACGTGTGAGGGCCGTGGCTAACTGTGCCGCTCCGCGGTCCCCGGCGATGAGCGATGTGTCCGAGTCTTTACCTGCCCCCCCCCCCCCCCCCCCCCCCCCCGTGCTAAATACTCTGAACTGCAAGGGCATCGAGGAGAAGCTTCCCGCGGCCGACAAACAAAGGCGTAGGCTCCCGGCAGTAATCGGAAACTATCTTGTCTCTCCCTCGCGCCGCTTCAACGTGCGACCCCCCTGCTCCGTTACGCTGACTCTGCCTTTTAATGTCCCGCGCACAAATATGCCCAGAATCAAAAGGAGATTGGATTGATTTGAGGAGCTACATTGTCCGACTCTCCTCAGGGCCACTCTGCCAGCGTTTTGCAGGGGAAAAGAAAATGAAAAAAAAAGAGCAGGATGCAAGAGTAAAAGTATTACATTTGCTGAGGACTGGCCTGGAGTCTGTCCAAGACCAAGTTAGAAGTACTTCACAAATCAATGCCTGCTCTCTGCATCCCCCACACTTCTTTTATGCTCTGAAATAACAGAACGTAGGGCAAGCATTCTTTTTTTTTGTGTACATCTGGTGTCAATATTTCAGGTTAACTTTAAAGAAATTACGGATAGCGTTGGGCTCTCTTCAGTCAGCGATCCACCGTCTATTTGAGGTCTGCGCTCTGCAGAGATGTGATTCTGAGGTGAAGGCTAAAGATGCCCAAAAGGGCCAAAGTTGGGACGGCTTTGAGTGGCATGAAAAGCGTCGGAAGCGCGGCGATGTATCTAATAACGGTCTAACAACTTCTAAAATGTAAGATGAGTCCTTCTTCTGGTCCCAGGCAGAGAATCAGGCACTGCAATAGTGGAGCGGGTGAGAAGTCCATTCAACTCGCAGGTTGAAGTGGAAATCTGACTCAAGGGAGAAAAACTGTCTTTTTCTACACGAGGATAACGTTGTCTGACTCCATTCACCATCTTGTTGGACCTCGCTGGCCGCATCCTCCCAGGTCTTGACAAACAGAAACGTGCGACGTCTGATCTTCGAAGAGTACCAAGTTCGAAACAATGGTGTGTGTGTTGTATTTCTAGGCTGCGATGCAGGTGCCTCTCGTTATAAACGTATCTCTGCCCCCCCCCCTGAGATAAGTCAGCCGTCTGACCATCAGTTATTGTGGAAAAACTGAACTCAGTTCCGTTTTTTATAATCATGAGTTGATGCTCTTGCAAATAGAAGTATACAAATAAAGACTAGAATGGGCCCTCGGTAGAGTATCACAAGAATGGGAATTGCATTATGAACATACAAATTGACTGCGCTATGGTAAAAAGAAGACTTTGACCTTTTCATGACCTTGACCTTTGATACGATCAATCCCAAAATCTAATCAAAGGGTCCCCGGATGATAACCAATCATCCCACAAAATGTCATGCGATTCGGTTTAATACTTTTTGACTTATGAGAATAACACGCACGCATACAAATAGACGGCGATCAAAACATTACCGTAAGCATTTTCAATGCGAAGGTAAATATAAGAACACATACAAATAGAATATATAACAGGTATTAAGTGGAAAAATGTGTAGATAAGCAGAATAAAAAAAAACGGAGAACACAAATGGCCTACCAACAGTTGCAACAGTGTCGTCCTTGCCCTGCGTGAAGACCACCACTCGCTGCCTTTTCGTGTTCTCCTTGGGCAGATTTTGGGTCTTCTTTGCAATCTCTGCAATGTCATCCGTCTGTAAAAAAAAAAAACACACACACAAAGAACACACGAGGTGAGTATATAAAGTCGAATGGATGCATCGTGAAGAGCGACTCACATTCTTTTTCCCAATCCTGCCCGACGGATCAAGCGATAATAAAAAAAATAAAAAAAGACTAGCTGTGAAACAGCTTAAAAAAAAGATAAATAGGAGCACTCCATGCTGCCGCCACGCAGCTACAGTACAGCTTTAAAATATTAGAATGTCATATTCCCTAAGTGAGATGAAATTAAGCACGTGAAGATATGCTGTTGTCAGATAACGGTACTTCTGAGCCGGAGGGAGAGGCGGTGCGTGTACTGCATCGCTCTCTTCCCGAAACGGGCCATCTCTCTCTCTCGGCATCTGCACAGAATGGATATTTCTCGCCTGGAGACGACAGAACTCTCCGGAGTGCTTTGCCTTTGATCATGAGAGGGATAAAAAAAATAAAAAAAATCACAAAAAAATCCACACCTGTCAGTGCTAGTTTATTATTAACTCATCATGATGTACTGTGAGCAGGTGGAATGTCTTTATCGCCGCCGCGCAGCAGGGTGGACTCCGCTTCTCCCCCATAATGCGGCCCGCCGAGGGGCTGGCGTTAAGGGTCGGAGAACGCCGCTAGCATCTGTGTCAAAGCTAACACTCGAGCACCTTCAGGGCGATCAAATAGCGCGGTTATGGGAGTAATCAGAGAGATAGGCTCCAACCTGATACTAGCCACACTGGCTCACTCAAACCAATGAGCTTTTACACCTCTAAATGCCTCCCAAATGTCCTTTAATCAGCCCTGAGAGGTCCGGTGAGACCCTGAGCCGAGGAAAAACGGGTGTAACACTCTAAGTAAGTGCTAATGGCGAGGTTAATACAGTGGCTGTTAGCAGGCGATGGTGGGAAGAAAAAAAAAGAAAAAGGGGCAATTTGTCAGTGTGACTGGATGTAACCACAAGCGCTCCTCCAGACACTGAATGCAAAAAACACGCAAGGCCTCGGCACATTGTCACCCTTCGGTTTTATGTTCGCCGACATAAAAAAAAGGTGCTCGACTCAAGTTTAGGAGCTAAAAGGTTCTCGGGGCCAGAGTTTGGGAGGGTAAGCTCCTCACACACACAGAATGTCCTCCAGGAAACACACAACGGACAAAAATAACACGCAAATGAGTCGACGAATGATACGGTCAATTGAGTTTACTGCAATATTTACAATTGTGCGACGATTGATCAGACTCGAATCAACAAAGCGTGAAATATAAAAGCCACACGAGGGTGTTAAATTGTGTTTCTGTGCTGAAGCCAGGGAGAAAGTGATCATCTCCACTGAAGGCTGTGTGACAAACAGTGGCAGCAAAAGATTCAATCAGAGCTGCCATGTAGATATTTCTTTGAGCGTTTAAAGGAAACAGATCACAATCAGGACCCTGCGCTGGCGTCTCTGATTGCCACTTTGGAAAGGAAAAGCTTTTTATCTCACATTTACACAGAGCTGCTGTCATTTTCTGTTGTTGTTGTTTATAATGTAATGATAACAATCTTTCGGAATACATTAAAAGTGCATCATGTCAGATATTGACAACTGGGGAGCTGCTAATAAAAAATCAATTTACAGTGTCACTTAAAGGTGACACACACACACACACTGACCAATACACTGGACTTTAAATTAATTTAAATTCATTTTAACTCAATGCAGTTCAAAGGGTCATACATGTACACTGGGTCTCTGACTGTAAAACAATTAACAATTCTCTGTTCAGCAAGATGGTAATTATTGATAATATTATTAACTTGTGTTATATTTTTTTTTAAAAAGTCTGTTGGATTAATAATTAATATTGAACAAAAAGAGTTACTCTGATTCGTAATGTAGAATTTAGTTTGATAGATAATATAATATAATTATAATAAAAATAATAATAATAATAATATTAAAAATAATAATATTAATAATTGTAATACAATTAATAGGTCAGCTCATTGAATATAACAAGATCGTGGTGTGATGAAAGATTCTTAGCACAACATCAATCCACTTACTGGACATTTTCCGGAGCTTTCCGCCGCGTCTCTTGACGCCTCGGAGGATGGAGCTTGCTCAGTTGTCATGGAGACAGTTTGAATTTTGGTCACATGATAACAGGTGATCGGATGCGACGCAAGAGACCATCTTTTAACAATCTCCATGACAACTGAGCAAACTCCTTCTGCTTATGGAAGCCACGGGATGAGTCCGAAAGCTCCCAAATATTTCCAGTAAGTGGATTTTGCGCTAAGACTCCACTATGTCCATGATTTTTTTTTGCAGCTGTGATTTTACACACATTTGGTATATCGTACGAGTCGGAACAATGTCCTTTTTATGCAAATGAAACGGAGTTTATGACCCAGAGTTATTCTGCATTCATTAAAAGTATCCTGTGGGAATTTCTCTGGATACCGGTTAAATAATGTTACAATTGTCCTTTCCTGCTCTTCACAAAGTTCCAGAAACTATTGTATAATGTATATTATTATCATTATAACTACAGCATGGGGGTGAAACAAAGGTCACCGTGAAAAAGCTCTTTGAACTACAACTATCTCGACATGCAGCGAGTGCAGTACGCGCCACCGATGCTATCGGAGGAAATCACGTTCGTCCGATGCAATTTTTCTGAGTGTTCTGGCAAATCAGATTGACATGGAAAATGTCAAAGAATTGTGACTACTAGCAGAGTCTTTGCCCTTTGTGGGTTTTTTTTTCTTCTTCATGTGAGCTCCCCTCTCCATCACTATTCCCCCCTCCCCTTCTTTTCCTGCCTTCATCCCTTCTCCTCTCTTAAACCTGTCACTGCCATCAGGATTGCATTTCTATTCCAGTCACGTTGATCACACCGTTAGTGATTCTGGATGACAATTATTCACACAGTGCCGAACCGTACTGAAGGCAGCTCTATACCTTTGAAAGAGAGAAGGCACTTATAATACCTGAGCCTATTTTAACACACACACACACACACACCCAGACACATACACACACACACAGTGGCTATTTGTGTGTTTGATTTCACATTTAAAAAGAAGCGAGGGGGAAATATGCAAAAGACGAGCATAAAATAGACCACGGAAAACATCCATTTCACACGTAAGAGGCAGCCCCACTTTACAACACATTCTATGGGGAAACAAGCACTGTAATTTGCATTTCCATAATCTAAAACCACAGGTGGCTGTAATTTGCTTATTAAAAGACTACGGTGTGTTTCGGCGTGGTGTAATGCCACAACAGTGAAAGGGAGACGTACAGTATCATCCCCGAGTGCAATGAAGATAACGAGGAGGCTTTTTAACCAGGCAACCCGACGAGCCCCCAGCCTGCGGAGAAAGGCTTGAAACCATGCCCAACTTCCCAGCTTCCCAAGAGGCTTTTCAAAATTCAATAAATAACATCTGTAGGCGATGTTGGGTGCAGACCTAGCAGAGTGCGTCATAACAGAGAGCTGGCTGAACAAAGAAACCATGACGACTGCCAGGTTTCCATAGCAACTGCTGCAAGGCCTGGAGAGTATAATAGCACATCAATCACTGTCCAAAAAGAACTTCATTATCAGCAAAAATAAACCTTTAGGATCTGTTTCGTGTACAATTGCCGGTCAACTCACCTCGAAGCCCAGCTCTTTGGCGAATGTGGCCGCCTCCTAGGAAAAGAGGAGAAACACACACAAATATTATATTATTTTATATTAATATTATATTTACATATGTGTTGTGTATATGCTGTGTATATATACATATATATTTTATGTTATTTTGTATTTTATATTTCACTTTGCACACTTTACTTTATGCACTGTCACTTTCTTTCTTTCTTTATATTTTATGGTGTTGAGTTTTATCCGGCTGCTTCTGTTGTCACCAAATTTCCCCTTGGGGATTAATAAAGTATATTTCATTTCATTCATTCATACAAATGAGCAGTTCATTAATTACAGTGTCACAAACGGAGCACAGCGTCACACGCCAGACGCGAGGTCGAAGACGTCTCGCTCGCCGGGCCACGCCGCTTGAGAATAAGTAACCTGAGTTAGTGTTGCTCTGCCAAGCCCTGATTTAATAGGCATGCGGCCCACCCATTTAATCTATCGCCCCGCTTCATCTCGTCTTACCACGTCAGCGTGAGGTAACACCGCGTCCGCCTCCAGCCGTTAAACCGCCACTGAAACCACGAGTATGCGCCGGTCTGTGGGAATCCCCGACACTGCAGGCGTTCAACACCCACCATCTTTCTTTAACAGGTGCATTTAAAAAAAGCCCACGCCAGATTTAGGGAGGAAGGAGAAAGTTGTTCTGACTTGTCGGTTCAAACTCAACCTTTTCCTCGCCCGATTGAGTCTCCAAGACGTCCTTTTGAGATAACTTTTAGAGGACATGCAAGTGTTGGCTCCTGAGCTAGATATCATGTAAACTTTACATTAATCGGCAATATCTTTATTGAAATAAATGTCTCTATATGTGAGCAAATGAGATAACACAATCGCAATCGAGCGAAAGGTCGACTGAAGAAAGACGTGAAATGACGATATTTCCGAGATCTTTGAGATAACTTTAAGATGTTTAAAGATATCATTACACAACTCAAGAGTTGCAAGTTTCAAGAGTCTTTCCATTGAATTTTCCAATTGTATGGAAATGAATAGACACAAACAGCCTACTGCCTAAATATGAAAAGCTCTGCGTGAATTGGTTAAAATTTGGGGACACGATAAAAAAAATTTAATTACTTTTATGAATATCAATTTGAGAATAATAGTAATCAATGGGTGCCTATTATATATATCAACTCAATGCAACAGTATGCTGCGCATCACGCATTTCAGTATGTTCAGCAAACACGTAATAAAGTAAATAAACATAGCGTGATTTTGGTATGTTTCTGGGTTTGCTAATTGATTCATTACATTGCACAGAAATAAAAAAAAAATGCAAAAGTATGCCTGGGAAACACATCCATAAATCCTCAAACACACCAGCATGGTTTGCAATATGCTTCGCTGTGATGTCCAATATGTGATTTGTAAGCCAAAAAAAAAAAAAAAGAAGACAGCTAACATCCTCCTCCTGGTGACAGAAGCTGTTACTTGTCGCTTTAGAAAAAACGCCACAAATCACGCCGGACCAAAATTCACTTTTGACCCCGGACGGGGCAATAAGTTGATGCTCTGATTCTAAACAATCCAATTATCTACAGAAAGGGGGCTGGTATTTGCGTGACCTTGGGGAGGAGGTTGGCAACCTGGTCCTCAAACAGAAGGGGAGGAGATGACACGGAACAATAAGGTTACCGGTCCCTGGAGAGGAAGCCGCGCGGCTCCTCCGCTCGGATCAACAACCCCAGCGCCAGCAATATGTCAATTCATCACCCCTCTGTACTCCTCCAACACACACGGGGGCAAAGAGGCGAGTCAATTAGCCGCTGTAGTCAAGAAGCGGCGCTATAATGAGCGAAGGTGAGCAGTCTGTCGCCTCTTCCAATCCATCGAAGGCTCAGGTCTCACATTCATTTTAATTTATTTACAACCGCGTATTGACTTTCCTCTTCAGGAAGGCTCCGTGAGGCGTGAGGCAACTCGGAAAAACGTCTTGTCAAAACAGCAACGTTTCCACCGGAGGCATTTAAAAGAGACGTGAATGAAGGCTGCGTTAACGACGGAGCCTCTATCCCACCCTCCACCCTCCACCCTCCACCCTCCACCCGCCGCCTCTCTCTAGTTAGCGGCTATAATATTCGCAAGAAAGGCCTTTGGAGAACGTGTGGGTGTTGGAAGAAAAGATAATTGAAGCGATGTCTATGAGTCAGATGTGTACAGCGTAATCCCTTTGAGGAATTTATTAATTTCTATGAGCAGTTATGAATTCCAGCATCAAAAATATGTGTTACAATCGGCTTAGCTGAAGACAAATATTCAAATGTATTGGTATATGATAAATACGGTATGGTGGTAAATATGCAATTACCGCGGCGACACAGGCGAGTGAATAAAACTGAGATGAAAGGCAGTAAGAGCAACACTTTCTGAAGGGGTGTACGGTTTCAGGCTGTGTGTGTTTCCCGTTTGACGCGTGCTGTTTGGGTGTGTTGTGGTAGACGGCGTTTCTAACGACGGTCCATGTGCTTCTGCAGCTGTCGCAACAATGACGAGCGCTCCGAGTGACATCTGGGCAGAAAAAAAGAAGAAAAAAAATCCTCTCGTGCCCAAAGCGGCGTCTCGTTTGTCGGGAGACGGCTGCGATTGCGCGCTCGTCTACGAGTCGGATTTGCAGATTTTGGAGCCCCCCCCCCCCCACCCCTCCGTAAATTCTCCTCCCTCTCCTCCTCGGACAAACAAGGTGAAAGATAACAAGACGGGCCGAGTGCGCGAGCCCTCTGCGGCCGCCGTTAATATAAAGCCGTCAGAATGTGTGAGATGTTGCTGCTGTCAGAGGCTTAAACAGTCAAAGGGATATTTTTAGAGAGCTTAAGCTAATAATCCAGAGCCCAGACAGGGAGGCGGGAGTCTACGATTCCTTGCCAAGCGAAATGAAAGACGGAATACACACTTCATGCAAGGGGCAGTTCTCAAAAGCTTCACACTGTATGTGACCTGAGCAGCCATAGCATGTGGGTTTTCTCTATGAAGTTACCCATGCTGTATGTCGTTAATTATCTTCCTTTAACCCTCCTGTTACCTTTAGGGTCAATTTGACTCAAACACTTATTCAATGTTTAACGTCGATGTTCTTTGGGGTCAATTTGACCCCAGGCTGTTTTTCACTGTGTCAAACATATACGAAATATCAACTTTTTTATTTATTTAAAGGGCTATTTGGGTAGTCAACAAACATAAAGTACCTCACACTTAAACTTGGGAAACAATATTAATTCTAATCATTTTCTGGAGGTTTTAATTGCTGGGCTCAAATTGACCCCGAGGGTAAAATATGTTAGTAAATGTGAAGGTACCAGGAGTGTTAAGAGAAGGTTAACTGTTTAATACGGATGTCTTTTTTTATAATACCGTGTTGCAAACAGTGGATTAAAGTGGGATAACATAATGATTATCCCAAGATATTGTTACTTTTTCTCCATTAGGCTACATTGAGTAACTGCTCATTCATCTAAAAACACACACACACACACACACACACACACACACACACACACACACACACACACACACACAGTCTGAGTTTGCATAAGTAGGATGGAGTCGAACATAACGATAATCCAAAGATATTGTTACTTTTGGTATTGCTACGTTGAGTAACTCTGGTCATTTATCTAAAAACACACACACACACACACACACACATACACACACACACAAAGTGTGTTGCACTTTCTGGCCCCGTCCACTTGTCTGCTCTGCGTCCCGTGACAGACGTTTCCTACCGGCCGTAACGTTTAACGCAGACGGACTCTTAAACCGCGGTGGGTGGGGACACCTGAACGAAGAAATAAAGAAATAAAATTAGAGAAGTTGTTATTGGCTCGTGGTAAAATATTGCCAGTTACAGACCAAAGCAAGCATTTAGTTTTTCCTCCTCTGTGAAACAAGCTGTTGAGCATATGTCACAGCAGGAGTGAGACTCGAGAAGAAAAAAAAGAAAAAGAAAACAAGAAATCCAATTTCGGTGTTTCCCAAAGAATTTAAATCAAAGAGCAAACCTCAGTGCTAAGGTTAATAAAAGCTGATAAGCTGAAAAGCATAACTCCCCAAGGCCATTCGGAAAATAGACATTTGCTTGACCGTGTTACCCAGAGCTGATGCCCAGGCAGAAATTGAATTGTATTTTACATTGTGTGTGTGTGTGTGTGTGTGTGTGTGTGTGTGTGTGTGTGTGTTGGTGGGGGTTGGGGGGGAGATGAGATACAAAGAAGGCTGCAGCCCTGACAAGTTATTTACAACAACACCTCTGTTTTCTTCTTCCCTTCTGGGCATTTCAGTACATGTTCACGTCAAAGACATCAGAGTCTCACGCTCTCATCCTTTTAACGGAGAACCGACTCCCGCCACCGACGCGTCGACTTCACGACGCCATCGACGGCTCAGTCGGCGAACTGGAACCGATCGGTCGACTTTGGAAACCTGTCAAACTAAACTGTACGCGACTGGGGGGGTCGTGACCTCTAAAATATTCCAGCCAATTAGCAATTTCTCACACGGACGGTTTTGTTTACACGCGACAGTGGCAGACGATTATGGAGGACACAAAATGACTTAAGTATAAATAAATAAATTAATTAATTCATGAATAAATATAGGAATAAATAAATAAATGCTTAAATAAATTTATAAATAAATGTATAAATGCTTAAATACATGTATAAATAAATTAATTTATAAATAAATGCTTAAATAAATGTATGAATAAATAAATACAGGAATGAATGAATATAAGTTATAAATCAACAGAACATCATTAAATAAATATATTTCTACATTTCTGTATTTCTTCATTTATTTATTTCTCTATTTATGTGTCCACACGTATTTCTTCATTTATTTATGTGTGACATTTACGTGTCCGTATATTCAAATGAGCTGGGCGGTCCGAACCTCTTGTCTAAAGCCTGAAATATATTTATTTAATGATTTCCTGTTGATTTATAACTTATATTCATTCATTCCTGTATTTATTTATTAATTTATACATTTATTTAAGCATTTATTTATTTATTTATACATTTATTTAAGCATTTCTTTATTTATTCCTATATTTATTCATGCATTTATTTATTTATTTATACTTAAGTCATTTTGAGTCCTCCATAGACGACGACGTCCGACTCCTCACTCCTCACTGGTAAGTGTAAGAAGACGTCGCTGAAGCGAGTCGAGCGTCTTCCGCAAAATGCACGTTTAAAACAACATCTGGCGTTCGACTCGAGCGTTTCCAGTCAGATTACAACAGCGTGCATTACAGGGTGACGGCGGAGAGGGAATAACTAATCGAGGCGATGGCTTCGGCGGGGGATTGTTGGCGCCCTTGACTCGGCTCCGGGGTCGAAGAGGCCGACTTCTCTCGGCTGTCGGGCCGTCACGAGTCCAGGTGCCGCCGCCACGTCAAAGACACGCGGGCCGATAACGACCGCAGGTGACTGTTAATATGATGGCGCGAGCCGATGGGGCGGAGGGAAGGCGGCCGCCTGCTACTGTGCAGGCCAGATTAGGAGGAATAAATCACCTGTACTGAGCACTCCGGTAGCTCCCGGGAGAGAATGCAGCAAATCCCGCTCGAGCGTGACGTGCCACAAACACGGAGGTGGATACACGAGCTGTAACGCTCTGCAGAGAGGCAGGAGTCGCTTTTATTGCCTCTGGGAATTTGCTCGACAACAACTGATGGCATTTTACTTTAGTTTTTACCGAGCCATTAAGAGGCATGTTTCATCTCCACTGAGCTATTTCCATCCACGGGGGTGTGATCGTACAGGGGTTTTGTGATTTACATCAGGCACAGGCTGTTGAGAGCTTCCCAACGCTCGCTAAAAAAAAGAAGTTTTGCGTTAAATTTGTCCGCTTATCAGTGTTTCTCTAATGTCTCGAAGTAAAGGCAGGAAAACACCTGCTGGCAATTAAGAGGTTTAAATTTCTATAAAAGATTCTATTCGTTCCACCTATGCTTTAAGTTTGTCCGCTGCTCAGCAGATGGTGTAATGTTGTGAGACACGGCGTTTACATTCTCAATAATACCATGTGCGGTGCATAGGATGGTCTTCATTTTAAACTCCTGTCAAACCCCTTTCCCCCCCTTAGGATATGTTTCTTATATAAGGCAGTGTTGTAACCGGCGATGTCACTTCCAAATCCATTACAGTTGAATATCTGTTGAATAATTCATTCAAATTACATTTAAATGTTTTGTATATTGTTTCCAACATACTACTGCTGCACAGTGCACACTTACGGTTAACGTACATTAAAACTAAATGTGTTTGATGGCTGAATAGCTCTGTGTTATGAATACAGAGTCTGCAGAGTGTTACTCAAAATGCGGGAGAAATTCACAACAAACTTTTCTTGCAGGCAACAAGCACGAGTATAGCATTTGCAGGAAAAGTGCATTTAACGTATCTTCCATTGCGACTAAAATTGTGTGTTTTTGTCATACTACCTTATGAACTTAACTAACTGACTAACTTTTAAAACCAATTACGTAGCGACGAGCAAAAACAACTGCTCAGCCGCCTGCCTGAGTCTGTGTTTACAACCACTTACCTACTCATTACTCATTTTTTAGTCCCTCTGTTGGGTAAATGTATTACGACACTATTTTCCTCTTAATACGAAATACAGTAAGTAGGATCATTACATTGCTTTGGGGACCTTTTGTTAGTTATTTCAGGGAACTTTGACTTATAATCGTTTGTTTATTCTATATTATTACAATATTATTCTATATAATATACAAAAGAGAAAGACTGAAAAAGCTTATAAATTCCTATCCTAAATTAAAGTCAAATAAATCAGAAAATTAATATAAAATAAAGAAAAAACACCAAAGAAAATAAAAAATAAAATAAAAAACAAAATATATTTAAATATATACATATATATATATATATACATATATTTATTTATACAGTATATATATATATATATATATATATATATATATATATACATACACATACATATATCCATACATGCATACTTGCACACACACACACACACACACACACACACACACATATACACATACATACACATACATATGCATACACACATACACACATACACACAGACATACTTCCACATACATCTTCCATATAAATACTATAATAGTAACATGATTACATGCGTGTCCTCACTAAACATAATCATACACCTACAGCCTTTTGAGGCCCTATTGTTGCCTCTACCTCGCCTCTGGTCACGTCTATCCCTCGAGTTTCTTCACGCGAGTGTATTTCTCTCTCGTTTCTGAATGCGAGTAGCCCTTCGGTGTGTGATGCAACTGCTGTGTGTTATGGCAGGCGTACTGCTGATGACACGAGGAAGCGCGAAGTTGTTTGCACGAGCGCTTCTTGAGAACGCCGCGGGCCGGAGCGCTCGGGCCGGCTCCGGCTCCGGCCTCTTCTCGACCGTCGCTGCGCTAGTTCAACCAGAATCCAGAAAATAACCCCAAAAGGTTTGGCTTGATCATTTCCCTTCAAATCCATTTTGCGGTGATTTGCACAAACTTGAAACGCAGGTGCAGGAGGTCGACTTACGCTCACATGGGACACGATTTCAACCGTGCCCTTTCCTCCCCGCCCATCACACACTTTTAGCAACCGCCCAACTATCTCAGTCTGCCTACAAGGACCGGAGAGAGGTCTCTCAGTCCGCCCGCCAGCACCTACAGCACGGGGCCCCAAAGGTTAAACAATCGGAAACATGTGCGGTACATAAATATCTCCGCTGATGGCGATCTCGGCAGGGTTTGCATACGGGGCTGTGAGCAGAGGATGTGACCTCGGATGGAGGGAACAGGCGGACGTTCAGCCGGTCTGGCGGGGCTAATGGAAGCCGTGGCGGCGGCGGCGGTAGCAGCTTTGTGCAAAGGGGGAGTTAGTTATCAGCCCGATGGCCTTATCAGCACCGAGGGCCCCTATCACACATCTCACCTCTCGGAGCTAACAAGGGGTCAGCGAGCAACGCCGGACCGCCGGGGACCCGCCGTCTCTCAAGGAACGACGGTGGATAAAGGAAAGATGGTGGATGAACGGGACTGCTCCACAGCAGCTTACTTCTGCCTCGGTTTAAAGTTGTATTGATTGTCCGGCGATGTGTTTGGTCAAGGTCCACCTGATTGAATTTTTTTCAGGATCCAGGTCTTCACAGTTAGAAGATTATGGTGTTTTTTTTGAAAAGCAACTGAATTGCAATCTGGATTCCAGCAGGTGTTTTGAGCTTGAGAAATGTTAGTTTAAGTTCTCTCAATGCACACTAGTTTAAAACAAATTATATATATATATATATATATATATATATATTATTATATATATATATATATTATTATATTATGTATATATATTATATATATTATATATATATTATATATATAATATATATACATAATATATATAATATATATAAACAACATATATAATATATAATATATATATACATAATATATATATTATATTGTATATAATATTATATATACACAACGTATATAATATATATATATATATATATATATATATATATATACACATTATATATATTATATAATATATAATATATATATATTATATAATATAATATAATAATATATATATATATATATATATATATATATATATATATATATATATATAAATAAACGACAAACAAACATCGGGCAAAGATATTCTGTTGTTGTTTTTTTACATGAATAGGCGAAATTTAGTAAAACATGTTTGAAGCTTATTATCCGGTATATTACAATAATCATTTGGTTGCAGGCGTGGCCAACAAAAGGTCAAGAAAGCAGAGTGCTCTTTTTCTCTGCAGCGAATGGTTGAGAACGATGACCACGCCTCCTGTGTATAATAAACATGTGGGCATTTGGCCTGCTCTATTTACCCCCTAATGAGAAACAAAGATCTACTCTGGAGGGACTGGCATGCTTCACACAATGTAAAAACCCAATGAGCGAGAGAAAAAAAAAAAGCTCTTAGAATAATTCGAACCATTTGTGTGCACAAAGGACATGATGGCTTTGTCTGAATAAATTGGCCGTACGGAAATTTAGATCCCGTCCAACGTGTTGATGTGGCGTAAGATGCCCATTTGCCAAATGAAAAGCTGCATGGAGGGCAGCGGCCTCTTAATCATTTCACATTGATGCCATAGATGTTGCACGCCGAGTGAAACAACGGCGTGGCAGTGCTCCCATGATGCAATCCAAAAAGTCACAACAAATGAGAAAAACAATGATTTCATCCACTTCGAGTGGGAGCAACGAGCAAATTAAGCCTATAGGTTTTATTATCCGTGGCGCGAAGCAAATTAATTTGCTTCTTGCCGGGTGCGTGTGTTACGCTCGGTCATTACGTCTTTGGCCCTTTCTCGTGCCGAGTTTTTTCGAAAAACCATGAGGAAACACGGGAGAGTTGTCCAAGACGACGCTGGAAAACATGACAGTATAGCCGGGACTGTGGGAATACAATCACGAGTAGACAAAGGCCAGTCCTCCTGCCAACTCCGTGTGGATAAGAGGATTGGAGATGGGGAGGGAGCAAGCGGCCAAACTCGGAGGAGCAGTGATTTGGGGGGGGGGGGGGGGGGGGGGGGGAGACAGGCACGAGGGCTGCAAGGCGATCTGGGAAAACCCGCCGCCCGATCAAACTTTTTGAGAATCTCTCCAGCAACAAGCTGAGCCGCGGCTCCGTTTTAGAACGTGGGCTCTTATTGATCCGCTCCCAGCGCAATATCTCCTCTTGCATCCCTAATTATTCTCCTTCAGAGGACTCCGCCGTGTGCCCTGGATGCCCGGCTGGCAGGCTGGCTGGCTCTCCCTCCGCCTCCTAGTTAAAGATGCTCTACGGTCTCACGTTTCACGTTGCACTGCCACCCCCCCCCCCCCCCCCCCTCTTAACCCGGGCATTTTCAAATATTTCATGGTTCAATCCCAGGGCTTCGGCACGGCACAATTACAGTGGTTAAGTCGGAGTCCTCTGGTAGAGCCACGCTGGCTCCCAGAGTACCATGACTCGCAAACAGAGCGGCCAGGAAAAACAGAGGAATGTTGGCGGGATCGCTCTTCTTCCACACCGAGTCCTCCCTCCGCCTCTCGACACGTGAGAACAGTTTCATCGAAGCAGTTGGCGTATCTCGCGGCGACGCTTCATTCGATCGAGTACCGGTTCACAGCCTTTTGGCCCCGTGACCCTTTAAAGTGAGACTGTTTCACTTTTGAAAGAAGAAATAACACGGGCTTCCACGAGGCTGAATTCAAAAGGCAATAAAAGGCTCTCTTGCTCAATTTGATGCACTTTTGCTAGTTTAGCTTCATTTTTAACTTCTAGCTCCTAATGCTAATAATGCTATATAGAACACTTTAGTAGATATTGCTGCAAAACTATTCGTGACTCACTTTACTGACTTTGTTTGCTACTGTTAGACTGCATTTTATGTCAATTTTTTCAATTGTTTCAACACAACAATAAACCAAGTAAACATCAACAGCTGTTTCCTGCTGCTGGCATGGATGACAGGATGTTCAAAAAGTGTGTTACAAAGTGGCGACTGTACACTTTAATTATAGCTGCTTTAGTGCATAAAATAAGTTTTGCGGGCTTCCTCTCATGCAAAAGCATTCGAGACATTTCCATTTGTAGTCAAATGACAAACGTTGCAATTGTGGATAGAAATTACCAATTTGGAGTGTTTGTGATGTTTGGGAAAATGTTTAAATTGGAAAGCCACTTCTTTTCTAAAGGCGGTGCACCTCTGATTGTGGCCGCTGTGTCAACATTGCTGCACAGCCGAATGCTCTTCCTGGGGATTTCCTCTACTTGCTTCCAGTCAGATTGCCTAATGATGATGTAATTCAGTGGTTTCCAGCTAGTGGGTCACGGCCCCAAAAACGGCCCTCAAGTCCATTTTATGCGGGTCAACCTTGTTGAAAAGAAAGCGCTTGCATTGCCCGTTTCTTGTCATCACGGCTGTGTGCATGTTATATGTAATATTAATGAGGGCAAATGAAAACAATGTACTCATTGCTGCATAGAGCGGATGTAACCTTCAGGGAAGACTCATATCAGGCATCCACGCTCACATTCACACACCTACGGGAAGTTTAGAGTAATCAATTAACCTGAGCTGCTTGTTACCTTCGCATAAATACTTCGCCGTGTATTTATTTATTCATGTATTTATTTATTTATATGAATGTTACTCGCATAAGTCAAAAAGTATTGAACCGAATCAATTGAAATTTGCTGGGATGATTGGTTATTATCCGGAGACCATTTGATTAGATTTTGGGATCGATCGGATCAAAGCTCAAGGTCATGAAAAGGTCAACATCTTCTTTTTACCATAGCGCGGTCAATTTTTATCCAATTGGCATGCAACTAATGCCAAAATGTTCATAATTCAATGCCCGATCTTGTGATATGCGAAGGTATGCACTCTACTGAGTGCCCGTTCTAGTTTTGACCTGTGGAAGGAAACCGCAGAACCCGGAGGAAACCCACTCCGACATAAATGCTCCACACAGAATGGAGACGGGCCATCCAGCCCCAGAATCAAACCTCATGCCGTGCTCCACACCACCCCGCTGTGCAGCCTATTTTAATTCTGATACATTTAAATAATCTTGCTTTATTTGCAACTGCCTGTCGCTGTTAAGCTAATAAACTCTCCCCATCCACATCCGTCAGGCTCCCACCCTACCATCATTTACGCAAGCCCTCAAAACACACCTCTTCCTACTCGCTTTCACCTGCTGACCCCTTCCCCCGATACGACTCACACGGCTTCTCCGGTTTGTTTTCCTTTCTTTTTGTTGCTATGTCCTGTTTGATCGTTTTGTCTCCTTTCTTTTTGTTTTGTTCTGTTTGTCTCTTGTTCTCTGTAAAGCGTCTTTGGGTACTTAGAAAAGTGCTATAGAAATCTGAATTATTAGGTTCCTCGTCGACTTCGTCGTAGAGGAACCTATTGTTTTTCAAGGAATTATTGTTAGGAATGTTGCCTTTTTGAGGCCATTATCATATTCCAAACGTTGTTAAATTTGACATGCATATCAGGACTGGCGAAAATCCCGATATTTTCAGGGTCTCACATTTGTTTGTATAGAAATCTTTCTCTAGTTATTATTATAATAACAATAATAATAATAATAACAACAATAGTAATAATAACTACAATGGGCACTCGGTAGAGCGCATACCTTCGCATATCACAAGATTGTCGTGATATCGCAAATTTACGTTTTTCACCTTTTCGTGACCTTGACCTTGACCTTTGACCCAATCACTCCCAAAAACTAATCGATTGTTCCTTGGGTCATGACCATTCATCCCACCAAGTTTCATAAGAAGCGGCTCAGTTTTGTCTGATTTAGACAAATAACAAGTTTGTCACCTTGACCTTTGACCCATTCACTCCCAAAAACTAATCGATTGTTCATTGGATCATGACCAATCATCCCACCAAGTTTCATAAGAATCGGCTCAGTTTTGTCTGATTTAGATGAATAACTGACGGACGGACGGACATATTCACAAATAAATAAATACACGCCGGCGAAAACATTACCTTCTGCATTTTCAATGCGAAGGTAATAATAATAATTATTATTATATATTATTATATATAAGAGATATCTTGCACCCTGGCTTTAGGAACCATTGATCTAGCATTCAACAACAACAAAAAATTAAAATAACAAAACAATTCCGCTTTTGAATTTCTCAAATGATCACAGCTAATGTGCGCCGTGACTCACTGTGACTGCGCGTCCCACTGAAGGTCAATGAACTCCGGTGCTGAGCGGAAGGCGTGTGACTCATCACGGAAATAGCACATTCAATTAAAATGTAAGTTGCGAAAGACACAAAAGGAGAGCAGCGGCTAATGCTTCACGTCTTTTCCTCCCGATGACACGTCGTGATTGTTCCGCCCTGCGCTCGTCCTCCCCGCTGACCTGCGGGTTCTCGTGAATAAACACACGGAGGTTGATGCCTCGTGTTCCGCCCGACAGCTCTGACACGAGGAGAGCGAGATCGGCCTAAAAAGAAAGCTGTTTCGGTAATTCGCCAATCTGGCTCTCACATCTCTTTGTTTTAGGCGGCGAGGCGGGATATTTCCCTCAAGCTACCGTTCGGGAAGTACATCTCGAGCTGTCACGGGGGAATTCTTCCTCCCATTCTTTTCCCCCCCGTTTTTTCTATCTTTTTTTTCCGTGGCGTTTGTTGCAAGAACACCCTTCATACCCGAAGGGGCCTTTAGTGAACTTGCCGTCACCCACACGTCCTGACAGCAGCGAGCACGTGCGTCCACGGTGCCGCTCGCGTCACTCAGGAGATAAACAGCCACGGGCCTCGCCGCCCAGATAAGACTTCCGGAGCAGTCCGTCAAACGAACGGAGCCGAATGACGAATCCGGAAAGATGTTAAGAAATGACGCTATACTGCCCGCGTGTCTCCTCCGCCTGCCTGTTTTATTTTTCCATCCCCACTAACACACACATATAGCATATACTTGTACACGCACTTCAGCCTGTCCTGGAAAAATCATTAGAGCCCCACACACACACACACACACACACACACACACACACACACTGCATGCAGATGGAGAGAATCGGGGCTGAGAGCCGACATGCCTGAGGGCCTTTTCATGACAATAACCTTCTGTAGAGCCGCTTGTATCCCTCGACCTAGATCAGGGAGGGTGTGCTGAGGGATGGATAGCAAAATAAGCGAGATAACCGTACAAAATATTAGGCGAGGAAACATTAACGCAAAGTACAGAGGAGGAAGACATCCGTGTCATCTTGCTCTCGTGGCCCCGGAGAGACGGCGGGCTAAATGCTCTTTTAAAACAGCTTGAGCATTGAAATGATGATGGCTCCTTTTTTGCCTCGGCAAAGCCGAATGCCATTTCCACTTTTGTTAAATGGCTCACCTATTGAGTATTCAATTACAATGGCTGTCTCTCGCTTGGAAGATGGGGCTGGGACCTATAAAAAATAAGCTCCCTCTGAGTGCGGAGCTGCAGAACGCCTCGGACGGCGATGGAAAAGCTCCTGCACGGGGGTGGCATCTCTAATGTTAACGGCAGGGGGATGAGGAGGTTGTCGGGTATTGGCTGTCGGGCAAAAAAAAACTAAGCCGCTCATCTGCGGTACCATTTCATTAAGGAAACATATTTTTAAACCATTTGCGCGGACCCAAAAAAAAAAAGAGCCAAAGTACATGAAATTATCTAAATTGAGAGAAGCATAAATCCTGGCTTTAAACACAATCAGTCAGGGTGATTCATTCAGTCTTGATTAATCGTTCCATTTGTCCATGATATGTCTAAAATCCCACAATACAAATCCACCAGTAATAGTCCAATCCCCCCGCTATTCTGTGGTTTATCTCTTTCGCTCAAAGAGCAAAAAGCAAATTGTGGCTAATTTTATCGGCTAAATCCACTGGCATGTGGTTTTTTCCAGCGGTAATGATTCACTCATTCGGGCCTAATTAACTGCAGCCATTAAATGGAGGGAAATGTAATGCCCAGGGTTCCATGTCAGGTAGTCAGAGGCGGACAGCGCACAGAAGGACTCAATTAGGCCGGTGCCGGTCCCAGGTTATCGCGCGACATGTTTGCCAATTAAACGGAGTAGCCTCTGATGTCTCGGGCCGGAGCGGCGCTGAAAACGGCGTCGCGTGACCCCCCCCCCCCCCCCCCCCGAACAGACACGACACTATGCCCCAAAAAGACAGTAATTACAGGACGGATGGGAGACTGTTGTATAAGTGCGAGGCTCGCCGATAGGCCGGGCAGAGCCTGCTGATGCCGGGTTTTCAAACAAGTAGCAGCAGGATTGAGTTATCGAGCGTGGACTCAAAGTCAGGAACAGAGAAACATTTCAACATCAGAGGCAAACTAAAACCAGGGAAGAAACGGAGGCTATTGACATTTCTTTGGAGTGCGTGTTGCTCGACTGTTTTTTGGAATTTCAAAACGACCAAAGGGGAATTGTGATTCCGAGTGAAATACGATCCCAGCCATGACAAATAACGTAGCGCTCGATTCTCAAAAACTTCAATCTTAGATCCACTCTCAAAACATGAGATCGTACAGCTGCTTTTAACATATTTTCCCCAAGTGTGCTTAGTCCTGTATCGTGACGCAGTGCGAGTGGGAGAGAGGACGGCAGAGACGGGCAGACGCATTAGCCCCCCCCCCCCCCCCTTATGGCACACTCTGCAAGGCAATAGTAGTCAGTCAGCATGATCCTGACTGTCACTGACTTGTTATGAAAGCATCGCAGGCTGAGGCTGATCCATCACTTTGGGGGGTGGAAGTCGGGGTGAGAGGACGACCGAGGAGGGGGGGCTGGAGGGGGGGGGGGGGGGTTGAGCGTGGGCGAGGCAGCCCTGTTGCCTGTCACTCACCACGTACCGCTGCATGACCGCCAACCTCGTCTGGCTTGTGCACAATGGGAGGTCTGGGGCTCGACTGTATGAGCAGTCATTCCCCTGCTCCCCCTCCCAGCAGCCACCGCCGAGGAAGGCCAGAAGGAGTCAAAACACTCTGGACAGGCATTAGTCCTGTATGGACCCTGGAAGACCTCACGGCTTGAGGCATCTGAGCAGTGAATATCTGCTCTGTCTCCCACTGAGCCTTGTGTTTTTGGCAGGTTCACTTCCAGAGAGCGAGCCCCGACACAGACTGCACGGGATAATCTCCTTCGACAAACATACATCGCAATTATCCCCAGTCATTAAACTGTAATGACTGGAGGTGTGAGCAAACTTCTTAAGCAAACAGTTACAGTACCGCCCCGACCGAAAACACATAACGCCTGCAAAATGCACACCGTGGTTTTTTTAGGAGACAGAATCGTCCCTCACAGCAATTAAGGGAGCGAGAGAGACGTGCATATGTAAAAAAGGGAGCTTTTGTGCCTGGGAGAGGAAAGAAAAGAGGAAGAAAAAAAAAAAAGCTGAAGTCAGCAACAGCAATAAATCCTCAAATGCTGAGCAGTTTCTTCCAGTTCTGCCCTGGTCTGTGGACCTCATCTTTAACCCAGAGTCGGGGCTCTGTTTAGTAGCTTTAGCAGTGGGGAGGAAACCTCAGCCCCCCCCCCCCCCTCTCCCCCCCGACTGGGCCTGTTAGAGGACACTTACCAGCAGCACCACGGTCTGTTACCGCAGCTTGACCTCCAAGCCAAGCGACTCGCTTTCCTACTAGTGGCGCGAGAAAATCGATAGATCAACCGGCGTGAAGCGGTGACGCGATGGAGATGAACGATCGCCGGGGCTAATTCTTCTTCTTCGTCTCCTTATGGGGCGGTGATGAGTGAGGAGTTAAATGAATACCGAGTCAGGAACGAGAGCACTGAGTGGAGTGAAATGGTGGACGTGACATTTTGAATTTGTCTTGAGCAAGGTGAGAGGAATAGACACGGTGTACATCGCTCAGGGAGCACCACCCTCTGAATATGTTGCATTATCAATGGAGGCATTGTGAATGTATGTAATTAGTCTGCATCGGGCATGTTTGATTGTTACTTGGAGAGAGTCGTAATCTTGCAAGGATGAAAAAAACACACACACTTAAGACTATTGACCTTTTTTAGGTTTTTTTTTTTGTTGGGGGGGGGGGGTTGGAGGGGGGGAGGGTGTATGGATGTACGTATGTGAATATGTGTATGTGTATATGAATGTATGTGTGTATGTATATATATATATATATATATATATATATATATATATATATATATATGTGTGTTTATGTCTGATGTCTTTGAAATTGTTTTATGTTTATATCACTAAACAAATAAAAAAATGTAAGTGACAAAAAAATAACTAGGCTATGTCTATAACTACTTAGCATATTAAAGGTAAGACGTAAGGCGTATCAAATTGTTCTAGGAGTAGTGCGAAGCTGTAGCTAAATGCTAATATGACCATGTCTATGTATTTAAAGTAACCCTCCAGCGGCTATGTCCACCCTCTACGTTTAGTGCGTTAACATGCTAAGTACTTTTGACATTTTTGCTCACAACGACCAAACGTTTGTTAAATTCACACTGAATAACGGAAAACCAAACCAGATGATCGCGACTGAAAGTAGAGCCTCCCTTGTGGGGATAAATATAAGCATGCACCAAGAAACACATGTACTGTACATGTTAAACTAAACAACGTGTTGGCAAACAGAATACTCCTCCTAAAGAGGACCGACACGCCTTGTTTCACTTACCGTCTCGTTGCCGAACAAGATGTCGACGTACGGCATGACCTTCATCAAGGGCTCTTTGAAGAACTGGCTGATGAAAGGTGCCGAGAGGTTCATGCAGAATATTTTGTTGTTGTCTGAAGCGTGCTTCGCCACCTTCATGATGGACTCCGGGGACACGGTGAGGAAGAAACCCTGAAAGCCAGAAGAGTGTTTACCTGCAGCAGTCGGACTGACCTCAGGTGAATGCATGTGTACGTTTGCAGGAAGCATTATATGTAAGACAGGGTTCTTACACATTTTGACCAGTGGATTTCCAGGACTTTTCCAGGACTTTTCCATGACTTTAAACCAAATTTCCATGACCAAACTGAAATCTCGGTTTATACATGAAAAAGTGAGAACATTTAGTATTTAAACAATGTGAATTCCAAAGCATACAGTATACATTTAATGAAACAAATGATGGCTATGGCCATCGAACTTTCCAGTTAAGGTGCGTTCACTTGCAACTCGGAAAAAAAGACGATTTCGCCGCCAGTATGAGAGCGTACGCCGGCTTATATTTTGAGTCTTTCTTTCTAAAACATATTCATTATTTTAAACTCGGCGTAAATGAACAAGTGATTATAACACATTTCCATGACATTTCCAAAACTTTAGTGATTTAAGTTTTTTCCATGACTTTTCCAGGCCTGGAAATGACCATTTTAAAATTCCATAACTTTTCCAGGTTTTCCATGACTGTACGAACCCTGTATATAAGACAGGGTTCTTACACATTTTGACCAATGGATATCCATGACTTTTCCATGACTTCAAACCAAATGTTCATGACTAAACTGAAATTTCGGTAAAAACATGAACAATTTTGAAAATGTTGCATATTGAGAGCGTACGCCGGCTTATATTCTGAGCGTCTTTCTTTAAAAAATATATTAATTATTTCAAACTCGGTGTAAATGAACATGTGATTATAACAAATTTGACTATGACTTTTCCAAAACTTTTATGATTTACGTTTTTTCCATGACTTTTCCAGGCCTGGAAATGACCGTACGAACCCTGATAAGAGAAAACACAACACGAGGAAGAATGGACTAAAAGCCCCTATGGGCTGAAACACTTTAAACTGCTAATTTGCGGGTTTGAATCCTGACAGGGCAATTTTGGGTTGACACGGCTTGGTGTTATTGAAATAGAACACAGGGGCCACGAGAAGAAGAAGAAGACAAAAACAGTGGCGGTGCTCAAACATGTATCTGAATGTTTTTTTTCAAGGGAACATAGAGCAACAAAGAAGAGGAAAAAGGGCATAAAAAAAAATCCATCCAGGACAAAGCCTGTGGCTGGGCTCCAAGCCTCATACTGGAGGAAGCAACATGCACATATCCGATGATAGGGGCGAACAAAAGTCTCGTCTGGACTCTCCTTACTTGGAAACAAGAGAGGCAGGTCCACTCATTGTGTGAATGAATACAAATCAGGTAAGAAAACACCTTTGTGTTTCAGGTGGAAACCTGAAGCGAGACTCTCCTGCGAGCCACACAGAAACACTCATCCTTTGATACTGATCTTCTAAACCTTGTTTTTCAGCAACAAGCTGCTCTCTACAACCGCTGTGTCACAATAGGGGCAGAGTGGAAAGGAAAGTTTTCGGCACAGCGATACATTTAATCTGGCTGAGAAGCTTTCCTTTGAGGGCCGCGGCGCGCTTCTCATTAAAAACACGATGACATTTTCGGCGGCGGCGGCGGAGGAGCGAGCGGGCGACCTCCGTGAAAAAGGGAAGGGTATAATACCGATGAATAGAGGGCGACCGTGTCGTCAATCAAACGTACGAGGCGTTACAATGCAGCCGCGCTGAGCAGGTGAATTCTTTGTTACGCGTTCGCTCTCCGCGAAGATGGTTACATCTAAAGAAACAATTAAAGGCGCATCTAAGAACATTCACCACTTGACGGATTCTATTGCTTTTTAGTCATCTAATTTTTCTTTTTCTTTTTCTTTGTATGAATTAAGTCGAATTGCATAACATATATCTGATCCTTCGACTGCACTGTGCATCTGACTGCACTATTCTTCACTTTGTTGTACTATTTGTAACTGTTTGTTTCACGATATGTTTTGTATGTTTTTGTATGTATTGTATTTTGTGCTTTCTGTGGACCCCAGGAAGATTAGCGGTCGCTAAGGCGTCAGCTAACGGGGATCCAATAAATAAAATAAACTAAACTATAGAGACGTCTTACGGTCCAGGTCAGCGTGTGGATGCTGTGTCATGGTACCATCTGGTGAGGACTAAAAAAAGGTGTTTTCAATGGAACCGGGAGCACAAAAGGGAACTCACTCTGGGCTAATAGCCCATCACTGACCCTGACATTTTTCTTTTGTTCCGTGCCAACGTGTCAGAGGAAGGGAAGATTGTTTTCTGACACAAATGATCTTCTTTTTTTTCCGGTAGTTGAAAATAAACTGTCATGGTTACCGTAATGTTAACACTGATCAAAGGCCAGCGGCTCGATCAAATATCCTGAGGGGTGGTGAACTTTAAAAGCCACGCCACAGCTTCTCTAATCACACACTGGCTCTGTGTAATTTACTTATAGCCTCACTACTGCAAGTGCCAGTGCCATCACATTAAACAGCTCACGGCTCACGGCCGTGAGCATGAACTGATTACTGAACAAATTATATATACATGTAATTCTGAAAACAATTCGACCACGCTTCTTTCTTATTCGAGCACGTTTGTCCATTTTAAATGGGATGAAATGCATTCAGTGTGGATGTTTAAAAAAAAGAAAGCTAATACAAACACAGAAATAAAGAAGCACCATTAGATTACACACTGAACTTTAAAATTCAACATAATTTCATACACTACCGTTCAAAAGTTTGGGGTCACTTAGAAATGTTTTGTTTTTTGAATGAAGATAACATAAAATTATTAAGAAATGCACTCTATACATTTATAACGTGTTAAATTACTAATTACTATTCTAGGTTGAAACACCTGTTTAAAATAAATAAATATCTACACGGTTGTATAGAGGCCCATCTCCAGTGTTCTAATGGCACATTGTGTTATTGTTGCCTTAGAAGACAAACGGAGGGTTAGAATTATAGAAAACCCTTTTGTTATGTTAGCACAGCTGAAAACAGTTATACTGGTCAAAGAAGCTTTTCAACCGGCCTTCCTTTTGAGCTTGAAATCTGAAGAACACAATTCATATTTAAAATAAAAATCCTTATTTCTAACCTTGTCAATGTATTTACTATATTTTCTATTCATTTTGCAATTCATTGGATAAATAAAAGTGAGTTTCCATGGAAAACACAAAATTGTCTTGTTGGGTGACCCCAAACTTTTGAACGGTAGTGTATCGCAGGAAGTTGTTTAGCCAATCGGATCTTTACGCTTATGATCAGTCTAGTCAGACAATGACCGCACAGACATATAAGGGTAGTGCTTATTCAGCTTTCCCCTCTGGCTTTATGTAATAGTTAGATAAAGTGTGTTCATCTATGATGTAAGGCCCTCCTCTGATTCAAAACCCTGTGGCGAGTCACCCACACATGAATATTCATTACAAAATTGCGAGCAACAATGTCAGACATCTAATTAACGACTCAAATAATCTGTATTCAGTGTCCATCAGTTTACACATTTATATGTAGCTTCACAAGCTCTGTTAATCCGTTTTGATGCACGAACATAAAAACTTCATCCACACATAAAAACCTTTTGGCGACTGTCTGCGTTAGACTTTAAAGTAATGCTGCAGGAATCCTGTTCATAAAAATCATAGAGGCCATTTTTTTTTCCACCAAGCTCCAAATGTTGAGACTCCAGTGGCTTGTGGGAAAGATAAAAAAAAAAAAAGCCTCAGTCTGAGCCATGTGAAATTCCAGTTCCCATCAGTAGTCTCTGCCGACTACGAAACAGGAGAACTTAAGTCTTTAGTACGGCGGTGCGGATCGCGTATCAGGAACGCTGTCTCCAGTTTCCCAGGTGTCAGAGCGCCCTGTGAAGTGGGGTGACTATCACATTTCCAGGTCAAGATGATCAAAGCACTGGGTACACTTCGTGCAATTTCCACCCCGACAAAACATTCAATGCAGCGTTCAGAAAAGCATTTTCCTGGCGGACAATAATGCGGAGCGATGTTTGGCCATGTCGAGTGGTAATTTGAGGGAAGAGCTGGAAAGGCAGGGCATCCATTTCAATGTTTACCCTAAAAAAAGGAATGACTTCCACTTTGCTCACACAGAAAAATGTCTAAATGCTACTCTGAGATGAAATTAGAGGTAATCTAACCAGATAGAGGTCCTAACGACACAGCAGCGGCACGCTATCGCACTTTCCCCTCCGTCGTATCAGTGTTCTCCCCGGGGCTGCTCGCATCTGAAAAGCTGGGTGTGATGGATGGCACGGTGTCACTGGGCTTAAAATAAAGACATCTGAAGGTTAAAAATGATCTATTTTGGGAAGGGCATTTTCATTTGCACCAGCAGCAGAGGTGGTCATGGAAAAGAATAGTTTTTCTCCCCCCTCTTCTCAGGTCTATTTTAATTCTGCGGGGGATAAGAGGGAGTGTTCAAAGCACTGTGTCATGAAGGTTTTGTTGGACACTTCCTATTACTCAGGAATGATGGAAGGAATTTAAACAATCACCACATAAGTGAAAATCCCCGATTCTGAGAAAGTGTATTCATACAACCAGAAATAACAAATTCCTTACTGAGGGATTTACAATCTTCAGACACATAATTCAAAATGAAGAGCTATTGTTATAGCAACTACTAATCAAACTGTTGAGATATAGAGAATTCAGTATGTTGAATCCGTGGCGGAGAATAATTGGTCAAACCTTTACTACCAGCTGGTATGGGGAGTTATTTATATTTTTGATTTTCCTAACGCAGGTGCACAACACACCTGCTTGTCGGCCATTGGCCGCTTTATGTGGCGTGTTCAGGAGGAACGAAATAAAAAAAATTAACTGACCAAGACACAGAATCCCTATCGAGCACATTTAAAGCTGCTCTTATCAATATTTTTATAATAAATAAGTCACAATCTATGATGTCAAAGGTAGCGATGAACCCACTCAGATGTATCACTCAACTGTTCATTACCCCTAAGTAGCTTTTTTTAACATCTTTAATCTCCTTGTTTTGCTTTTGGAGCCAAAACTTTATTGTTTTGGTTTAGTCTCTCATCAGAGTTATTTCCAGATGGAGGAGGCAGCTGTTTTCAGTAAGCTCTGATAATCCCATTGTACACTACCTGCTCAGCACCAAGCGGCAGACAGACAGAGTCGGTGACTAGCTGGTGGGAACAAAAGGAGCGTTTATCAACTAAAGAACCAGATATTTCCCTCAGGACTTGAATAGTGGAGGAGTCCAAACCAAAACTAAAAAGAAATGTGAGTTTTCTACCATGGAGCTCACGCTAACGTCGCTAACGGCACTTCAATAGCATCTCATTTTTGAGTAGGAGACTAAAGGATCTACAATATGTGTTTGAATAATATTTCCAGGATGTCAAGCTGATTCAGCATTGAAAATTGAAAAATAGGTCGGAAAGAAAAAGGCAGAAGTTAAAGCCTCACAGTGAAGAAGTGAAGCTAGTGCGGCACTGAAGTGCTAATGCTAGTTAATAATGTGCTAACTTGCGATGCTAATGGTAGCTTGACAGGTTTATATCTAGAAAGGCAACGTCTTAGAAATCTCCTTCCAAAACTCTGACCGGAAGGAACCTCACTATTCCTGTACAGGTAGGTCTTTATTCACGTTACAATCATTAAAAAGTACGAGTATGTGTCGGCATTCAGGAAACACTCAGCAGCTAGTGCGGCACTGAAGTGCTAATGCTAGTTAATAATGTGCTAACTTGCGATGCTAATGGTAGCTTGACAGGTTTTTATCTAGAAAGGCAAGGTCTTAGAAATGTATGTCTCCTCCCAGAACCCTCCCTGTGGAACAAGTATCACGATTAAAATGTAATCATGATTTTATTCAAATCCCTCTAAACCAACCTGAAAAAGAAAAAAAATCTGAAATGTTTGCATTAGAGTTTATGGAGAATAATAATAATAACTTTATTTATATAGCACTTTTAAAAACAAGCTTTACAAAGTGCTCTACAGATAAACAAAAAGCATAAACACAACTTAAATGCCGGAGAACAAAAAAAGACCGTACCATAAAAGCATTGAATACAACTAAACCAAACAAATAGCCAATTAAAATAAAATACGCCAGATCGTCGTTGAACTCTGTATGGAGCTGGCCGATACCTCGCTATGATTGGCCAGCCTGCGTTCGAAGGGCGGGACTTAGCAAAGGGTCAATCCAGGTAGTAGAAAGCATCCATAAAACAAAAAAACTCTGTCTGTTGGAGAAGAGCGACAGAAGTGGGAGGTCTCCTCTCGCACAAGGCATGAAATAGGTGTCGCTTGTATAAAAAAATATAAAAAAATAAGCAGGGTTCTTACACATGTTGACCGATGGATTTCCAGGACTTTTCCAGGAATTTTCCATGACTTTAAACCACATGTCCATGACCAAACTAAACTCTCGGTGTATACATGCACATTTTTTTAAAGTATTTAAACAATGAGAATTACAAAGCATACAATACACCTCAAATTAAACAAATTACATTATCCTGACCGCTTCCTGAGCTGCTTTTGCTATGGCCAGCGAACTTTCCAGTTAAGATGCGTTCACTTGCAACGGGAAAAAATAAATAATTGCGCCGATAGTATGAGAACGTATACCGGCTTAGATTTTGAGCGTCTTCCTTTCAAAAACATGAATTATTTTAAACTCGGCGTAAATGAACATGTGTTTATAACCCATTTCCATAACTTTTCCCAAACTTTTATGATTTAAGTTTTTTCCATGACTTTTCCAGGCCTGGAAATGACCATTTCAAAATTCCATGACTTTTCCAGGTTTTCCATGACCGTACGAACCCTGATAAGAAAAGGGAAAGCTTGTTCTTGTGATACGTTCCTTGTTGTGAGGAAAGCCCTGAGAGCTAACCGGCAGTGTTTCAAAGCTTTTTCGAGAGCCGCCCAGCCCAGGCTATCCCCGTCATTACCATACACGCCCCCCATCACGCTCTCCAGTGCACAGGGTTCGTTACACAGAATTATATGTCACACAGATCAGAGCGCGCATGAGGCCACACACTGCTCCCCTACTCAGTTATCTCTGTAAAGCGCCATCGCGAGGCGGATCGATAGCTGAGGTTTGGAGCTTCATTAGCTCAGTGTGACTCCATCTCCATCAAGACACCTCTGGCACGCTACGCCAGTGTTGCGAGATACATTTTACTCCCCGATCCTGAAGGTCCTGCTGTTTTACACACACACAAACACACACACACACACGCACACACGCACGGACAAACAAGACCTTCACACATGATGAGGGGGGCGGGGGTATCTGTGTCAGTCTCCGGCTCGATAAACAGGAGAGAAAAAAGAGGCCAAACAAACAGAGGTAAGCGATAAATCGTGTCACAGAGTGCCTTGAGTGGAGGGAACGAAATTAAGAGGATGAAAAGAGCTCGTTTAAGTCTTTCCGCTCAGCGACAGAGGTTTTCTCAATGCTAACGATGTTTTGTTTGCATTAAAACGACCAGTTGGTCTCATTTAGAAACGAGTTCAATTAAACCAACAGGGAGGATAAATGTGTAGCAACGCTGCAACGTGATTCAGCATCCCCCTGCACTCCGAGGATGTTTGATCTAACTGCAAGGCAATTCAACCGAACCGATAGCATCTGCCTCGTCTTCTTCTCTCTTCCATTAAGAATCATGTTCTGGAGAAGCTTATCAGACATCTAGGAATTCATCCTCTTCTTGTGAGGGAGCTGGAGGGAGGCCAAGTGTACTGGAAGGGAGAGTCGGGCTTTTAAAGGCCGCTTGGAGATGAGGAAAAAGGGGCTATCATGTCAGACGGGATCTCTAGTGCAACATAAATGTGCCACAAATGCTGGATTTAACAACTGGGCAGAGACATCGGATGCTAACTGCTGCGGGATTTATTTCAAAAACATTTTCTCTGGTTTAAAGCCCCACTATGTAGTTTTCCCCTTGTAGCGCCCCCTTCAGGTATTTAACATGTACTACAGTGTCCTAAATACCCAGTTACGATAGATCAGGGGTCGTGAACCTCTGGCTCTGAGCCATATGTGGCTCTTCCGGTGACGCATATGGCTCTTTTGAGTTTGAGTTAAAAAATAATAATCTCCGCCCGCCCCCTGTAACTTTCTCTCTCCTCCAGATGACAGCAGCAGTAATGTCAGGTCCCTTTCTTCAAGTCGTCTTTGTTCTTTTATTAAACTAAACGTCTGTTATTGGTCGTCTCCACAGCAGCATGTCTCTCTGTCTCTACGAGTCGCGTAGCGGAGACAATAAAAAGTCCCCTGTGAGGTGGACTGGACTATGTGACGTTGGTCATCATGACAGAAAGCAGGTCCAAGGACCGGGCGCTACAACATGTTACATAGTCGGGTTTTTAGCTCACAGACTCCCAAATCGCCATATTAAAAGTCATTGTGGCGGCACCATTTTTTTCAAGCTTTTATTTTAAGGTAGGAATTGTTACATAGTGTCGCTTTAAATATTACCTAATTTTCAAGCCCCCAGCCACCCTTGATGTCACGAAGCAGCTAAAAGGTGCGTGGCGATAACCAAACATACCTGGCCAAGGTCGTCAACAAAACACGACCACAAAGCGTGTGTCACGCGCCGAGCCTTCAATTTGTTCAACCATCAGCGGCTGTAATTACATTAACCTCAGACGCCTCCACCCCGTAAAGCAACGGAGGAAACTACTTGCATGGAAACATTTATTTAAAAAAAGGGTTTTCACCTCAACTTGAGGGTTTTTCGTTGGCATCCCAACATCGGATGAATTGGGTTCATTTGAGCGGCGTCTCACTCAAAGTAATTTGAGATCAGCTCTGGGGTCTTTTCAAATGGCTGCCTTTTGCTCTCCTGTTAAGCTCGACAGTTTCAAAAAAAAAAAAAAAAATGTGTTGGCTGGGGGAAGAGGCCAGCCTGAGCGAGAGAGCGGGAATGCCAAGGAATGTACTTAAGATCTAAAACAGACAAGATTTAAAGCCAAGAGCATTTAAATGCCAATACTAATCCAAAAAATAATTCACCGCACAGTACAAAAAAAAACGACTCTCCCTTACAGATACCATATGTTACCTCAGTGAGGAGATGAAAGGACAAAAGCCATGCCAGAAGAGAGGCTTTCTTCTCCTAAAATGGTGTTATCTTGGTAATGAAAAAGAAAACCCTGCATCTCTGTGTATCCGACTCTCTCCGGTCCGATTGTTGTTCTTCCCGCTATCATTGGGACAACAAACTATTAGCCCAGAACAAACTATTTGGTTTGCAGGGAGTTAAAAATCTGCTAATGCACACACGCTCTCGAGTGTCCTCGCCTGCCACACTGCACTTAATTAGCATTTTAGTGCGAGGCAGTTCTCTCTCCTTCAGTACCTCTGAAGGGAAACATCACTCCGACTCACACAAAACACACACTCACACACACTTACGGAGTCAAGTTGAGCTCCTGTAGTTTCTTACACATTCTGAGAACAGGATGGGGAATGGAAAGGGGAGTGTGTGTGTGTGTGTGTGTGTGTGTGTGTGTGTGTGGGGGTCGATGGAAAAACAGGATAAAAGTCTGCGATGTGAAAACAGATGTCGGGCTGCAGAGTTGTCTCTCCTGCGCTGGCTTTAAAGGACGTTTTAATATATGGGTCAGATGTATAAAGCAGAGGTTCAGCGTTGGAGCGTCGACACTGCTGAGGGGTTTCTAGTTGCAGGGACTCGGAGGTTTGTGCGCACACAGAAACCAAATCTATGCAGACATTCCTGTTGCTGGGAAGTGAACATTTCCAAATGTACCACTATGTGCATGTACATGAATTAGTCCACTTAGCGTGAACACTACAACGAGAAACCGAGGAGACAATATTTCACTGTTCGCCGTCGCGCCGCTGAAAGCTAGCGCGCCAGGTTGGAAAATTACAGGTAATTGCTGAAGCCATTGAATCCAGTTTGGTTTTGGTTGAAAGACTAAAATAACAACGCTCTGATTGCTGAAAAGACAAGGGCAGGGAGCTCGGAGGCCCTGTTGCTAAGAGTTAATTTGATACATATTTCTCCCCCTTGAAATGTCTGAGGTACTGGCAAGAGACGGCAAAAAAAAAAAAAAAAAAAAAGAGTGAGAGGGAGGGTGAGACCCCCGCTCTCCCTGCAAATACTATCCATCTGCCATATTACATTTAACCAGCATGAGAAGCTAAGGGAGCGCCCTTGCACAATATTGTGTGAAGGCTGTCAAACTCAATGCAGGAGCTCGGTGCCCACTGCTCAGAGCCGAGGACACGGGCCGCTTAAATTCAGGCTAATAATAACTACTGACTGTGTGAAGCTCAGCACCAACAAGCCATGAGGAAACGTGGCAGGAGAGGAACTTTTAATTAATCATGCCAGATCTTTTTTTTTTTTTTTTTTTTTTTTAGCACTTAATTGAAATTGTAATATGCCGGCCCCCGGGAGGAAACACCAACTGATTTTTTGCAGAATCGCAAAATCGGGATTCAAAATGAGTGAAGAGTAATAATAAAAGGTGAAGGAGGGGGAGATCAATGTTCCACTTTTCACGAGAGATGCCAACATCAGGGTTCTTACACATGTTGACCAATGCATTTCCAAGACTTTAAACCAAATGTCCATGACCAAACTGAAATCTCGGTATAAACATGAACAATTTAGAACATTGTGTGTATTGAGAGCGTACGCCGGCTTATATTTTGAGCGTCTTTCTTTAAAAAAACATATCAATTATTTTAAATTTGGCGTAAATGAGCATGTGATTATAACACATGTCCATGACTTTTCCCAAATTTTTATGATTTACGTTTTTCCATGACTCTTCCAGGCCTGGAAATGACAATTTGAAATTCCATGACTTTTCCAGGTTTTCCATGACCGTAAGAACCCTGCAACATACTGCTTAACTGGTTTAACAGTGAAGAAAATACAATTTAAAAAAATACAGTGTCAGGCAATTATATATATGAACGCTAAAAAACAGGATTTTTAATTTTAATTTTAACCTGACAGATGACTTTAAAATGATTGATTCCATTATTGATTTTCTGTCAACTGCATTACTTATTTTAGAGCGTCAATTAACATACAATTCCTTTAACTTTGAACGTGCTGAAAAATGATGACCTCCCACCGAGCTCACCGTGGTTCGAGTGACTCCGGTGACACAACATGGTGCTGATGTTCTTCCCAAAGCACTAAAATCAAACCCAGAGAAATCAATTGCCAGGAGGCAAGAAGTGTGAACTTACATACCCTAAGCTCAATTTCCCTGAAAGTGGAGGTCCTAAATCAAATCGAGCCCGGCCAATGCACCGTGGAATTATGCAAAAAACGACAGCTACATAAAATGACAACTGGTAAGAAATACCGCCACGGCTCGGAAACTTAAGCGCTTGTTTATTCACACCACATGTTTTTATCTTCCTGGAGCTGTGCGGGTGCTCCAAGTCGTCTCTGATTGACTTTGTTTTCATTCTGGCCGAGAGGGAGTGCACAGAGATGATGTAAACATGCACGGAGGAGGAGCAGAAACCGTGCACTCAGCAAAAAGTTTGCCCGTCTCCTCAATGCATGCATTTGTTCTGTCGAGACTCTCTTGTTGCTGTGGTTTTTGGGGCCATTGTCGACAGAAGGGGTCGGCTCCTGATAAAACTTGAAATTGCCTTGAGAATTCACTGCTGAGTGAAGAGTACTTCCCTGCCTGTGCACAGCTAATCACAGCTGATGGAAATACCTCAGCAGGACTTCAAAATCTGAGTGATCAAAAGAAAAGAGCAGCAAAGACTTGAAGACAGAGAAGGAACTCTCAACTTCTCCAAGTGAATGCATGATAATACCATTAAAAGTTGGCCGCGGTTCCTGCGCTCAAATTCTAACGGTGACTTATTGTGAAAGTTATCGCTCCAAAGAAAAATTCCCTCCCAGAAAACACGCGTAGCATCCGCGGTGTCGTGTACTGAGAGCTTCTCCCACTTGAGAATAGCATCGCAGGCTGAGATAAATAATAACACAGCCAGAAAATATGAGTCTTCCTTAAGTATCAAACAAAACACAGAAAATCATAAATTAAAAATGCTGCTGGTAGGCGTCGGGGTTGTCTGCCAAAAGCACAAGTAACAGGGTGAAGCAACGTGTTGCATGATAAATTTAAATTGTTCTGAGGCATTAGCGTGCCTTTGATCATCCTGCAAGACTTATCCGCCGGAACGGGGACTATTGCCTCTTTGTTGGACGAAATGAAAAATACACTTCTCTTGTTTCGTGAAGATTTGTTTTCTTATGTCACTCTTGGCCTAATTTAGTCTTAGGCACAGTACATTTTAATCAACGTGATGGCCGACTACAGGCTTTGACTCAGAGCTGCAACACACCATGTTTCTATGGTAACAATCAGTGACAATTTAACACTTGAAACCAATTGACTAAATAATAATGATAACAACATGTGTTTTACTGTTGTTGTTTTTATTTTGTCCCATTGTTTGTGCACATTTATTTTCAGCATCGCTCCTCTCGAGTATGTTGATACTTCCCGTTTCTCAATTTGTTTTCCCACATCAGTTTTTGTGAGGTAATGGTAAACTCATAATTCATAAGTTTATTTTCTGTTGGAACGGGTAGTCAATGTCCATAAGCTTCCCCTTCTCCTTTGCACTTACTCATATTTCACTTTTTATGGATAAACAGATTTTTACACCTCAGCAAAAGATTCTTGCGATATATTTACTTTGATGTTGTCGACTTATATATAAAATGCTCATAAAAACAGGTGGGTGAAAACAATTATCTGCATATTAAACACTTACTACTTTATAGAGGGCAATAAAATTGGATTTCAGACACTTGCACTATTACTTACAAGTGTACTACTGCGTAATAGTGATAATATACAAATGGCAAAGAATTACCTTGAGTACATTTGAGTGTTCATGCGGTGGAAAAAAGATGCTCATAAAGTGCATTCATTTCAATCATCAATGAAATAAGAGAAAACGTAAACAGAGTAGTCGAGGGAAAGACGAGTCTAAGGAAATTAAACATCTATCAGACTTGTTCTGAATGAAACCAGACCCAAATCAATATGGAACTCAACTCCATGCACATATGTCAGCCCTAAACCAAGAGCTTAAATTGAATATAACTGTATTTGTGATCACAATATTACCGATATAGCAAAATGCGCTCCTCTCCGTGGAACATGAGCCTCTTTAGCCGAGACCACAGAGGCGACCCGTCACTCTCCCGCCTGATTCATTATGACGAGAGCCTCTCACAAGACTCGTCCTCAGCTTCTACAGCCATCCATTTTTTTTTCGAAAATGTGTAAGTGCTTGAGCTTTCTAAGTGGGGCAGCCGAAATGAAAAACACTGACTGTGGAGTGCTATATAGGACATGTGTGAATTATCCCTAAATAATACACTGTACTAATAGTACAGTGCGATAAGTGCCAGGGATTGGTCACTGGAGAATCCCCCCTCTTCAAAGACAAAGACGCATTAACAGAAATGTGGGAATCCAACGCGTCAGTCTGGTTGAAGAGTCTCCGTCACACCCACACTTCTTAGAGCTTAGCCGCTCCGTGAAAAATTACCACTTAAGGGAAGAATAAACTTATAAAGCTGGTCCGTGGAGCGGGAGGTGGAAGGTTGCCTTCTAATTGCTGGAGGGGAGAGAAACCATGTTAGAGTAAACAAAGTCTGATCGATGGTGGGGATTATATCAGAAAGAGCCTTTGGCCTTTGGCCAAGACGAGCAAACACACACACACACACACACACACACACACACACACACACACACACACACACTGGTCTCCGTCTCTGCCACGGATTGGAAGAAAGAAAAAAAAAACAGGCAAAAAGCCGGTGAGTTAAAAGCATTATATTTCACAGAGGAGATAGAGTGTAGTACAATGCCAGATATGACATGTAGCCAACTATCTCACGTCTTGGGTCGTTTGTATCACACAGAAATGCCAGTAGACAAGAGGGCAGTGCTGTGAGTTTGATGGAAGGCTGTTCTGGCTGGGGGCTTAGCTTTAGGTCAGGCTATACTCCCACGGCGCCGCCGCGCTGTGTGTGAAACCCCTCCATCACCACACGCGCCAGTTCAACGCGCTGCCGGCTGGTCACGGCCGGGAAGAAATGTATTCCCGTATACTCCCCGGGTTTCAATGTGGCAATTGCAATTCGCATAAGCCACTTAAGTAAATCTGCAGAGGGAGAGAAAAAGGTATAAAACTGAGAGGGGGGCTTACAAGTTATTGGAGCCCTTTAAACGCCGAGGCTCCTCATCAGGCGGGGGTTTCCTCTTTTCCCCACGTCTTGTAAATGAGTTCACTCCGTTGCCTTTGAAACCCTTGTAGAGGTATTACATCGGAAAATAGCGTAATTCATTACGTCTGTCGGAAACATCTTTAACCGGAAGATGTAACACCAGCAAAAGTGCTTTGGTCTCGGTCGCGAGGATTTACAGAAAGAGAAGTAAGTAGGTATGTGCAAAGTGTAAGCCATTCTGTCTGGATATCATTCAGCACAAAAGAAATACTAATGACATTTGAATCCATTTACTTCAATTTGTGATTTATATTAATGGCCCGTGTATCGCTTTCTCCCCATCCAACTCTGTTCTGCTAAATTTCCCCGTAATATTCATGTCGATAAGCAGGTGACGACTTGGAGAAAAGGACTGATTATATTTGCTAATCCCCAAAAGAAATTAGGCGAGATTGATGAAAGCGTGCATATACTCCACACAAAGCCTTGGGAGTCTCTTAAAGCTGTTACCATGGTGGTATCCCATTAGAATAACAAACATTTCCCCTGGATGTTTAACATCGCTTCCCAGTGAGCACAGCCCTCCCTAAACCTCCCCTCTATCCCTCTCTCGCTCTCTCTTTCTCTCTCTCTCTCTCAAGCACCTGCCTTCACATTTTCCACTTCTTGAATTCCAGCAGCCGAGGCGCTTGAAAAAAAAAAAAAAAAGGGTGAAATATGAAATGTAGTTACGAGAAAACTTGAGTGCCAGAAAAAGGACTTTTCTTCAAACCCGTAATAACTTTCCATGGGAATAGGGAGAAACTTAAAAAGAATAACACTTCCCCTTGATTTTCTACTGCTACCACTTTTTTAAGCAGGCAGTGAATTTCCTGGAGTGATAAGGGCTTAGCCAATGTAATCCTCAGAGGACCCCTCTCTGGCATGCCAGGAATCAAGAAACCTTTCCCTCTCGAAAAAAAAAAAAAAGAAGAAGAAGAAGAAGAAGAAAACAGACAGAGCGAGGTAGGCAACAGTAGGTTTGGGAACAAGGAGGACAGGGAACCAGCGTGCCATCTCCCACACATGCTGACAAATGCAAATGAGCGTGTGTAGAGAGAGCAGCCGGACCCGGGAGATCAACAGAGGAATATTGATATGACAATGCAAGGGGCTTCCCCCGACTCAGACAGCAGGGGCCACCGAGGACGCTCTAATTGGCCTCACGCGAAGGAAAGGGGGCGAGAGGGCGCCCGTAAATGTTTCACACGGATTGATTCATTATCAGTTTTGCTCGACAGGCCGGGCGGGCCTCGTAAAAAGTGTGCCGTCTTGAACCGGTGGCGTGTAAGTCACCGGCGGCCGCGGCGGGACGGGAATATATCATCCCGACCTTTCGCTTCAGATATTGAAATGAGAGCCGGTAACACGTCTCGCCACACCGCAGGACTACCGAGTAGAATAGAATAGAAATAGACTTTATTAATCCCCAAGGGGAAATTAGTTGACAGCAGAAGCAGCACCGATTAAACTAAACACAATAAAATATAAGTATAAGAAAGAAAGAAAGAAAGTGTGCAAAGTGAAATATAAAATACAAAATAACATAAAATAAAATATATATGTATATATACACAGCATATACACAACATATATGTAAATGTAAATAAAGCACTGTGAAATTAAATAAAATATATATCTAGATAGTGTGCAAAATGTAAAGTGTGTGTATGTGTGTAGTGTAGATTAAATGTGTGCAGTGCAGATCAACAGTCTAAGTATGAATGTGAATATTTACAGTGAGTTATTGCACGTTTCTGAGAAATATTCACATTCATACTTACAAGTAAGAAGGATGGTGGGATGATAGGTGACAGAGCGAGGGGAAAAACATCAATAATGCATCATAACGCCTGTTCTGTCGGGATGAGCCGAGCTATGATGTGCCGTCATATTTTGTATTACTGGCCGACACGTCTGAGGTATAAACTCGCTCTTGATTATCGGCCCAGTGGCCTAATGGATAAGGCATCAGCCTCCGAAGCTGGGGATTGTGGGTTCAAGTCCCACTTGGGTCGTATGATACTTTTTTGGGGGCGGGGTTGTCGGTTTGATCCCTGCTCTCTCCCCATTAGTTGCAAGTCGAAGTGTCCATGAGCAAGGCACTGAACCCCCAGCTGCTCCCCATATGTATATAACTATATGTAATATGACAATAAAAGTATATTATTATTATTATTATTAAGGAGCGACTGCATGCTCGAAATGAAAAGTGCTCTATCTGCATTGCCTTGTAAAATAAATCAAAAAAAAAAAAAGTTTGACTAATAAGTCTTATTTACTGACTCCAGTAGCTCCTGGTTTACAATAGCGGCCAATGAAAGGCTTCCGTATGATCACAAGAGCTGACACTCGCCTCGTCCCGTAGCCGTTCGCCTCGAGAGAAGTCGTAAATCTCGACATCCGAAACTCTCCTCCGTCTCCTAATGTGTTGAAAGTGGCGTTTTTACTCTGTGATAAATGTGCACAAATGATTTCAATAGACCACAAAAACTAATCTGTCCGTAAAAAAAAAAAAGAGAACCGCCGGCTTCACAGAACCTGCAGAGCCGCTGAAGATCACTGGCAGCCATTTAAGAGCCGTGAGAAAGGCAGTGGAGCGTCCCGGCTTCTCGCCGGGTGGCTGCTTGCATGTGGTTGACACATTTGCATCTTCAAAAGATGCACGCAGACAAACTCAATATGTGTGAGAATGTCTGGGGCGGCATGTGGAAAACCCCAGACCTTCCTCTGAAGAGGGTTCCCCCCCCCCCCCAATCCTTTTAGAGACGACACCGCGTTTTCGAGCCCCCTTTATCTGTCGCGAGTTGTAAACACGCCGCTTGGACTGGACGGAAAGCGGTTGCAGTATGGCGGCGGCGGCGGCGTGCGCCTATGCACCAAAAAAACTAAAAAAGGAGCCGCGGGAAACTATAAATCAGGAGCCGTTACGCGGCAACAAATATGACACGAACAGTGCTGCGCGTTATTTGAGCTCCAAGACTCATTCACTCAGTGTCTCTTCCAATGAGCGGGAACAATGTGCACTCTGCTCGCATTGTGCTGCGGAGCAGGAGACCGCTCCTCTGAATCGGGGGTAAATTACAAAAGAGGGCCTGTGCAAATTAGACGTGATGGCTTCATAATTCGTCTGAAGTGTCAGATTCTGCAGAAACCTATCCCCGGGCTACACTCACGGATCGGCGCTTTGAACTTCCAATTATTCCTGCCAAACCGCTGCAATCACGGCGCCGTAAAACAATCATTGGAGCATTTAGGAAAAGCACGAGATCAATGTTGACTCAGTCGTTGGCAACGACGTTAAAATGCTTTCAGAGCATGCACATAATCTATATCTGTGAGGAACACAGATATCCGATTTGGCATTAAACATAACAAGTGCGTCAGTATTTATTTTTCTTCTTCTTTTGAATGAGGGCCTGGAAGAAGATTCATCTCTCTGAAGTTGTTTGTCGTGGTTTTAATCCTGGGAGAGCGTTTGTTGCAGCTGGATTTCAAGAGGAACCATCCAGAACTGTGTTCCCTCCTGATCTTCATCTGGTGAGGAAATACACTACCGTTCAAAAGTTTGGGGTCACCGAGAAAATGTTGTGTTTTCCATTAAAACTCACACTTTTATTTATTAAATGAATACAAAATGAATACAAAATATAATCAAGACATTGACAAGGTTAGAAATAATGATTTTCATTGTAAATATTAATGTTGTTCTTCAAACTTGTGGCTCAAAGGAAGGCCAGTTTAGAGCTTCTCTCACCAGCATAACTGTTTTCAGCAGCGCTCGCATAAAAAGGGTTTCAATGTCAAGGAATAATCTGTTTGTGGAAAATGCAAAATAAAAAGGGTGTCAAGGGGGTTCTAACCCTCTGCTCGTCTTCTAAGGCAATAACACAATGTACCACTAGAACATGGAGATGGGCCTCTATACACCTCTGTAGAGACTTCATTAAAAAACAGAGAATAGTCATTTACCACATTAACTATGCATAGAGTGTATTTCTGATTAATTTAATGTCATTTTCATTGGAAAAAACTGTTTTTTTTCTTCTTTTTTCTAAGTGACCCCAAACTTTTGAACGGTAGTGTATATATAAGCGCCATCACAATCATCAGATTACAGCACATGGAGGAGTCAGAAACTGAAACACAAATCCCACACAGGATATGGCAAGACGTGTGCAACTGCTGAGCAGTTTTATATTTCAATATGACCTCTTACTCACGCACACGTTTCCTGGAATGAAATAAATGACCTTGGTAATTTGGGACACCACCAAAAAAAGGAGCAACGGCGGGCCGTTCGGCGATAATACTTTGAGCGATCACTAGAAGACGGCGAAACCCAGGCGGGATGACCGGGTCACACACACTTCACTCGAACCAGAAAAAGGGACCACAACGGTTAAATAGGATGACACTCTGCAAATAAAACTAGAGCAGGAGAGCGAAGCAGGAAGAAAGATAAAAAAAAAACGCTTCCTGTAAACACTCGCTACGAATTATTTACTCACGGGGCTAAACATTACAGCGTCTTCTCATCCTTAATTAAGTCTTGTTTAAAGGGTCCATCAACGGGTGAGTGATACATATAGAGTATCTCGTTGAGTTGCATCAATATTGTCTCCTCAACTGCACCCGCTACATAATTAATACACACACCGACGCGACATGGATATGATCTGAAATGGGTATCAGAGGCGAGGAGTTAGAAAAAGAGTGAGGAAATGCATTTATCATGAACTGTGGACAGCGGGAAGTCTCTAGAACGCACCTTTTCCGACTACATCTGGATTAAAACACAGCTTTGCACTTCAGTGGCTCTTAAATATCTCTTATTATGGTACTTTTGTAGTTTGACTATGTTGAGGAAATGTTACTTTCTGTATTCTTGTTGTTCTTAGTTTGTACTCTAGGTTGAAATGCACTTATTGTATGTCACTTGGGATAAAAGTGTCTGCTAAATGACATGTCATGTAATGTAATGCCAAAGCTCTGGACGCAACGGTTCGGTTCCAGAGACGAGGAGGGACTCGGCGGCGGCGTGAAAACAAACCTGGGAAATCAAACTGATATAATCCACATCGCTAATCACGCAGCCAGAGGTCGACTTTGATCAGCGTCGCGTCTCCCTCTCGGCCGTCTGTGAAAATTAAATAAAAGCCGAAAAAAAACCTGCAAATGTGATACAACATCATCTCGTTTTTTTTTTTTTTAAAGCCCTCTGATGTCTCAACATCTGATGGTCTGTGGCGTCACTGCAGCTGCTCATACTTAATAAAAGTGACGGCTGGATTTCTTAAAGAGTAGAGTTTTCCATTTTTCCTCCGATTTGGTGAGAAGTTTCGGGGCAGAAAAAATAAAAAAACCCACATAGGTGTGGAGAAGAATTCATTTTGCAGTGTATTTGCAATGGGCCGCTCTGCCACTGGGCGAGGGGCCTCGCAGGGGCCATTCCTCCTCATTCAGAGCCATTACCCCCCCCTCCCTCGTGTCACTCACCCATCACAGAGCCCAGAGCCCCCCCCCCCCCCCCCCCAGCCCGTCTCAAACCTCCCAACTAAATCACATTCCACGCGCAAACGGCCGTGCAGGATCCACTGCATCTAATCTAATCCGTCCATCTCCCGTGTGCCTACACACACACACACACACACACACACACACACACACACACACACACACACACACTCAGGCCGACAGCTCGACACCTCAATCATGCGCATTTCCGCCGTGGAAGGGTCGGTTAATGCAAATCAGAAATCAGGATTTGCCTCCATAATTGGGGCTTCATCAGCTCATTAAGAAACAGGGAGGCATCGCTGAAACGAGCGATATTGCTGTTAAAAGTGCTCAAAGAGAGAGCACTCGGAACGCATCAACTCGAGTTGAGGGAACCGGCGGTGATTGATACTGTTACGATATTGTCGGCTGAAGAAAAAACACAGAGGGGGAGGCGACGATTTAGCGGAAAGAAGCGAGCGAATGTTCTGGGGCGACCTCGATGGCCGCCCGTCTTCCCCTCGGTGTTACGTGTAACGCCCCGGTACAAAATGGCACATCTTATTAAAAAATGACAGATTTATCGTTACGGCTGTTTAACTTCTTCATAATCAAATCATGTTAGGGGTTCAAGGAGACTCTCTCCCGCTGAATCACAATCGTCTGAGCTCGATTTAAATTCTCCCCGTGATCCGGTCACTCCATGCGGCCGATTTTCCTTTATTTATTCCTTTCCTTTGTTTATTCAAGAGTCGAGTGTGTGAGTGTGTGCGATATACAGAGAAATAACATAAATTAGGCTGCTTTTTTTTCGCACTTCAGGTCACGAATAGAAATCTGCTTTTAACATCTATTATATTGTGTCAAAGTGAAATTATAGGGCACGCCGTTGGGGTTCCACCTTCCTCCGGTCCACTCCATAGTTCAGCCTTTTGTGGTACAAGCTGTACCACACCACTCATGTATCTGACTGGCAGGGTACACATTTACTACTATGGAGGTGAGTGGGCGAAGCCAACTTAACCCCGTAGTCTGTGCGTGAGTGACAGGCAGGGTGACACGCTGGCATATTGTGTTTCATGTCGAGTAATTGCCGCAGCTCAAAGTGCTCCGAGGTGAGATCGGAGCGTGCAATATGACGACGGGACGAAGCGTGTCATCGGGTCTACGGGGAGAGGCCTGTCATTAGCCTTCGGGACGCCGATGATTGAGTAACACTTTCTTCCCGCCGCGGAGGAAAAAGAACCCGACGCCTTGAGCGAAAATCAATAAAGTTTGAGCCGCCGGAATGCAGATGGAGACTATTCTGGCTGCGTGACGCGGGACGATGCACCATTACTTATTCTGGCGCCATTGAATGTCATCATTAGCCTTTTACGGTGTCAAATCCGCTCAATAAAGGGCATTATTTCCAAAAGGATAAGCGCTGCATTAATCCTTTTATGCTGCTTTCAGCGGGATAGAGTCTGCCGTGGCTAATATTAATGCACCGGGTGTCAAGAGTGAGATGGCTAATCCCGATAGCTCAGGATGTACAGTCAACTTTGCAGATGGCTATCTTTGCCCCGGACTAGCACTCCTAATAGGCGCGGGAACAGGATGTGCTTTTTAAAGAAGCCGCCCCCCCCCCCCCCCCCGATCGCCGTCTTCAAAGAAAACGATAATTTTCAACGGGGCTTTCTGAACTAGGAAGATAAGCCAGAGAACGGGGGAGGACAAAATAAAAAACTACGCTCGCCTCAGAGAGGGAAAAATAGCTTCTTGATATAGTCCTAGCTCCCTCTTTAAAGCTGACACCTAGAACATACAGTTTATCAATTATACATGAAGCCAGAATCCATCTTCAGTTGGCAGCTTGTTTGGATCCGGCCCGAGCCCTCAGTGGTGAGATGTGTCTGGGAGCCCCCCGTCCCTCCTGTCGCCTTTTTCCACTCGCAGCCTGTCCTTAAATCAATCCCTTTTTTTTTTTAGGCCCGAATTTATTTTTCCTGTAACAAATCTGTCTTGGCAAATGATGTCACATAAGCGGGGAGAATGACAGCCCGATGTCTACGCGGGGGGAACATCAACCTTGCTCCGGCAGCCTCCTCCCAAGGTGAGTAATCACGCTGAGGAGCGGTGTGCAGTGTGTGGATGCCAGCCAGAGTCCAAACAAACCCCGAGTCTGTTGCTCAAGATAAACAAACCAATTAGGGGAAAGGCATGTTATTCCTCAGTCGGTGGGATATTTGCTAGATGGAAAATAATCAATGCATTCTTATTTCCACGGGGTGAAGCCGAAAAAAAAAAAAAGTCCTGAGCGGAATAAAATCCAGCCGGAGAAAGAGAGTAAAATTATTCATTAGAAAAAATAAATAATGGGACTAAACTAGCTACTAGTCATGTAATTAATCCATGCAGGCTCAGTAGAGAGAGAGAGAAGAGCACAGAGGGGAAGATTCATCATCGCTTTTTCGCCCCTCGCTCCCAGGGATACATGCCCTTCTTGTGTGGATGAGTCAGCTTACATCTTCTGACAATTGTGAGCCAAGGGCTTTGTCAAAAGGAACCACAGTTATTGTTTTGATTGGTTCCCCCTTGTTATGTTGGGAGCACAAAATACTTTCAAATGTGATTGCGCCACAACATCTGAAAATAAGGCACGCACATAAAGCACATCAAAAAGGGAAGACGTCTGCTTTTTATTTACCCGAGGACGATCGTTTGGCGCTTTTGGCGCGCTCCCTGACGTGGAGCGGCCAGATGAAGCGTCAGACGACTGGGCCTCGCGCGACGTGACATTCAAAAGCCGGACATGCGATTCAAAAAAGGAGCTCCGGCCTCGGCGTGGACGTGCAGCTGCTCTGGCTGCACTTCCACCGCGCCGCCACCGGGGGACCGGGCAAATCGGGCGAAACCCCTGGCACCGGAGTTCAGACGCCGGGGAGAAATGTTTGAGAAAGAAATGGTGGGAGGCCAACAACGCCACGCATGAAGAATACATCACGGCCAGCTTGTTAGCATGAGGAGGAGGGAGAGAGAGAGACAGAGGAAGAGGAGGAAGAGAACTGGGTTAAGAGATTTAATATGCTGCTGAAAATCTGACACTCGCCAGAGGTCCAAATGTTCCGCCAGAGCAACGGAAGCCCCGCCGGCTGAGTCGCTATAAAGCCTCCAAAGCTGCTTACAATATACACTCGAGAAACAATAGATAAGGTCAGAGGAGTAGTAGCCTTCCTCTGGATGGGAGCATGTATGAAAAATAAACACTTTCCCACCACGGCGCGTGTTATCCTGCTAACTGAAGCACACGCGGTCGGATGCTGGAGGAGAACAATTGGTCAATTCATCAGCATTTGTCAAGCAAGTATTCCTGGCGCATTTCCTGGTAACAGCCTTTTGGTGCTTTGCTATTTTTGTTTTAATAATTGTAAACTGAATATCTTTGTTGGGTCGCACGCACACACACACACACACACACACACACACACACACACACACATACGTGTTGCGGTCCCCGTGGCTTCTGGGAAGGAATGACGGGCGAGTTTCGTCGGAAAACCGGACTATTAATAGCAAAAGATAATCATTAGTCGCAGCATTTGTTTATTTATACGTTTTAGATTGATGTCAGAAGCCTCTTCAAAGTTATAATCGTCAACAATTTGCTTAATTCATGTGTTTTGAGATCGATACAAAGAGCGGGTTAGCTTAGCTTAGCATAAAGGCTAGGACCAGTAGCCTGCACATGTCAGAAGGAAAAATAAAACATCTGCCTCGTCGGAAGCGCCCTAATTAACACATAATATGTTGTTTGTTTAATTCATACAAATCCAACGTGTTAAAACAACAACTTGTGTTGTACGGGGGGCTTTTCTTCTTGCGAGAGTGCGCAGTGACTTCTTGGGACTCTTCTCATCATTGTGCGGTTGCCAGGCAACCAGCAGAGACTCAAAGAAGTTACGGCTCCCAAGTCCAAAGAAACGGTCCCACATACAACACCACAACTTGTCGTTTTACACTACGCTCTTTATGCGTGCATCAGTATTCATAAAATGGCTCATTTATAGTAAAAAAAAAATCGAGATGCGATAAAAAAAAAATATCTTGAGCATTATAACGTCACTGAATCATTACGAAACCGTATATTCTCAGAAAGCATTTGTCTTGGGGAGAGATAGAAATCATGTATTGGCAGTTGTTAATGGATCAGGGCCAAAGGAAGGCAGAAGGTAGTTATGACTGGCTTATTACTGACATGAACAAATTACGGCGACAAAAAAGGGAAAAATGAAACAACAATTCCCAAAAAAAACAAAAAAAAAAACAGAGTCCAGCATCTGCTGCACATCTGCGATGACTCTTCGTGGACGGCGTTTGGAAAACTGTCGACTTGACCCCGAGCGCTGCGGATTCTTTGGTTTGCGGCGAGGAGAACATCCCGACGATATTTATTCAGTCGAGGCGTTACGCTCCGGCGTGACAATGTAACAGCGTCTGACACTTAACTCGACTCACTATCTTTGCCCAGGAGACACACTATCCTAAAGCGTTTCATCATGTGAATCTTAATCAGATACTTAGCCAGTAGAGCAGGTTTTTTACTCTCCCTGGTGAGAGTATCAACACATGGCCATCAGGCACAATTCACGGCCCGCAAAGTGGCTATTTGTTTTCTGCTCAGCATTACTTGACAAATAATTACTCAGTCTATTCAATTAAGCTGTGGAACTCACACAAATGGTCACAACATGCAAGTATGGGACCGAAATAGTAATCTACATTTCACAATTTGGTCTCATGAATAAAAAAGGCGCACACACACTCACACACACACACATACAGAGTGCTTTGATGCAGAGGGAGTAAAGGGACAAGGTGAGGGGAAGTGGAAATATCATTATGTCTGAACTATTTCATCCCTTTCACAGGAAGGCAGAGGGAAACAGACTTGCTGCCCGTGGAGCAGATGCACGCGGTAATCCGGGGTGAAAGGACATGGTGTTTCCCCTGCTGAAGAAGAAAAACTGTTATTACAAGGTAACGTAGGTGTACGAGGAGAGAGCCGCTGCATGCTGGTAGAGTAATATGGACTAAAGCCTGGAAGCGTGCCAGAGTCCAAAAAAGTCCTCCTCCCCTCCTTTCATCCTCCCCTCCTTTCCTCAAGAGGCGATAACTCAAGATACAGATTTCCTGTTGTTCAAATTAGGATGCTAGAAATAAAGACTCCCAGAAATACCACCAACACTCCAAGTATTTCCTCACACATTTCTACTCATAAATAAATAAATACTCAAGTACATGCCATTCAGCGTGATGAGAACATCTCCACGGTAACAAAATGAAATGAACCCTGACATCCTTTCACAACAACGATTTCTGTATTGGTATTGTAGTTAAATAAGTAAAAGAACAATCGACACGGGTATTTAAAAGATGTGCTACTTAATACGACTTCACTGCGTTTCGAAGGGAAGTGTTTTACGCCAATCTGTTTATCTAACCTCTAATTAGTACTTTAAGGATTTACATGAAGCATATGATCTTTTCATAACATTGGATGCATTGATGCAGAGCACCAACAGTTGTTAATGTAGTTATTAAAATGGTTCTTACACATTTTGACCAGTGGATTCCCAGGACTTTAAACCAAATTTCCATGACCAAACTGAAATCTCAGTAAAAACATGAACAATTTAGAACATTTTGTTTATGGAGAGTACGCCGGCTTATATTTTGAGCATCTTTCTTTAAAAAACATATTAATTATTTCAAACTCGGTGTAAATCATAACAAATTTCCATGACTTTTCCCAAACTTTTATGATTTAAGTTTTTTCCATGACTTTTCCCGGCCTGGAAATGACCATTTTAAAATTCCATGACTTTTCCAGGTTTTCCATGACCGTGCGAACCCTGTATTAAACTAGTACGAGTTTCCTCTGATACAGAACCAATCCGTCCCAATCACTCAAGTACTGTTTCATTTGATGCATCAACTTAAATCATGTCGTTATTGTTTGTGTATTTCTTTTATTTATTCACATCTCACTATATAATGAACACTAAATAGTTCACTTTAAAGTGTATCCAAGCCGACTCATCACTGAGGTGTTGAAACATATGAAAAATAAAACACCGTGTCCTCAAGCAAACAGTTATTTCAGGACTTTAATGCAGAACGTGCATTACTATACTGAAGCGACAAAAAATAAACATGATTTTTTTCTTTCACCCCCCTCTGTTGACATAAAGAAGTAAATCAGGAGACGGGATAATTGTAAACAACCAAAATAAATCCCACAGACGAGTGAAACCACGGGAGGTCTCCGCAGCCAGCATCATTTGGCCTCTCCACCCTAATTTACCGTGCTCCGCCCACTCAGGCCTGCGGGGCTGAGGAGCTGGCTGCTCCTCCAGCAGGGCCGGGCCATCCCGTGCGTCCCACTGGCACGGGACGCCCCGCCAGGAGCCAATCACCAAGCCTGCACTCCTGACAGCTCATTACCACTCAATTAGGCAGGTGCACCTCCACGCACAGCCTTCTGACAAATACAGCCCTCCCAGATGCATGTTTAACATTCGAGAGAATTATATAGTGACAGCAAACACTAAACGCCTCATCCTTATCACTTGATTGCCTCAAGATTTAAATCCTGTAATTGGCCCAGGCCAGCGGGAGAAGAAGAAATAAAAAAAATATATTTTTTTAAAAAAAGCCAATAAATACGATGCAGTCGGCTTGTAATTGAACAATTCTGAATTCATATTCATAAGATGCCGGCTGGCAATTACAAAAATACCATTTGATTAGACGCCGTTTTGAAATGACATTGCTCCACGCTAAAGACACTGTGGCGTCAGCTTAATAAAGAGAACAGATATCATGGCGGTTGCTCGTGACCTCCAGAGGTGGGAGGCGTGCTGACGCGGCGGCTCGGCCGGCGACGGACGGGACTTGGCACCCGTCGCTCTTTGTCCCCTAAAAAAAACGACCGCTTGCTCTCGCTCGCACAGAGGGGAATAACACCGCCGAGGGTCGACTTTCAAATTCAAACACCGGTGGGCACAGATTGTTCACATAACAAAACACAAGCAAGGCGAAAAAAAAAAGAAAAAAAAGGTCGATCCCTTGAGAAGAGATTCTAATCAAGATGAAATGATTTACAAATCTATTTAATAAGGCTTGCCAGAAGTCAAACTTGGCATGTAAATGCGGTGGGGATTAAATTTCATCGGCAACCAAGACTGTAACTGATCGCCTGCAGACAAAGGGGGAGCCTGCCAGTTTTTTTCTCTCCCCCTTCCACTTCTCTTCCCTCCCTCCCTCCCTCCCTCCCTCCCTCTTTTCTCTCCACTGCCTGCATTTTGCCTCGTGATGCCTCCCTGGATGTGTGGAAGGACAGGGGCATTGCAGAGTGGTGCAGTACAGAACGGAGAGGGAGAAAAGACAGAAAGGGAGAGGGACGAAAAGGAGGGAGACGGAGGCGTATTGGAGATAAAGAGCAGTGGTGAAAGGGGAGAAGAGGGATAGAGTATTTTATTTAAAAAAAAAGGATAGTGGAAGTGAGTGAAAAGCAGCCCAAGGTCAGCGTGAGGACAGATGTGTCCTCTGAGTTGGACAGAGACACAGCCGCGGTCCCCTCTGTACTAATCTGCTGATGAGATGTCTGTTAGTCGTGTGTGTGTGTGTGTGTGTGTGTGTGTGTGTGTGTGTGTGTGTGTGTGTGTGTGTGTGTGTGTGTGTGTGTGTGTGTGGAAAAACCTCTCCCTTTGCTTTTTTGGCTGCAAATTGCTTAGGCTGTTGGGGCGGAGTAACAATGTGTGTGTGTATCTGTGTGTGTGTATCTGTGTGTGTGTGTGTGCCACTCTGGAGTGTAAGCAGGCTGACGTTCTGCTTGTGGTGCCAGTATTGCGCTTTTCTTTCTTTCTTTCCTTTTTTTTTTTTGCTTTTGCCCTCCCCTTCGCCTCTTTCTCCTTTTTTCTTGCATATTATGCTACGGTGACTGAAGCTGAACTCGGCTTTCCCCTGCAAGAATACAACTGCCAATTAATGCTATATGCAGCGTGCCAGTGTTAACAGTGTGAGGCGTTCGCTCCAAGTCGCCACAAAAAAAAAAGGAAAAAGGTGGGTTAGCTGTTTTCCTGGGGCGGGGCTAACCTCTTGCAGGCTAACGGGGACGGCGCCATTAGCTCAGGGCGTAAACGAAAAGCGTGCACAGCTGTGATCAGGTTTGTGACCTAACAGCGCTGCAGCTTGTGTCTCACTGGGTGAGTTTTGTGTATCAAAGCCAGTTGGCAGAGGCCAGTGTCTCCTCCATCTATCCTTGGGTTATTTCTGACCATCTGTGCCCAGTCATTAACAGGCCTTTTCACAGTCAATTGTCTTGTCTGTCTCCCCTCTTCTTCATTTCTGGTACTTGCTCCGTGCATGACTACGAGATGGGACCAAGTGCTTCTTTTTTTCCCGCCCCCCCCCCCCCCCCCCCCCTGAATGTAAATGGCATAAGTTAGGAGAGGCCATTTTATTAGCTCGGGGCTTAGGAGAGCTGTGGCGACATAGGTTAATTAAAAGTGGCATCGTGGAGGATGCATCAAGCGGTGGAGATCAAATTACAGGGCAGAGCGCTCGGCAGTAGGAAAAACAAGCCCGTGGTATGCTGCAGAATGTGTGCGTGCATGCTGTGTGTGTTTAGCAGCAAGTGTATGTGTGTCTGAGAGAGAAGGGGGGGGAGGAGAGGAGACAGCAAAAGGAGAGGAGGAAGAGAGAGAGGGGGGGGGCGTCCATAGAGGGCCAAGGGGGATGGGGACGGAAGAAAAGAGGGAGTGAAGGGGAGGGGGGGGGGGGAGGAGGCTAACTGGGCCAGCACGCACACATCACCCCCACCAATTAGAGTCACTCATCTCCCCTTCACACAATACATCACCCTCCATTTCTGATGGTCGCAATCGCCGGGTAAAGAAATAACTGTAAACACCGCCGCCGCCGCAGCGATGGCATTCAGAGGGGAGAAAAAAAAAAAATAGAGAGATATCCTCAGCCTGAAATGCGTTTAGCCATTCCTTCTCCCCCCCCCCCCCCCTTCGCGCCTTTGTTATTGGTCTTTGTGCAATGATTTGCCTAAGGACCCAGATTTCCTAGCAACAGCCTGCCACCAAACATTTGGCAGGAGTTCAACATTCTCTCTCTTTGTGAGAAATGGCAGCGCTGCCTCCCTGCTCTGCGTCTGCCACCAGCCCTGCTGCTGCCACCGCTGCTGCTGCTGCTGCTGCTGCTGCTGCAAGAGCCCTCTAATAATTCTGTTTTCTTCCAATCACGCGACATAGAAGCAGGCACCTTGAGAGCCGCTGCCAGGAGTCATCAATCACCTCTTTAACACGCGTGTGCTCCGACGAACACCGAGCCGAATAACATGCTAACGTGCACTACTCGGTAATTACATTTATTTACAGATTACAGTTTACAAGACTGCTTATGCCGCCCAGCAGTCGTTTAATAAAAATCAACACACACAAAAAAGCACATTAATACGCAGCAGAGGTTGGTACCGAGAGAGAGAGAGAGAGAGAGAGAGAGAGAGAGAGAGAGAGAGAGAGAGAGAGACAATGTACAATCTGGCTGTAAATTGGGTAAATACATGTGAGTGCTCTCGACAAGGTTAATGGAGAGAGGAGGCCTTAGTGAACACCGGTCTAGACACGCCACGCTGTATTAAGTGGGAGTAGCTGTGGCGGTGTATCTGGCTAAGTACGTTAGAAGTGCGATTGGGACCCTAATAAAGCGAATGATCCCCCTGTTTTGACAAAGAGGGCCCGGGAGGAGACGCCGAAAAACGCCGTTTGAGATTCCGAGCACTGACAAAACGCCCTGCTATCCCCCTCGAATCCCACGGAAGCTTTTCCCCGCGCGCAAGACGGTCGGATGTGGGCAAAACCCAAACTGGCAATTTGCAGAGGATGTGCCGTGTTTGCTAATGCGAAGCAGAGGCTAAAAATGAGACCACACAAACTCTGGAGGATGGACCGACTGATCTGCTTTCTGGCACAAACACTGATGCTTTTTTTTTTTTTTTTTTTTAAGTGATGGTGGGGGGGGGGGGGGGGGGTTGTTTCTGCGACTGGGCGTCTAATTATGAAACCTCCATCATTATTGTACTCCAGCACACTCGTGTTTAGAGGGCCTGTGGGCAAGTGAATTTCACTCGGTACGTTATGACGAGAGGTATGCTGATGACGAGGCGGTAATGCTGATTTATGCCGATAATGAAACCGCTTAAAGACGTGGAATGCGGCGCAATTTCAGGGCTATCGTCTTGACTTGAGAGCAGAGAAAATGTTGATCTGCCAGAATTAAATGTAATCCCAAACAGTGAAACGTGAGCATGGCAGGCCATCCTTCCCCCAGAAGCTGTAAGTGAAGACATTACCTCAGCGGTGCAGCTCGAGTGTGTGTGAACGTCTATAGGCACATCTGTCCTCCTCAATCTGTGTGTGTGTGTGTGTGTGTGTGTGTGTGTTTTGTCTGTAAGGGGGAAGATTGTGTAAGGGGGCGTAAAGCCGAATGAACTTGAATAATCAATTTTCACACTTTCACAGCACCTGTTGGCTTGTCTTCACGTAAAAAAAAACATGAATGAATGCGTTACATGTAGAACAATTTCACAGTGTGCTGCAGCTTCCCGCACAAAGACGAGGGGAAAACCGGGAGGATGGATCCGTATTGTCTCAATAGGTAACATAGCTCATTTCACTCCACAAAGGATGAATGGATGTACTGACAATGCAGATGGAGCGCTGAGGCATTTCCTGAATAAAGCCTCTTAACATTGTGTCCTCCTCTGGCAATAGAATAGGGGAACAGTTATTTTGAATGTAGAGGATCTCACTTACCGCAATATAATAAACCTTGGCTTTCTTCACCAGCTCCCAGTTGCTGTCCAGGTCCAGGTGTTTTTCCTTTTTGTAGCAGTTTGCCGCTGCCAGGTTAGCAACAAGGGACCTGCCGAGACAGACGCCATAAATCTTCCACCTCGCTTATCATCCATCTTAATTTCGTCTCAAAAACATCCCTAAAAACACTCGGGCCCCGGGCTTTCCTTTGTTCCTTCACAATATAAAAGGATGATGATGTCTTAACCGAGTTGAAATGAAGGCATTTGGATCTTTTTCTCTCATTTTACAGATTAAAATAAGAAGAGGGATTTTTCGAGGCTAACACATTATTCACATTATCAAATCACCTAGAAGAGTGGTCCATTGTTAGCAAAGGTGAGAAGCAACATAACTGCATTACTAAACAAAGACTTGGGTTGAGGAGTAGGTGGGAGTTGGAAGCTAGGCAGGTGGGTTTATCTTAACATCTTAATTTGTCAGCTTTATTCGCGGCCATCAAAGTGAGTGCACCCTACTTAGTGGGAACTGTGAGCCGATCACATGACAGGTGGTGCTGCGACGGGAAGAGGTCCGTTCTCACGCCACGAGAAGGGGCTGCTCGCGGTGGGTAGCGTCAAAGAGGAACGGCGTGCTGATTGGACCAGAGCGCGATGACGACCGGGACTATGTGACAGCGGGATTAGGACGGCACTTGACCCGAGTGATGACTCAAAGGTGAGAACCAGCGTGAAATAGGTGTCATTACCGAGGAAGTCCAACAGACACGAGCGAAGCACAGCGCTGTTAAAGAACTGGAGAGATCTCACGATACCATATCTTCAACAGGTAAAACTGAAACACGACAATAATTTATTTATAAATTTAATTTAATTTAATTTATTTTTACACTGCAGTCATTAGTCATTAGTATTATTATATTTGTGTATGCATATATATATATATATATATATATATATATATATATATATATGTATACATATATATATTTTATTTTGTATTTTATTTTGTATTTTATTTTGTATTTTGTACTTTGTATACTTTGCACATTCACTGTTTTTTATATTTTATATTTTATTCTCGTGTGTTTAGTTTATTGGTGCTGCTAATGTGACAACAAATTTCCCCATGGGGATTAATAAAGTATCTATCTATCTATCTATCTATCTATCTATCTATCTATCTATCTATCTATCTATCTACAATAACACACTCATTTAAAAAACACACTCATTTAAAAACACACTCATTTAAAAAAAAGAAAACATTTCACATACAACTAACCACCTGATTTGATCTTGTAGGAAGCACTAAGGTCACCTTACAGACTCAAGCGAGGGTCAAACAAGTTACAGAAGAATATGAATCTCGCATAACAAAATGCACGCGTTAGCGACAACAGGAATCTAACAGGAATTGATTGCGTATGTAAATTATTGGAGCAATCTAAAGATGTTTGAATCGCAAAATAAACACAATTTGGTTACAAATTGCAAAAATCCCACGATAAGTCCTTCACAGAGCGCCTGGAGGGACCGACTCATTGGACATTTGATTAGAAATGTACGAACAGAATAAACCAAACGCCTTCAGTGTAATTAATCACAGATAAACGGATCTCTCCACACATCTGAACCCATATTGTCAGACTGAGGGGAGGTAGATTTCCTTTTCTTTGAAGACTAGCACTAATCAAAGCCCGGGGACTGCGACACACTGGTTCCCAATCCTTCAAAGCCATCAACCTTCCAATCTGGCCCTGCCGGAGACCTTTTCCTCTGGCCTCTTGAGCTGTCTGTTAAACACCTGTAAGAAATATTACAGAGCCCGTCTCCCCGAGCACGGCACCTGACCTTTTCAGGTGTCACCGCCACATCAAACAAGCCCACTAAGACCATTCAGAAGGGTTCGGCTCCCGGAGGCGGTCGGGGTCCAGCCGCCGCCTGACTGACAACTCTAGTAGCGGCGGATGAAGGGCTGCGGAGGAGGAGGGGAGTGTTTGGTAGAAGTAGGTTATTGATCCACACCTGGTCCATCATGAACCGGAGGCCCTCGCCGTTAGTGATATTTGTGCGGGGTTCGACCTCGGGCCGACGATGACGTTCAGCGCGAGAGTCGCCAGAGATGCTAACGCCTCTTTTACAGCCGTGGAGGCTGACAGGTGAGGGCTGGGAGAGCCCGGCCGTCTCTAACACATCGCTACTGTCAGCCTATAGATGGATGACAACCCACTGGGCCGGCAGAGACCGAGTGGGGGCCTGGAAAAACACACTCAAGCTGTTCTTTTCCCTTTTGATGTGAGAGCTGAGCTATGATTCTCTGTTATGACTTGCAGCCCAGAGGAGTGAACTGCCAGCCTGAGGATGTAAAAAAAAAAAAAAATGAAGCAGAATGGCTATTTGAAATCTGGGCTAAAGGATCATTTATTGGTCAGGGGTGACTGAAAGGTGGCTAACCTCTGGTCCCCGGTGATGCAGGCCGCGCAGGTCCCGGTGGGCTCCTCGTTCTGCTCGTAGTAATGCGCGTCCACGTGGACTTCCGCCGCCTTCTCCTTCAGAATCTCCCCGAACCGGTCGGAGCCGATGCAGCCGAAGAAAGTGGCCACCTTTTGGGGTTTCTGGATCATCCACTGGGAGAGAGAGAGAGAACACGAAACAGCAGTTACAGCGAGCTCGGTTTACAGAATATAAGTCTGTTTGAAGGGTCAAGTTCGGCGAAGGCAGATGGCGTACAAACTGTGGCTTCACAGCAAACATACTGCCTGTGATATACGAGGGCTGCGAGCTGTCGTAAACAACCCCAGACCAATTCCACTCCGCATAGAAGCACTATTCTCATCCAAGCACTCCCTCTTCCATGTGTGCTAAAAACAGTCTCATCTCCGTATTTACACAAACCCCATAATTCAAGACTCCATCCTACTTATGCAAACACAGACTGTGCGTGTGTGTGTGTGTACCTGCTACCACAGGACACTCCCTGAACTGCTCGACTGCCATTTTTTTGGTCTCGCTAGCCCTGATGTACTCAGTGACATTTACCTGATGAGAAGAGGAGGATGAGGAGGGGAGGGGGGGGAGGGTGCTCAAATTCTACAGCGCTCAGGTTTAACCTCCAAAGATTTATTGACGTACGCTGCGTGCTGCTGTTTGCTCGTTTTATTGCAGCCTCCTGTTTTGTTGCTGACGGGGCCCCCTCGTGAATGAGATGTTGCTGCTTTTGGGGATGACCTGTATATGTGTGAAATTAATCATTTCACACAACCAAATAGCATCTCGGTGGGGGAAGAGAAATGCATTTTCATCACCCATCCAGAGATGCTCTGCCCTGTTAGGATGCGATTCCCCCCCCCCCCCCCCCCCCCCCCCCCCTCTGGTCTATAACTAGTTCAGATGGAAAGAAATTAACAATCAAAAAAGAAGAAGAAAATGCACGGAGATGTACTTTAAGCAAGGGTCAGGTGTATTTTTAAACATAGCAGATCTTGTGGCTTTTATCTGGTAAATAAATCAGTCTGCAATATCCATTAAACCCCATCAGAATTTCCGATGGCCAAAGATAATCGAAATAATAATAATCTTCAAATTGCTTGTTTTCCGCAAAAATATAAAAACTGATAAACACATAAGACCAGTATTTAGTTTAGCTGCAACCAGCAAAAGTTTTATATTTTCCCCCTATAAATCACAAACTACGTGGCATAGACATAGAAGTGGACGTCAACCATCGGTTTGGAAACTTCCGTTATGAAGTCTTGAGTTTGTTGATTTTGTCGTCAACATCTTGGATTATCTTGACTTGTTATGGAAGTCACCACATTTGGAAAGCGGAGTATTGATGTAGCGACGGGCAGCCTAGCGATCTGTCAATCACAGTAAGCCCGCCCTAAAGCGTTCTCTTTTTTTACGGTCTATTGACTCTTAACGGGTCCATCGTTTACTAAATGAACATCCTGCTGTATTGAAGAAGACTTGGAACGAGCGACTGAGACCATAAACTCAAGTTTACAATGTTTTGCAATAAATCAAGTGAGAAGTAGGGTCATTTTCTCATAGACTTCCAGACAATCTGACTTCTTGTTTTTTTTGCAACCGGAAGAGTCGCCCCCTGCTGGCCAGTAGAGAGAATGCCAGTTTCCGCATTAGCATCACTCTGCAGGAACCGGAAGTTGCCGCTTTGAGTGATAATAATCCAAATAGCAGTCGATTGATTTCCGGTGTCATTATCAGCACCAGTGTGGACAAAATAAAAAGTAATAATGCGACATATAAATGCTGAATTTTGGCACAGGAGTCTAGGCTCAGTCATTCAGCCCCCCCCCGCCCCCCACATGTCTGGAATACACAAACACACACACACACACACAAATCCACAGCAAAAGCCCACAGAAGCAAGCTCTTCTTCCCTAACCTCTTGCTGCAGGCGCCTCACACTTATCAAGGTCACCGGCTCGGGTACACGTCAAGTCCTATCTGATTTTCTCTTCGCCGTGATGAGCTCCGAATCCAAGGTTAGGAGCTGCGGGCTGTAAATAATGACAGCGCGGCCCCTCCATTTGCAAGCCTCTCAGGTGGGAACAGAGAGGGCCACTCAGGGGCCCCCGTCTCTCTGATGACAGCGTGGTGAATCACGGTGGAACGATCGACCTCGCAACCGTAACCCCCCCCCCTCCCTCCCCCCCTCCTTCTCCACCTCCATCTGAACTCTCCTACCTCCTCTCTCTCCCTGACCGTCGGCTGTACTCTCACTGCCAGCTCAGCTTGTCATTTTACAGGGTCATTAACAGACACACATACACACTAACATGTGCATGAGTACACAGTGCACCCACGCAGGGAAAAGGCTGACACACACACACACACACACACACACACACACACACACACACACACACACACATATATGCACACACATGCATACAGAGAAATCTTCTTTAGTGCCACAGCATCCAAACGCCCTCCCTTCCTAAAAACACCCCTGCTTTTGCCAGAAGCTGCTCTCCTACTGCAATAAACACAAAGCAGCGATAGATAAGAAGAAAATGTCTTCATTATGAGCACGAAAAAAAATGTACTTGCAGGTTCCCCCCCCCCCCTTTTCTTGCACAGGAGCAGGGAGTTATATCAATTTGTTTCCATCCCTGGAACCCTGCAGACAATCCCTCTCCATGCCCAGATTACGTGAGATAATACCTCCATTATGACAAAAGCGCTATTCGCGGGGTCGCCGAGAGGTCAACCAACCCTGCGCTGGGTATTCATGCTTAGTCACATCCCAATTATACCGCAGTGGCAGAAACAGAAATTGGCAAATGTACATCAAGGCGCTTCATTACTGAGGGCCGCTCCAGTGAAATTAAGCAGCAGATGAGACTAGCCCCCAGGCTGCATGTGTGTGTGTGTGTGTGAGAAAAGAGATAGAGATAGAGAGGGAGGAGAAGGAGGAGGTGAAAGGGAAGCTGAAGATGCTGGGAGCTTGTATCCTGCACAGCAGCTCATGTGTATTTACTTAACTAGGGAGAACCGTGGTCCCCAAAGATTAATAAGTTCCCATGATGCACCGCTGCGACAGATCTCGAGGTGCGTTTAGATACGAACGGGAAAAACCTAATACAAACAATCGAGAACAATATCCCTAAAAAGCAGGGGGTAGCGTACTCGCTACAGGCAGAGTTAGAAGTATACATTATGCTAAGTGGAGAGAATACGTCTGGTGTCTCTTTCCATTTACCCAAATAATCTCACCCTCCCACCCATGCAACCACCCGCCTGCCCAACACTCACCCCGGGGCCCCCGGATAGCTATTAATTATGACATCTCATGGTTGCAAGGAGCCCCACTCGGGGAGTTGACCCAGGCCTCCTCCTCAGCATCCAGCAGCTGCCACTCTTCACTACGGAGGCAGACGCTTCGCACGGCGGCTTCCAGGAGGGCAATTACACCGCCCAGATGAGATGAGGCGGCTGGCTGTTTGGGACTCCGGCGCTCAGACCGCCATTAGCACCATAAGCTATTACATTCCCCTCCTCTTCTTCTTCGTTGTTGTTGTTGCTCCCCTGCCTTCTCCCGTCTCCCCGCTCACTTGCCGCTGTATATTGATGAAGTGGTAATGGGACCTCTAGTTAGATATTCCTCCTGTAGAAACATTGTCTTGTCTCTAGTCTCCCCCAGGGGTCAATGTGTTCTCCCGGAGCTGCCGGGAATCATTTCTGCTCTATTAATGATGCAATCCCGATGTAATTCGGATCCACTGAAGGCGCTGCTGCGCGGTGGGCGTTCGCGGCGCGTTGATAGATGACGCCGTGTGTTCTCCCGCGGTTCCACAACAAAGCGGCGCCTTCTGCACGGCGCCGGGACGCCGGTGGGTCGTCGCTCCGCTTTCCCGCACTCGGCTCAGTTCTTTCTGAAAAGGGGTGAAGTCTCGTTCTCAGAGTCACCAGTGGAGTCCTCTAGCGAAGAACGCGTCCGCGCCTGATGATGGTCACGTTAATTATAAGGCTTTATATACTTTAAGTCACTTTTCAAGAAACTAGTGCAATAACAAACCCACACTTTGCATTTTGCACATTTTGTTTTAATTGTTACACTTGTCTCTTCACATATGTTGTGTGTATATATACATATTTGCATATATTTTATTTGATTTTGTATTTTATATCTCACTTGTATAGTTTATGCACACTTGTTCTTCTTTCTTATATGTATATTTTATTATTGTGTTTTAGTTTAATGTTTATTGGTGCTACTTTGTCTGCAAATTTCCCCTTGGGGGATTAATAAAGTATAATTCTATTCAATTCTATTCGCTATTCTTAAAAAAAAAAAATCTTAAACCGTTGAACTGTTTTGCATTGTTTGTTTTTGTACTGCACTGTTTTTGTTGTTGTGTGTTGTGTCTTGTTTTTGTCTTGTTTTGTATTGTTTTGTGTAACAGTTCAGCTCCATACCTTCCTTTTTTATTAGTTGTTTTCATCCTGTCTGACTATCACGTCGTTCCAGATCCTGCTTCCCATCTCGTCAGTCCAACTCCCTTCACCTGCCTCTGATCACCTCGTTAGTCCCTCATTCCCTTCACCTGGTCCTCACGTCCTTCTCACCTGCAGCCCATTCCCTCGTTAGTCCCTCACTATTTAGCTCCCTCACTTCCACTTGTCCTCTGCCAGGTTGTTTTGTGTTCTTCATGACCGAGCTCTCCAGCGTTGTACCGAGTGTTCATCTGTTTATTTTGTTCAGTAACTTTCAGTAAAATCTATTACTTTCCAGTTCGTCTCCTGAGTCGTGCGTTTGGGTCCACTCTAAATCCCGTCGTGACAGTTTTGTGTTGTAATGTACAATTTGTGTATGAGTCACTTCACCAAGTAAAATTCCTTGTTTGTGCAAACCCACTTGGCCAATAAAACCGATTCTGATTTTTGATTATCAGCCCAAGAAAATTTATATAGGGCTATTTATAGAGTCCTAAAATCAGCTGAGAGCGAGGGTGCTGCTCGCCAGGGTGGCCCGTAAACCGCCTCCTCTCGCTGTCTTCTCGAGCCAGAGGTGGAGGCTGAAATCCTTGTTTCTTTTTTTTTTTTTTACTGTGCAGTTAAAACAACTAGCAAACGTCTGTCCGTCAGGATGTGTCATGGCGAGCGCTTTCACACGTAGCACGGCGGAGCAGAGGGCCCTCACTACAAGCGCTGACACTGACGAGGTCTGGCAGCTTCCATTAAATCACTCTTTCCCTGTAAAGTGCAGAGCATCCAAGCAACCGGCCGAGGATTTTTCACTCAATCAGGTAACGCACAACCCCCCCCCCCCCCGACCACCCCACCATACTCCCTGTCCTCTCAGGGGCTGGAGCCTTCTGGTCAATAACTCCAATCAGTTCAATTTCATGCGCAGTTAGCCGTGTTGGGGTTCTAGGGCGCCGCTTCTCGTCAGGGTTGCATATGTTGTTGTTGTTTTTCTTTTTCTTTCATTTTGTTTCCTTCTTCTTCTTCCCTGGGAGGGTTGATAAGTGGGGTGGGGACTGTTTAAAAAGTGGAGACTATCCAGGGCTAGCGTGCCTGTTTTAAAGCGCCCTCGCCACAGTGGGCTCCCCGCCAAGCCATTAAAAGTATCTGTGCTCTGCTTCAGTGACACAGCTAAAAGAAAAGCGAGAGGGAGAGCTGTAAATGATCAACACGATAATGAGCTGATTATCAGTCAAAGGCATGGATAAGCTCCCTCTCCAGTAATTTCCTTTTAGATCAGTCAACCACATTCTCCTCTCTCCAATCAACACTCAAAGGGGAGGCAGGCGGGAACAAGGCCCAATATCAGTTTCCAAATATCTATAGATCTGCTTCGTCAGCGCGCGGCTCGTCCCTCGCTGACACACCAGCGTGATGGGGGGGCTCGCGTATCACGCGTATCCTTTTCGAGAGTGTTGTTTACCAGCTTTGGGCTCTGGCTGCTGATCTAATAATGTTCACATGTGCTGTGAAATCTGCACATGTGGACAGTGACTAGTTACCTTCGCATAGAAAATGCGAAAGCTAATGTTTTGATCTCTGTGTATTTGTATGCGTGCGTGTTATTCGCATAAGTCAAAAAGTATTAAACCGAATCGCATGAAATTTGGTGGGATGATTGGTTATTATCCGGGGACCATTTGATTAGATTTTGGGATTGATCGGGTCAAAGGTCAAGGTCATGACAAGGTCAAAATCTTCTTGAATCGCATGACATTTGGTGGGATGATTGGTTATTATCCGGGGATCATTTGATTACATTTTGGGATCGATCGGGTCAAAGGTCAAAGTGAAAAGGTCAAAATCTTCTTTTTACCATAGTGCGGTACATTTCTATCCAATTGGCATGACACTAATGCCAACATGTTCATAATTCAATGTTCAATCTTGTGATATGTGAAGGTATGCGCTCTACCGAGTGCCCGTTCTAGTTTGCTATCGTTTTGGCTCCAGATTTAAAATGGAACGGTGGTTAAATGGCTGAAACTCAGGTTTTTATGTTTAACTTTCGGAAATCTTCTTCCTAGAAATCAGTTTCATTTGAATGAAGGGCTCGTGTTGCGCTGGCAGGTGACCAAGAGGACCGGCCTCTAGAATCGGAGTGATCTCGACATCCCCTCGGTTTACACTTTGATCCTTCATTGTGCTATCCCACCATTAGCACACATTTGTAAGGGAATTAAATCATATCATAAGTAACTAGAACGGGCACTCAGTAGAGCGCATACCTTCGCATATCACAAGATTAAGTATTGAATTATGAACATTTTGGCATAAGTTGCATGTCAATTGGATAGAAATTGACCGTGCTACGGTAAAAAGAAGATTTTGACCTTTTTATGACCTTGACCTTGACCTTTGGCCTGATCGATCCCAAAATCTAATCAAATGGTCCCCGAAAAATAACCAATCATCCCGCCAAATTTCATGCGATTCGGCTTAATACTTTTTTACTTATGCGAACAACACGCACGCATACAAATACACGGCGATCAAAACATGACCTTCCGCATTTTCAATGCGAAGGTAATTAAACCATTTTATAGAACCTTTAAAAGTGTGTTTAATTTACATTCATCCCGTGTGAACAATCGTGATTTGTGCCAGAGCAACCAGCTGAAGACGGGGATACATTTCCTCATTAGTTTGTTATTTTGCATGAAAATATTGTGCAAATGCAAATCAATTTGGGTTTCCATCAACTACTGTTATGCAAATAGACCACAACATGATTACAAAATTAATCAAGGAGCAGCAACTTTGATAATGACTTTTCATTGCTGATTCCCACTTAAGATGGCATTTATATTATGCACGTGATCCGTGTATGGTGCGTCACATTTTTAATCAGCCACTGGGGATGTGGAGGGGAGTTGACGTGTGCCGTGTAAGGTTCACGGCACCTCGTGAAGGCCTGCGCTGGAAGAGGAAGTGACAACGACGTGCATGTGGTTTGTCTGCAATAGCAGAAGCAGAACCGCATCATTGAGGAATGAAAGCATTTTATTCCTTTATTAGATACTTGACAGCTGTGGAGAAAGCTGTGAAATGTCTCCAGCCAAACACACACTGGGGACGTTGTGTTCATGGTCAGCGCCTTACATCTCTTGACCACCAGGGCATCTCTTAAATCCTTCAAAGGAACATTTTAAAAACATCTACAAATGAAAAAAAATATACTATTTCTTGGGTTGCGTGACTTTCTGAATATCTTGTGATCCTCAAATTGAAAAATGTGCAAGAGTACAGGGCCAACACTATACAAAAATGATAGTGTAGAGCAGGGGTGTCAAACTTATTTTCCCCGTGGGCCCATCAGCATCATGGCGGCCCTCTTAAAGGGCCGGAAACTCTTTAGAAGCTCGTCGAACATATTGTGAAATGGCTCTCTTTGCATGTGATTATTATTTATTTGAGTGTAGACATATCGTAGATAAGAAAATGTCTCTAATATTACAACATAAATCCATTTAATTTGAAACCTTCAAAATAAAAGCATGGGAAATCTAGCTTCAATTTCTTTAAGAAAAGCCGTCAGGGGCCACATAAAATGATGCGGCGGGCCGGATTTGGCCTGCGGGCCTTGTGTTTGACACCTCTGGTGTAGAGGGTATCAGCCTTGTTTTAAACCCAGCAAATACAACTGAGAGGATGCTACAAGTGAGAAGGAAAACCCCTGTCTGACCAGACTAGACACTGGTACTCTACCCCTCGGGAGGAGGGGCATTAGACACCACAGAACACCCAAACAAAAGGCAGGCAGCTTGCATGTCCGCGTACAAGTGTCCCGCAGAAGGGGCGGCGGGCGGGGGGGCGACAGCTCCCAGGAACAGCCTCCCGATGATAAGCATCAAACTCGATAACGCGCCGACACACTCCATAGGTTCTGATGTTAAACACGACAAGAATGTCCCGGCAGTATCTGTGCACCCTCTTCAGAGAGCTATCAAAGGGCAAGTTCAGTGAGCACACAAAATAAACACACACACACACACACACACACGCAGAAGCAGCAGCATCTTCACACTGTGTAGGAATCAGGGATGTGTCGCCGTCCCCAGGCAGCAAGTTTATCTAAAAAGGAAATACCTGCATTTCCCCCCCCCCTTTTTTTGGGCTCTTTTTCATTCCCTGCCTCCCTTGTTAAACACACAACCTTGATTTTGTTTCTGTTGCCCCGGAGGGGTGAATTATTTACAGGATAAACAAGTTGATGTTGTTTCAGTCAGTCGGAGCCAAAACTCCCCTATCGCAGCAGCAAAGAGGCAGAAGGGTTTACCTGGCAGGCATGAGGGGCTGAGCTCGGATCCCAGAGCCGGGGAGCAGCTTTACAATGGCAGGTTGTACAGTGATACCTTTGTAGGGAGAAGGGGGGGGGGGGGGTAGAGGTGGGTTGGAATGCCTCTACACCAGATTTATGGGCTAGGAGTCCCAGACTGCCGGGTTGTCCTATTTATCTGAGACAATGGCGGCTATAAAAGCACATGAGCTCTTTTGCTGAGGGTGTCCACGGAGCGAGGATATGGGGGTGGGGGGTGGGGGGGGGTTATTAAGTGACCATAAAGTGGCGTGTGTGTGTTTGTGGAGGTTGTTGCCATACACGGTTCTGGCAGAGAGATGATGAGGGACCTTTGCAGCCAGAGCCTATAATCCTGTCTGCGGCCCCATTGGGCTCCAGCTGGTGGGAGTGCAGCTGTGCTCGGCCCCTGCACAGGTGAATCAGTTCTGCCCCCCCCCCCCCCTTCCGACAACTCCCCTCTATGCAGTGTGGCGGCTTTGCACGGTGCTTTGATCTCGCGGAGGTGACAGTGGCAGTGCCCCCTCCCCCCCCCCTCCCCCCGTCCTTCGGATACGGTGACAGTGCGGGTGATCCGTGTTACCGGAGAGATTTTCTTTCTTTTTTTTTTCTTCTTTTTTTTTACATACGGCAACAGACAGCCCCGGTCGAGGGCTTAGCTCCGGTCAAACCCGGCTAAATTCAATGTGGCGGTGCGGAAAATTCACCTCAAAAACACGAGCCGCTGGGAGGAAGTGCTCTCTAATGAGTGTTATGGCTGCATGTTGTGACATCATTCACCATCAGCTGAATGAATGATCAGGATCATTTCAACAAAGCACATCCATCCCAGACACTAGGAACCATAATATCTCTGCATATCCTGTCGGATCATTGACACACCTGTAATTTGGACCTAGAGCAGGGTTCTTACACATTTTGACCAATGGATTTCCATTATTTTTCCATGACTTTTCCATGACTTTTAACCAAATATCCATGACCAAACTGAAATCTCGGCATATACTAGAACATTTTAGAAAATGTTGCGTATTGAGAGCGTACGCCGGCTTATATTTTAAGCGTCTTTCTTTAAAAAACACATTAATTATTTCAAACTCGGATGTGATTATAACACATTTCCAGGACTTTTCCAAACTTTTATGATTTAAGTTTTTTTCCATGACTTTTCCAGGCCTGGAAATGACCATTTTGAAATTCCATGACTTTTCCAGGTTTTCCATGACCGTACGAACCCTGCTATAGGTTTCTAATCATAAGCTTAAAACATGACTGCCAGAGATTATGTCAATGGTGATCGTGTTGCATCATCTCAGAGGAGACCTCAAGGGAAAGTGGGCGAGCGACAGCGTGCACTCCGTTGCCATCCATCAGAAACAAGCAGACAAAACATATGTGCTCCCACTTTGACCTCTGACCCCATCCGCATTTGCCCGCAAACCGATTCACTTTTAACACACTGGTTTACTTTGACAGGGACACAATGGGAGGATACCATTCGGCCCTTAGCGCAGATCGAAAAAAAAGAAGAAAAAAAACATTCCTGACGTCTTTATGCACTGTATCAAGACCCACTTATCATATTACACATGCCTTTGTGTCCTTTTTCTGCAGGCAAAGAGGTTTCTCTTCACGTTACCAGCTGGAAATATCAGCGATGGGCTTCTCCGCTTACTAAGCTCGCAGGTGTACGGGCGGTTTCTGTGGCCGGCTGGCTGCACAGGTAAGCAGAAAACAGCTCCGAGCTGCGGCCTGACCTTGAGGAGGAAGCCATTCAATCAGCGAGCTTGCCGCAGTGAAAGCCCCATCATTGTGGTAATAGACTGAATCCTCCTCAGTGGCCAGATCATGGACAATGCACGGGTGGCTTCCCTCCTGCTCGGCGAGTGAAAGGGGCAATTTATTCGATAAATTAAACACGGAAAATAAGCCACGGTGAAAGAAATACTGCTGCTGGGGCGGGTGGAGATTGAACTTGTGTGGCAGTCTGCACACCTAATTTAATTTCCAGTTTATAGACTTAACAGAATTGGATGACGGCAATTGACAAAACAGTTAAAACGCAAGACTGAACAGACTGTGCTCGTGTTCTCGGTGCCAAGAACGGACGTCAGAGGTGGAGAGAGCATGTGCAGCGCGCTCCTGATCCACACCCATCATCCATCTGGAACAGGGTTCTCACACATTTTGACCAGTGGATTTTCATGACTTTTCCATGACTTTAAAGTGTGATGAGAACATCTCCATAGTAACAACATGAGATGAACCTTGCCATCCTTTCACAACAACCATTTCTGTATTGGTATTGTAGTTAAATAAGCAAAAGGAACAATCGACAGTGGGTATTTAAAAGATATGCTAAGTGTTTTACGCCAATCTGTTTATCTAACCTCTAATTAGTACTCTGTGGATTTACATGAAGCATATGAACAAATGCATTGATGCAGAGTAACAACAGTTGTTAATCTAGTTATTAACAGGGTTCTTACACATTTTGACCAGTGGATTTCCAGGACTTTATATCAAATTTCCATGACCAAACTAAAATCTCGGTAAAAACATGAAACATTTAGAACATGTTGCATATTGAGAGCGTACACCGGCTTATATTTTGAGCGTCTTTCCTTAAAAAACATATTAATTATTTCAAACTCGCCGTGAATGAACATGTGATTATAACAAATGTCCATGACTTTTCCTCAACTTTTATCATTTAAGTTTTTTCCATGACTTTTCCAGGCCTGGAAATGACCATTTTAAAATTCCATGACTTTTCCAGGTTTTCCATGACCGTAAGAACTCTGAACATTGTGCGTATTGAGAGCGTACGCCAGCTTATATTTTGAGCGTCTTTCCTTAGAAAACATATTAATTATTTCAAACTCGGCGTAAATTAACATGTTATTAGAACAAACTTTCATGATTTAAGTTTTTTCCATGACTTTTCCAGGCCTGGAAATTACCATTTTAAAATTCCATGACTTTTCCAGGTCGACGTAATAAGGAGGAGGTTTAAGGAACAGTTGCCCGCTCTGAACCTTGAGGCCGTCCCATCGAATTCTACCTTATCAACCGGCAGCGTAAACAAGTTGTGTTATTCTTCATACGGCTCGCAGTCGGAGGGAGAAGGAAGAAGATGTCGCAATCGTCACGACGACCGGCTGCTGCAGAGCGTCGTGACAAACAAGGGCGGGAAAAACTTGGGATTTATTGCTCTGATAACCTTCCAGATTCCTTCGGCGTGTGCTGCACGCCAGACGACTCTGACAGAGTTATGCATCATTAATCCCCGTGAACACCGCCAGTGATAAATAACGCCCGGCGTCCCTATGAAAAACAAGGCAGTTATTACAAAACCATAAAGAATGGCATTCGTATCATCACTTCAAGCAGATAGCAATAATACAAAGATACGTTTCAAGGATTCAAAAGCACACTGGCGGCGAGCCGTGTGTATTTCCCGCTCTCCGGCGATAAATAACAGCACTTGAGCAGAGTAAATCAACGTTCTTTATATCGGCGCCGTACGGCTCGCGACGTGGCGCAGACAGCCGAGTTATCATTTAGTACGTATATTAAAAGCGAGGAAAGTAACGACTGGGCTCCGTCTTTGCAATCACGACGAGAGTAGAAGCAAAAAGGCGGGTAATCAGCGAGCGCACGTCGGGAATATAATGCGTCCCCGCGACCTGCTGCTCGGCGCTTCCCTCAAAGAGCGGCTTATTGCCCTCTTTTGATAATTACTCAAGGCTCAGACTTTAAACATGTTGAGCGATGGATTTCCATGACTTTTCCAGGACTTTTCCAGGACTTTAAACCAAACTGAAATCTCGGTATAAACATTAACATTTAGAACATTGTGCATATTGAGTTCAGTTTTTTCCATGACTTTTCCAGGCTTGGAAATGACCATTTTAAAATTCCATGACTTTTCCAGGTTTTCCATGACCATAAGAACCCTGAACATTGTGCGTATTGAGAGAGTACGCCGGCTTATATTTTGAGCGTCTTTCTTTAAAAAACATATTAATTATTTCAAACTTGGCGTAAATGAACGTGTGATTATAACAAATTTCCATGACTTTTCCAAAACTTTTATGATTTACTTTTTTTTCCATGACTTTTCCAGGCCTGGAAATGACCATTTTAAAATTCCATGACTTTTCCAGGTTTTCCATGACCGTAAGAACCCTGTTTAACCCTCCTGTGACCTTCACATCTGCTAACATATTTTACCCTCGGGGTCAATTTGACCCCAGCTATTAAAACCTCCAGAAAATGATTAGAATTAATATTGTTTCCCAACTTTAACTGTGAGGTACTTTATGTGTATTTGTTGACTACCTAAATAGCCCTTTAAATATATAAAAAAGTTGATATTTCTTATATGTTTGACAGTGTAAAAACAGCCTGGGGTCAAATTGACCCTAAAGGTAACAGGAGGGTTAAACCAAATTTCCACGACCAAACTGAAATCTCGTTATAAACATGAACAATTTAGAAAATGTTGTGCGTTTTTGAGCGTCTTTCTTTAAAAGACATATCAATTATTTCAAACTCGCCGTAAATGAACACGTGAATATAACAAATTTCCATGACCTTTCCAAAACTTTTATGATTTAAGTTTTTTCTATGACTTTTCCAGGCCTTAAAAAATGACCATTTTAAATTTCCATGACTTTTCCAGGTTTTCCATGACCGTACGAACCCTGTTTAAACCAGTCCAATAATCACAGTAACACGATATCCTCTACAGGTGTAACTTCTTGGTGGTGAGGCAGCGCCAGGAGAGAGTGGAAGGAGCTCCGCTGGATACAGAGATGTGCCCGGCTCCAGATGCTGACCCCCCCCCCCCTCTTGTGAGAAGATCACTTACTTTCCTATTGCGAGTTGGAACATAAATTCAAACCCGGCTATAAATCAAATATAAATGTTCGGCTCGCCTCACTTTCTTGAGAACGGCTGCAATAACAATGTCACTCGACTCTTTGCCTGGTTGCCATTAATGCTCTGGATTCCGACCACGCTAATGATTTGGTGCCGCATCCTGTGCGTTTTTTTTTTTTTTTACAAACCCCGCCGAAAAAAAAGAAGGGAAATATCACCGACCCGTTTAACGCGTTGCAGGTTAAGAGAAGAAAATAAGGTCCGTGGCAGATGCTCTTTACATTTCCAAACCCTCTCGAAATGGCTTCTCCTTGCCAGATATAACACCCCCGCGTGCCAATAATGTTAATATGCCGAAACTCTGCGGCCGCAACTTTCACATTTCTAGACGCAAACGTCACCGAGCCAGAAAAGAGGACAATGCACTCCAGTTAAATCTAACTTGAGTGAGAAATGTGACTTCTATTTAGATATTGTTCCGCGTGCCAACGAGCATCTCCCTCTCTGCCAGAAACAAAACCAAAATTTGATCTCATTCATTATATTTCCTCCTTGAAATCACAGTCTTGTAATAATCTTTAAAAGCCGATCGTCGGCCAACGCTGGTTCACCTCGCTCCCATCCCACGCTGAATATTTACTGGAATGGTCGCGTACTGTACCACCATCTGAGCAATCTCAATAACCCAAATATATACAGTCTAGTATCTGAATCCAATTCACACATTGTAAACAGACTACCAGTGAAACCATGACCCCAAAGTGGACCGGATTCTGGCTACAGAGACCGTGAGAGGGAGCACACTTTTTACTTTTTAAGCAAAAAAAAAGAAAACCAATTTCGGTGCAGCACATGCACCCTCCTGCCCTGTTGGCTTTGGCGGAGCAGATTCGATGAGTTTTCAGCCAACACTACAAGGCTGCACGCCTGTAAGAATCTGCACCGACAGAAGGCTTTTAGAGAAGAACCAAGGTCACCGCTACAATAACACGGCACAGAGTATCCGCTCAGAGCCAGGGGGGGGGGGCTGTGTCTCTCTCACACCCTTGAAAAGAAAACCAATGAGTGCAGAAGGATACCAAGTTCAATAAACTTAACTTCTCTGTATAACCTCTGCAGGAGAACGACACGAGCGCGAGGCTAACAAGCTGCGCTTGTTCTTATGGTTTCAGTCACTTCATTGTAAACCAACCGTGTGGATAAGAACATCTCCATCATGGCAACATCCATTATGTCTCAAGGCTAACGGTCGGGGCTTCCAATCTAAACATCGTGGGTATAGTGCGCATGTAATAATGGTATAATAAGCTAATACCAGACATGCCTCTTCCAGGGATCCTCTGCAGGAAAACTGATTTAAAAAGGACAGACGTTGACCTGAAGGTGTATATTGAGTGACCCTGAAAAGGCTCTGCAATATACATAGCAATTCAATTCAATACAACAATATAAAATAAAACCAAAACAGTGAGATGTTAAATAAAAACATGAGTTTCAATCATCTGTTTTGGGGCAGAAGTTTTTTTTTTTTTTTTTACTCTGAGATAGCAAGATATCTCAAAATCTGGTTTCTAGTTCTCAATTAAATTTGGTGCAAAGTTGGGCGGTGCGCCACAGGAACAAGTGATCAGTGTCTGGTGCCCATCCAGGAACATATTAATGGGCTTCTTAAAGGCTTATCACGCTGGTGTTATTCTAAGTTTTTTGTTTTGTCAAAAATGAATTGAAAAGAACAAAACCAACAATGCGTCTTCCAACGGATCGTAATAAACACTTGAATTAAAAGAAAATTATTTTAGTGCCAGTAGCTTGCTAACAGCCGAGCGCTGTAGGAAATGTGTAGCAAAAACATATACAACCAGAGGAGTCGCCCCCTGGTGGTCAGGGGAGAGAATGCAGCTTTAACACATGAAGCATAGACTTCTATACAACCAGAAGAGTCGCCCCCTGGTGGTCAGGAGAGATAATGCAGCTTTAACACATGAAGCATAAACTTCTATACAACCAGAGGAGTCGCCCCCTGGTGGTCAGGAGAGATAATGCAGCTTTAACACATGAAGCATATACTTCTATACAACCAGAGGAGTCGCCCCCTGGTGGTCAGGAGAGAGAATGCAGCTTTAACACATGAATGAAGCATAGCCTTCTATACAACCAGAGGAGTCGCCCCCTGGTGTTCAGAAGAGAGAATGCAGCTTTAACACATGAATGAAGCATAGCCTTCGATACAACCAGAGGAGTCGCCCCCTGGTGGTCAGGAGAGAGAATGCAGCTTTAACACATGAATGAAGCATATACTTCTATACAACCAGAGGAGTCGCTGAAAGAGAATGCAGCGTATTTGTTGGGTACGACTTTCTGCACCAGATCAATACACATTCGGTGCTTCAAGTGTTTGTGGAACTGACTCAACATGGACTACAGTACATCATTGATTAATATATCTTTGGACTACAATGGAGGCACATACCAGACTTTGTATACACAGACAATCCTAATTAGTACTTGCTGGTGTTGATATTTTTATGTGATTTGTGGACAATAAGAAAGAAAATAGAGAGCATCGCCAGATCTAGTTAATAATTCAAGACAGAACTTTGTGGCTATTTCCTCATAATTTATATTGATGCTGATTCAGATGCAGATAAAACTTAAATGCACACATGTATATTCATAATATCATCAATCAGACTTAACGGAAATCATGCTGTAGTTTGTGCTGTTGTACTGGACTATATTTAAGCTTCCTCTATCAGCGCGCAGTGCCAACGACAACGAGTTCACGAAGCACTTTTACATCTCGTCTTGCATCATATTGCACAGGGGCTAATTTTTCTCATCTGCCAGTCACCGTGTATGAGTGTGCACGCAAGGAGAAGATTTATTTCTATAATTGTTAATGATGGGAAAGCCCCACTAGGCTTCTTTAAAAGGTTGTCAGAGAAATCGCTAACAGCTGCCAGCCACAGGAATTCAGAAATGCCAAACCAGCACTTTGTGATTGGCATAAGGAAGTTACACCCACTTTGTAATAATACGTTTCTCTTTGGTGCGTTGCCAGATGGGTTGCTGCCAATGTAGACATGACGGACTGATCAGATCCTTCTGTAAAAAAACACGAGGCCAAGAAAGACTATAATTATTTGTGTGAGGTCAGGCTCAGGTTGCTGTAAAGCTCATAAATACAGATGAGATGTAACTTATATAACAAATCTGATCATGGTGACTGCACTCAAAAAGCCAATTTGACCAATAAGCCTTAATCATAGCTCTTTGCCATAATATTTTTCCACACACTTCGATACCTAGTAGTCTTTTTGACGAGGTAATAACGGCTGTACAAAATCGTGGAGTAAATGGATAGTATCCATTATTAATGGCGGTAATTGTATATCATTTTATAAGGCAAATGAGTGATTTTGATACAGTAAGCAGTGCTGAGCGGCCGTGTCGATGGGGACTGTCGAGGTTTGAATGTCAAGCAAGCGAAAACCTTCCGGAAGAAAGGAGCTCGACGGGCCGACTGTCGTCGTACGTCTTCCTCGACTCCAGCACACCTGTTCCGGCCCCCTATAATAACCCGCTGTCTCCTCTGCAGGTGTACTCGGGGGTATTTACTCCAGACCCATTTACCACAGACACATGCTACTGTATGTTACGTCCCCGTGTCGTCGCCTGTCCGCTCACCGTCAATCCACTGCCCTCCCAGTTGATGATACATTTGCTTTCCGCAAATCAATTCGTGAAACTCGGCAATTACCCGACACCACAGGGAGTCCCGGGAAATCCATAAGTCAGAGGTCCTGAAGATGCTCAATAGTCAGTCCTGTCACTTCCTGTCCGCCTGCTTCAAAACACAGTGATGGACCTCAGCGGTAAAGATAACACAGGTCAATAAAAAACATCTGACTAGACACAAGTGCACTAGAGGAGCAAGGGGGGAGAAGAAAGAAGAAACGCTATAGAACTGGATTGTGGTTAGTCTCAATGTTCTAATATAAGCACTTATGTGAGATATTCATTATTATATTAATATTCTACATATAGGATGTAATATGTATTTTTGTGAGACATTAATTCTAATAGCACCTTCCATATTAAAGTCCACCAAGAGATTAGTAAGAATATAAATATCGAATTGCTTAAACTCTGTTTTGAAACATGCAAATGAGGTCCTAATTTCATACTACATACTAATATACTCCTACTCAGACCTCTTCACTGGCTCCCTGTGGAATATAGGATTCCCTTTTTAAATGCTCACCATCACTTACGAGGCGCTACATGGCCTGAATCCTTCATTTGTGGCTGAACTGCCGTATTCGCCGGTATTCAGCAGCATCTCAGGTACCAGGTACATCTTTTAACCGTCCCAGTCTCGCCTTAAGACCCGTGGTCACCGAGCTTTTGGGGCAGTAGCACCGAAGCTTTACTGAGTCTTCGACGTCATTTAGAAACCAATTAAAGACGTTGGGTTAAATATATGCTCTATGGCTTGCTTTTTATCTGGTTTTATTCATTTATTGTTTTTATTGTGTGTTTTAATGTGCCATCTTTTAATGTATTTTATTATGCTTCTTACCTGTTTTCTTCTTGTTTGTTTTTTAGCGACCCCTGTCCAGCACTTTGTGACCTTTGTTTGTAAAAAAACTGCAATATAAATGAACGTATTATTATTGTTATTATTATTTAATAAGACACAGAGTATGTACAATATGCAACTGTTGAACGTATTACTATTGTTATTATTATTTAATAAGACACAGAGTATGTACAATATGCAACTGTTGAACGTATTACTATTGTTATTATTATTTAATAAGACAGTATGTACAATATGCAACTGTTGAACGTATTACTATTGTTATTATTATTTAATAAGACACAGAGTATGTACAATATGCAACTGTTCAACGTGTTATTATTGTTATTATTATTTAATAAGACAGTATGTACAATATGCAACTGTTCAACGTGTTATTATTGTTATTATTATTTAATAAGACAGAGTATGTACAATATGCAATTGTTCATTGCCTGCTGTTACTGAACTGTTGGTATATTAGGCAATCAATGAACATCTCTGTTTCCCACCAAGAGGAAACAATGCAAGACTGGAATCAGCTGGCATTAATCAAACTGAAACTTTGGAATACCACCGCCAATTAAACTTCTTTAATGAAATGAGATGCTGTTGTTTGTTGTCTGCGATGTTCCTGCAGCCGCTGTACCACCATCTGGAATTCGATTACATTTCTTTCAGCCGCAAAAGAAAGATCCTCCAATTCCTTTGAACGTTGATTCACAAGACAATCGTGTGTGTCAGCAACACACACTGAAAAACCAAGCGCATGTTTTATCACTATATTTTTCAAAGCCCCGCTTTGGAATGCGGATACAGCGTCCCTGTGTTGTTGGTTGCAAGATAGAGGTCATAGATTACCAAATGCCCCTTTAATAACTTTGTGATGCAGGAAGTAATGCTTCCAAAGACCGGCAGTATGCACAGCTGCATCGCCTGAAAGAGCTCCGAGACAAAAAACCGCTGTGCGATATTCTCCGAGTCCCACTGCAGCTAACAGAGATTTAATTTCTTTAGATGTTTATCTTAGTTTCATCCCGCTCTACTCCTCCCCTAACACCTCCCTTCTCCCTTCCTTCCCTGGAGACAAAGCAGGCAGACAGCTCTAATAAACAGCGGCACGAAGCCCGTACAGCGATGGCGTATGCAGAGGCAAACCGATGTGATCAATTATCTAGTGGCCGATTCTCTTTAATTAGAGGGTTTAAGTGTTGCGTTAGCCTGGGTGGGGAGCGGAGAAGCAGCATGTAAACCAACCTCATTACACTGCAGTGATTCACCTCCCAGGAGCTGTGATCCACGCAGTGTTTACACCATGCATTTGTTTCTGTGGTAACATATCGAGTGGAGGAATGGCTCGGTGACAGACACTGTTTTTTTTTTTTTTTTTCCTCCCTCCTTTCCTCTCTCTCTCTCCGTTTTCTTTCTTTCTTTCACGCTCCCTCCCACTCACTGCTGAAGAGGCTGTCACACTGGTTTGCCTTTTGTTGTGGAGAGTCTGGAGAGGTAGCACAATGTGTCCTAGTTAAAGCAGTGCCCCATCTGCCCGGCATAATTAGACAATTATGCTGGAAGGATCCGTCATTAATTCCTTTGTGGTTGTCAATTTCGCACAACACAAAAGAGGTCTCAGGTTTAGTTTTCCCTCCTCGCGGATCTCGGTTCATCTACCCTGGCCCCCCGTTATCGTCCTCGAGTATTGATACCGAGGCTCCTTGGGGCAAGAAAATATTCTCCTGCCAATATTGACTGGTTTGTACAGTTGTAGTGAAAAGGCCAGGGGGAATATTGGCTGCTGAATGAAAACAAGCAGTTAGGAAACTGCGCTGTGAAAACACACGCACACACACACAATAACAACCGCAGTTAATGTATCGAGGTTAGGCAGACTGAGGAAATATGCATCGTGTGGAATTGTCCGAATGTTGCATTGTGGGGGGTATCGACTGATCTATGCTGCTTCACATACATCTTTACATCCCAGTTTAACTGAAACACCAGCAGTTAAAAGTGAATGAATTCATATCGACGGGATCAGTTTTTTGAGGTCACACTTGTATTTATTTCGTGGCATCAGTAATACTCATTTATGATTGGTCGACAGGTGCCTAACTTGTATCAAGAAGACTTAAACAATATTCAATTCATCATAATATAAAAACACCACCACTTTTAATTTTATTTTTCACATTAATGCCTTTTACCTTTCTTTAGTTATTTCACTTTGTATTTAATGCTAATCATTTGGTTGTATTTATTTAGTTTGATTGTTTGGTCCTTCCCTCCTCATTGGTCCTACTCTTGGAGGGTAGATGTACAAGTATAAACATGTGGGAGGGGATGGTGGGAATGTTGGGCGGGTGTGTTTGTGGATATGGATGGATTTGGATGTGTGCTGATTTTATTTTGTTGTATATATAAATTAAAAAATATATAAAATGTTATTAAATGTATTACATTTTAATTATAAATTGTATTTTTATAAATAAAAAGAAAAATATATATATATTTATTTTTAAATCATTTTCTTTTTTTAATCGATGTCAAGGACTAATCTGTTTGTGGAAAATGCTAAATAAAAAGTGATTTAAAAAAAACGCACCACCACCTTGCTAATGCTCCGTCTCTTTACCGTATAAACAGCTGAATTGTTAGCACTAGCATGTTAGCATGCATTGTACAGTACAATATATGTCACGGCTAGTTAAGATGCTAACATTAGCATTTTAACGTGTACAGTTCTGACTGCAACTATTATCGCTAAATTCAGACCGTTACCTGGTTTAAAAGGTAAAAGATTTATCTATTTACGGCTAAGATATAGAATCAACATGAGAAAAGGTACTCGCCGATCCGAGGTGCGTCCCAGATCACCTACTACTTTCCCTAGTTGCTTTCTGCCTTTTCATTCGAGTATCCTAAAGTATAAAACTTAGAGCAGTATGGTCTGTCGTGCCCTCAAATGTAATGTTTACACTATTTCCAACCGATAAAAACCCCCACCATTAAACAGAGAGCCATGCTGGATGTATTCTGACACCGCAGCTGTCAGTGATATACCATATTTACTGCTCACAATAAGAGCAGAGTGTGTTTTATTCTGTCGAGCGGCACATGAGTGAAGGAGGGAGTGATTTTAGACACGGCACAAGACATCACTTCAACCCTGTCTTCCACCAAACCAGCCCTTACTCCTAATTGTACGGGTCTGGCAGACTTGCAGTTGCACCTCGGCGCTCTGTCTGTTGTCATGGAGCAGCCTGCTGCTCGCGAAAGTACTCTTTGCAAAGTCCCCGTCGAACATACGAGTCTTCGCATTAACCGCTTAACGCGAGCGCTGAGAAACTCAGCTTGATGGAGACATGTGGGAAGATATCGTACAATGTAACTCAAATCTGATTAGAGCAGTGATCTAATCAGCCACGAATTCATCTGTGAAGACGAGCCGGCAGGAGGAAATCACCGCGGAGGATTCTGTATAATTATCAAAAATCTCACAGCGGTACATTAAAATTCTAATTACGACATATTATCTTAATTGCAAAGGAGATGCAAATCAAAACAAGGTTAACGCCGCTCCCTTAACATGCAGGAGAACATGTGGTGGGAACCTCTTCAATATTCACTGAATCAGCTTGACTTGTTCGACATGAGAGGCTGTCATTTTGTAATGCTTCCCCCTCTTAGGGGCGATAATCCTAGCTGAGAGCACAAGCAGCAGAGGCGCAGTTGTGCAACAATGAAGACAGAACAAACATCTAATTGCTGTGCAGTCATTTCCTGTCATTGTATGCGACAAAGCTGCTGACAGCTCGTCGCCAGTCGACTCATGTAGCTGTCCGGAGAAGAAGACGAAGATGCTCCTCCCCAAAATGAGTCAGGAATTTGCAGCTTAGTCACGACGCACTATTTAGATGATCTAAAAGCCCAAATGTGGGCGTGTAATTCCTCCACTGGCCTGAACACGTAACACAAAACAACTAGGACGGGCACCCGGTAGAGCGCATACCTTCGCATATCACAACATTGGGCATTGAATTATGAACATTGTGGCATTAATTGCATGCCAAATGGTAAAAAGAAGATTTGGACGTTTTCATGACCTTGACATTGACCTTTGACCCGATGGATCCCAAAATCTGATCAAATGGTCCCCGGATAATAACCAATAATCCCACCAAATTCCATGCGATTGAGGAAGATTTGGACTTTTTCATGACCTTGACCTTTGACCCAATGGATCCCAAAATCTAATCAAATGGTCCTTGGATAATAACCAATCATCCCACTAAATTGCATGTGATTCAAGAAGATGTTGACCTTTTCATGACCTTGACATTGACCTTTGACCCGATGGATCCCAAAATCTGATCAAATGGTCCCCGGATAATAAACAATCATCCCACCAAATGTCATGCGATTGAAGATTTGGACCTTTTCATGACCTTGACCTTTGACCCAATGGATCCCAAAATCTAATCAAATGGTCCTTGGATAATAAACAATCATCCCACTAAATTGCATGTGATTCAAGAAGATGTTGACCTTTTCATGACCTTGACATTGACCCGATGGATCCCAAAATCTGATCAAATGGTCCCCGGATAATAAACAATCATCCCACCAAATGTCATGCGATTGAAGATTTGGACCTTTTCATGACCTTGACCTTTGACCCGATCAATCCTAATGGTCCCCGGATAATAACCAATCATCCCACCAAATTACATGTGATTCGGTTTAATACTTTTTGACTTATGCGAGTAACACGCATACAAATGAATACACGGGGATCAAAACATAACCTTCCGTCTTTTCAATGCGAAGGTAAATAAACCCTTCATGCTTCTCTCTTGGCCAGAAATGCTGATGAAGATACATCCACCTCTAATGTGCAACAAACACAACAACAAACAACAAAAAGTTCCAGAGAAACTGCAACTCCCATGGTACACGACAAATTGCTCTCCATAAATTGTGTCCGACAGGTACACACTGTAACTCTGCAGACAGGAGACAGCCGGGTGACAGCAGGCACAAGGGGTAATGGTGAAAGGAGCAGAATGTGCCATTGAACATGGATTTACGAGCCGGTCCGGGCCCAGGTGATCCATCAGCGCAGACGCGTCGCATCAAACGAGTTCATGTTTCGGACACATTTAAATGAGGCGCTTTCAAAGGGTGCCAGTAGCAAAGAGAGAAAAACAAAAAAACGTGGGCTGTGTGTTGGGAAACCAGCAATTTGCCTCTTTTTAAGCACAGGAGAAGTCTGCTGCCACACAGTCTCTGGCTGCCACCCACAAAGGAGATTTTCAATCCGGTTTAGTCTCTTAATTGGAGTAGTTATGCTTTGATAGAGAGCTCCCATTATTCCGGAGGTTCTCGCAGTCGGCTAATAACAGTATGAGGCGGCTTTAAAACTAACTACAGCCGCTTTTTAAACATCAGATCCCTGACAGAAAATAATAAACTCGTGGTGCCCTGTGTTTTTTGCGAAAAAAGATACTGGAGTTTCTCGACCAATTGGCTCTGGTACGGTGGTTACCCACATACTTTATATTGAGTTTCTCTTTCTCGCTTTCTCCCACACACACACACACTCTCATAGACTCACCGCCCAAACCCTTGCCGGACATAAATAAATGGAGACCCCAGGAGTTCCCTTTGGCCCCGGCCCTCGCAGTCTATAACGGAGCCGACAGCTCCGATCGCTCCTGAGAAAGCAAAAGCTGCTCAGGGATCGCTTTACAATTCTCAGGGGCTCGAATAACCTGATCTTGAACTGATCCCGCGCACTGATCCTTCGGTATTGGGTTAGGAACGTGTGAAGGGGACTGTTGAATGAGCTCGCTGGATATCAACATCCTCGCTCCGTGTTGCTCCAGTCCGGCAGATTGTTTGACTTGATTAGTCTCCGCCCGAGTGTTAGACTACCCAACGCCGAGCCCCCGCAGACACCGGTATCAATGTGTCGGAGGGAAAAGTGCTCTCCCAAGTCTCAAGGTGGAGACCATTACCCTGAGTGAGAGCACTGTAAGTTAATAGGATTTGCTCCCGATCAAGAGACTGAGCTATTTCCTCAGGCTGATACAGGCCGGAGCACAAAAATAAATGTTCCTTTATTCAACACTATTAAGCGTCCCAAAAACTCCCCACCACCAGCCACTCTGACCCCACCTATTTCTCCTTGTTGGAATATCTGTTTTTTTACTGCAGGAGGTTGTGCTCTCACTCTCCCTTTCTCTTGTCCCCCCCCCCCCCCCCTTCTCCCGAGCAGCCAGTAAAAGTAAAAGCTTGGCACTTTTTGCCTAAAGGAGCCATTTGTTCAGGTGAAAATGAAACTTGCATGGTAAGCAGAGCCGTTGGACAGGGGCAGAGGGGATTCCAGATTAATCATATGGACTATACACCGTGAGGATATTCATTGAGGAGTAATTGCCAAGGGGCTTTATGTAATGTATTCTCCCCATGAGGTAAAACCTTGTAGCGGTGAGAAAGGATAATAGAGTAAGAGGATCATATAAAATGTTTGCTGGTCCAACCTTTAACTTGGAGCTTAACCCCGACCCCGGATAGTAATTACAGAGTTAATTGCCTCCTGATCTGAGGAGGAAGCTCCATCCAGCCCCACTGCCGATGTCAATTGGGCTTAAGAGCCTCTTTCTGAGGTGCAACAGATCACGGATCGTCTTGTGTAATTTAAAGGAGGGACAATTAGCAGTTTAGGGTCTAGTTAAAGTTTTAGGTGGTAGATGTGAGAGGAGCTAGAGCTGGAGAGTAGTTTAATATCGTCATTCATGGAACTAATGATACACGTTATAACGTCAATTAATGTGCTTTTTTTTCTTTAAATCCTCACATTTAAGAAGCTGGAGACGCTGACTGACATTTTTGTTTACATTAGATTCCTTGAATTTTTGTTGACTCATCTTCTACTCCACGTTTTTGTATGTGTGATTTTCCAATATTGTGATATACCGCAGGTCAATATTAGAACATGTCTTATTTATACTATGAAATGAAACGATAAACTATAGCCTTATTTCAACGTGAACGCGTGTCTACTTCCAGTGAAAAGATATTGGTAGATTAATTACGCATATGGTGTTATTACTCCGTTTTTTATTACGCAGTAATACAGAATATGAATCGTCATGAAACTCCTTCTACTACACATGTAAGGAGACAGCGCTGGAACACAACTTTATGCTGCATTAAAGATTGATTTGACTTCTACAGTGTGATATACATTTAGATAGTATAAATAAACTATTATTATACTGTGAAATTGATTTCATCCCCTTACAGTAACCAGTCTGCCTGTGGTGTGCATGACAACACACTGCTCCAGTTCAACAACTCAAGATGGAAAAATAAAGCACATGAGACAATATAATAAGCCTATCTGGGTGGAAGAAATCAGGCAGGTTTATTCTGGATTTGTTTGAAACCTTAAGGGAGAATATAACATTTCACCACAGATCTGAGTACAGCTCACTCAGGAAACCTGAATGTCTTCAGTGAGTCAAATAGTTAAGTTGAGCCGGTGCTGCCATAAACCCGGTGGGAGAGCTTGGAATAATCTAGGCGATGTTAATGATGCAATTTATATGTGAGGGGACCGGTGTTTGGCAGGCTCTTTCCGTCTGAGCGGGCTGCACAACCCAGCGAGCTCCCAGCACCCCCTGCAAGATGGAGGGGGTGGAGTAGGAGGAGGATGTCAGAGCCCATGTGAGAAGAGGGAGCGAGCGAAGCACTGATAAGAGCCATTACTATTAGTGTCTGTCTGTCACCTGCTGTGCGTCATCCAGCCTCCTCTCTCTCCACATGCGCCCCCCATCCCCGTCGATCCGTCCCCATCCGTTTTCCTGAGGCACATCACTTCACATTTGCACTCACCTACACACTCTCCATCTCCTGCCACAGATATACACTCCGTCGGCTTGAAAAGTGAGCCGAGCTACACTCTGAAAACTACTGGGAGCTTTGTTTCAAAACACTTGTGAATTAGTGAAGGTGCAGACAGCTGCCAGCATTTATTCGATAAACAACACAGCCAGAGATGAATAACTGAATTGGCAGAAGGGGACGCAATATTCGAGACATACCGTTTCTCGGTTTTTCCGAGCACAAACACAAAGCCTAATTTGGTATTTCATTTATTACTTGGCACAATACTACAGCTCCTTAAACTTATGAACTCGGGAGAAATGAACAGTAATTGCAGGCTGTTCTTTATTTTCTTAAGACCTTTTTAACCAAAATATTTAAAGCTGTTTTTCTCAGTTGCTATGCAACACTTCAACCGCAAGAGTGGGAGCATGCTGAGAGTGTGCCAAATAAACGCTACCGCCACACACATTTCTGCGGGGAAATATGAGAGCGGGGCATTGTTCGACAATCATATAAAAAAAAAAAAATGTCCAACAGTTGTGTAAAAATGCCCAATCATCCGCTCATTCATCAGTTACTTGACCCGTGTCAATAGATGATTCCACGCAGTAGTTTGTTTAATGAACCATTGTTTACAGTCTGAAAGGATCACATTCCACAGTCGTGAATTGTACACACCGCCTGTGCGCGCGCCGTGCCTTTAAGGGCGAACCGAGTGTCCCGTGCAAAGTATCATTGGCTAATTTGACATGAGAATGCTGCCAGATATGCAGACTACTGTCAGTTTAACAAGTCCTTTTAGATTCCACTCAGAGCTCGCCAACGGCGCCGCCTTTCTTCCTGCGCCTGCAAACCGAGGACTTAAAAGCAAGGACACGTTACGCAAGATATCACATTGAATAGTGCTGCCAGCCTCCGAGGCCGGATGATACACGTCGAGTGAGTCCGTCTCTCTCGAGCCCTCGATGTTAATCAGCGCGCTTTCCAATGCATACTTATGAGTTACAATCCACTCCCCACGTCTTCCCTTTGGCGGTTTTGAATTAAGTCGCAAATTTGACGGCAAATTAAATTCGCTCGACGTCACCTTCTGCAGCGATCTGCGCACATTTTTTTCTCATTTCTCGTGCATCCGAGGGGGAAACGTTTAAAGAATCAAACAAATTATTTTCGCGTGAAAGTGAAATTCGAGGAAACTGAAAAAAAAAAAAAAAAGAGGGCGCCACGTGGCGAGAGGGGGGGGGGGGGGCATCACCTGTTAACGAATCCCTCTGATGACAAGGCCTTGAATAATTGCCCAGTCAACCTTTATCTATGTGATCACAGAGCTTGAGAGTTAATGCATGCTGGTATTAGCTTTGACATACAGTCACAATACAGTTGAGGTGGGAGGATCACATGCTCAGACGGCGTGGGCGTGTGTGTGTGTGTGTGTGTGTGGGGAGGGGAGGTGGATGTGGAACCAACAGAGATCTCCCCACTTCATCATTGAGTAAATGGCACCACAGACGCGAGCCGCGACTTCACAGCTGCCTCATGGCGGGTGACATTGAAGCCCACGCATGAACACATCGCTCATCAAAGCGAATGAGGCGTTCTTTTGGAAAAAGAATGGCAGCATCCCCCTCAAGTGCACACTTGCACACCTGGAATGTCTAGAATGAGCGGAGATGGGAATGAAAGGGGGGAGGGGGTGTCGGGTGGGGGTGGAGGTGGGTGGGTTGGGGATCCATTCGGTTTTCCTGCATCTCACACGAGAAACTTAACAGACTGTAACCTTGCGCTGCTCAGTAATGGGAAGGAAACTGCAAGACCCCGGCGCCATAAAACGTCTCGGAGCGGGGGCGCTAACAGTGGTTCGGCAATTAACCTGTCTTAAAACAAATAAGAGGCTTTTGCATTAACAACGGGCGCGTACTTGAGAGGGTTGATTTCTGCGGCGTGAAACTCCGAGGCCCACCAGGGTTCAGGCTGTAATCGGTCATTAGCGCGCTGGTTTCTGCGCGGCTGCGCCCCGCGATCTACGAACTACGGGTTCACTCGATGTGATCAAAACCCAAAACACCAAAGAGCCAACGCTCTTATCCCCGAAGCTAAATGGCTCGGCATCGAGCGCCTGCCTCAAAAGTCTCTTTCGCAGATAAAGAACAGCTCCTCTTAAAAACCAAATGGTGGAGCGTGAGAAGAATGAAAGTCAAACACGTTGCCAATGCCCTCTTTTAGGGCATAAGCACATCCTCCTGCGAGTTCAGTCACATAGTCTGAACACAAAAGCTCCACTCTTTCCCCTTAACTGTCCTCTTTTCGCTAAGTGGAACCAGACGTAGGTATTTCTTCATTTAGCCCATTCGAATGGAGGCGAGTTGCTCCGGCTCTTTATTTATTTAACCAAACGAGCTTTAAAAGCCAAACATTAGGTCATGGAATATTTCCACCCCGAGAAATAAGTCAATTAGACATCAAACCCAGTTTAAGTATTCCCCTACAAAATATGAGCTGGTGAGGAGCTTTTTTTTTTTTCTTTCTTTCAAACTCAAGTAGTGCTGTGGGATTGTTCTGTTTTTTAAATACAACTCTCGACAGTGTGGCGCACATGCGTTTCCAATTAAGCGCTCGGAGCCAACATGCGGGCCTGGGCCCCATTCACCCCTTCAACGATTGACCAAGTCGGAGGAAATGTTAAACAGGCATCAGAACTAAAACAGAAGAAGAAAAAAAACAAAAAAAACACGGCAGATTTCTCAAAAAGCCTTTACTTTCTAAACAATAATTAAGACATCACGGTGAATTGATGCTATGGACTGCAAACAAAGCGCACAATCTAAATAAAGGAGCGGGGGGGGGGGGGGAGGGACATACTTAATCAGAACTTTTTGGTGACGGGCTCACAGCTCGGGCACTTAGACACAGCAATTTGTCCCTTTGGTGAATGGGTACAAAGCCTGCTTACAGTGCAAAGCAATAAAATATGTCAATGCAGCTGATTTGTGAGGACCATAATGAGAATGCACGGTTTACACGAGGCACTCAGAGTAGGATCTACTTCCCTGGCAGCAGCAATAACTCCCTGCGAGCCTGTCTCTGCTCAGAGTTCACTCTCTTGGCCCTAAGGAGCTGTTGGGGGACTTTGATGTTCCGTCTAAATGAATCGACTGTGCTTCTCGATACAGCCCTGCGGGCAAATGACTCGTCCCGCCGATTCCGTCGCCCGAGATAAACAGCGACGCGGGCCTCGCCGGCACCAAATCCTGCATCGCACGCGCAGAAAAGTGCCACGATTGTTTACCCCTCCGACTTCGTAAATGACTGAGAAAATGAATATATACACGATTGTTGCTTCCCGCCTATCTGAGGAGACGGCCTTTGATGTGCCGGGCTGGTTTGTGTTACCTTACAGCTCTGCAACATGCAGGAGTTCAGCCTTTATGTTGGATGCCCCTTCAGGGCATGATGATGTTTGTTAGAGCCTGGGTAAGGGCAACAACCTACAACCCACTTCCATCGCTGCTCCCCCCCCACAGTTTTTTCTTGAGAATCAGAGCCAGACAACTCCAGGGTTCTTACACATGTTGACCGATGGATTTCCATGACTTTTCCATGACTTTTCCATGACTTTAAACCAAATGTCCATAACCAAACCGAAATCTCGGTTTATACATGAAAAAGTGAGAACATTTAGTATTTTAATGTGAATTCCAAAGCCTACAGTATACATTTAATGAAACAAATAAATAAGAGATAATATTTTATTTAAAAAATAAACATTTGCTTCCCGAGCTACGGCCAACGAACTTTCCAGTGAAGGTGCGTTCAATTGCAACGCGGGGAAAAAAAGAAAATTGCACCGCCAGTATGGGAGCGTATGCTGGCTTATATTTTGAGTCTTTCTTTCTAAAACATTCATTATTTCAAACTCGATGTAAATGAACACGTGATTATAACAAATTTCCATGACTTTTCCCAAACTTCTATGATTTAGGTTTTTTCCATGACTTTTCCAGGCCTGGAAGTGACCATTTTAAAATTCCATGACTTTTCCAGGTTTTCCATGACCGTACGAACCCTGCAACTCTGCATGCAAGCCTGCAACTTTCCCGGACTTGATCCAGACTAAATATAATGCTTGTTTAGGAGCATCGGTGCACAGATGGGCATGTGCAATCGTGTCGATACGTCTACCTCGGGACTTCTTGTTTGTCACCATGTGCGCTATGAATATGGATAAGTACAGGGTTCTTACACATGTTGACCAGTGGATTTCCAGGACTTTTCCATGGCTTTAAACCAAATTGCAATGACCAAATTGAAATCTCGGTAAAAACATGACAAATTTAGAAAATGTTACGTATTAAGAGCGTACGCCGGCTTATATTTTGAGCGTCTTTCATTAAAAAAACATTAATTATTTCAAACTCGGTGTGAATGAACATGTGATTTTAACAAATTTCCATGACTTTTCCAAAACTTTTATGATTTAAGTTTTTTCCATGACTTTTCCAGGCCTGAAAATGACCATTTTAAAATTCCATGACTTTTCCAGGTTTTCCATGACCGTACGAACCCTGTAAGTAGTGACAGGAGCCATAATCCATGAAAAGGACAATAAAAGTAATGTCTCGCTGCTAAAGATAGCGCGGGGTTGCAACCAATCGACGACAAGCAAACACACCGCAGCGGATGATTTCGATCAAAAAGTGGGGCCGAGACGCCGGTTACAAGGAAACGATACTTATCCGGCTAAGCTTCCAGCTTGGTCAATTCTCATTTGACTAAATCCAATTACCATCGATTGTGCATCTTCTCAAAGCCGAGGTTTAGGTTTTCCTTGATAGTGCAGAAATAGAAATCGTAGCTGGATGAAGCGGCAGTATTTAACCTATTACAGCCTCCGATGAAGCGGTGAGGTTTTCGGAGGAGAGTGCGGGTTCTTCTGGCAAAAGGCCTTGATCCTCCCACACCCTGGGTTTCCCAGCGTGTGCAGCGGTTCCTGGGCAAAGCCTCTGAACACTTCTCTCTCTCTCCTCCAGCGGCGGCGGCGGTGCTCCCGAGCAAACCTGCCCCGCATCGAGCATCTCATTTAGTCACTGGGGCCCTTTGATGTGGATTCAGGGCTGCGGTGCATATCATTCGTGTTTGAAGGTTCAGGCTTCCACAATACAGTGGGGTTTGAAGTTTCACATATTGCAAGTGCTACAATGTGATAATCTGGGAGCCGGTTATGCATTATACATTTTTCATAAAAGAACAGCATCAACCTGAAAGTGGAATGAGGGAAAAGTCAGCGCTTCAAGGTATATATTGACAGAAACTGTTTCTGAGACTTGTGGGTGTGGGACGAAAACCCTCTTGTTATCATAAGCAGTTCAGAATCAGCTCTATATCTTCTCTCTGAAGGGGGTAAATGTCCAAATAAACAGAGCAGAATAACATTTGACTGGGGTCTGCCACGCCATTATGAGGCCAATTTAGTCGACTGAACGCTTCTCTCGGGGAACCGAGGCCATGGCGGCTCCTTCTCCAGTAAGGGCCTACGATAAAAAAAAACACCTCCTTTCCCATCTGATTCCATAATAAGGGGTTTCTTTCTTTCTTTGGTGTCTTACTAAATAAAACGGGAAAAATCCTAGTCAAGCTCCATGTCTCATTAAAGTCTGAAGCCGACTTAAATCAGCTCGTGTCAGGACAAGAAAAAAATCAAATAATAATATGAACATTTTTTGCAATTGTAATTTTCAAAGTTGGAAGTAAAGTAAGCCCACCAGTTGTTTTCTCATTTTTAAACTACATCTAGCACACGAGATTTAAAATATTTCGGCAATACACGCCTGTGAGTGACGGAGGTTTATGTAAACAATTCTGTTGACGATAATTAAAGAGGTTTTTTTTAAAGGATGCTTACTGTCTCCAATTGGTGGCAGCCGGAGGGCCTGCCTGCTTTCTTTTCCCTCTCTGTGTATCCATCTTGTGTGAAATACACACATACATAAAAAACACACACACACACGCACACAAGCGCATGTGTACAATTACCAACTCTACACACTGCACTGACAAGCACAAACAAAAAGCCACACACAAGAAAGCGCCGCCGCTCTCGCACGCATCAGCCTCTCAATTAGCTTCTGCACTCATTTCTTCCGTGGAAGAGAATTATTTTTCAGCTGGGTGCTTTCTCTTTGTTTATTGTAAGCAGACCAAAGCCTTATCAGCAGCTAATCACCGCATGTCAAATTCACAGACGTACCGCTGTCACTTCAAGAGAAGAAAAGAAGAAGAAGAAAAAAAAAAAAGATTCAGTGAATAATCTTCTCAGGTTCAGATTGCCTTTTTTACATTTAGACTATCGCACATTATCTTGAGACGCTCAAATGTGTCGAACAGCCAGGGAGCCGATGAGCATTTGTCTGATATAATTCCTTGTGACAGGTTAATTGCATCTACTTGTAATGTTCTCTAATTGATGTTTGATATGTCTCAGGGAATTAGGCCAACAAGATAAGACTGCAATTATTATAAATCCTCTTCGCCTTTTCTCTTTCCAGGTTGGATGAATTCACTTCACCTTAAAGGGACATATTATGAAAATTCCCCTTTTTTTAGTGCTTCTATGCGTTAATGTGGGTATCTGGCGTGTCTCCCAACACTAAAACGCTGGGAAAAAACAACTCAGGCGGCTTGTTGTGGTTCCTCTATGTCAGAAACGATATGCTGGAGTGCGTCGAATGGGATCACCACCAACGTCTAGGTACATGTTGGCATTGGAACGCCCCCCCCCCCACACCACTCGACCCCCCCAGTTTAGAGACGGTTTGGTGACCTGGCGCCATAAGTCAGGGTGACCAGACGTCCGGTTTCCCACGGACATGTCCTGTTTTTGAGACCTAAAAAATGCGTCTGGCAGAGATTCCAAAAACGTCCGGGATTTTGCTTCGTCGGATATTTGTGTTTCTCTGGGTTTTCACAAACTAGTATTTACCCCTTACACGTTTTGGAAATGGTATCTCCCGAGCTCTGGCGCGAGCTCTGACGGTATAGAGAGCAGTCATTGGTCAACCGATCTCCGGGTTGCCAGATACACGATAATTACCCTCCAAATAAAACAACCATTATGAGCCTTTGGTACGATACTTCACCATCTCCAACCTGGCAACCCGGAGCACCTCGCCCACTCAGAACAGGTCAATCTGTGGGGAGGTGTTTCTGACAGGGTACAAAGGCTGTTTGACATTATTCTTGTTGTATTTTGACCAAAATATGTTACAAACATTACATTAAGACCCCAAGGAACCAGATCAACTTGTGGAAAAATGGGCATAATATGTGCCCTTTAAAGTGTAATGTGGCAACATGCTATGTAGCTGTGCTCGGTATTCCCAGGATGACGAACCCCCCGGTTATGAGCATATCGATGAGCATTCAGATGCAGAGAAAGACTAACCTGAGCAATTTTGACGGAGTTCTGGGTCGAACCACCCGCATGGTATTCAACTTTGTTCCTCTTGACGATTTCATCAAACCTGAAAGCACAAAGTACAAGACGTGTCACACAAAACAACATTCAACACAAAATGAATATTACCAGAGCTGATAGAGGCTTAGTGTAAACACCAGAAACAACCAGCTGTGACATTGGCAGCTGACGGGTTTAACAACACTGTGGGAGGGAGGAGAAATTGCTTTTAATAAGAACCACAAATTAGTCAATACAAAATCCATTATGAGAGGTTACACAGGTACAGCTGTGATTATAGATAATGAAATATAGTACAGACATGTGTGGTCTCCAGGGAATGGATCCTAATGACTTTAGGATCCACATTTTTATCACCATCATCAACATGTCAGATATTACGCTTGTTCGCCACAGGATACAAATAAATAATTCGAATCCATGGTCCATTTTAACCAGTTATACATGTCTTAGCTAAACTATTTCAATTGCTATCTGTCAGTTGTGTAAGGGAGAAAGTGGAGGGAGGTGAGGGCGAAAAGATGCTGGGGATTCAGTCTGTTCTAGCGCGTGTTCTTTCCCTCATGTGTTATGACTTAAGAAATGGTGAAAGAAAAGAGATGCTTGTTGTTGTAATACTCACTCCGACCACCCGGGGCTGAAGTGCACCACAATATAAATAAGACTTACGGCTCTTTTAAAGGACTTTTTTTGATGGATGTTTTTCTTCCATGCATTCTACACACAAGGTACTTTTTAGTTCATATTTAGTCCTATTTAGAATATTAGGGAATTTGTGTACTTCAGCCTCTTGTGGCCAACATGAGGATTACAACATGTTTAAGAATCTAAATAATGTATCCAATACTTGTAAGTAACTATTTTATATCATGTATACATTTCCTTCAGCTGACTATTTTAAATACATATCCACTAGTTTAAACCAATTATTCATCTTTTATGAATTACTCTTAGTAACATAGTAACATGTTAGACCTCTCTGCTTCAACACCATTTTTTTTAAATTTTCTTTTAGTTACTCTCGAAACGTAAAAGATTTGTCTGGCATCTGCAGAAGAACCACCTTGCTGGGAGTCAATGGGTTCAAATTCCATCATGTTTTGTTATTTTCTGTCCTTCAGTAAAGAAAACACCAGCATGCCAACCTAAAAGTGGCATTCTTTATTCTCTATTTTTGCAATTCTTGAACTGTGACATTCCAGCTGCACGCTGGTAATTCAAATAACTAAACTAAATTTGTGAACTAAAAAATAAAAAGTTTCTAAACTTAGACAGTCTTAAAGCAAGATGAGCAGAGAAAGTTATTTCTGAGGGAAATCAAACTGCCTTAAAAGGGACGCATGCATTAAAATATCATCAGCATATTCATCTTTCCACATATGCAGCCCAATTGTATTTCATAGCTTTTAGGAGCAATTACAGTTTATTGTGTGCAAAAATCTCATAGCCGAATAACTTATTTAGAGACCCCATCTGATTAAATGTTTGACGTATGAACCACAGTGTAGAGTTTAGAGATGAGTGTAACAGACTAAACAATGAGTCACAAAAACAGACATGACTTTGGGGAATGGGGGAGTAAACAATCGCTGAGTTTTCAAACATAAACCCCAGGAACTCTCTCGGGTCCCCAGTGAAATACTGAAGGCAGTTCTATCATTTATGTATTTTCCCATCATACTTCCATTTCAAACATCAATAGCTTCGATGCGTACACCTGACGTGATGCAAAGCTGGGCTCTGCGGCGAGATAGAGTCTTTATCTGGGGAGCTGAGAATATGAATAATGTGTATTCTCGACATTGTTCACACAAACCGCCTCCCAGGGGGCTGGCTGTATAAATGTGTCCGCCCCGCTCAGGAAATTGACCTAACTGCAGTTAAGATGACGTGCCAAATAAGGAGGTCTCTCAACTGTCAAATTGTAAGTGTATTTACATCAGGGGAAACCATCCAATGACATAGTGAGTAGTTCAAGGTGCAACACAGCGTTGCCTTCAGCGTTATGTGTGTGGTTCCACCGAAGAATTAATTCAGTGAAAGCGTTTTTTGAGTAAATGCCGGAGCGTGGTTCCCGGGGGGAAAGGTGGTGCGACAGAGTGCCAATTCATTCCCCTCGTTGAAGACTGAAACAACATTTTCAGAGAAGTCAACTTCTCGGGGAGCCGACTTGAATTTGGAATTTGGAAACTAGAACCTGGAACATGTCATGTGTCGTATGTAGTCGCTGCAGACGGGAGTAATATGTATGCAAAGTGCATCATGGCTTACCAACACATGTCAGCCAGAGGTGTCCAATACTTCAGTACAAGCTGCTCTAACAAGGCATGGCCGAGTGTGAAAGTAACCTTTACTGCTTCAAAGAAAGTCTGCATATCATGTCTCAAGGCGAGGGGTCTACCCAGGGCAGAATGTTCCTAATAAAGAAAAAAAAAAAACTTTCCATGCAAGTGGAAAATATGCTAACCGGGGGTAAAAAGAAAAAAATCCTTCCTGAGACACCTGTTATGACTCCTTGACAAAGGAAGAATTTGAGCACTGTGGGTGTTTATAACACGGAGGCAGCCGAGGGACTCCAGAACCCATTTCAAATAGACACACAGCTTCTGAGGATTTCAGCTTCTTTTCCTTTTTTTTTTTTCTTTCTCTTCTCTCTCCCCTTCCTAGAAGTATTTGCTCCACCTTTCAGTGCAGACAGCATGGGGCCCTGCTCTCGGACGCCTCGAAAAATCCCATCCGAAAAGGAGCAGCTGCCTCGAGACCTTTACACCCTCAAACATCATGTGATCCCGTAGTAGTGACACCGTAAACGGCCCCCGTGGCCATTTAGGAAGAGAAAATCCCTTTCCATCTACTGCAGCCTGAGCTCACTCAGTGATGGGAGGGAGCAGAGGGAAATAAATTGTTTTGAACAAAATGTCCTCAGCCAGTAACCTCTGCTTTTAAAAACCTGCTGGTGTTGTTCGACGGGAGAGCAATTCCAGCTATGCCGTGCATTCCGACAATGCGCTGCGTTATATAACACATGCTTGACGAGAGGCTGCCCCTGACACTGATTGAATACAATACTCAACTGAAAAAACACACTGTGCTATTTTTTCAAATTTCATACCTTCAAATTCGAGACTAATAGAAGCGCTTATTTATTCGCCTTCAATCAAATTAGGGAAATTAGGATACTGAATGCAATGTTTTTTTATTCAGAGGATATTAAGAGTCCTCCTCGAATACTAATACCTCTACTAACGCGGTCAAATTGTTGGGGCAGATCGCACAAGTCGGGAACAACGTGATGTTTACATTCCTGGGCATGCAGCCCCCACCGAGGGAAATGTGAGAGCTCCCACTACGAGTGTTCTCTGACTCAGGAGCTCCTTTCTCGCCTCCCCCCCACCAAAAAAAGAAGAAAAAATAGCCATTATTTACATGAGGCAATAATTCAAGATTTTCTCCTCCAAGTTCCTCCATGGAGGGCGAGGCGAGCCCGTTTACGCAATCCCTCTTCATACGCCTTTGATGTTAGCCTATCTCGATAAGACCGGATGAGTGCCCTAAAATCCCCGTCGAGTGATTTCACAGGGAGAACAAGTCTCTGTTAATCAATGGCTAGATTGGATCTGGATCCTCGGGAGAGGTCTGCCTGAAAGTCCTCCCGAGTGTTTGAGTGCACACCGGGGTAATTCATCGCTAATGATCACCGCGGCACCCACTCTCCCGCGTTCGTCCTTATTTAATTGCCTCGTTCACGTTTAAACAGCTTACAAATCACACGGACAGGCAGGGAAACATGATCAAACAGCCCCGATCGCTAATCAGGGGGGGAAGTGAGAGGACTGGGGCTTCTTCGCTGCTCCCCCCTTGGGGGTTAGGAAGGGAGGAGGCTTGTACAGGAACAGTAAATCGTCTCAGCCAGGTACACTCAGACAGGCGGGCCCCATCTTTCTCCCAGAGATGGGCGCCGCTCAGCTAAAATGGCTTCGGTAATCCCAATTTCAACACGGGCATCTGGAGTGGAGACAGGTTTCCCGCCGTTGATTAGATTCCCCAATCAGCTTGTGCGTCCCTACGCCAGCCGTCCTCGCTAGTCTGGAGGCGGTACAAGGCCCGATGCACAGTAATTGTTTCCATAGGTCAGGCGGGAGGAAAAAACAGCTTGGGGAACGTGATGAAAGGGGAGATGGAAAGGGTGAGGAATATTGTTGTTCCCCCCCCCCCAATTAAATTGTTTGTCAAACCCTTCACAAGGGGTTACGCAGTTTATCTGTTTAAAATCGATACGCTCGCCTCAGTGTGGAAGCTTGTCCCCGACACGAGACAGGCCCATTAATTATGCCGTTCTGCACGCTATCGCCGGGCCGCTCAAGGTTGAGCCTTATCTTTTCTTATTTCAAATCAATAATTATCTTCTACCTTGCTCAGAAATAGATGTGCTTTTCACTCAGTGCATGTAGAATTTGTCCCTCTCTCTCTCTCTCTCTCTCTCTTCCACTGTGCAGCCACTGATGAAGAACGCAGGATGAATAGGACATTCTTATCAGAGGAACATGAGGACAGGATGGTAATAGACGGCGAAGAATGGGACGCGTGAAGGTGCCGAACATAAATGAGTCATGACTCAAAGAGGGGAGCGAGGTCGCGTTCCCCTCCTCTGACATCTTCTCACGCAGTGAGGGATGAATGTTGATTCAGACAAAAGCAGGATGATATCGCCATCCTCCAGGTATCGCAATCCGCCTCGAGTCTCCCGGGGGGGGGGGGAGAACGAAACAGAAAACAAACCGACTTCAGCCGCTGTGAGCCTCTTTGCGTCGTAGGCTGGATGCGCGTGTAACGACGCCATTATTACACGGTCGTAACGAGTGAGTAATTGCATTAGGATGCAGAAACAACGACTGTACATCCCTTTAATAATCAGCCTGCCGTTTGCACGTAATGAGGCTCAAGGATTAGGCGCGGGGGTAAAATCTGGTCATGGAGGATGACTTCATATTATTTCCTCTTAAAATGTCACAGGTTTTTTGGAGGGGCTTCGCGCTGCAGAGGGTGGCGTTGTTTGTCACGCAGCACTGTGTGGATGAGGGAGAGGGGGAGTGCAAGTGTGTGTGAGAGGACATAAGAGAGAGAGAGAGAGAGAGAGAGAGAGAGAGAGAGAGTGGGAATACCGAGCGTGTAAGCAAAGATGGGCTTCCGGTGTTCTCTTGAGGATTGAGATTCGGAGCCGAGGCACAAAGCCGTTGAGACGCTCCCCTTATCTGGGCGGTTGATACCAGGATCTTGGTGATTCAGAGCACTCCGTGTGAATAATTCCACCAACACCCCCTACTGCGGGGACCATATGGCCCAGTGTGAACTTTAAACACGCGGGGAGTGTGTTGCCGTTCACCAGTCAGGCCTCCCGTCTCCACCCCCGCGCGGGCGACGGTGTGGAGAAGCGATCGGCTTCCGACGGTACGCCGACCAGCCTGCGTGCGTTCGGGCTGCTGCCGTCGTCGGATTTTCCTGCGTGGCTGCCGGGGGGGAATCAAAGACGACTATAAATAGCCGCGAGCGTGCGTTTTCTGAACTGAACATGCAGCATGTACTGGCTGCGACGCCCACATTTTAATTATAAAACGCTCTTTAAAAAAAAAAAAAAAAAAAAAAAAAAAAAAAGGTGGAGTTGGAGGGAGAGGAGAGGTGGAGGGGGGGGGGGGGGGGGCAACATGCACAGAGATGTAGATGTGTGTTTGTTACACTCCCTTTGACTTGTGATATTTTCCTTCTGGCACCACCTGCTGGCAGTCGCCGGCGACGAGAGGCGGGCCTTCGCGGCTCCGCCGAGGAAGAGTCTTAATTACGATTGCGTCAGCCGTCTCTCGTGATGCAGCACGGATGAGAGCCGTCCCCCTATTTCATCTTAAAAAGCGACGGCTTCCCCCCCCCCCCGATTGATTATTTGCTCAGCTCCCTTGTTTTATAATTCAAAAAGGGTCTCCATCCACATTCCTCCCCAAATCGTCAGATTCCCGCCTATCAATAAAACATCGAGAGCTTCCGGACACGTTCCTGACGTCTCAATGACAAGTCGAGGGGCCGCTAATCTCCGCTCGCTCTTTTTTTTGCTCGGAGGTCATCTGATGGATGCAGGCATGTGACCTTTGACCTCAGCGGCAGCCGGATGTTCTGACCCCCCCCCCCCCTCCCCCGGCGGAGGTGAGTTTAATTACTGTCGTACAGCACTCAGCCTCAGCAGCAGAGACGGGAGCTGGGAAGTCAAAGAAAACGGGGGGGCGGGGTCGGTGGGGGGTGGCAGGGTCGGTGGGGGGTGGTAATGTGTCTGCACACTCAGTCAAGCACGCGTGCATCCAGTGAAGTGGCACCATGGCAGGCACATGCAGCTTCTGCACGCATGCTTGCATGTGAGCACACACACACACACACGCACACACACACACAGGGAGCAGTGTTTCTCCTCCTGACACACCAGAATAACTCCGCCGGGGTTTCTAGTGCTCACAACTCGCTTCGTTATACATAAAAAGGGAGGAGAGGAAAAAATAAAAGAAAAAAACAGGAGGTAGAGTCAAGTGTGTTTACAGAGCAGAATCTCAATCTGACTGACACACACACACACACACACACACACACTGTGTTAGTGTTTAGCATGTAGTCAGGGAGAGGGGCCTTTGTTGTTTTCCTCCCAGTAAGCAGATTGAGCTGCATGGCAGCAGCAGGGGTGTTTAAGATGTACACAGACAGCAGGGTGTGTGAGTGGAGAGGCACCTCCACTGATCTCCTGTGTCGTGTGATGATGTGTGTGTGTGATGTGTGTCTCAATCCAGCGCTGATCCCCCTGAGTCAGCCCTGTCAGTGATATGAGCCTCTCTCTCTCTCTCTCTCTCTCTACATCCGGAATGCTAATAACAGCCAGCCAGTAACGCTGCGCCCCTGAATTATTCATTCAGCAGAGGGTCACACGGCATAATGAGGAGTTTACTCTCATTCTGGATGCGATTGTGACGCTGCTAATCTGCATTTAGCACAGAGAAAGAGAGAGAAGGAGGGCGACGGGAGGGGGGGGGGGGGGGGGGGGGAGGATGAGCACTGATGAACTTAATTGCTGTGAGCAAACAACATCTGAAAAGAGTCACGCCATCATCCAGAGATGAGAAAGTAAACAATTAATTATCATCGGACAAGAGGAAGTCTTAAAACAAATGTCGGAACGCGGCTAACATCCAGGAGCCGGCTGCTTTTTTTTTCCTCCTTCTTTCCCATTTCAGAGGTGACAATACACTCTCTGTAACAATGACTCACTCATTTGACACACTAATAATCATTAGCTCTAATACGACACGGTTAACAAGTCCGAGAGGGTTCGTGTAAATGGTGTATTATGCAATGATGCATGTTCATAACAACCTGTGAGGCCCAGTTATCCTCAAACACAGGATCCATTTGCTTATATTGTAATGGTACGCAGAAAGAGGTGTTTTCATTATGTTGACGTGTTTCCTACAGAGGCTCCTCAGTGGAGAAACAGCAGGCTACTGTTGCCCCCTGCTGGACATAAGTGGAAGTTAGAATACATGATCAACCCACTGCTAATAACAGCAATATTGTCAAGGCCTACAATCAGAATCAACTTGAAGAGACAAGACCAGTGAATAAGATAACTTTACTTGGACTATCCCGTGATCCTACAAGTCTTGGGAAATCATCTGATATAACGATCATAAAGACTCCACATCTTTACAAGTTCTAAAGTCCATTAAGTGTCCATTTGAAACCACGGGATAGCAGCAGTGACTGAGCATGTGAGCGAGCATCACGTCCGACAGCGGGATGTTTCCAGAGGAGACATTTTCGACTTGCCACCAGGACCCTGGCTCCAGCTCGCCTAAAGAAAACCGTTTTATTGTTACCAATTGCACCTCGCCTAAATGTATCAGGGTTCTTACACATTTTGACCAGTGGATTTCCATGACTTTAAATCAAATTTCCATTACAAAACTAAAATCTCGGTATAAATGTGAAACATGTAGAAAATGTTGCGTATTGAGAGCGTACGCCGGCTTATATTTTGAGCGTCTTTCCTTAGAAAACATATTATTTATTTAAAACTCGGCGTGAATGAACATGGGATTATAACAAATTTCCATGACTTTTCCCAAACTTTTATAATTTAACTTTTTTCCATGACTTTTCGAGGCCTGGAAATGACCATTTTAAAATTCCATGACTTTTCCAGGTTTTACATGACCGTAAGAACCCTGATGTATGCTGAGAACGTCATCCTCTGCGTTGTAGGATGATAGAAGTCTAGGCAGGCGGAAAGGAAGTGGAAGTGTTGGTGTCCTCTCATAGCCAAACACATGACGAATCCTCTCCAGACCCTTTCAACTGCAGCTCAAACGACCGTGGAAGTATCATCTAAAGAAAAAACACAGTACAGTACGCGCCCGGTGCATTTACTGCTAACCAACCACCGCTCGGTAAACAAAGTGTACAGTACCGGCGTTGAGAAGCAGCAGCTGCCTGGTTTGGATCACAGAGATTATGGGTATGCGATTCTGGCAGTGCTGCACGAGTTATGAATTTACTTTAGTTGTATGTTAAAGTTTCTTTCTTTTGATTTGTGCCTTTATTAAACAGGAGAACGTATAGATACAGACTGGTAACATGGTGAAAGAGAGGGGGAGATAAAGAGAGGGATGAAATACAACACGCATCAGGGCCGCAAACAAACCACTGTGGTCAGCAGGGCAGATAGTCGTTTTATTAAGGCTGCAACTGTTTATTTTCATTCACAATGTACTGCATCGCCTGATTATTTCTTCAATTAATAATACCACGGGGACGTCATTATAATATTTTCTCTTTTCCAGCCGACAGTCACGATTCTAAAGACAGTCAACGAAGGAAATTGGATTTATATCTGAGACGCCGTGACATTCTTGGTAAAGTAACTTTCTGTTGGTCTACTAATCAATGCTGCTCAGCATTATTTTCTGTAAAAATGGAATCCAACCGTAACTTGTCAACCACTATGAGAAGAGAAAAGAAAAGGCATTAAGAGTCACAGTTGAGGGTTATTCGGGGGAAAGAAAAAAGCACTAAGTCCCCAGCCAGTACTAACAGGGATGTTGATGGTTTCTACAGCAGGCAATTCCTCCACCACAACAGGATTATATGGGCTCTGCTGTGACTAGATAATTGAATTGAGGCATGGCCACAGTGCACTGCATCCAATGATCTCTCTCCCACCAGGGTGATGGAAAAAATAAATTATTGCGTTACTCTGTAGATTCAGAACAACGACAACAGTGTTAGTCGACTAGGCTTGTAAGTCTATTGTGGGCTTTTAAGTAATGATGTTATTCTTCAAAACAATGCAGTGAAGTTCTTCTTTTTCCACGGAGCAATGACCTTGTGATGACCTCTATGTAGTCGTAGCCCAACATCCTATTGAGGATCCTCAATAGGAATAATATGGCTCCTATCACAGCATCTGACTTTTTCATACCCTGTACAGCTATAAAATAATAGATAATAATAATAATAATATTATACAGATTGTAAAGCACTCTGAGACAAATTTGTCATTTGTAAAACTGGGCTATACAAATAAACTGAATTGAATAATAATAATAATAAATACGATTTATATAGCGCTTTTCAAGGTATACAAAGACGCTTTACAACACATAATTTTTTTTTTTTATCCTAAAAGCTATGCATTATAAATTTCAATAAAACAAACGTAATGTGAGAGAAGAATACGTATCACATGTACATTTAGATAGAAATTCACGGGAATGAGGCCGAGGGTACTGGTGTGTGTGGTATTGGAGGGGACATGCATTGAAATGCATTGTACTGGGAATAAACCACCAAAGCCGCATGTTAATCCTGCCCTGACCTTGTGCAGAATGGAGGCAGCGGTGTCTGTGCAGCTAAAGATAACACCGCTGCCTTTGTGCCGGGGGAGAACAACACTGCTGATGATGCTGCTGCTTTGTGCCGCCGCCGCCGCCGCCCAAGGTCACGCGTGTCCCTTTGTCGAGTAACAAGACCTGACAAGGTAGCCTAATGTACGGTACACACGATCAGATGTACTGATCTGTCTTTTTCTATTTACTGTTTGTGCTTTACTCTGGTCTTTTATGGTTTTACACTTGCCGCACGGTGATTTGTTTTGAATTTACACACAATACAGAAAAACAGATGATCCTCAGGTTAGAAATTGTCAGACTTGAGCTCTGCTAGAATTAGACGTCATTAAACTAGAGAGCTCAGTTTTTGGACCGGGCTGCACAAGTAATCCTCTCGATTTGTCATCCCAATAACAGAGAATGTTTACAGCTGTTTCATTTACATCTGGGTCCAGATGTGCATTAAAGTACAAGCTGCGACATATAATTAGGGGAACAATATGAGACATTTCTTTCTTTCGAGGACTGCAAGGTTTAGAAATATACCGCCGGACATTTCTTTCACCAAACTTAATTGAATCAACTGAATCAAGTGAATTTGACAGCTTTAATTTGTATTTTGAAGTCAAGAATATGAAATGCTCACAAATCTCAGATAAGTGGTCCTGATGCTAGCAGCATCCTGACAAAGATGGATGTCACGCTACATTTAGATTGGAGCAGAAACAGTACGCACTTACAAAGAAACTCTTCACCTGTGAAGTTCCTTTTATCCCCAGACCAGCACTAGGAATTTGTGGTCTAGAAAGTGAAAGAACAGCACTCGTCTCTCTGGACTCATTCCTACCGCAGAGGTGCCCTTGAGCAAAGTACTAAAGTGCTCAAGTGCAGCTCCTCAGCGGCCCGCCGATAGGAGTCGGTTCGTTGCTCCAGATAAGACTCTGGCTGCACTGAAGCGCTCAGAGGCGTGAATCACACGCCATGTTTGGTAAGCTCCATCACGAGCGAAATGAACAAGAGAAGCTCTGGAATCCGTGAATCCACGTGTCACGAATAAAATTCATGAATTACTTACCGAGGCCACGGCTTACAACTCTGAAAAAAACCACATGTTGCCGTGTATGAAGTGCGAAGTCCAGAATAATAAAAGACCATTAAATCAAAGTTTTTTTTAGACACAAAGAAATGTACTACAAAACATGTGATGATTGTTGTGAGAACACTCACAGATGACGAAGGTTTTACGTCTGCATAGCAGTCAGTAATGCAGGCTTAGATCTGTTTTAATTTCAGTCTTTCTGTTGTTTACAGTCTACGTTTACCTCAAGGTGTATTTTAAAAGAGCGTAGTGCTGTGTTCAGGGACACGCAACCACGTTTTCGAGTAAGGATAGAATATTACTGTTGCATCCGCTTGCAACGTGAAGAAGGGAGGGGTCTGCGGGAGGAACATGCATGCATGCATGCTCAGTAACAGCCTTCTCGTATTAAATAATAATTCATTGTCAAGCAGTTAAACATGTAGTACACATGTTTATGTATATCTACTACTTATTCCAAAGTTGTAGTAAATAGAGGCATCTTGGTATAGTTGTCTCAAACGCAGTATGGGAAAAATATGTGTATATGTGTGTGTGTGTGTGTGTGTGTGTGTGTGTGTGTGTGTGTCAAGTTACGAGGCTCCGAGTTACAGAGAGTTGATTTATAACTTGGCTATTTTGAGCACAGCTCAGTGACAAGATGGTTGTAGTGGGTATGAATGACCAGCGTATCCCTTATTTGGTTCCATGTCATTTTTAACACTCAGTGTTACACTACTGAAACATGTGGTGTCCCAGGGAAGCTTTGACTCACAAGGCCTTGTGTTTGTCTTCAGCGAGGATCTGGTCGTTAAGCTTCAGCCCGAACCTTCAGAAAAGATCACCAAAGAAAAATGTGCAAACGTCAGTGCGCTTTGGTCAGATGCTGCACAGAAATATGAAGATATGAACAGACCAACAGCTGTTTAGACTTACTTGTCCAGGAAATCTGTGTCCACAACAGCTGAAATGTCAAGCAAGGGATTTCCCATCCCAAAGAGGGTGTTTTCACTGTGGGGGGACAAAAACGTATTGTATTATGCAGACTCCCACTCGCCAGCTTTGCACGAACAGAGTACACAAACAATCTATCGGAAAGCAGAAATCATCCGTTTCTGATTTGTTGAGGTCAGTGAAACTTTGATGAGGGGTGGATCTGTGTTTCACGGATGTCTCTGTTACCTGACATTGTCAACATGTGGCGAAAATAAAGCTACAGAAACATGGACAACTAATGCGCTCATGACTGACAAATGACATGATCCCTCCTCAACTTGTCCTGAGAAATTTAAAACTGATAAAGATAGTTTATATTCCCCCCCATCCAGATGAAGATCAGCCAAATGAAAAAAGGCAATTCAGAATCATCTTTGATGGGATGTTCAATGTTCTCATGTACAGGCATGTGAAGCATGTGCCATGTGTTCATAATGCATGCTTATTAATGCTGTATTAAGCATTTTACCTATATGACTCTTCCATCAAGGATTTTTCAACAGCGAGAAATAACGGTGGTTCATACAAAGTGACCCCACTTTCACAAAACCAAAACGTAATGAATATCCAGTTAAATAAATGTACTCTATTTTGGCTTTTACGTAATTTGCAAGAAGACACAGACTCTTTGAAGCCATCTCAACCATGTCAACTTAATACGTCAGCCTAAAAGGTCTGACAGACAGTGTTTTCAACCAACCCATTGAAAGACTGGCAATGCTGTGAGCACAGAAAAAAAGGAAATCATTAAAGCCGAGTGGATCGCTGTGGACACCCAGGCGGATGTTGTTATTTGGATCTTACCTTGGAGTTGGCATTATGTCAGAAAACTCAGCAGCCTAACCTGATGATTAAATGCTCAACAGATTATCCTCTATGTCAGAGCAATGTGCTTTTTGCCTACAGGAACTGCAGCTGCAATTGGATCAACAGTGACTGGTTGGTGGAAGAGGTGGGCGGGTCTTAGTAGCTTCGAGGCATACGATTGGCTTAACACGTTCCAATAATTGTAAAGCTTTCTATGATGCGTTTGCTGTCGATTGGAAAGAAGATGCACCCTCTTCCAAACACTAGCATACAAAAATAAAAAAAAATAAAAAAAAGACATTTTAAAAATAACTAATTTATAATGTTTTGAAATATGAATACATAACTGTTTGAGTTGCATATAGAAAATTAAGTTTGAGAGCTGTCTACTAACATTATATAAACCAGCTTCTAACAGCAGAAGAACACATTAGTAATTTTAATTTACTTGCTGTTCTATATCTTGCAAACTCCCACACGCTGTCTAACTGTGCCAGACCACCTGGGACCAGAACATCACAATTAATATAGTTTGAGTCTACTTCTACCACTCCTGCAGCATCTCATAAAATAGATGTGTGCAATGTTCTTCTGTATCTAAATTGTGCATTAAATGCAATTTAAAAGGGAATAATAACAATGTATAGCCCTATGGCTATGTGTTTTACTTTTTTTTTGGCGGGGTGGCACTTAGATTTTCATTTGGAATGTGGATTATGGATTAAATTTCTATGCATTTATGTTAGCCTTGGAGTGATTTAATTTATGATTATTAAAGTATTTAGTGAATTTAGTGTGATATCACCAGGTAATCTGCATTGTTGCTATCGTAACATCAAGGACTTCAATATAATATAATACTAATATAAAGTGGTATTGGGCTACATTGTGCCATCCTCCATGTGTGTTGTTGTGAGGGAATACATGTTATCCCTCTCATTCGGTTGCAATTATTTGCTTACTGTTAGTGTAAGTGACAATGTTTAATTGTATAATCCCATTTCCCGGTCGTCCCCTACAAACAGAGTTTAAATTCTAATGTGTTGCTGCACAAAATTACCTTTCCCTGCTTACATTACAAACTCCTTTTCCCAAACCAGTCAGAAACCAGAGATGCTCTTGCAGTGCAAGGTGCAGGACGAGCACTCTGCCAACTTCAATTACTCAGCAAGTGCCCCAAAACGGTGCAAATGCGCCTCTATAACACACGTGTTGCTAATGACTATAACTCTGTCCTATTCAAGTGTCCCACTCAGCTGCGACAGTGAGCCAGCATGCACCACATCAGGACCGGGAAACTGAAAAGCCATCAATAATCTCCCAAATCCTCCTGCGACATGTCAAAATGTCATCCATGAAAAAGGCCACTGCCCTTTCGCCTCTTGAATTTCTGACGCATTAGGTTAATTTGTGTCCCTCTGTTAGTCGCCTGCATGTGTGGATTTGATTTATGTTGTTCTCGTCCTCTTCTTTTGGAATAGTAGGAGCAGCAGTAGCAGCTGACTGTGTTTTGAAAGCAAAATACTTATATAGTTGAGTGCATAACATTTGCCACGTTTCAAGTGAACGTTGCACCATCGACTTCACAACACGTGCATCACTCGTTAAAGTGAACATTAAAAGCTATTGTTCGTATAACAATAAACTAGCTAAACACATTGAAACTAGGCAAATATATCCAGGATGCACTTTATGGTTACGTCATTATTATATTAGTTATGTTTAAAAAAAAAAAATGAAATATAAATTCCTCACACTTTTAAAAAGTGCATCCTAACTGACGGCATCAAGTACACGTCGGATAAAGCGACAGCTCCCCGTCTCCCACTCCTCATCATGTGACGAACGAGCCCGTCCTGTCCCGCTAGCTTCGGCTAGCATCGTCGCGAGCGACCGAACATTCGAACGATCTCACGCGACCGCCCGAGTCCATGGAACGTTCGATGGAACGTTCGATGGAACGTTCGATGGAACGTTCCGACGGTTCCCCCGGCGGCTCCGCGCCTCGTCACCTCCTGCTGTCAGTTTGCCGCAGCACCCAGAGGGGGGGGACGTCGGTGGTTATTGAACAGCTAGCGACGGCGGGCTAACCTAACGTCCCCCCTCGTCGAGACGGCGTCGGGCTCGTTTACCTTAACGCCGCGTTCCTCCCCGTCGACATGTTTGTGTCTTCGTCCGAATGTGTTGTTAATCAGGAAGTAAAAAAAAGGCCGTGTTGAGGCAGCGGAGACACCGGGAAGCCGCTGCACACCGGCGGGGGGAGACTGGAGAGTCGAGCGGGCACACGGGCTGCAGCCTCCTTCGCCCGCTGGAGATGATAGAGAAGAAATTAGATCAACAGCGTGGGACCTGGAGGGGAAACGAGCAGTTCTTTTTCAAGGGAAAGAGCAGTATGGGCTCGCGGTTTCTCCTCGATGTGCATTGGACTCGTTAAGAGAGCGCTTCCCCTTTACATGGTTCACCGAGATTTAGTTCAACTTCAGTCTGCGAATTACACATGGAAGACACCACATTGGTATCGTTAAGCGTGGTGGGTTCAAGCTACTGTGCATTTCCACAGTACTTTACAGCATTCGTTGGATATTCATGCGCTAATGCACCATTTAAAAGAGAGATTAGTATCCAAAAATGTATTAGTGGAGTAAAAATACACACATCTGCTCAGTTTATTCACAAACGGACCCCAGACCCTGAAGGTCTCACAGCATGTATGATGTATATGCATGGCTGACTGAATGATAAGAGTAATTTCATCAACCTGAAATTAGTTTTATAAACACAACTAAAGCGTATCTTAATCGCAATCATTTTGGTTGCATATATTTGGAAAAAGTTAACATCAGATAAAATGCCTCATAGTCCCAGTTATCCCAGCCCAGGACTTTGGTTGTATTCACACACCCCTCTCTCCCCATGTGTCTGGTCTAAAGTCATCCTGTCAGTGTCACATATTCAAGAAAAGGCAAGAATTAATAAGTGTATTGTCTTTTTTTTTTTTTTAAAGAGGAGATTTCTGCATGTACATTTTCACTAATATTTTCATAAAAAATGTCCCTTGACCTTTACATGATTTCTCACCCTTGGGAACAAAATTATTAATATATAGATAAAGGGACAATAAACGTATACAAAGAAAGATAACGGGACTATCAATTAGGGGGAAAAAAGCTTCCACTTCCTTAAAATAAAAAAAAGTACTGGTAAGCATATAATACATAATCTAAAATATAGATGAGAACAAAAATAATAGAACAAACACATCATAGTGCTATAAAATGCTTTATTACAAAATTGTGAACAACACCTCAGCAAAATGTTGTTTAGGCCCATTTAAAACCAGTTGCATAATTTTGATATCTTTTTAAAACAAACTCACTGGGTTTGCAAAGAGCATAATTTGACTTGAAGTAAAAGTCATAAAGCGTGTGTAGTATTTTGAAGAAATCAACACCATCATACCTTGTATAAATGATACAAAACATTTGTAAATGATAACTTATTAATTGCAAATAAAGTTTATTTTGCAAGGCACATCAGTTGGTATTAGATACTTATTAAAGACACATAAACTCGGTCTTCAGATATTTAAAATATCAACTCCAGGTGCCAGTTATGTTTAGTGTGTCCTGACAACTGAAGACTTCACCAGCGGCAGATGACATCGTGCTTCACATCCCAACTCTTGTCATTCCCTTGGCTACCTATGAGAAGTGTGCAATTCATATATCACGAACAAATGATTGTGCACATCAAGACAACATGAGACATAAAACTGTGTGCGGCATTGAGAAGAAAAGAAAACAGCAGACAAGAATAGCCTCTTTTTCAAGAAGACAAGCTTGGGCTTGTGAGCGTCTAAGCAATTACTTTGGCCTCAAACTAGAGCTAGCATGTTTCTTACAGGTAATGTCGATACATGTGAAACATTGAGCCTATCCAGAAAGAGTTCAATGAGTCAAGTGGAAGCACTTAAAACAATTATCTTTAGTTCCTGTTGGCAGTTAAAGTTATTCTTTTGAGTAACAAAATATGTATTGATGACCAAAGAAAGACAACTACACTTTCAAAGATTATGGCAGAATGTCTTTGGCAGAACTTTTAAGAAAGTAAAGAATGCTACAATGGCATTACAATATGTAAAATAAAATAATTAACAGTGTTTCGCTTTCACTTGTGATCATACAGAATAGTGTAAACATGGCATAATACCACTGAATATATTTAGCGTGTGCTAAGCGTCGGCCTATACTGTACTTGTAACAACTCCTCAAGTTCATGTGCTTCTCCTAGCAAAGATGAATGCAAGACCATAATACCATTATGAGTACAAAGATATAAAAATCTCTCTTGAGAAAATCTAGTTATTTAAATTTAACGGAAATTGTATGTCTAGAAGAGGCCCCCAAAAAAACTGGCAATACATGTAATCCAACCTCTAATCAAAACATATCGTATATATATTCCTGCGATTTGTCAAAATAATCTTCAAAACTAATTTGCATACACACATTAGGAAAAATAGACATCCCCAGTAAGAATCTAACCCATAACTCAGTCCCAACGTTTACATTCTACCAGAACAGCAACTGTTACAGACAGGAAATGGGACCAATAGAGAAAGTTCACCCATATTAGTGTGACGGGCACTGACATCATAGCGCTGATAAAATATCTATCTGTCCATTCAATGTCCTCCTAGACAGCTGGAGGGAGCCAGCATCACGCACAGGAACGGTGGCTCTTCTCTTACTGGTACCAGGGGGTCTTTCTGATCCAGTGCAGGGTGAAACCAGCATCTGTACGGATCTTAATGGACGCTGCCTCGGCCTCCCGGACTGTCTCCTTCACAGACTGCATCAGGTTTTGAGCGTTGTGGACCAGCATCTCGGTAGCCTGCCGAAGAACAAATGAAGATGCATTGATCAAAAATAATCAGTTTTCAAAGGCTGTTATAGGAAAACTATGTTGGTCTTGTGATAAGACACACTCTTAACTCTTACCTTCACATTTACTAACATATTTTACCCTCTTGGTCAATTTGACCCCAGCAATTAAAACCTCCGGAAAATTATTAGAATTAATATTGTTTTCCAAATTTAAGTGTGAGGTACTTTATGTTTGTTTGTTGACTACCTAAATTAGGGTGACTATGAAGGTAGATTTGCGTCTTTATTATGCAAGCAAAAAAGGAAATTTCTCGTTTTGAGAGCACATTTCTCGTTTGTAAATCAAAATATATAAACTGAGAATAAATTATTTGTTAGTTTTGTTCATGAAACTATAATTTTTGGCTGCAAATAAAAAAAGTTAGTTAAAAAAACAACAACCTTGCTCTCAAAAAAAAAAGCTTTGCTCTCGAAAAAAAGCTTTGGTCTCGGGAAAAAAAGCTTTGCTCTCAGATTGAAAAATTGCGTTTTGAGTTTTGGACGTAGTGGGCGGGGTTATACGCTGCTGCTTGAGCCAGGAGTTTCTATTGGTGGGTTTGACGTGGCTCTTCGCGCCTGGCGATCTAACGGGAGGTTACGGTGAGGAGAGAGGGCGAGTGCAATCACTGGCACCGACAACTCAGTGGTAAGTCTGTGGCAAGTGCCACTCGGTGCCAGTGATGGGGGGGATTAAACTTCTCTCTTGTTCTGCCTGTTTTGTTATATACATGCCTAAAAGGGGGATCATTTTCATGTATCTGGCAACACTGAGATCGGTCGACCAATGACAATTCATTCAGAGGTCGCGCAAGAAGGTGAAACGTAAGGAAGATACCATTTCCAAAACTTGTAAGGGGTAATAACTAGTTTGTGAAAACCTAGAGAAACACAAATATCCGACGAAGCAAAATCCCGGACGTTTTTGGAATCCCTGCCGGACGCAATTTTTAGGTCTCAAAAAGAGGACACGTCCGGGAAAATATATAAAAAAGTTTATATTTCTTATATGATTAACACAGTGAAAAACAGCCTGGGGTCAAATCGACCCCAAAGAACATCGACGTTAAACATCGAATGGGGTCATATTGACCCTAAAGGTACCAGGAGGGTTAATAAAACCTGCGCTCACCTGTTCTGACTCCTCTTCGCTGATGTTGGTACGACCCAACATGGTGGCCTTGACTGTGGACAGGATTTTGAGCTGAGTGCTGATGGTAGGAATACGCTCGCACACCTGAAACGAGGACAGAAAAGTCAGACGAGGCCAAACGAAAAACAAAGAAAGACATCGCGAACGCAGTGAAACTCCACCGCTCGACCCTCTGATGAAGACGACGGCACCGACCTGGAGCAGGTTGGTCCGGATGCGCTTGTCGGTGCACTGCTTGGCCACCTCCTTGGCCAGCCGTGTGACTTCATCAGAAGCCTTAGCGATGTCCTTGGCGCATTGGATGAGGGCGCGCTTGTTTCCGCCTCCTCCGCGCACCAGACGAGACATCTCCGCCATGAGCAGGGCCATTCGCTTGGCAGCACCGATGATGTCGTTTCCCTGTGAAGTACGACAGGAACATCACTCAATTAGAGCCCAAAATCACAAATTTGCCTCAGAGGGCTTTACAATCTGTACACATACATCCCTGAAAGTAAGAGACTCCAAGGTAAAACTCTACTAATCCATTTACAGTGTTCACATACTTTACTGGACCATTTGCGGGCTTCATCGTGGAGCTGCCTGGCAGCTACCATCATGGGCTCGTTAACCATGTCGCCAGTCTGCTCGGGGAACTCCTCGTCTTTCTCCTCCGGGGGAGGAGGCCTGGGGGGAGGAACCTCGCCCTCGGGAAGAGGTGGCTTGGGTGGTGCAGCATCATCGTTAAGCTACAAGGACAAATGAGAGTAGTTAAGTTTAATTAAATATATACACTACCGTTCAAAAGTTTGGGGTCACTTAGAAAAAGAAAAGAAAAAAAAGGAGTTTTTTCCAATGAAAATGACATTAAATTAATCAGAAATACACTCTGTACATAGTTAATGTGGTAAATGACTATTCTCTGTCTACAGAGGTGTGTAGAGACCCATCTCCATGTTCTAGTGGTACATTGTGTTATTGCCTTGCAGACTAGCAGAGGGGTAGAACCCCATTTAAAAAAATGTTTCTAACTTTTTATTTTGCATTTTCCACAAACAGATTATTCCTTGACATTGAAACCCTTTTTATGTGAGCGCAGCTGAAAACAGTTATACTGGTGAGAGAAGCTCTAAAACTGGCCTTCCTTTGAACGACAAGTTTGAAGAACAACATTAATATTTACAATGAAAATCATTATTTCTTCTTCTTCATTGTATTCTTGTATTCATTTAATAAATAAACGTGTGAGTTTTCATGCAAAACACAAAATTGTCTGGATGACCCCAAACTTTTGAACGGTAGTGAATATATATATTTGAAACAGTTTGCCTAAATAACCGTTGTGCTCATCGGAGGACTCACATTGAGCTGATCCAGTTCAGGAGGAGGTGGTGGGAAGTCTGGCTCCTGGGGCTGGAATGCCTCCCTGACCTTTGCCACAGCACCAAGAATATTATAACCCGAGTCCAGGAAGCCTTTCTGAAGATCTGACCAACGCAAGAAGAAACACGTTAGGCGCTAATCACAAGGTTCCCAACGCACATAAAACATCCCAAAGCTAGCGAACCAACATCAACCTACTTGGATCGTGGATATTTCCAGCCACTGCTTTAGCGTCCATCACCATGGGAGAAATTGTCTGGCTCAGACCATCAGACGCAGCCTTCACCATCGCCCTGAATTTGGGATCCTCGGAGTTCTCCACCTCTCGCTTGGCCACCAGGAGGATGCGGTTGGCTCTGCGGGCGATGCTGGTGGCGCCGGCGACCAGCATCTGAGGCTGGTGGTTGACCATGGCCAAACGGCACTTTTCCAGGTCCTTCTTGATGGCGTCTTCTGAGGCGTCCAGCAAGGATTTGGTATCGATGGCCTCGTCCACCAAACCTGAACATCCGTAACATGTTAATATCGGGAATCGCACAGTGAGGCATGACATAGGGACCACTTGTAATCAGGGCATCTTTACAGCACATCACCTGTCATTTTCTCCACATTGTCAATCCACTGATTCTTCATGGTTTCAAAATGTTCATATGCAGCTTGGTTGCCGGGGTTTCTCAGCAGAATACGAGCAGCAGACACCACCTACGAAAAATAACACGAGCCGTTCGTCGTCAGTCACGTGACAAACCGCTAAAGACTTGGCTCACGGAGCGAGAGACACTTATGCTTCGCGAGACGTGATGAAGAGTGGTGGGCAGACACAAATGTAAAACGCACACAAACACTGAACCGTTACATACTTGTGGCGTTAAGTCTCTTGTTGACTTGACAGCCGCCTGGATTCCCTCCACCGTGCTTTTGTTGGCAGTGCCGACGGCAGCAGCCTTCTCCGCCGTGGTGCCAAGCTTATTGGCGTGGTTCTCAAAGTTGGCAGCCCTTTCGTCAAAGACCTACACGTGATCAAGTAAAACAATTATCCAAATGGGTTGTTGTAAATAATACAACACCGTGCCAATACATGTATACAGGGTTCTTACACATTTTGACCAGTGGATTTCCAGGACTTTTCCATGACTTTAAACCAAATGTCGATGACCAAACTGAAATCTCGGTAAAAACATGAACAATTTAGAACATTTTGTGTATTGAGAGCGTACGCCGGCTTATATTTTGAGCATCTTTCTTTAAAAAACATTAATTATTTCAAACTCGGTGTGATCATGACAAATTTCCATGACTTTTCCAAAACTTTTATGATTTAAGTTTTTTTCCATGACTTTTCCAGGTTTTCCATGCCCGTAAGAACCCTGTGTATAACACGACTGCAGGAGGGCCATTGCGATGAGATGAGGGTGAGGAGCAGAGTGACTGTGGCGCTGACCTCGTCTCTGTTGGGCGAGTCCAGGGGGGCAGTGGCGGCCACTGCCAGTAACTTGATGGGGGTGGTGGTGTCACTGAAGATGTCCGACACCTCTTGAGTCATCGCCTCCTGCATCTTCCCTTTGAGATCCTGTGAGGAGGACGAGCAGACGTTACAGAAACACCGCACATGGGTTAAGAATCAAAACAAATAGATGATCTTAATGAGCTTCAAAACCCTCTGAAGTAAGCATTACAGTTTTAATTGTACATTTATATTTGTGAGGAATGTATACTTTCAGTGAGAACGTTATACTTTGTTTAATCTGATGTTGTTACCTATCTTGTAGATTTAGAGATTACATTCAGTTCAACATTAAACACAAATATAGCCTCTTAAAGAGAAACCATGGAAAATCTGTTTCAAAATGACATTATTCTAAGAGTTTAAGAGATGTTTGACTTATAATATTTCACCTCATCTGAAAGAAAGAAGACCGTAACATTTTAGATTTGAGGTTTACATAATTGTTGATTGATTATTAGAACTGTGCTTTTACTTTTGAGGACTTTTAGTAGAACGTGTTCCCATTATAGAAGAAGAAGAATAGAAATATACTTTATTAATCCCCAAAGGGAAATGTGTGGACACAGTAGCACCAATAAACTAAACACACAAGAATAAAATATAAATATAAGAAAGAAAGAAAAAGTGACTGTGCATAAACTATACAAAGTGAAATATAAAATACAATATAATACAATATAATATATATATATATATATATATATATATATATATATATATATATATATATACACACACAACATATATGCATACACAAGAATAAAATATAAATATAAGAAAGAAAGAAAAAGTGACTGTGCATAAACTATACAAAGTGAAATATAAAATACAATATAATATAATATATATATATATATATATATATATATATATATATATATATATATATATATATATATATATATATATATACACACACACACACACAACATATATTCATTATGTTCTGCTACTTGTACTTTCTTCCACCACCAGTAACCAGCAGAGGGGGTTGTTTCCCTATCTCTGCGTATGAATCTCAATCCATCCCAGTAAAGCTACAGGTCTGAATAAGAATGACTGTAGAGAGTGAGCGCCGTCTTACTTTCAACGCCTCCTGGAGCTGCTGGGCAACGGCTCGCGCCTGAGGGGAGTCGCCTTCGCCGCGGGCCGCCAGGTCGGCGAGCTGGGCCATGAACTGCTCCACCTGCTCACACTTACCCAGCAGCTCCTGCCTGTACGGCCCCGGCAGAGCGTTGGCCAGCCTGCGGCCCTCGGCCGCCAGCCCGCGGATGGCTGCCTGGCCTAAACACACACACACACACACACACACACACACACACACAAAGACAAACATATTAACATAGAGATTCACCAAAAACAAAATGTCCTAAGTACTTCTAATTAATGATCTGGGTGCATCAATACTAGAAAACTTAGAATAGAAAATGGCCATCACGTTCCCACGGTGTCAAAAAGCTGTTTTATGCAACCAATAACCTCAAACCAACACCCACACATATTCAATTTATAGCGACAGAGAGAAAAGAGGAACATTCTCACATTTAATAAGCCTGAAGATAAAGATGTTGACTGATAAATGAAACACCAAAATTGTATAAATACTAGGAGGAAAGACAAGGCCATGGCTGCTTCTGTTTTATTTCACATGGCTCCTCTGATGTACGGGTTCATCTTAACGCAGCCAACCTACAGCCTACAGAACATATACCCTCCCCGAACATCTGAGGGCCCCACAGACTGCAGAGGCTTTTAAGCGTGACCTGAAAACTCACCTTTTTAAGAAAGCTTACTGCCAAAATATCTTTTATGGGCTTTGCTTTTAAATATATCTTTTAAAATTTCTTGTTTTATTCTGCTCTGTAGCACTTTGAGATTGCTCAAATATAAAGTGCAATACAAATACAATGTATTATTATTATTATTATTATTATTATTATTATTATACACGACACTGTTCAGGTTAAATAGTAAATAACAACAATGGTGTATTGTGGAATCCTGACTACAGTGGAGAGCGACATGTACGAGGGCCCGGTCCGCCCGGCAACCACAGGAGCAGTGGAAGGAATGTGACGGAAAGATAGAGGGACGAGGGAAGCTGCGGAGGAGAGGAGCCAGACTCACCCACTCCGCTGTCATCCATGGTGGGGTTGTCGATCCAGCGCTGCGCCTGCTCAATCTTTCCCTCCAAGTGGACGGCTGCCTTCGCGGGCCTGCTGTTGGCCACAGCTTTGTTGGTCTTGGACTGCAGGTTCTGCAGAGATGTTGCGATCTGTTTCGCCAGCGCTCTGGCTTCAGGAGTGTCACCTTTACCCCTATAAGGAATTAATAACAACAAAAAGGTATTGGGTGGTACTTCATTATAAATGTATGGCTAAAATAGGCCTGTGAATGGTTAGAGAATACATACGTATCAATCAGTTACACAAAGAGTGCTTTTAAACTACCATTCTAGTCCAAATCATCAGTAGGACTAGGAGTGCATCAGCTTAATATGCAGTATGATTTGTGCTTTTTATAATTCCTGGTACAAAATAAAAGCTCTTACTCCAGCCCACTTCTAAAAGTGGAACGTGAACATTGAATTCTCAATGGTCCTACATATGTAGAAACACATGCTAATGCTTATAAATACTTTATTAAAGCACCAGAGGAATACTGTTATAAAAAAGGGACAATAACGGTTAAGATGAGACTCTAGAAACAAACCCAGCATACAATGATGCATATTTTCCAGCAGACAGGAACTTACTGTCTCCTGAGATCAGACAATTTGGCCGTCATGGCAGCGATCTCTCCAATAGAGCGCAGGATGTCATCCCTTTCTTTCGGGTCCTCGCACATGTCTGCTATCCTCTTGGCCTCCATAAGCAGGGCCTTGATGTTCTCTTCTCCCTCCGGCCCGCCTTTAGGGTCTGCCAGCCAGTTCTGCAGAGGCAGGAGACGCCGTCAAACGCTTCCATTTGGAGGTTTGAGTCCATGTTTTGTGAGGCAAAGCGGGTTAAAAGACTCACCTGTGCAGCATCGATCCTCTTGGCAATCGCCTGCTTGGAGTTAGTCATGGCCTCCAGCTTGCGAGCGGCATTTCCAACCTTGCCGGTCAGCACGTCGAGCCCCTGGGAAACCTGCTGCGCCTTCTGCATGGCGGTCGGGGACGCCCCATGACCTCTGGAGTGGAGAAGGAGAACACACGGAGACCATGAACTGCAGCCTATACCTTTTTTTTTTGACAAAATGCACAAACAAACACAAGACAGAACAAAACAAAACAAAACAAAACAAAAAGGCACAACAAAATAACGTATAGGCATAGAGATATCAATATCACTAGCATTTTCTTGGTAAGTGTTACTGACTGTTCCTCAACAGAGAACAAAACAATAACAATAGAAGATGACATATATACATATGCACAAATAGATACATATATTAACCGACAAATGGAATGCTACAACGTTCCTTAAATGTGACTTGTGAGAAAATATATATACCTATACCTTTAAAGCCCACACATGCACACATTTGTAAATCCAAGAGCTTTATGTTGCTTTTTAAGAAATGTATTTCCTTACTGAACGCCTCTGTTACCAGGCAAGGCTCAAAGGCACTTCTCAGTTTTCAGCAGAGTAACTCAGCCAGGGGTTAAAGTAGATTATGGAATAATACCAGAAATCTGCTTTTAATCAAGCGTGACTCAGAGTCCCAGGTGACAATCAGATTTCATATCTGAAGGAGATCACTTCCACTCTTACACACTGTAATCCCCTCTCATATGCCTACTGCCTTACACCTTCTACCCGTTGAGGGTGGGAAATTAAACTACTCTGCAAAAGGAACATTTATCAATACAAATATCCACTTTACCACTTACTGTTATACTTGCACTGGAACAAAAACATCTCACAGGATGTCTTTTTGCTGCCTTTATTTTTGCACTAGCATAACCTAACTTTAAAGAAAAACTTATGCTGCTGTATATGTATCTGTATGTTTATAACTCTATGTATAACTATATGTCCTGTCTTATCTGTTGTTATATGTTTCACCGTGGGAGAGTGGGAAACGTTTTTTTTCCGATTGCTTGTATGCCCTAACATGCAAAGTAATTGACAACAAAGCTACTTTGACTTTGACTTTTGACTTTGACAATGAAAATATGATATTGGAATCATACGGCAAAAGGACATGAGGGAGAATGAAAGACTGCATGAAACATGAGGGGAGATATCCTGCCAAAAGCAAAGTCTTTTATGGAGTATAGTTTACCTGGCCCTGATCTCAGACACCTGGTCGGTCATCTGGCCCAGGGTCTTGGCTGTGCCCAGGACATCTCTGCGCTCCTTCCCAGCACACAGTTCACCCACTTTCCCCGCTTCGTCGAGGATCTGGCGGATGGCCTGCTCGCCTGCATCCCCTAGAAGCACAACACGAGTCACACACGTCAATAATGTCACTAGATGCAACCAGATTATCCGGCTTAACGCATCATAATGGCTGTTTAAGGAATAGGGCATGGATGTGTGTTACCTGGTTGAGCGTTTGGATCCCTCAGCCAGTTCTTAGCCTGAGCCATCTTCGAGTCGATGAGCCCCAGAGCCCTCTTCATGGCCTCTGTGTCCTTTGGGTTTGAAACACAGAATGCATGAGTATCTTAAAAAAGGAATCAATGCAACTAAATAAACCCCCCAAAAAAGGAGTTGATTAATACCCTTAGTCATTCCATGTATACATGTTCGTATAAATCATGACTTGACTATTAGACAATGGAATCTCATTTTAAATTCCCAGTCAATGTTTATACAAGTAGTGTATGCCGTGTGAATGAGGTTAACAGGAGCTGTAATATTATTAGTATCAGAAAAACAGTCATGAGTTTTCCCAGAGGGCATTAAATGATGGTAAAAAAATAAAAAAAGGACCAGGCTTCCGTCGTCGTTTTGGTGGAACCCGTCTGTTTAGTGATTCCAGTCCAAGAAACACAGAAAAGTCCAAGTGCAGCATCGCTAACATCCGTCAGGCACAACCACGTCGCACATGCCGTTTCCATATCCCCTCCACATCGTCGACGCCACGAGCGTGTCATGTCATACAAGCCAAACGACTTTCCATCGCATCTCAATTAGAGTCGATGGAAATACGACAATCTGTCTGCAATGAGTCGACTCTTTGAGAAGTCTAAGCGGCGTCCTGGAGGACATGGAGCGGCGGATGAATGAGTGAAGTTTGGTTTTCATGGCACAGCAATAGAAATTCAGAAAACACACAGAAGAATCCGTCAAAATGCAGCGTGGATCTTCAACAAATAGTTCCGCTAGAGTTTCGTAGCAAATTAAGCAGATTGAGAACAAACCTCTCCTGCTTGTTTAAAAAAAAATGTTCATCCCCAAAGATGTCTGAGCTCTGACAATAAATAATCTCTTCGTCAAAGGAAAAAACCTGCATGTTTGAATAACTGGAAGTGGGAGGGACGAAAAAATAAAAGGTGTGAAGTGGTATCGCCAGAGCTGCGGGGGTGTTAGTTTACTGAGCAAACGTGTGCAGCTGCTGCTCGGTGTGAGTCCACATGTGAACGCGAGTGAAGAGGTAAGTGAGAAATGGATAGATCGGGGATCTCTGCGCTCATAAATGCAAACACACGTTCATTACAGCCGATAATCAAACAGAGAATGGTATATTGGTATAGTGGTATATTAAAAAGGTGTGGTTCATAGCATGAGTAACCCTGATTATGTAGAGCGATGTTCATAAAGATATGATTTGTGAGCTGAGAAGGCCATATATCTCAAACTAAATCCATATCAGGTGTTCTATGTGCTCTCCTCCGAAAGCTGTTAGAGTACGGATCAGGAAAATGCAGAGAGAATTCTCATTAATGACACCCAGGTCAATACAGCATGTGTAAGGTCAATCAATACACTGGTCGAGGACATGCATATAGTGAGTGAACTGGCGTAGGAGGAGGACACGCAGATGTGGAGACAATGGTGTGTCATGAAGGGAAAATAATCCCAAAAAGAGGGGTAGGAAAATACTGCAGAGATCAACACCAAGGAGCAGGTATTTAACCTGCTTCAAAAAACAACATTCAATTAGCAGCCAAATTAATAAAAACTGGTAATTTACTCCATCTATATGTATTCAACGGTTTAACCTCACGACTGATGAGCACACAACGGCACCACAAAGCAAAGACAGCTCACACACATCTGTCGGACATGCTGCTGCACAACCGAGGGGCGAGAGAGGTAAGGCTTACCTTCTACAGGGGGTGAAGGGAGAAAGAAACGGTGAAAAGAAAGGAAGAACCACATAAATAGACATGTTGAACTGGACATACCAAATGAGAGGAACAAAAAAAAAAAAAGGCAAGAAAAAGGTGAAGTGTCAGAGTGTTGGGACGCGAAAGAAGCAAAACGTGCAGAGCAGAAAAACACGAAAGAGCCGTAAAGATTAACCGGCACGGTTAATAAGCTTAACATATAGCAAACTAATATGTTGCCCTAAAATAAAGTAATCAGGGTTCTTACACATTTTGACCGATGGATTTTCATGACTTTTCCAGGACTTTAAACCAAATGTCCATGACCAAACTGAAATCTCGGTTAAAAACATGAAAAATTTAGAACATTTTGTGTATTGAGATCGACACCGGCTTATATCTTGAGCATCTTTCTTTAAAAAACATTAATTATTATTATTTACTCGGCGTAAATGAACATGTGATCATAACGCATTTCCATGACTAATCCAAAACGTTTATAATTTAAGTTTTTTCCATGACTTTTCCAGGCATGGAAATTACCATTTTAAAATTCCATGACTTTTCCAGGTTTTCCATGACCGTACGAACCCCGAGTAATCCTGATGAAACAGAGCCTTCTGAAGAAATAATAAAAACACCAGATGAGAAGAGCATCGCTTCCTATTCCTTCCAGTGTGAAGCCTCATGCCAAAGGCATTCTGGGGTGGGTGTGTGTGTGAATGGGAAGCACACAATAAATTATTTGCTTATACAAACACTGCCGACCGTTGGGATCCATAAATGATGCACGAAAACAAAGCAGCTCAAAGGGCGAAGCAGGCTCTTGCTCCTCGCATGTATTCGTGATAAGTTTGCGTGTGTGACTTTGACGGGCAAAGAAAGACACACACAGGTAAGAAGCTTCAGGTTGTCGAGCGTACCTTGTTGGCCCAGGCGTCCTCGTCCCAGGACGTGAGCTGCAGCACTCGGATGATCTCGTTTATCTCGGCGCTCATCTTCTCAAAGGTGAAGTTACGGTTCTTCAAGGCCTCCTCCACACCCTGGCTGCCGGAGGTCTTGGTTGTCACAAAGATTTTTATACCTGAAATATATATATACAGGGTTCTTACACATGTTGACCGATGGATTTCCATGACTTTTCCATGACTTTAAACCACATTTCCATGACCAAACTGAAAATGTTGCGTATTGAGAGATATCGCCGGCTTATATTTTGAGCGTCTTTCTTTAAAAAAACATTCATTATTTCAAACTCGCCGTAAATGAACATGTGATTTTAACACATTTTCGTGACTTTTCCAAAACTTTTAGGATTTAAGTTTTTTCCATGACTTTTCCAGGCCTGGAAATGGCCATTTTAAAATTACATGACTTTTCCATGTTTTCCATGAGCGTACGAACCCTGTATATATAAAAAAAGCACCAACTCACAATAAACAAGACAATAGTTTAACAGAAAAAAACACCGCACTAGAATGCATTGTGTGGGCCAATTCCCTCTTCATGGAGGTAGTGTGTGAGTACCTGAGATGAGGATGGGCAGCAGCTCTTTGACCGTGTTCATGGAGTTGACCAACATCACGCGGTGCTCCTGATGCGTCAGCTCCTGCTGCCGCTCGTCTATCATCTTCGCCATCTTCGTCATGCCTGAACACAGCGTACCAAAAAAGGTCATTTGTTTACATGCAAAGCTTCTGTTGAGGTATTCGAACGAAAGGTCGGACAGCGGGGGTAACTTCTTCATTTTCAGATTATATATTTAGCGTGAGAAAATATCAAGATCTAGATCTTTACTTGGAAACAATTTGATGCAATATTTGCAATGAAGTATTACTGCTTTCACTTTGGTGGGGACTCTGGGTTCTACTTCCACCACAGATTACATTACATTACATGTCACTTAGCAGACGCTTTTATGCAAAGCGACTTACAATAAGTGCATTTCAACATAGAGTACAAACTAAGAACAACAAGAATACAGAAAGTAACATTTCCTCAACATAGTCAAACTACAAAAGTACCATAATAAGAGCCAGATGAACGGAAACAAAGAAAAAACTGAAGAAAACACACGCTCTGAATTAGTCAACAGGGTTCTTACACATTTTGACCGATGGATTTCCATGACTTTTCCAGGACTTTTCCATGACTTTAAACCAAATGTCCATGACCAAACTGAAATCTCGGTAAAAACATGAACAATTTAGAACATTTTGTGTATTGAGAGTGCACGCCGGCTTATATTTTGAGCATCTTTCTTTAAAAAACATATTAATTATTTCAAACTCGGTGTGAATTTCCATGATTTTTCCCAAACTTTTATGATTTAAGTTTTTTTCCATGACTTTTCCAGGCCTGGAAATGACCTTTTTAAAATTCCATGACTTTTCCAGGTTTTCCATGACCCTAAGAACCCCGAGTCAAACACGACAGCAACACCTCTGAGACGCAGATGAGACGTCAGCCCACTGACCTGGGCCCAGGTTCTTTGTGTACGTGATCAAGTCCTCCATGGACTCCACCACCTCTGCCACCGTCAGGTACTCCAGGATGCCTTTGCACACGCGGATTATTTTGCGGACCTACAATAACGACAAGATAAGACACGAAAAATAAAGTTGCCTTTCCGGATAAAAGTGATTATGCAAACACAGCCCCTCCCCCTCGTCACATGTACTCTAATTACACTGAGATAATGCTTCCCGACTGGCATTCCAGCCTCTTTGTCCTGCTTCGCTCCAGCTCTCCACCATACAGAGCCGTGAGCTGCATTGGAAAACGCGACGGCACTGCTGAGTGATGAGTCCTCCTGAAAACTGCTGACTGCTGCATTCGGCGCCGGGACGCACGATGTCTGCAGCAGACAGCTGATACGCAACTTTTTTTATTTAACTCTGCATCCCTGAGAGGATAAGAGGGATGGGCCCCCCCCCCCCCCCCGCTAGATGATAATCCTGCTCGTTTCAAGATTTAGGAAGCGTGCAAGAAATATAGACTTCCACCGGCATGTGGAGGATATGCATCTACCTCTCTTTCCTCTGTGTGGGCGTTACAGCACCAAAGGGGTATGCAGGAATGGATACTGTACTTATAGCAGAAGAATCCGTGACAGCAGGCCTCTGCCATGCTCAAGTGTCCATGAAGGGGACACTAAAGCCTCCCAGCTCAGCTTCTGCTCAAGGAGAATCAATAGTGCAGCTTTTAACACAGTTATAAGCTATATTAGCGATCTAAGGTCCATTTCTTAACTTAATCTGCCGGATATACAGCGTCTTCTACAGCCTGGTCAGATATACAATATGAATGGAGCAGGATCATTTACAGTTTAAAACTGACTTTGTAGTCAAAAAAAGATGAGCAGGAATCGGCACTCTTAATTTTATTTAACAAAAAAAAAACAATACCCATGTAACAAAGTTTGAGTAAAAGTTAAAATTTGGAGAAATCAATTCCTCTAGCTTCAGACGTCTCAATAAACCACGATTCAATTCACACATGTTCCTGAAGCACGACCACATCCTACAACATGTAGGAAACCCCTGAATGGATGAGGTGTGGTGGAATCCACACCTCATCCAAGCCGTGTCACCGGATAGATATTTAATTTCCTTTCACAAAAATCTGCATTCTGACCTTGTCCTGCAAACGGATTTCTTCTGGTTAACAGATTTGTTAAACACAAGAACCAACGAATGAATGAATACCTCGGCTTCGTCAAAGGTCAGGAGCAGGTCAGAGGTCCCGGAGAGGATGCCCCGAGAGCCATCGATGAGGTAATCCCGGGCAGGAACGGAGTATGGATCGGCTTTCAGCATGGAGGCAGCTTGCACCAGTTTAGTGCACGCGGTCTCCACTCTGCGGAAAGCATAAGACGCTTGATTTTAATACCTGCTAAAATTATGAAATGCCCAAAACAAGTCATGCTGATGATACGAAGCCCTTCAGAAGCCAGATGGCCAAGCAGGATCCGGTTGAATTCTTCTTCTTATAGGCTTTACATAACATTTCTAACTCATAGATAAAATTGGGGTTAAATTGGAAATGAACAAAAGGGTAGTTCTTTGTACACTTTCTATATCCATCCAATTTAAACATGAGCTTTTTAAACCGGATTAGATCAGACTAACAAAAATATATTCCTGCTCAAAAAAGATTGTTGTGATTACTGAAACATCTGTGTTGTTGTAGCGTTACTGCTCTGACAGTTTGTAAGAAATAGCCTCTTGAATTGAGCTTGAAGATTCATTCTTGAACTTGGAGATAGAAGTAGTAGTTTTCAGCTGGATGCGCCAGAGAAACTCGACATGGACACAACTCTTGAGTGAGAGGGTGATGGGAAGCAAGTTGTGGGCCGGTTGAATTACACTTTTAAATACGTTAACAGTTGAGGGATAGAGGGTGTCATACGGTGTGCAGATTGTAAGACCCTTTAGCGTAAATGTGTGATTGATGGTTTTGTGCTATGTAAACATAACTGACTTCAAATTTGACTTCTGCCGCATCCATAAAGGTTAAACTTGTTCTCAGAGGATGTGATTTGGACCCCAGGAGGCGGAGTTCTAGCTAGCTTTGGCCCTGTTTAAATCCCCGTTTCCACAAGAGTCTATATGATTGATTGTTGCCTCCTGGGTGCGATGCAATCAGCGAAAACTGCAGGCTCAGCATTTCTTTTTCTTCAGCGTCATACATGCTCACTGCATTGTATCATAACAGACGTATTGCACATAGAAACAGGCAACAAGCCAAGGGCCAAGGTTGTAGTTTCCACAGAGTACTGCTTTTACCAACCGGACACATTTTGCCTTGGTTACAAGAGATAATTTAGTTATATTCACTATATTTATATTTACTAAATTTACATTATTCTAAAAGTAGAAAATCTCCTGTAGGATATTGGCTAATAATGCATGTGTATGACATTAAGGCTGACGTGTGTGTGTGTGTGTGTTTGTCTTTGCAGTGCCAGCCAACAGTGCCCTTCAGTGCGCATTAGCAAGATACAGCCGTGCATTACCCAGGCCTCAGCGGACACTATATTTAGTGAAGGAGATGCATTCCGGCACATGTGCTGATGGATGACGACAGGGCGACGATCTGACGTTGAGGCGCCAAATGTGTCGAGCCCGCCGACCTGCGCCTGCCGATGCATTTCATCTCTGACCTTGGGGCTCCCGGGTCCCGACACTCCCTGTCTCGACTGTAGCCTCTCGCGTTAAGAATCGATGAGCGACTTTGATACGGACGGACAGCTGCTGAGCAAAACGTAATGATTTTGCTGATGTGCATCCCTCTTGCTCGACCTGAATATGTAAATGTATTTGTGTGCGTTGCATGTTTAAACATAAATCAGAAGCAGAAGCAGCAGCAGCCTGTGGCCCTTCTGCTTTAGGGTTAAGGAACTCCTCCCGAGGCAGAAAGGTATTTCTGTTACACCAGGGCACAATTCTGAGGCACTTAACATGCCGTGTCTGACCTTTGCTTGGACAAACCAGCCATTACTGCAACAGATAAAGAGAGAAAGAGAGCCAGAGAGAGGCGAGTGGGTTCTACATACAGTAGAGGGACAACTAGTTCATTCAAATACATTGGTGAGAGGTTGTTGCTGTATGGAACCGGGGTCTGCAAAGAAATCCATCTGTGCTTACTTGATAAAAGCTGGCGGCATGTCCCTCTTCATGATCTGGTCCTCTGTGGTTTGCACGGTGTCCTTCCCCACCTGGAGAACACAGATTATTGGTGAGTGAAACATTTCACTCAAGGAACAAGACATTTCAAGGAAATAAAGCAGTAAAATCCATAAAACACACGGAATAGATGTTTCCAAATTAAGACAGGAGATGACATTATGCACAAAATGAAATGTGTGAGCCAATATTTCATAATATGAAAGATGAATTGTTGATTCTGAACCCAATTCTTATTAATTTGCTCATGTAATTTAATCATTTATTTGTTTTATTTGAGTTATCCAGTAAGTTTTAAACTGACTTCACCCATTTGGAATTTGCCTTTTTTATTTAATATTTTTCAGGGTCACAGGGGCCAGAATACATCCCAGCATGCACTGGAAAAAGGTCAAACACATCCTATGCAGGTCGTTGGTCCATCACAGTATCAAAACAGATGCTGGACGGAGTCGTGGGAGAGGAGGAACCTGTTCGGCGGGTAACCCTGGTAACCAGATGAAAGCCCAAGAAGAACGTCTTGGCATCAAACTCGTAGTTGTGAAGCTTCAGCACATAAAACTGCCACAGTACAACTCCCCAAACAGGAGATACTGGAATGGCTTTAACTAAATACATGATTACTCTTGGTAGAAATGTGCTTTTTTAAATTTATTTCTGTATTTGATTCAGGACCCTGTGATGATGCATATTGTGGCTCGATGTAAAAAACAAGACATGTTTATTTTAGTCTAACATACAGTAATGTATTAATCAAATGGTATTTTACTGTCTGCTACCAAACCAGATGAAAGACGCCAAGAGTTACTGTATAGTGTTACCATAGCAGACCCCATCTCATAGGTTGTCTTCTCATATTGAATCCATCCCCATGAATCATGACTACATTATGAACATTTTGGCATTAGTTGCATGCCAATTGGATAAAAATTGACCATGGTAAAAATGAGATTTTGACCTTTTCATGACCTTGACCTTTGACCCCATCGATCCCAAAATCAAATCAAATGGTCCCCGGATAATAACCAATCATCCCACCAAATTTAATGCGATTCGGTTTAATACTGTTTGACTTATGCGAATAACACGCACGCACGCATACAAATACACGGCGATCAAAAAATAACCTTCCACATTTTCAATGCGAAGGTCATCTTGCTTTAACTTTTCACTTTGTTTTTAATCGGTAAGACGCGACATGTTATTCCTTCAAACTAGTAAAAGGTGAACCCCAAAGGCCCTCATGACTACTTCATCAGTCATCAGGATCAACGTGGATCAACTCTAGGAGTGAGTTACAGAGTTGGAACAGTTGTACTAGCTCAGTTATACTCAAGTCTTAGATCTACTCCCAAGCTTTAATGCACATGGCCCACATCATATGCATAAGTTACCACAAATGTTTGTCTTTAATTACGTCGTTTTTCAGGACGACGTCCCGTTACTGGTCCAGCGAGGCAGCTGCTGGGGGGAAGCCAGGCCTCAGCACTATTATAATGCGTAAAGCAGCTGAACGTCGCCTCTCCCTCAAATGCCAAAATTACTCACCTCCCCCATCGTGACCTCAGCTCAGTCGGGAGACACAACTCAGCCACATCGAGCCGCCACGGATGAGAGATAACACGCGTTCATGCCAGGGCACGCACCACACCCACTGGGTTAAATGCCCAATAGGGAGATGTTAAATAATAATAAAGGAAATGTAACGTTCAACATATATATGATGACATATATGAACCACATTAGTGATTACACCCCCGTCACACACATAACTTAGCATTATATAACATTTTCAACATGTTTTCCAATTTTATCTTAGCTAAGGGAATCATTAATGGCACTGTATTTCATAGACTCAATAATTCATTGAGAATTCAAAAATGACCTTCTGGAAATGATTTTAAAAAGTTAAGATATGCTCCTGGTGCTTTGTAGAGCATAACGAGCCAATCGTCATTCCAGATGGTTGACGTGGAGGCAGTAATGGAGCATCGTCTCTTCACTCAGAGTCACCGAGGGGTTATGAACCAGGGCCAAAGGTCGTGGCTTAACACTGAGCTGTCCGTATCGAGAGCAGAGGGACGGCGTATATATGCCACCTGACGTTCCACCAGCGAGTCGCTCTGAACAAAAGCCAACCACAACAACTAAAGCTGAGCAGCGGGGCTACAGACCAGGGATATGGGGCCCTGACGGAGGAGTTCACATGAGTGACGGGGGGAGGAAACACCACACGGATCGAACGTCCTCGCAAACACAAGAGAACGCCGGGATCTCATTAAAGTAAAACCGCTCTCCTGCCGTGTGACTTTGAATATGCAAGCCAAAAGTGTTGTTACTGCTTCTAACTGCAAAACTCCCGTAAAATATCTTTCGTCTGTCTGTAGGTAACTGTTTGTAAACTGTATCTTGGTGCATATTTTCGTAAGGACAGCAAAGTGAATCCCATCTCATCCTATGTAACCCTATGTTTGTTTGTTTTTTTCCCAGTGAAGGGTTGTTTGGGAGTTTTTCCTGATCCGATGTGAGGTTTTGGGACAGGGATGTCTATGTGTACAGATTGTAAAGCAAATTTCAAATTTGTGAAAATGCGCTATACAAATAAACTGAATTGAATAAACGCCTCGTGCTATTTTGCAAAGAAAAATAATAGCTTTCTGAACCATGCACGACACTTTTTCCAAGGTACTTAAAAAACTGGTTTGAGATAGCATGAGTAACCTCACACACAAAAAGAGATCAAATCGAGTTTAGACACGACCTAAAGTGAACACAGGAGAGAAGGCAGACCATAGGCAACATGGAGGCAGTGTTCCCTGCCTTTAACGAGTGTTGAGTCACATTCTCCCTGAAGCACGTCGGGGCCCTCAGTGCCGCATGAAACGAGTCATCGGCGTCTTTCTTTTCATCCTCCCTACGCAGCCTCTTCCTTCGGTCTGCAGCCAAACGGCCATCCAGACCGTTTGCTGCCAGAATAGAACTGTGAGGCGGGTTTATAACCGTTGTTGTCAAGCAGTCCGTGTTGCCAGGCCTGATGCACTATTTTAAGCCTCCGTCTACATTTTGGACCATATTCTTATGACCTGGCCGAGCTTGACATTACTGGCACTCTGCTCTGCAGGCGGGAGATGTCTTTGTTTGATGATTAGTCGAGGAAAAGACGACGCGAGAACGTCCGCTTTACAACTCGTTCTTAATCGCAGGCCAAACTACAACATGCATTTCCTGTTGCTCAAATAGATTGTATCAACCATTTTCAGGAAGGGCAGTTGTTTACTTCCACGTCCCTTTATAACGTTTCCCTGACTCAGTATCATCTTCTTGCGAGCCGTCGCATACCACGCTACTGGCCGCTTGCCGTTTGCGTCCGGAGAGGAAACACTGACGCTCCTTTTTCCCGTCCGAGAACCCCGCGCTGTGAAGTGGCTTGATAAAGTGGCCGCTCCTTCAGAACAGACCGGGCTTTGTTGACGGCGGCCCATCGCTCTGCCGGGAGAAGAAAGGCCACTCGGAAAAAGCCTCGAGGCGGCCGAGACACAGCCCGCCTTTCACATGCTGGGCCGCCGAGGCACAATGCCGCGTTAGTCATGGCGACCACGAAGATCTACGGCCGCAGGATTCTGTCAAGCACGGTCCCCGCTGCCCTTAGCAATGCCCTACAAATACACTGAAGACTATTCGAAGAGGTTTAGATCCTCAAAGTGCAACTCTGATTCCCACTCAAAGAGACTTTGTACTGCTCACGCAAATTGATGGCGCACCACTCCATTAGCTACGCTTGATCAATAGTCTCGGAACCGGCTGCCCTCCGAGATATCAAATAACTTTGACCGACAGAGCCTCGAAGGGGCGGCAAAGAGGTCGCGCTGAGGGTCAGGGTCTTTCCCATGAATCTGCCAAGGGGTGTCTAGCGTGGTTTATTAATTTGGTTCAGGAAGTAGCTACACATGCGGCGTCCAAGGCGATGAAAGCCACAAATAAAACGGCCTGCTTGGCCGTGGCGGCGCAGCCAGAGAGGATATATCACAACTATCCATCTCGCGTTACGGGGGCCGAGCGGCTCGTTGGGCGTCACTAGGGAGGGGCGCTCGTCTGCGCGAATGCTTCTCTGAAAAGACGAGTGAGTCGGTACAAGTCAGAGATAAACGGCTTTTCAACGGGACATGGATTGCTAATAGAAAAGATTATTTTAATTGCAGGAGAAACATCACATTCAATGGAACCCGAACGTAATTGTCGTCTTTGAATGGATCTAAATACGTCGGTGCATTGTGGAACCACCCATTTTTTATTTTAAATATCTAGAAGATCATTTAAACATGGAACACAAATGTATGGTTGATCTACAGACAGGGTTCTTACTTATTTTGAACAATGGATTTCCATGACTTTTCGATGACTTTTAACCAAATTTCCATGACCAAACTGAAATCTCGGTATAAACATTGCATATTGAGAGAGTATGGCGGCTAATATTTTGAGCGTCTTTCTTTAAAAAACATATTAACTATTTTAAACTCGCCGTAAATGAACATGTTATTATAACAAATGTCCATGACTTTTCCAAACATTTATGATTGAAGTTTTTTTCCATGACTTTTCCAGGCCTGGAAATTACCATTTTGAAATTCCATGACTTTTCCAGGTTTTCCATGACCGTACGAACCCTGTACGGGGAAAGTTCACGGCCCACATGCATTTTCTTTATTATAGCGTGCGTGACTTTCTTACCCTCATATACAGTTAATACATGTTATCTGCACTCTCAAAAACTGCAACACGCAGGTGCATGGTATAGAAGTCAGGTCAAACATTGGATGAAGGTTCGCTGACATATAAAATACAAAATATTTAAAAGATAAAGCGAGATGATTTGCTTACATATTAATTCCAACTAAGTAAGAATCATTCAAACTTGATATTTTGGAAAAAGTGACCGCCCTACAGCAAAGCATCTTTTGGCATGGTCTGTAGTCGTAAACATCCGATTGGCTCCGACGGGGTTTCCCTTCACGGGGCCGGCAGCTGCCGGGTCTTCCCAACTTGGCTTCAAGCATTTCCTCATCACTCCTCCCTCCTCCCTGTTCTTCCATCCTGACCCTTTTTACATTTGACAGATGCAAAAAAGGGTCCAGATGCAGTGTGACTCCATTACGCAACAATGCATTTTTTTGCGAAGGCTAGAGGGGTCCGTCACAACGCGACCGTTACAGACGCTGTCGTCTGTGTCGTTGCCAAGATGACGGAATCGAGTGGTGAGCGGCGTGCAATGACTTGACCCTGACAAACTGCAGGAAGCTAGAGGAGTCAGGTAATAGGAGGGATGTTATCTTTCAGCACTTTGGTAAATGGACACATGTGTTTCCCATTTGTAAAGGATTGAAGAAGAGGCGACTGAAGTTACTGTTCAAGGCCTCGTCAAACATAGATTTAACTAGAGTCAAGTATTTCAAAATCTGTTCAGGTTGTTTCTGCTATAATCCTCTTAAAGTTTTAAGAAGTAATGGACTCAAAATGTGTTGCTTAAATTTTCTGCACGAGTGAAATAGTTCAATGTTACAAGTGAGCCCAACTTCCAGTATTTATGTTTCTTTGGCATTGTTGCATAGCTCCATAGTATTTATTATCTTTAGCCACATTGCAGAACATTTTTTTTAGGATCTGCACCTTGGAGCAACTCTACAAATCTGTAAAAACAGAAAGATTAACACTTACTACGATGCTTCCAGGACCCTACGTCACTGGCACCTTTTTCTTTATCCGACCCACGTCTATAAAAAGGACCCATAAATATAATGAAGTGCACCAGGTCTGAAATAAAAGAAGGCCTGTATAGTCGCATCAAAAGACAGAGATGCATGTTGCTCTTCCACTTGCCCCAGGAGGGGTGAACAGTCACTTGGTATACATGTGCGAGGTTTTCAGGAATATATCATTCAACATGTGTTTACTGAGAATGTTTTAGATGGAATGGTTTCATTCTGGCACTTTTTAGCACCACATCTTGAACTTGAAACTTCAACCTCATGATGATGATTATCCACCAGAGCTGGATGAAACTACAGAGCTAGCACTGGATTTCGTTATGTCAATGCAGCTCAGCAGATGGAGCGCATTTACAAAAGTTAGATGTCTCCTGTGTCATTGTTGCACAAGTTTGTAGCAATAACCACACGGCTCGGTTATTGCACAACCATCGTCTTGTCTTTCACATTACTCACATTTACCAACGTCAAGCGGCATTATGGGTCAAACACAGACATCACGGACGATACTGAAGCGATAAGTGCATCAACCTAGAGTACAAACTAAGAACAACAAGAATACAGAAAGTAACATTTCCTCAACATAGTCAAACTACCAAAGTACCATAATAAGAGCTATTTAAGTGCCACTGAGGTGCTAATCTGTGTTTTAATCCACATGTAGTCGGAAAAGATGCGAGTCATGTGAACACTGTTTTTTCTCAGGGGAGGTTTTTTAATTGTTAATCACATTCAATATTTCATCAGAATTGTTCATTCAAAAAGATCCGCTCAACCCCCTTCTGAGCAGGGACGCATTCCGGATTGATGCGAATTCCTTGAATTCCTCACATTCATCCTTAATTGAGGCTCATTGTCTCAATAGATGCTGAGCACCAGTGAAGGTCTCAGTTAGACCGCACATGTTTGACTCCCAGTGGTTCGTGGTCATGCTACAGTTTAAATACTATGTCTGTTTACGAGGGTCGAACTTGTATCTCCATGCATTTGGAATAACAAGATTAGGCCCCATGTATTAAATAATGTAAAAGTCCACCAGATCTCTAAAGCTCTAAAAGCTTGCCTTCTTTTTCTTTGTCCGGCTATAGAAAGTAACCGGATGCAACCACGAGAACATGCGATTTGAACGGTAGCGTCATTCGTAACCCAATTCCAATCATATCATTTGGGTCATCCAAAATCAACCTTGAATAACTGGGTTTAAAATCCTGTCTCAAGATATTTTTGAACAGAATTTCTGAGGGAAGAAGTCTGTGTAACATGTGGTTTTCTGGACAACACAATGAGGCAAAGCCTGTTTTTGTTTTTGCACAGCCCCACCCCGAGTGGCTTTGAAGGAATATAATTAGACTGCCTCATCCTTTTCCCTTCCAAGGACAATGCTTTCAGATTGAATCAAGATCAGGAAAACAAAAACACTTTTGTTGGCAAAATGGCAACAGCTAGACATACAAAAAATGGAAAATATGCTTCCTGAGGGTTTTATATTCAGATACAAAGAGGATAATAGCCATACAGTGAGCTTTGCAATGTATGACTCACAGGACTGGTGGGAATAAAACCAGGACAAATTACAACTCATCCGTAACTTTAAAGATGTCATCACACTGTCCATGTTGTAGTGTTGCTACAGCGACTGGAAATGATTACAGACCTTTCCATTCACTCATGCCACTATTGGAAACATCTGATCTCAATTCAGAATGGCCACGATGCCGAGATCATCTCTGGATCATTTCCCCCCCCAAGCGAGTTGAGGTGGTTCAGGACTTTGTCTTGTGTCAGGAGATGCAATCGAGCACCGAGTGAAGTCACCGTATCTACGATATGATGGTTCTCTATTTAAAGCAAAAAGATAAATCTCTGCAACTCAGAGCAGGTGCACTTTTACAACACGCTAACACACACCATCTCTTAAAGTGTATCATCTTCTAATGTAGGAGCTAAGATGTTCCTATTTATACATTTACTAGAGGCAACATTAGCATTTATTTTGAGTCACGGGTTCTTACACATTATGACCAATGTGTATTCCATGACTTTAAACCAAATTTCCATGACCAAACTGAAATCTCGGCATGAACATGAAAATGTAGAACATTTTGCGTATTGAGAGCGTACGCCGGCTTATATTTTGAACATCTTACTTTAAAAAGCATATTAATTATTTCAAACTCAGCGTAAATGAACACGTAATTTTAACAAATGTCCATGACTTTTCCATGACTTTTATGATTTAAGTTTTTTCCATGACTTTTCCAGGCCTGGAAGTGACCATTTTAAAACGCCATGACTTTCCAGATTTTCCATGACCGTACGGACCCCGTTTGAGTCGCGGGTCCACCTGATGAATGCAAGTCCAATATTCACTCTCGTTTTCTGTGTCTTTTTAGCAGTTAGATGCTGTGATGTCTTTCCCGAGTAGTTTGTGGCGCTGGGTAGATTGCACAAACCAAATAGCAGAGCTTCTTCTGCTGTAAAACACCAAACAGCCACCTGCTGATGCCGGACATCGGATTAACTATCCCAGAAATAACTTAAAGCGGTAAAACAGTTGCAGATAAAACAGTTGGCAGTACATTTTGTGTGGGTTTATCGTTGCAATACCACATACCATTGTCAATAGTTTTAAATAGTGTATGATTTGCATTGTTAATGTAAAGAACTAATGTAATGCTTTGATTATGTGTTCAACTATGTTTAACTTGGCTCACTTTAAATGTGCAATCTCATTATACAAAATAAAATAAAAAGGGTGTGTCCAATTCTTCATTATTATAAATCTTTTAAAGGACAGACTAGTACATTCATCATGAAAGACACTTTAACACTTTACGTGCAGATCTCCTTAATATTAGTAGTTGCATCGATTACAAAACCATAACTATGATTAGATATGGAATTATTACCATATATGATTTGGTAAAGAGGGCCTTCTGACAGCATATGCCGTCAAACAATCATTACAAACCATCTAAAACACCTGGATGTCATGCCCCTCAGAGGAATGAGGTATTGTGGGTGTAAACATGAATAATGCTCACAATGGGGCACAGACCTATAATGTGAGAGTGGGTATAGAGCAATAGCAAAGGCATATAAAAGAAGTCATGTAGCTTAAACTGGTTATGGATCGTAAAACCTTCTAAATAAACTGCAGGATAATAATAAGCAATCACTCGACAGAGAATTCCTTTGCTGACAGGAAATGTCAGAGCAAATGTCCAAATACATTGCCCAACAACTGCAGGGCTGACATCGAGCACACACAAAAAAACAGGTCTGCCTTCATTCAGCCTCTTTACCGTATGTTCTGTACAAGCCCCAATATGTCCCTGCTTCCCTTGGAAGAAACTTTTTATTTAGTAGTTTGAGTTTCAGGCTAAGAAACAACATTGTCATTTCCTTATTTGTAGCCATGATGGTTACAATGCGGCTCTAAATAACACCACTGTGGTTCGGTCATGCTTGGTTCTAAATATAACTGAAACCACAGCCAAGGGGTGCACGTCATTTGATGTTTTGTTTGAAAGGCAGTCTGGAAATGCCCAACTAATAGCTCCTAAGACATCACTAGATATGATAATGTATGAGCAAGAGAGTGAATTTGGATTTGATTCAACCTATCGTCATTGCACATCACCGAAATGTATTATCTACATTTAACACATCCTTAGTTTTTAAGGAGCAGTGGGCTGCAGTGATGCGGTTCAGTGCCTTGCTCATGGACACTTGGACTTGCAACTAATGGGGAGAGCCGGGATCGAGCCGACGACCTTGGTGTTGTAGGACGACCCCCTTACCCCACTGGGCTACAGCCACCCAAGTATAACATTATAGGTACTAAATATTTACCAAGGATGTTATATTTGTTCAGTTTGTTAGTTGCCAGGTTCAAGTTAGTTGTTTTAGGCCATGGCTCCAAAATGTTTTGATAACTTGATGTTACATTTGAAGCATGCATACTATGTGTTGGAATAGTCCGATTGTTTATTGCTAAAATCAACGATGGACAAGAGAAAACAATATGAATGTTTAGGATTTCTGTCTTTACAGCAGACCTTCAGTTTCACTACAGTCTAACAATTGCTGACACCGCCGCAATTAAAATGTATATGGCCTGTCTAAATATTATCGAGTCACAACTTTTGGTTTACAAATATCAAGTAACTGTATATGACCGCATTAAATACGTTTGTGGAAAAGGAACACAGCACAAATTCCTTGTCAGGTCACACAATCTGATGGGTCACAGCACTCAGCATAACACTGAGCCGCCTGCAAAATAACAATGTTGACACATACTTGTGCATCCTTGGGGAGGCTTCATAGTGCTATAGTTATACATTGTCATATAAATAATAATAATATATAAAAGGTGATTAAAAACGTATTTATATGGAAGATGTATGTGGCAGTATATATATATATTTATTGTTTGTTTGTTGTTTTTGTCTTTATTTTATATTAATTTTCTTATTTATTTTGATTTCAATTTAGGATAGGAATTTATAAGCATTTTTTGCTTATACCTATAACTTTTCAGTCTTTCTCTTTTGTATATTATATATAATAATATTGTATTATATTTGATTTGATTAAAATACACAAACAATATAAGCAGAGTATTTACAGCTGACAAGATACAGTATGTATGACATTAACATGCATCAATGATCAAACGCTCCCACTTCTCCAACTGTCCCATACAGCAGCGTAACATTACATCTATATAAATCCATTTGGAAGTTTTAGTTGCAAATAATATGCAATTAACATTTACTGGTTTAACATTCAAGTGGTTTAATGAACTGGGGTTTCTCGAAATGAATACGTTCGTACTAAAGGTCCATTCATAGATGTATTCACATACATATTTAATGATGGATCAGCTCAAAATAGACTATTTGCTGTCAAAAAAGCCCATAACAAATCCTCCAGTACCTGCAGGCTCTCACAGGCAGCAGTGCCTACGTCAGAATATGGCAGCTAAAGGAGGCAGGGCATATTTTCAAGGGGAAAAGGGCGTCACTGCCCTTTGCCCCGAGTCAAAAAAAAAACTTCCAAGAAACTTCCAACGCGTGCCTACATTATATCTGCAATCGCAAGACCGCGAGCTGCATGCATACACCGGGCCAGTGACGTCATTCGAGGGTGCTCGGTTCGGGACAAAGAGCGACAGGTAGCCTGCAACACCCGCCGAGTGGAGGCGCGCGCTACCAGATACACTTTTTCTACACACAAAAAAGGGGGGTTGGGAGAAAGTTACTCACACGAACAAGGTTGCTAACAGCCGCCTGCACGGCAGCCACCGGCGAGGTGAGGTCCGGAATGGCTTTCCCATCAACTTCACCTTCTTCGTGCATTATCACCAGATGGGATATCTGTTGAGCCACCGGCTCCAGGATACTTTCTATCGTCTTCGTGTGAAAGACCGGCATGGTGACAACTTTTTATCACTATCCAAGAGAGAATTGAGTTACTATTCTACCACCCGCGGCGGTTTTCTCCCAAAAATCCCGCTACAAAAAAGTCAGAATAGTCCCGGTGGTCGTTTTCTTTCCGACTCTACTCCAGCGCAAACCGTCTACGTGAAAAACTCCCAGGCGGAGCGCGAGCAACCTAAACGTCAGCGGGGAGGGTCCCGCCCCCTGGCCAATCAGCGAGCGGGAATCTCACTTCCTTGCCGTCTGATTGGTCGAGCGTGGTGCCACTCTGGATAGGGCGCCTCCCGCTTCCAGGCGAGTTTACTGGAGATCCGAGGTGCTCCCTAAATTACGTAATAGATTCTCATGCCCTAAAAAGGGAAATATGTGTCTACTGTTTGTGAGGAGTAGATTCCAGCCGCTGTAAATTTACTGGCCAGACACGCGCTGCGTTTGGCACTTCCTGCACACCATGACGCTGTGACTGTTAGGAGATAGGATCGCTCACGGAAAACAACCAGGAAAGGATATTCCCAATAAAAGGGAATAATGGAATGTTTATTCAAGGCTGTGTTTTACTATCCCAAGATAATCTGTTATCCAAATGGACTTAAACAAAATGAAGAGGAGGCTTAGTGAGGCATCACAGCTCGATGGTTTCCCAGTGGTGTCACTTCACTAATGTGGCAAAATAAGAGACTGAATTCCTTTGCCGCTTCTTTAAAATAACACCAACCACACTACAACACTTTGAAAACGTATGACACTGCTTCATCAAGAGGGGTCCATTATGTTCAATGTATTAATGTATTCTCATTTACAACTTTACAACACGAAATAACAATAATTTATGATTGAATACCAACTGCCAAGTAAACCAGCTAAGGAATTCCCACACAATCCCAAGAGGGAGTGACTGCAAGGCAGCGGCCCATTGCCTAAAAAGGAAGAGTCCAAGTCAAGGAAGTTACTCTGTTACTTTGAACTCTTGTGTTAACATACAAGGAGCTGACATGCTTTCCTTTCATATATTATCCAAAATGTCAATGAAATATAATCACATTAAAGAGGATTTCTACACCATCTTGACTATGAAGTTTGCCATTACAGACATATATTTATTTGTATGTATACTGAATTAAAGGCACAACTATAGTACACCATATAACGTATCCCTTCTTAAAATAAAATTAACCAACAGTCACACTATCCAGCAGAGTCCATCCTGAATTTAGACATCAAAGATGGCCTGTTGTTCCTCAGCTCTCCGCTTACTGACATGGCCGTCGTGTGTGTGCCTGTTGGAATGTGAGCGCGCCGGGTCACGATGGGTGGTCTCACTGGTCTGCACCTCGGATACTGGGGTGCAGATAGAAGAGTGTCCTGCTGCTGCATGGAGGTGTGCTAATGTCCTGAACTCAACACCAATAATCTGGAATATATTGGGCAAAAAAATGTGTTTCTTAAATGGTTGATCACAACCCAAAAAGGTGCAACTGTTACTAAATGTAACAATGTGTTGTGACATCATTAACCATGTGTTTTAAGGAGTTATTAATTGGCCAAGTTGTCTACTGGCTACTTTTCTTGTTTTTTTGAGTGAGCAGCGAGCGCCATCCTCTGGTGGGACAAAGTAAATGCAGTCAGTGTAATGAGAAACAGAACATGTACACCAAATATTGCTGTTACACCGATTTCTCAGATTTTATTTTTCAATTGTTTTATGTTCAAGAGTGTTGCACTTCTGGCCAAACTTCAATCAGTGATGTCACAGCAGGTGCATTTACCTTGAGAGTAAATAGAGGACACCTGAAGGGACACCACTGAAAAATAACATCACCGCAAAATATTCAACCCAAGGGATGGGTCGTTTTTTTATGATAACATATGAGAGGGCTGAATGATGTGGTTAAAGAATGAAATAAGTACTATTTAAAACAATTTATATATATATATATATATATATATATATATATATATATATATATATATATATATATGAGTCTTATTTAGATAATGTGGTTAGGTTCTGAAAGGTTACATTATTCTATGATGACATGATGAATTGTACTTCATTTCCACTCCACAAGTGACTTTACCCTTCAATTCATTTAACACAAATTCAATAACTTTAGGGATCCCTGGCACAATCTGTTTTATTTGTCCTACTTCATAACAGAAAATACCTCGAAAGTGACATTCCCATCAGCCACAGCTGTACTTTGTGTGTAGAGCAAAGTGCTAACATTCCTAAACTTCGAGTTTCTTCCAGTAAAAGCCTCAAAAACCAAATGTCAAATGTCTTGAACCTTTATTGAAAATGTGATTAGCGGACAGTAAGGCCAGGAGATGGAGAGCAACGGGAGGAATGCCTTGTGGAGATAACATATTTAGTAAAATGCCACATGAGGGCACTACAGTATGCAAATAGAGTATAAAGCACTTTTCAGAGAAGGTTGACAATAACGTATTTACTGTTTCACAATATTGTTAAACGTACAGGTCTTTAACCCTCCTGTTACCTTCAAATTGACTAACATAATTTTCCCTTTTTGACCCGAGCAATTAAAATCCCAGAAAATGATTAGAATTAATATTGTTTCCCAAGTTTAAGTTTCAGGTACTTTTTGTTTGTTTGTTCACTACCTAAATAGCCCTTTAAATAAATAAAAAAGATGATTTCTTAAATGTTTTACACAGTGAAAAACAGCCTGGGGTCAAATTGACCCCAAAGAACACTGATGGGTACAAGTCGTGTTCAGGACATTGAAAACATATCATTATGTACATTTTATGTTTTCCCAGTTGTCCCCAAAAAAATTTAAAAAAGTCATGAAACATAACGCAAAAAAATAATGTTAATAATCTTTTTTAGAGATGTCAAACATTGAATGGCGTCAAAGGACGCGCTGCTCGAGGTGTCTGACTCAGTATCACTGTCAGGTCCTGTGACTGCAGCAGCATCCTACATGTGGAGGACGGCTGTCTGCTTGCACTACTCTCATGAAAATGTAATATTACTGGAGGATTCCAACATGTTCAGTCATGCCGGTATACAATGTGACTTGGTTTGTTTTGTGTAACATCTGTTCGTTAACTGGTGGTTAATTATCCTCCGAGAGAGAATGTATATGTTTACGGTGTGTAGTTGGCAGACGAACATTTCAACAAAAAAAACACATTTATTGAAGCTACAGTCTTTGTGAATATTTATTTTTAAATCCAAGAAACATCTATATATCTTAAGCATCCTTTAATACAATTTTTTTTAAAGTACTTACATATTTAATATCTGTTATGGTATGGGATCTTGAATGGAATCTAAATAAATATTGAGTATGTTTAACAAAGGTGTGTAACAATGACCTCAAATGAAGTGTCTGTTTGGTTAAAGAGGTTTAAGTTTGAATAAATCCGCCAACAAAGATCATTGCTACCTTTTTTCCTTATTGTAATGAAAGAAGATTAAGTAGCAACAACAGTCTTTGTGTTCGCAAGTGTATGAAAAGAAAGGATTTCAATGCCTGATTTGCATGATTCATCCCTCTTGCAATTATTCAGACAAAAAATACAGAAATGATATACTTTAAATTGCATCAACTCAGTTGAGTTTAAAAAAAACTGTGGACTGAACTGGCAGCTGCCGATGGTTCCTGAATCAAGCAGAGCCCTCTCCGCCAACACACTGATTCTGGACAAGTGTAAGTTAACTCAGCCAAATAATGTGGAACAAATTAATTTTACTAATACAGAATATGTACTGAATCGTTATTTTAAGATTTAGGCTTTGAGATTATCATTTGCCATACACTCACATCAAGTTAAACTAAGCAACAATCTAAAAACCTCAACACAGGGCACCAGCTGTTATGTTATCTGCTTTAGAGAACCAGCCACTCTTCAACAGAACCTCTCCCACCATTGTAAAGGACTCCCATCATTTCTTCCACTAAGCCAGGCTTCCTAAAGGTACACGTCTGCTTAGCTACCTCATGAAATGCTACAAACACATATTTATTGGATGTGTTTCAACTCTAATCCGTCCTTCTGGTCACATGACATCTATTGCACCTGTCCATCCTGGAGAGAGATCCTCCTCTGTTCTCTCCTGAAGGTTTCTTCACATTTTTTTCCACATGAAGGGTTATTTGGGAGTTTTTCCTGATCCGATGTGAGGTTTTGGGACAGGGGTGTCTATGTGTACAGATTGTAAAGCACTCTGAGACAAATTTGTAATTTTTGAAAATGGGCTGTACAAATAAACTGAATTGAATTGAATGTTACACCAGTGTTAGCAGCAGCACAGCATTTTAAAAAGCCTTATTGCTAATCATGGAAGCAGATATAATTTACCAAACTAATATAGAACTTGACCAAACCAGCTGAATTAGAGCCGACATCATCGCATATCATAGTAGGAGAAGCACATGTGTAATGAATTGATATTTATAGCAGCTATACAATCTTCTGAGGCTTGAGAATCCATGTTGTTCATAGCTCACGGAAAACATGCAATGCCGGGTCAAATGACAACGTGTAACGTAAAAGGCGTTGCTCGTGGTGACAACCCCACAGGCAAAGTTAGCATCAAGCTATGAACATGTGAGGAGCACTTAGCAGCGAAAGAAACAAATATCTCCCTCAGGAGTTGGTAGACACTAGACTAGTAGAGCTGAAAAGAGAATCTAATGCGAGAAAAGAGATTAAAGCCAATGTTGTTAATTTGTCCTGATTCTGTTCATGTTCACCTTTATGAGATGATGATATGACAATAGTGAGTCAACAGCTTGTCCTGCTGGTGGACAAAACTATCTATTAATACCACTGTGGCTGGTGAACAGTAGAAAAGACATATTGTGGATCAGAGAAGTTACTGAGGTTAAGTGCTGTACAGTGGGACGTGGTTGTAATCAGCTTTATTACCTTCGCATTGAAAATGCGGAAGGTAATGTTTTGATCTCTGCGTATTTGTATGCGTGCGTGCGTGTTATTCGCCTAAGTAAAAAAGTATTAAACCGAATCGCATGAAATTTGGTGGGATGATTGGTTATTATCCTGAAACCATTTGATTAGATTTTTGGGATCAGTCAGTTCAAAGGTCAAGGACAATGTTAAGAAAATGTCAAAATCTTTGCGGTAAATTTGTATCCAATTGTCATACAACTAATGCCAACATGTTCATAATTCAATGTCCAATCTTGTGATATGCAAAGGTATGCGCTCTACCGAGTGCCCGTTCTAGTTTAACTTGTGTCCCTTTGGTTCTACATCTTGTCATATCCAATACAATAATAACAGAATTTGACTTGCAAGTTTCTAAGTGCAACTTAAAAAGTTACCAGTTCTTGTCGGGGTCACAGACTGACTGACCTCCGATGCTTGGAATCATTTCAGGATGCAAAATCTGTGGGTACACACCCACTCAAATAACTCAGGGAAAAACTCATTTTAAATGTAAAGTAAGAAAACTATACGAGAAAAAAACTACCTACATGCCTGGAGTTGCTGCTGGCTATTAGACGTCTCAAATAAGTTCTGCTGGTTCTCAAAATTAAATATTTAAAACATTAAATATATTTAATAATTTTATAATATAAAAAAATAATGACAACTGTTTAAAATAAAACAATTTTTGGCACTTATATTTTTTTATTCGTTTCGACATATTAACATTAAAAAAATTAAAAAAATGTCAGAGATAAACATAAAAAACTGTTTGATATTATTGAAACATTTAAAGAATATGGCCACAGGATGGAGAATATCGGCATTTGAATGTTTGAATTCTCATGCATCGTTTAGATCCTCTTCATATCCGTGAACTTTTCTCTTCAGCTCCATCTTCATCATCCAATCAACATGAATCTGTCCGACGTCTTCCTCGTGTCCTCCGTGGCTTTCCACATCTGCCAGTAGGAAAGTGCCCTCCTCAGCCCTGACTCAGACGGCTTACTGAGTGTACGTTGCTCACTCTCCTCCCCTTGCTTCTTCCCTTTCTTTTTTTTCCCTTCTCTCAAGCTGTCTTCCTCTCTCCCTCCTCCTTTCCTCTTCCTCTCTCTCCTCACTCTCTCAATCTCCCTCTCCTTTTTGATCACTTGGGTCCCTTGCTCCACTCCCTCTCCACAGCTCGGTCACTCACATACTCGCCACCGGCTCTCCACCGGGCGCCGTCTCCACCCTCGGAGGATCCATCCTCGCCGTGTCCGCGTTCTGCCAGGTGGACGCGCTCCCCTCCCCGCCGTCACCATTTCCACCCCGGAGAGTTCCACGCTGGCAGCGCAGCCCCTCCCCCGGCTGAGCATCGGGCGGAAGACCCTGGTGGCGGCCGCTGTGGGGGTCATGCTGGTCCTGGTTCTGGTGGTCCTCATCCCCGTGCTGGTCAGCTCCGCCGGCACGGGCGACGGCAACGGCGTCGACGACGCCGGCGGCGGCCACTACGAGATGCTGGGCACCTGCCGCATGGTGTGCGACCCCTTCCCCACGGCGGACCCGGCGGGGCCGCAGGCGGGAACCGACACGGCCACCGCCGGCCTCAACGACGCAGATCTGATGGACCGCAGCGTCGGCCCGCCGCTGCCCACTCACGGCGCCCACGGCGTCCCGCAGGGCAAATCGGGACGCCCAGGTAAGCCCGGACCCCCGGGACCACCCGGAGAGCCGGGCCCACCGGGACCGAAGGGTCCGCCGGGAGACGGCGTGGACATCGTGCGTACCGGGATTCTGGGATTAGGGGGTAGAGGGGCAGTCAGCACGACCACGTACAACACCACGCCTCGGGTGGCGTTTTTCGCGGGACTACGAAACCCTCAAGAAGGTTACGACATCCTCCGGTTCGACGACGTGGTGACGAACATCGGAGGGAACTTCGAGGGCTCGACCGGGAAGTTCACCTGTAAGATTCCCGGCACCTACTTTTTCATCTACAATGTGCTGATGAGAGGAGGAGATGGCACCAGCATGTGGGCCGACTTGATCAAGAATGGGCTGGTGGGTACCACGTTTCACTCCTCAGACGCTCCTTAGAGACGATGCTTCCTTGTTTCATGTTGAGTTTGAGAAATGGAGAAAAAAAAACATGAAAACTCACACTTTTATTTATTAAATGAATATAAGATTAATACAAAATATAGTCAAGAGTAAGACATTGACAAGGTTAGAAATAATGCTTTTCATTGTAAATATTAATGTTGTTCTTCAAACTTCTCGGTTAAAGGAAGGCCAGTTTTAGAGCTTCTCTCAACAGCATAACTGTTTTCAGCTGCGCTCACATAAAAAGGGTTTGTGGAAAATACAAAATAAAAAGTTATACATTTTTTTTAAAAGGGTTTCAATATTAAGGAATAATCAGTTTGTGGAAAATGCAAAATAAAAAGTTATGACAAAATTAAAAAAGGGTGTCAAGGGGGTTCTAACCCTCTGCTAGTCTTCTAAGGCAATACCACAATGTACCACTAGAACACTGGAGATGGGCCTCTATACACCTCTGTAGAGATTACATTAAAAAACAGAGAATAGTCATTTACCACATTAACTATGTATAGAGTGTATTTCTGATTAATTTAATGTCATTTTCATTGGAAAAAACAGTGCTTTTGACCCCAAACTTTTGAATGAGTTAAAAACCCATGAATTCACTGGGATGAACCCAGATAAAGATGCTCAGGGACGAGTGTAGCCAGTGCGCTGGCAGTCTAAATTGAGTAGTCATGCATTCATGTGAATAGTGATTTTAAATCTGACTTGGTCTTGTGCTACAGTCCCCGATAATGACAACGCACAGTGGCATGCTGCCATGATTGTGCATCTGTGCGTATTACACATCCGACGATGTCCACGTCGACGGGAGTGGAAGGAGTGCGGCGCTATCTCGAGTCTGCACACATCAAAAACACAGCCTGAGGTGGAGGCTAGTTCAAAGCTGGTGCCCTTTGAAATACAACACACTTCCCGGAACCACGAGTGCGCGTTATCAGCCCGCCTGTCGGATCCAGGCGCTTCAATATCGAACCGTGATATTTGCTCAACTTTTGCAATGTCTTTAAAGCCCCAGGTGATGACATTGATCAAACACCATGTCAATCTGAGGCTGGACATTTTCCGACACACGTCTGCAAACTGGCTCCAGTGAGTGGAGACAGTAACACCTGGACATTTGAATGCAATCCAGTATATTTGTAAAGCTAATATAGATCTTTTTTTTCATGGAGACTGTTTTATAGAACTGTGGGTTAAATTCTGTGGCCGTAGTTGTTGGGGTCTAACTAGGTTGCATAGCGAGCTACACCATGCTGAACATCATATTAATCTGCATCATACTGTAAGGTATTTTCCTTATTTTGTCCCAAAGGAATAACATACATGACACATCAATCCAAGACAAGACGTACATTTTTTTGAAAAAAGACGTAAAATGCAAATACAATTTTAAAAATGGGAAGTAAAAAGTAAATCTAATGATAATACTAAAGATAGTATTTAGGCGACCAGTTGACAAAACCTGCTGACTTTACACTTTAACTAACTAACTAAACAGACAGGTATCGGCTGCTTACAGGAGCTGGATGTTATATTCAGGAGGATTCACCTGTTGGCTGACTATCTGATTATTGATTTGCTCAGACCGCCACCGGCTGCCTCCCACCGCTTCCTGTGGAGGGCAGTGACATTGTAGATACATGATGGTATATAAAGACTATACATTCGTATAGTTTAATATTGTCAAATCTATGACAATCTCAAACTTTCTTAAGAAAGGAGCTCCACATTATCAGATTATTATTCCCTAGTAGAAGCATGTATTATTTTAGATAGACGGATTAAAGTGTCACTGAAAATGTTGCAAAATCTTAATACACACTATCAAGGTTGATGCTAATAGTTACAACACACAGATGCAGTCTTTATGTGATTAAGGAGGACCAATTAAGTACAGGCATGTACACTTAGCTTGAGGAACACATGCAAATAAATAAAGAGAAACAACAATAAGATAAATAATTTTATATTTATTTGGTCCAGTGGGGCAAAGGGATGTTGGGCGTGTAAAGCCACAATACTAAATCCCTAATCCCTAATTTAAATTACGACAAGTTAGACATTTATTTTTGCATTTATGACACAGTATTACAGTACTTTTTGTTTTCAATGGGTGTTTTTTTGTGATGGGTGGACATCTTCCTGCTGCAGACGGTGGACAAGAACAGAGTTCATGCTGCATTAGCCTGATGTGTCAGAGATCCATCACCGTGGTGTGCTCTGTGGCTCAAACCCTGCAGATTATTGACAAACACTTTTGCTCTGCATTGGCATCAATAGGAACCCATTGGTCTTATTTGGGTTCTAACGTAATCCAGAATCTGGTCGGATTAGGGATTACACTTTTATCCTGTGTATGATGAAGTTGAAACGTAACAGCCAACCTGGCAACACAAATCTTTATACATAAGCTAAAGCTTAGAGTGGATAAAACTCTATATGCAAAGTAACTTCACCCAGCTTCAAGAGATTTGGGTGTTATGCTCCAGATCTATTACCCTACGATGAAACACTTATATTTGGGATGAACAGGGCATTATCAGTGCTCCACCCAGGAAAAAGGTGGATGTAAGGGGCAAACGAACTCGACGCTAAGCGATAATATGCACTGCCGTCCTTCCTCAGAGGCAGACTGACTCAAGCGTGACCCTTTCAGCTGAGTCATGAGCGGAAAAAAACAAATATTCACCACAGGAGACACACTTTACACAAACTTTCAAATTCAGTCCACAAGTCTTGCGAATACACTTATCTTAAAATACGATTTTAGTCAACTCATACATATAAATAAGTATTGTCTTATGACAACAGGGGGAAGCAGCAAGTCTGTTAATGTTAGCGTGCATCAAATGAATCATTTGTTTCAATGTCACCATTGACGTCAGCAATGTCATATTCATATCATGCTTTTGGTCTCATTTATAATAATTAATGATATTTCACATGTTTGGATTTTATGATGATGAATTGATACATTTAGCTAATATCTGTATGTAAAATAAACAAATCTCTCAGCATTCTGCCGTTGACACTTGTCCGTGTGTGCGTGTCGTGTTCCAGGTCAGGGCCAGCGCCATCGCTCAAGACCAGGACCAGAGTTACGACTACGCCAGCAACAGTGCCATCCTTCATCTGGATGCAGGCGACGAGGTTTTCATAAAGTTGGACGGGGGCAAGGCTCACGGGGGCAACAGCAACAAATATAGCACCTTCTCCGGGTTCATCCTCTATGCTGACTGAAGACCGGGCACAGGGCGTGGGCTCAGAGGTGAAAGGTCACAGCCAGAAGACATTCACAGGGAAGTTAACGTTGCCCATAGTCACTGATCCACAGTCAGATTGTTTCTACAGATGTTTGAGGTCAACGTGACAAGGGCTGTGGATCTGTGGTTATCTGTAGCCGTCTATCTCCTCATCCACGTGTCCCATTGCGTACAGGGTGCCTCTTCTAATGGACGCAAGCAAGCAACGCAACGGTGACGTTCATCCCGCGTCTCACGCCGAGCTGCAGGAACAGTTGTGAAAGTGAAAAGAAGCCTCACGATCATTTTTGAGCTGTCGTTTTAATTTTAAAGTCATGAAATCTATCAGTCGCGTGGACTGGAGTGTTTGTAAACGTGCAATTTGGATTATGTTCAAACTACACTACCGTTCAAAAGTTTGGGGTCACTTAGAAAAAAGGAAAAAAGGACAGTTTTTTCCAATGAAAATGACATCAAATTAATCAGAAATACACTCTCTACATAGTTAATGTGGTAAATGACTATTCTCTGTTTTTAATGAAGTCTCTACAGAGGTGTATAGAGGCCCATCTCCATGTTCTAGTGGTACATTGTGTTTTTCCCTTAGAAAACTAGCAGAGGGTTATAACCCCCTTGAAACCCTTTTTTTATTTTTTATAACTTGTTATTTTGCATTTTCCACAAACAGATTATTCCTTGACATTGAACCCCTTTTTATGTAAGCGCAGCTGAAAACAGTTATGCTGGTGAGAGAAGCTCTAAAACTGGCCTTCCTTTGAACGACAAGTTTAAAGAACAAAATTAATATTTCAGATAAAAATCATTATTTCTAACCTTGTCAATGTCTTGACTATATTTTGTATTAATCTTGTATTCATTTAATAAATAAAAGTGTGAGTTTTCATGGAAAACACAACATTTTCTCGGTGACCCCAAACTTTTGAACGGTGGTGTATATTTGTGTAATAAGCTGTTGTGCTTCAAGGACTGAGGAGATGTCTTCTGTCCCAAGAAATTATAATTAGTCAAAAAGTGGATGCCAAAAAAGAGATTATGATTGTTTTTCATTGGCGGACAATGTCACAAACTGTATTGTGTCTCAGTGTGATGATTTGGAAAATCATGTCATATCAGTCTATTATGTATGGCATATTGTTAGTGTATAAACTGTACATTTGATATTGAATCTCGATGTCTGAACACAATCAAAGTAGCGTAGATACACCATATTGCGTGTCTACTTCAAGAATATAGCTGTTGATCGATAGTCGTACAATATTTCACGTAATGTGCTCAATTGTAAAGATTTATTTATTTAACTTATGCATGCAACACCTGTGAAAATATTCTGTATGTTTCCACAACAGAAAATACAGTAATTTTAAACAAAGTTTAAATAGGTCTGGGATTAAGGAACGTATATTGCTGTCGCATTACATTTTAATGTCCATGATTTTTTCATTAAAAATATTGTTTTTCGCATTTCCTCACACACTATGTGGTTAATGTCACCTAATTTTCAATCACATTTTTCATCTGTTCTTTTAACACTCTGTTTTTCACAGAAAAGCAGCCTTTAGTCATGCAAACGTTACACTTTAGAGAGCGAGAGGCAATCAACACAGACATGATCACTGAGGGAAAGGGGAGAAGAAATCACAGCTGTGTTAAATGCCAGATGAAGAGCAGGAGATGATTATGTTTCACAATCAAAGGAGAGATGTGTGTTTCCTCTTATGTGTGTAAAGACCCTGAGATTAAGAGGTACAAAGTCAGAGGACGGGTGTTATAACATCACAACGGAGCTTAGATCAGTGTCGGCAAATTAGGCTCCGGCGGCACCGCCACACGAGTGTCAGAGTGAAAAATAGCTCCCGGGACTAAACTGTGAAAACCTTTTGTCTGTGTTCTCAGAAGCTCTTTTTGATATTGTGAACTTCTTCGGACACAGTTTGCCTTTGATGTGGGCCGTGTAGGGTCCACAACTTATTTAGGAGTATCTTATTCAGTTTGAAACACCAAGTTAAGAGTTCAATAACTAAAGTTTGGAGGGTGTTATAATATGTAAACATGGAAAACCATGTTTTAATACATATTTACATTTGCATTGAAAATGTGGAAGGTAAAGTTTTGATCGCCGCGTATTTGTATGCGTGCGTGCGTGTTATTCGCATAAGTCAAAAAGTATTAAACCGAATCGCATGACATTTGGTGGCATGATTGGTTATTATCCGGGGACCCTTTGATTAGATTTTGGGATCAATCGGGTCAAAGGTTAAGGTCAAGGTCATGAAAAGGTCAACATTTTCTTTTTACTATAGCGCGGTCAATTTCTATCCAATTGGCATGCAACTAATGCCAAAATGTTCATAATTCAATGCTCAATCTTGTGATATACGAAGGTATGCGCTCTACCGAGTGCCCGTTCTAGTTAACTATGTAAAGGAGCTGATAACACTGAGTCCAGTGTTTCCTCTAAAGCGCAATTCTGCATTTTGTTGTGAGCTGTAAATCGGTGTCAAGTCGAGACAAGACGTCTAAACTGAGCAGCATCCTGTTTCCTGTTGAGCTGCTCGCTGTAGTGAAGGCCAGGGAGCCCTCCGGTCTGAACTTAAGCTTGTCTTAAGACAGCAGAATTCCTCCAGACACAATTAAGACCGAGGGTCCGTGCCTTAGCAGAGGTCACCCGAGCCGGAGGCCGACTGAGCAGCAGCACGGGTTGCTTTCTCCTTGCAGGGTGCATGAGCACATCTTCAAATTAACAGACTTCATGTCACCATGTCAACGCCAAACGCCCCCCGGTCCGCGGGAAACAGCTTCCACTGCGGAAACCAGTGGAACAGGCGTCCCCGGAGTCGGCAACATCTGTACTTGTTCTGAAAGCCCTGCAGGAGAAACATGAACGCACAAAAACATTCTTATATAAAACAGCTTAAGAGACCAGAAGATTAACAGTATTTATATTTTTTAAATAAATGAGTGAAGAGAATCAGATGAAAATGCACCTGAATTAAAAATAAATTAAAAAAATTATAATAATTGTATGACACAAAAGGACTTTGGATGTTATCAAAATAACACAAATGATTGCATCGTGTTGCATAGATAAAACTGAACTCCCTTTTTGGCCTTTTTGGAAACATTTATTGACGTCACACAGGAAGCAGGGGTAAGCCCAAAACCATCTGCGGACGCCTTTGCGTAAAAAAACGTAGAAACATTCTCTTGGCACCCTCCGTGTTTGCCTGATCCTGCAAAAGTGGGCTATCCTCACTCAAGCTATTGTGCGTGTGTGGCGGCAGAAAGCCCTCCTCGGGGGTGTTTGGTTTTGATGGTGACGTTAGCTGAACGACCTCCCCGACAGCTCTGGGGGCCGAGCTTATAATATGTGATGAAACAGCATCCGTACTGTACGCAGAGCTTCAAGCTTTGACTCACATCTCATCTCATGTCCTCCCTGACTTTCTTCCAGCTCCAGGGTCTGAAGGTAAGTATTCCTCCGAGACGTGCCGTGAGCTTCCGTTTCTTGGATTCGGCCGTGGTGGTTTTCCACCGTGCTTCTTTACCGTCGCATTGAAAATGAGGAAGGTTATGTTTTGATCGCCGTGTATTTATTTATTTATGTATTTATTTATTTATTTGTATGCGTGTTACTCGCATAAGTCAGAAAGTATTAAACCGAATCGTATGAAATTTGATGGGATGATTGTATATTATCCGGGGACCATTTGATTACATTTTGGGATCAATCGGGTCAAAGGTCAAGGTCATGAAAAGGTTAACATCTTTTTTTTACCATAGCACGGTCAATTTGTATCCAATTGGCATGCAACTAATGCACAAATGTTCATGATTCAATGCCCAATTTTGTGATATGCGAAGGTATGTGCTCTACCGAGTGCCCGTTCTAGTTTTATCACGTATGAGTAGAGGGATTTGAAAGATTACGTCTCTCCCGCAAACTTCTTTTAATTTAGGCGAACGAAACTGAAGGGAATTTTGCTTCATTCGCTCCCTCCCACCTCACAATCAGTAAACTGAGATGGCTCCTGTGTGACATTTGCAGGGGCGCATTGGTGAGGCGTGAGCCTTATCCGGCGGCTGCAGAGCGCGCAGGTGCGCGTGGTTCCGTGCGCGTGAGCGTTTTGGCCGGCGTACCGGTCAGCGTGTCTCTGCATGCGTCCGTCTCCGTGAGACGAGAGACGGCTCGGACAGAGCGCCTCATCTGAAATGTCTGAAGTGACGTTAATGAGCCCTCGGTGTTGTTATCTTTAGCATCCCCACTTACCTCACCAGGGGAGCTCCAAAGACAGATGCTTTAATTGTCAAGCTAAATAGCCCTTCTTGCTCATGTACTACACTTCCTCCCAGCGACCGCTCAGCTTGCACACACTTACACGCGCCGGTGGTTTTCCTCGTGTGCACGGCCACCGAAGACGTTTTCTTAGATTTTAACACAAGAGAAATCTCTACCTGGCAGAACAAATAGACCCACATGTACTAATTCAATTATTCTAATGTTACAGACATATGTACACTATCGTTCCAAAGTTTGGGGTCACCCAACGAGACAATTTCGTGTTTTCCATGAAAACTCACTTTTATTTATCCAATGAATTGCAAAATGAATAGAAAATATAGTAAATACATTGACAAGGTTAGAAATAATGATTTTTATTTGAAATATGAATTGTTTTCTTCCGACTTCAAGCTCAAAAGGAAGGCCAGTTGAAAAACTGTTTTCAGCTGTGCTAACATAACAAAAGGGGTTTCTAAAATTTCTAAGTGACCCCAAACTTTTGAACGGCAGTGTATGTCAAACACACACACACACACACTGGAGAACCCAGAAGAAAACATGACTTAGAGTCTACACAGCCATGAGAGTATCGGGTGAGGCTGCATAATGATACCGATAACATGTTGATGTTGAGCAGGTATGATGTTCACCATCTTAGTTCAGGCTTATATAACTGAGTGTTCGCTAAGTCCCGCCCATCTCCTGGACAATCTCTCATCCAATAAGCACATCTGTGGTAAACTGCATGACTACACGTTCTGCTTTTGAAGATTTTGAAGATTTAAAGATTGCAGGTGATGTGTTCAATGTCGCGTACATCGGTCAGTACGTAAGTACAGGAGGGGGGATGGGAATGTCGCTCTTTTGCAGGAATTTTGTTAAAAGAACAACGTTTCAAAGTTTTAAATACGGACCTGATGATGGCCGTACAATTCAGCGTCAGGAGGACATATGCAGACCACATGTCATAATAATCTACTCAATAGTTGACATTTTGCTCAAAACCTCAAATGTGTACCTCATGATAGCACAAGAGGAAAAGTCATTTGGATTAATCACCTGGGAAAAATAAATGTCTGTAAAAACCTTCTTGGAAACATATCCAATAGTTAATATTAATATGAGTTCATATTAATATTTCACTAAAAGCACCAACAAAGAACCAGCTGGAAAAGAAAAGTTAGGTGATCACAAAAGTCACTGTCCCTAAGCGTTAAAGATACAATACAACCTACTGTTCTAAAAACTATTACTCACGATAATAAACAAAGATGTCAGATGGATTATTCTCAAAAGTGGACTTGCATGGTGGATGGTGGCATGTTTATGCCTCAATGAGTATGGCAGGTTAACGGATTAAATATTCCTTTCATCCAACATCGCGTCTGCCAACCTGTCATGCTGTCATAAGGAGGGCTCTGTTAACACGGACACCTGATATGCCCCCGAAATCTCAACGAATACAATAAAGGACATGATTACAAAGAGGTGGCAGAGCCATCTCCCAGACACCTCAAATCTGGCTTGTATTGTGAGAAGTACAATGCTCTCATCACTTTCTGCTCCTCTCTCATCAGTCTCAGCTTCATGGATGAGTGGTCAGCAAAGCCAGTGGGGAGATGTGCATTCGTGCTCAAGTGTTTTTTTTCTTTTTTACTGCCTTTAAGTCATAATGCTAAAGAAAGGATGCGTCCTCACCCCCATAGACCTGCTTACCGGGGATGCTTTTGACTCACTATTCCTTATTGAAGGCTGTAAAACAAACACTTTCTGCATGTTGCTCATAGTCGTTATGCAGGTTGTGCCAACAGAAGATCTAGTACCTGACTAAAAGGGCTTTAGAGATATTTTAGTAGATAAAGTGGACCAACCTGACTGGCTCTCATGTAGCTAAACAAAAAAAACAAAAAAAAATGAAAAACTGAAAAAACTGAAAAAACTGAAAAAACTGAAAAAAACCTAAATACACGAAATACACAAAATACACAAACTAAACGTGGTTTTTCTCAAGCTGTATATATTCGATTTCACATCGCCGTTCCAGTTTCGTGAGCCAACCTTGGAGCGTGAGAAAGCAACTGGTTCGAGAAGTCGGCTGATTAAAGCAAATTGGGAGTTAAAGATATTTTATCGAGTGTTATGGAGCGTTTGATTTGATCTTCTTCAAGAGAGGATGCCTGTTGTGTTTGTCTCATGCACAGTGACGCACACGCAGGTGCACGCCCAGCAGTGACACGCTACACACACACAAACACACACACACACACACACACACACACACACACACACTCCTGCTAATGGTTTCACATTACTCCACTAATCCACAGGTGGCTGCAACTCGCTAAGTTATGCAGCAACGTGCCAACAAAGGGAGGGAGGGGGAGGAGACTGCAGGGGAGTCCTCTGGTTGCAAAAATAATCCTGCAAATAATCCAGGCTTGAAAACAGCAGAACACGAACCGACGGGTGACGAGAAGGTCCACTTCTTTTTCACAGTCTATGCTGTTGGCTTAAACAATACAGACTATTTTATTCATAATAAAACCTTTTATTAAGGAAGGAAATGAATGCATGCATCCCAATTGGGAGAGTTTAATCTGTGGTCCAACTATTGTCACATTTATTGTCAAGCATAGACAAGCATGCAAGCGCAAAATCCTCCCCCTTTTATTACAGTAGATTGTATGTGTGTGTGTGTGTGTGTGTGTGTGTGTGTGTGTGTGCACCCATGCATATTACCCCCCCTGCCCTGCCACTCCCTTGGAGAGCATGGGCATGCACATGCATCCTCCACGTTCTCCCACCGTCGTCACGCTCGATGCGGGGACTGTCCAGCGTGTCAGTGATTCAATACCAAACGGCCTTGTTCCCTCATGGCCTTGTTCCCTCATGGCCTTGTTCCCTCATGGCCTTGCTTCCCTGACTGAGCCGGGGCTAACGCGCAGGGACAGGCTGAGTCATGTGGCCGGGGACGCTCCGCCTGTCTCTTCGCCTCACCGCAGTCTGGCGGATGCGGCCTGACAACGGGCTACGAAGGATACGCTGCATGCTGCCTCTTTCCTCGGCGTGACACGAGAGGTCAGAGGTCAAGAACACCAACGTCGTTCCGGCCGCCCGGGCCACTTCCTTCTACCCGTTGGTGTCGGGCTGCAGTTGTGACCTGCGAAGGCAGAGCAGGCGCCCAGTGGCCTCGCGGGCTCTTCATCATTGCTCTTCTGCTTCATCACAGAAGTGGTCCTGATGAAAAGATACTGAAGAGATTCAAAGGACAAATCCATCCTCAGCATAAAGCACTTCAATGTCATTTAAAAGAAAATAGTCACCTCAAAAATGATTCTTTATTCATCTATTATTCACCCCGAGCTTTAGCATTTGAAAAGAGTTTAGAGTCCATGTGGAAAATTACCCCACTTCTGGTTTATTTTATATGTAAACATGAATGTATGATCTCAACCGCTCCAGTTTCAAAATTAATCATTAATTGAACCTTTGCGAAGTTAGACTAACACAGATCAGAGCGTAGATGAGATAAGATAAAATAATTCTTTATTAGTCCCACAGTGGGGACATTTCAGGATCACAGCAGCGGGTGCACATTAGAGCATTAATACAAATAAGTGCATTAATAAAAATAAAAGATACAAATAAAACACAAAACACAATGACAATACTAAATACTAAAATACTAAATTAACAGAGGAAACAAAATATATCCACAAGGCAGTGACCAAAGTGCATTTCCAGCAGGTTAAAGTGTCCAGGAAAGTGCTGAGTGTGCGTCGGCCAGCTCTGACCAGGCAACTATCCACCCATTCAGGTTTTCTTCATTTTCAGTCTGTTGGACTAGTCACAGTTAATAAATGTGTAATAGTGAAACTCATGACCCAGAGGACATTAAAAGTATTCTTCATTCCTTAAATCCTTGTTTTAGTACTTTTATTTAAGTAACAATCTGAGCATTTCCTCCATTCAGCCATGATAAATTATATCATTTAAACCTGTACTTTTCCTTCTGTGACATCCAGATGTCTTCTATGAAAAAGGACCACAGAAATGTAAACACACTGACTGACTGACTTTGTGTGGTTAAGAAATCATCTGCTAGCAGCTATCGTGTATCGTTGATTTTATATAACTGTTCATTTACTAATTCTTAATTCATTTTTATTTTATTTTTTATTTTTCGTTAGATTTAGTTTAGTTTATTTTTAGTTTAGTTTTGTTTTGTGTATCCACAATTAAGAGGTTGTTGGTCGGGGAGGGAGTTTGTCCATAAGAATGATACTGTTGACTTGAATGATTGAGGGGGGGGGGGAAGAAAAATGCTAAATGTATCACAATTGCATTGTTTCTTTGTGTACTTGCCTTAAAATAAATGTATATATATATATATATATAAAAAGAAAAATAAATCATCTGCTATATTTTGGATGCGTAGCTTCTAAAGGTCCTTTGCACTCCCTCCTGGGGCAAAGTTAACGAACCAATAAAAATCACAAAGGTCCAAGTCGTCTCATCCTAATAGAAAACACAGATAGGAGGGTCCAGAAAGTGGACGCAGTGCGGCGCCGGGGGCCGGCTCTCTGGACGCGACGGTGAGATGATGGAAGTCTTTACCCCCTGCCACCAGGGGATGAAGGACAATAAAGCTCTGTAGCCATGCACTTTGCACAAAGTGTAACAAGGCAACTTCAGACTTTCACCTTTTAGCTTGACACCTTCAGAATTAAACCCACTTTATATTCAGACTGAGACTTCACCACCCTTCCGCCGTGCCTGGAGCATTCACACTCGCTGGTACAGATATAGTCTTCGTTCCCCACGCGGCATCTGGCCTCTGTCTGGGTCTGAGAGGGAGAGACTGAGAAAAGGAACACTTTGGAAATCTCTCCTGAACAGCTGGCTGCCGTGATGCGCGTTGCCCTTTGAGTTAGAGCTGTCACAAAGTCAGCTTTCCAACGCACGAGTTAGGAAACTCGCTGTAAAGATGTGTATCCTTACAGCTGTAAAGATGTGTAAAGATGTGTATCCTTATATCTGTAAAGATGTGTATCCTTACAGCTGTAAAGATGTGTATCGTTATAGCTGTAAAGATGTGTAAAGATGTGTATCCTTATATCTGTAAAGATGTGTATCCTTACAGCTGTAAAGATGTGTATCGTTATAGCTGTAAAGATGTGTAAAGATGTGTATCCTTATATCTGTAAAGATGTGTATCCTTATATCTGTAAAGATGTGTATCCTTATATCTGTAAAGATGTGTATCCTTACAGCTGTAAAGATGTGTAAAGATGTGTATCCTTATATCTGTAAAGATGTGTATCCTTATATCTGTAAAGATGTGTATCCTTACAGCTGTAAAGATGTGTATCGTTATAGCTGTAAAGATGTGTAAAGATGTGTCTCGTTATAGCTGTAAAGATGTGTAAAGATGTGTATCCTTACAGCTGTAAAGATGTGTATCGTTATAGCTGTAAAGATGTGTAAAGATGTGTATCCTTATATCTGTAAAGATGTGTGTCCTTGTATCTGTAAAGATGTGTAAAGATGTGTAACCTTATATCTGTAAAGATGTGTATCCTTATCGCTGTAAAGATGTGTCCTTGTATCTGTAAAGATGTGTATCCTTATATCTGTAAAGATGTGTATCCTTATATCTGTAAAGATGTGTGTCCTTATATCTGTAAAGATGTGTGTCCTTGTATCTGTAAAGATGTGTATCCTTATAGCTGTGGAACATTTTATAAATACATGTTTATCGTGCGCTTTGTCTCTTTTTTATCAAATTAATTTGGCTTAAAACACGAGTATAGAGACATGGAGAGAGTCTCTAACCATATTATTTAAGAGGCGCTGTATTAATTACAGGAGATGATGTGTGTTATTAACACAACATCAGTATTTAGATTTGAATCATCATCAATAACAGTATACATGGATTCATTTTTGTATTTAAAGCCACTGAAGAATACGCCACTCTCCTCCTCCTGTTTTATGGACATTTGTTCGTCGTGTTTGGACGTGACATCGTGTCTGTGGCTTTGATGTATATTAAATATGTCCACGTAGCCATGCAGCCTCGGTTCATCGCCCGCCGCCCACTGCAGCCCGAGTCACTTTGCATTAATTCTTCTGTAGCCGGATACAAACAAGTAGCGGACCAGTCGGGCTTTGACGGACCTCAGCGCCAAGATGATGTCATCGCCCGCCCCCGGGCAGCAAATTTAGGCCCAAGTTTTAATGTGGACGAGAGCAAGGGCATCACAACTGACCGTTAACGCAAGCTCATTATTTTCTTCTTCTGAAGAAACTGTGTTGACTGTTTTTGAATATTTCAATATTGCTGATATGATTTATAGAATTTGAAAATATTTTTAAAAACAAGTTTAAATACACCGTGCAGTAAAATCCCAGCGAATGCAAAGTTGATATTTTAAGTAAAAAATCTTTGTAATGACCATATGCGACCAAAAGGAAATCCCAAATGAGTTGTAATGTCCCAAAAACTTGCTTGAACAAATATTTAATAAATTCAGATTTAAAGTGACACAGAGAAACGTTCTCCAGCTTCAGCAGATACATTTGAAATCAGCCTCAATGTTGAACTGCAGGAACATCAGTCTGCACAGTAAATGTGATATATAATGTTTACACATCATATGTGTTGGACAGAAAGGCCTCCAGCAATAAAACTAAGGTTTAAAAAATTAGAAACTGAGACCGTTGATACTTTAAAACAGTAATATTGCATCATTTATATTTCAGTTAAGCAGCTTGTGTTTCAAATGTTGTGTTTTAGTTACAAGTGAGTGAGCACAGAACAACTAAATCACAGACTTAGTGTTTATGAGGGCAGCTTCAAGTGGAAAAAAACACAGTGATATTATATATATATATATATATATATATATATATATAGTACATGTAAATTCACTGTTCCCATTCAAAATGGATTGTCAAATAGTTCTGTCATACATCTTCATTATACAGGATATTAACATACAATCATAACATGTTCTGTAGGCATCGGATCGCTCATATTGGGCATTTTCTGATTGTTTTCCTATGAGTATTGCAACCAATTAAAAAAATAAAAACCGGAGATAGCGCTGGCATCTGGCACCTAGAATTGAGGTATAAATTACAAACAAGTAGAGAAACCCCAGTGACTTCTGTACATCTACAGTTGTTCCTTCCTCCTTCACAGAGTATAAAAGGTGCAACAAAAAACATCTTAGCTTCTACAGTTATCAGTTTTGACTTTTTTTAAACATTTCTACTGATTATATTTCCGTGTCGACTGCTGCGCCGTGATAAAATGACTCAAAGATCTGCATCGAGACTCGAAAGTATCACCTTTGTGTTTTTTTATGCCAAAATTACACGTTTAGACCCTTCACGCTAAACCACACTTGTCAGAGCATTTGGAGTCAATAATGTGAGTCAGTGCTAACTGCAAACAGAGCATGTCACACCCCTGAACTGTCGTGGTGGGTGCTGGGAAACTAATCTCACAGTTAATTGCACCGGGACCTCCCGACGTGACTTTGCCTGCTTGGATTCACCCGCTCATCTCTCACCGGATGGCGGACCGAACTCCTTCCTCCTCCTCCTCCTCCTCCTCCTCCTCCTCCTCCTCCTCCTCCTCCTCCTCCTCCTCCTCATCTCGGCCGTTAGGACAAAAGCATCTTGGCTGCGTACAGCAGGATCCCGCCCAGGCCGGTGGCGGCGACGATGGCGATGACCCTCACCGCGAGGAAGTCCATGGAGTCCTCCAGCTTGGTGTGCAGCTTCAGGACCTGCCGGTGGGCGTCCTCGCGGCCGCCGGAGTTCTCGATCACGTGATTGGCCAGGCCGCGCTTCTCGTTCAGCGGCATCTGCGCGGCCACGCGCCGCTCGGCCTGCTCCTGGGTCAGGCCGTCCCTCTGCATCAGGCGCGAGAGCTGAGTGGCGGGGTCACTGAAAAGGAACGGACAGAGGAGGGTATTTTTGGTGCTGTGATAAAAGAAAAAAAAAAAAATCCAGAGGCGGCGAGTCACGCTCACAGACGGCTGCAGAGAGGGAACCGGCCGCTCGCTAAACTGGGCTTAATGGACACGATCAAGCTTCACAATATATAATGATTTTTTTTAAAGTGGCCAAAGAGTCAAACGGCGTTTCTCAATTCAAAGAACACGACTACAGACTTGTGTTCTTCTGGAGTCTGGTCTTGGGAGTCCAGACTCCGGAGGACGGGAGGACGGTCTTTCTGCCGTTGGACCAGCAGCTGACTTGATGACGTCACCACATCAGCTGTTCTTGCTCCCGAGTTTACTCTAATTATTCACTGTCAATTATTTTTTACAGTCGAATAAACAAAACATCCTAAAATGACATTCCGTGACTCAAAGACAGTAGTATTTATAAAAAAAAATCAACTAAACAGTTTATTTTCTCCTCCGCTATTGTTTCCGGTTGCTGGTGAAATGCATTCCGGGATATAAGCTGGACAAGTCTCCTCTGATGCATCCTGGGTAAAGTGGGAGGATCGAGTCACATCGGGGCATTTTGACTGTTCTTTGCGAGAAGAGAGAAGCGAACTTTGAATTTATTTTTATTTATTTTTTTAATTTATTTGCACAAAAATAAGTAACAAATGTAACATTATTAAAAAAGACACAGAAATGAGTGCAGGTGAGAAAAGAAACCCAAAGGGCTTATGCAAGGTTCTCACCTAAAGTAATGAATAATAAACAAGAATAACATTTAACGTGCTAAAACAAACAACAATACACATCAAGGAATACAAAAAACTATGAATGTGAACACGTACCCGGTCTGAGACTGATGACAAATCACAAGTCCACAAGTAGAGGTAAGAACGCACAAGTACGCTGATTGAGAAACGGCAAAAGTGAAGGGGGGGGGGGGAGCGGGGGTCTTACCAGTAAACTACGACGGTGTGGTTGAGAAACTGAGTGAGACGTCTGGTTTCGAAGAGGAGGGGCACGTCCAGCACCACGTAGCGGTACCCTAGGCAGACGGAGCGGGATGGAGGAACAGAATCAATCCGTGTCAACGCGTTCACACCAACATTGTGAAAACAAGGGTGACAGAATCAAGTACATTATTTATTTTAAACACACACAAACTGCCGCAGTTTATTTTTAAATGAACTTGAGAGATCTCGAGATGTTAAAGCATTGACGTGCCGAGTGGGAGTCACGACTGGAGCGGCAGGTTTTACTTTTATTTATAAGAAAGTGAAAGTTTGAAGGATCTGTGCGCAGCATCTATTTAATACTTTTATCTCAGTTGCTTTGCCCTGCCTCATAAATGGTGGTAATATTCTCAAGCATCTCGCTCGTTTTATGCTCTATATATTCAGTATTAGTATTGTTATTATATTTTGTGTTTTTATTTTGATCTTTCATTACTTTCGCATTGAAAATGCGGAAGGTTATGTTTTGAGCGCTGTGTATTTATTTATTTATTTGTATGCGTGTTACTCGCATAACTGGCATCATTTCCCATGAAATTTGGTGGGATGATTGGTTATCATCCGGGGACCATTTGATTAGATTTTGGGATGATCAGGTCAAAGGTCAAGGTCATGAAAAGATCAACACCTTCTTTTTACTAGCACGGTCAATTTGTATCCACTAGGCATGGAACTAATGCCCAAATGTTCATAATTCAATGTTCAATCTTGTGATATGCGAAGGTATGCGCTCTACCGAGTGCCCGTTCTAATTTTTATTAATGCTCTAATGATCCTGAAATTCCCCCACTGTACGACTAATAAAGGATTATCTTGTATCTCATTTGGCTCGCAGATAGTAATCCGTACAGCGTTGTGAGAAACATCCTCCGACTCTAACGCCCATTGTTGCACTACAAAACAGCCGTGGCTCCCTTTCAGTAAACGATCCTCCTTTCTCAGCGTTCCCAGATACCCGAGCCCAACGACGGTCCTCCCTCACCTCTGAGAAAGTAGAGCAGGATCTCTTTGAGCATCGCTTTGTGGATCTCTGGGTGGGTGATGGAGTTCAGCAGCTTCCTCTTCTCCTCGCTGGCGAAGATGAGCTCACCCAGCTTCTGCCTGTCGATCTCTCCGTTCTCCAGAAGGATCTCCGGTCCAAAGTGGTGGACGATGCGAGAATAGGCAGGAGTGTGCGGCTCCACAACTTTTAACAACGAAAGGAGACAACATTTGGTCTTTTTAACTCACACAGCAATGTGTCAAATGAAGAAAAAAAATAGCTTCTTTAGCGCGAAATATACATTGGAGGGATTATCAAAATCTATTTTTTAACAGACTCATATCTTTAGCACAATGCCTTATATTTTATTTGACATAAACTGACACTTTCCCCCTAGTTCTGTGACCTTTTTATCTTCATCACGTAGCTACATCATCCTCCCTGCAGTCAGTGGAGACAGCCCTCATGATTCATGCATCCTCTTCAATCATTTGTCTTAATTAACCTCCTATAGGTCTCTTTATGTCCTTTCAGTATTGTAATAATAAACATGAGTAACGTCAGTGACGCGAGCCATAGGGGTGAATCTCAAATCCCACTTCTGTGTTTATTTGAGGGTTTATTTCTAATTCAGCCGAGTTTGTATTAACGTTGTAAATCGAGCTAGTTTGGGACAGTCGCCTACCTCTCCTGGCCACGACGTCTGCATCGATAATGGGGCACCCGAGCTCCCGCAGCATGGAAGAGACGGTGCTCTTCCCTGAGGCGATGCCTCCAGTCAGCCCCACCAGGAACATCTGGAGGAGGCAAGGACACAGAGATGTCCAAACAGGAGTAACACGACTGTAACAGGCTATGGTGACACCAAGAGACGGAACAGAAATGTGAATGAAAATAATAATGCTGGCATATAAAATAACTGGTAGATTTGTTTGTAAATGAGAGAAATATGTATATATATATATATATATATATATATATATATATATATATATATTGCTCTTATTTACAAACAAATACAGCTTTAACCAATATACATGTTTTTATGGTAGCATTATTCATTTAAAAAATAAATCATACATTTATATAAATATATATATATATGCATACATATATATGTATATATATACACATATATTATATAATATATGCATATATATATAAACGTATGATATATATATATATATATATATATATATATATATATATATAAATGTATGATATATATACATACCTGCAAACTCATGAGCGGTGAAAAAAGTGACAAGGGGGGCAGGGGACTTTTGTTATTGTTGTCTCTACACCACATCCACGTTGTTTTATGACACCTCAAAGCTTTTATAACTACGGTCTTTTGATTGTTCTGACCGAAAATCTAAATAATAATAACAAACATTTTAAGAAAAAAGGTCCTCTAAATAATTCAGTGATCGGGCCGTAATAATAGTAATAACAACTTTACATTATCAGATTATATATAATATGGTTAAAGTCATTCATCAACCAACTTCCTTTTTTTATAATTGTGTGCCCTGCTGAGCTTTGGGCCTGTTCCTTGATTCTGTTCCATGATTCTGTTCCATGATTCTGTTCCAGGAGCCTGCTCCTTCGACGTGTCCCATCCATCAACTATGTTTTATTGCAAAGATCACCACATCGCATGTTCTCAAATTAAATGAACAGGAATATGCAGCAAATACACAATAGTGTCAATATTTAACTAACAAATACCCAGAAAAGACACAAATGTCAAATATCTCCAGATTAAAAAACGTGTGGTGAAGTTTAGCAACACGCCCCCTGCCGGTGAGGTGTGGCGCTGCAGCAGCTCGTGTCCTCCGGGCTCCGTAAACTCTGACAGCTCAAGTTATTCTGGACTCGGCACCAAAATAAACGGAACAGGCTGTACAACTTCTTTACGCTGCAACTCACGTTAAAAAGAAAACACACTGGAGAGAACGACGCGTTTCCAAACGCATTTAAGTTACTTTATCACAGTCATCAGACCTCCTCTACGTAGTGTTGCGTTTGCGCTCACCTCGTGACCGCGTTCTCCTCCTTTAGTGACCGGAGCCTGCAGCGCGCCCCGCCGGGTGCGGAGCCACAACAACCGGGAGGACCGACGAGCTAACGTTAGCACGAGTCTTTATCGGGTCGCAGTCACACGCATTTGCAATGAAACGAGGTTACAGACATGTTCACTCCGGTCTATTAAGCACTTAATCAGACGAAAAGGGCGGAGACAGTCGTATTGTTATAAAAGTGCTGTCTGTACATTAGACTTTTAACCAACTGATTGCTAATGACCTAGCTTCTGAGCCTGACGAGTGCCACCTCAAACATCTTCCGACGTTTCGTTACATTGGTTCCGCTTCGCTCTGATTTCCCCCGTTCATAAGTTGAGGGACTTCGACCGTGTTGAAAACCAAACTTAACGACACACCTTCTCCAAAACGTGTTTATTTCAATGCAAAACAAATATTTGCATAAATTAAAATGCAAACAGTTTGAGAAAAAAAATTATGAAAAATAAATCCTTACTTTTGTTTCCTAAAATCAAAACGTAAAAACAATATTTTTTAAATCAACAATAAAAAATAAAATGACAACAAAACATATGTTTGACAGGTTCATTCTCCCGTGAGAATATCTTCAGCTTGTTGGTCTATACTTTGTTTTGAAGGTGGCATCTCTGACAGCGCAGGCAGACCGGGGGGATTGTGGGAATGTTTGGACCTCTTCCCTCTGTGCAGCGTTTCTCCTCCGTTCTCTCCTTCCTCCCGCTCCAGGCGGCCTCTTTTGACAAAATGGTCTATTCTGGACTCCAGGCTCTCGCAGCACGGACGCTCCAGCAGCGGCCGGTAGTTTTTCTGCCTGCTGCCTTCTACGAGCAAGCAGTGATTAGAAGACAGTCCACCTGTGGATAGAAGTGAAGTTACATTTAGTTCACATTTTGATATGTAGAATAGACTGTGTCCTATAAAAGTATTGAACGCATACATAGGGATGTAACGGGTAAATTATGTAATGCGTTAAATTGTCAAAACGTGAGAAAATATGCACATACTTGTGTGTAGAGTAACACAATTAAAGCATATATTAATATAGTTAAAGTATACATGGTCTGTTGTTGATGTTCTGGTTTGACATTAGATTCCGAAATTATTATCCCAGTTCATGACATATTTGCTAAAATATCTTTTATGGGCTTTGCTTTAAAAATATATCTTTAAACAATGTTTTCTTATTTTATTCTGCTCTGTAGCACTTTGAGATTGCTCAAATATAAAGTGCAATACAAATACCATGTATTATTATTTTATTTATTATATTAAAAAAGTGATGAGTTACTCAGGATCCGTTTACTTCAACATCTCACCTCTGGCCTCCAACCCCTGGATCATCCCGTGGATGACGTGGGTCCTGACGGTGCTCTGGGTCCAGTGTTGCTGTAGTGCAGCCAGGATGTGGGTCCCCTCCTCAGCCTCCTGGGTCCAGCTCAAGCCTTCAAAGTGGCAGTCGTACAGCACCAGCGGGTAGTCCACTGCCATGCTAGAGACAATACGGGAGAAGCAATTGTAGTTTCACTGGATGTTTGATCCCATTATCGACAGGAGATGTATTTGTTATACTTGTGTAGAATATGGAAAACATTCCTCTAGTCTAGTCACACCTGTATTGGGGCTTCCTGGGGTTGCTCTGGACATCCAGGAGCTGATTAATTATCTCCGGGGCTTCCAATTTCTGCCCTATCAGGAGAAGCAGTGCCATCATGCATCGTACCTGCAGCGTGACACGGTGGGAAATTCGCTGCCGTGAGAAACTGCAAAATGTCATGAATCATCAATGTCCATGCAACGGCTTCAAATTAATGCGAAGGGGAAAAAACAACCCGAGTGAGTTAGTTTCTCTCTCTACCTGGTGGTAAAGGAAGCCCAGTCCTTTGATCTCAAATATGAAGAGGTCATACTGGTCGTCGCTGAGCTGCGGCCGCACGGGCTTCACTGAAGCCGACAAGATGGTCCTCTCAAACTGCAGGACTCCGTTGCCCACGTCCATTTTGCACAGGTTGCGAAAGTCATACGTTCCCTCGTATCTGTGGAGCGTCAAGAGGATGTAAACTCAGATCGGGGACTTTGACACGGTGACATCAGGGTTCAGCGCTCTGCGTCTCCACCGACCTTTTTGCAGCCTCCGTCATCAACGCCACATCCAACGATCCGCGGGGGAAATAGTAGCGGTAGGTGCGTGACTGACAGTCGAAGCGTGCGCTGAAGCCCTCCGCTACCGGCGACCAGTCCAAGATCCTAATGTCCTGGGGCAGAACTCTGTTCAGCATCTTCACATAAGGAAGCTCAGCGGTGACTTTATCCTCGGCACCAGCGACGACACGGTCGGGGACCGTGACGCCGAGTCCGCCACAAAACTGTGTGGAGCGCAAATCAATGGTTATGACCTGTGGAGAAAAGACAGGGGTCATGAATGCAGGCCATTATATCGTTCATGCTGCTGCCGTAAAATCCACGGTGTACACCAACGTTCAAAAGTTTGGGGTCTCCGAGAAAATGTTGTGTTTTCCATGAAAACTAATTTTTATTTATTAAATGAATATAAGATTAATACAAAATATAGTCAAGACATTGACAAGGTTAGAAATAATGATTTTCATTGTAAATATTAATGTTCTTCAAACTTGTCGCTCAAAGGAAGGCCAGTTTTAGAGCTCTCACCAGCATAACTGTTTTCAGCTGCGCTCACATAAAAAGGGTTTCGATGTCAGGGAATAATCTGTTTGCGGAAAATTCAAAATAAAAAGTTATAAATAATTTTCCAGAAAGGTTTCAAGGGGGTTCTACCCCTCTGCTAGTCTTCTAAGGCAATAACACAATGTACCACGAGAGAACTGGAGATGGGCCTCTATACACCTCTGGAGAGACTTCATTAAAAAACAGAGAATAGTCATTTACCACATTAACTATGTATAGAGTGTATTTCTGATTAATTTAATGTCATTTTCATTGGAAAAAAGATGTGTTTTGTTACACTTTTTTCTAAGTGACCCCAACTTTTTGAACAGTAGTGTATATAGCCGAATCTCTCCAAGCGGTCAATAAACGACACTTTGAGTCTAGGATCTCGACTCAAAGTATCAGGTGAACTTACTTGGGAAAAAGCACTGACTCCTTTATCGGTGCGCCCACAGCGGTGGTAGTTGGAGCTCTGTCGGTCCGGGATCAAGCGGGTCTTGAGCAGAGCTTCGAAGAGCCGGGCCTCCACGGTGTTGTCCGTGTTGTCCTGGACCGCAAAGCCCTGGTAGGACCATCCCAGGTAAGCCAGCCGCAGAGCCGCGTGGCGCCGGGGGCTGGCCTGGAAGTCAAAAGGACGCTCTTTAAACGCTTTCTTCCCCTTTTTACTGGCGCGAGGATTGGATTTACAGTCCGTGTTTTCACGAGGGGACGTGGACGTCAGCTCCACGTCAGCTCCGGCCTCACGGCTCTCCTTCAGCTGGGACCTGAGCGTCTCCAGGTCCGCCTCCAGCTCCTTGATTCGCCTGACTAGAGCCTCTGACATGCTTCACAACAATGGAGAGAAGAAGACAACTTTAATGACTACACATGAGCACCTTGTCACATAACAACTATGCAAGTAGACCTATTTAGATATCTGTTAAATAGATGATTAATGCAATGCAACTGAAGCAGTATATTATGTGCATTAGCTTCATTCACAGTTGATGTTAACTCAACAGCTACGACGAGCTACACGCTGCATGTGCAGCCAGCTCAGCTCGGGAGGTCTGCTAATCGTAAAACAAGTATTGGCCGTAAATAATGTTGCAATTAAAAAGTTACTCTACCTTTTTTTGTTTCAATGTCGCTGATAAACTTATTGTCTTTCTCTTATTTCTTTCTTGGTTGATGGCGCACACGTTACTTTACGTGGTTTGTTCGAGTCGGACTCATTTAGAAACCGTACGCATTTCCTGAAGGGAGGTTTCCGGTAAATGTAGTTTATTTTTTAAATTATTACATTCATGCTTGAGAACAATTTGTTTTGCGAAAGGTAGGACTTATCCAAATAATAATGTGAATAAAGATCACAATTCCTCAAAAGATGATTTTGTTTTGTCGTGTTTAAGTGAATTGGACCTCTTCAGATCTGGATAATGCTTCTTTTTCTGAACTGCTCAGAACTCCTAATAATAATAATAATAATAATAATAATAATTATTATTATTATTATAATTATAAATATAATTATAATAATAATACATTACATTTCTATAGCGCTTTTCAAAATACTCAGACGCTTTACACCACATAGTTAAAATATCCTAAAAGCTATGCAATAAAAATAACTAAAATTACAATAAAAACAATCTATGAAAGCAAATATGAACATAGAGAACACAACATGCTTGTGATGGACACGCCAACGAACCAAACCGCAGTATGATGCAAGAGTGTCATGTTCATTTAATTCTACTTCCTGTGGCTGGTGTTCAGCAGAGTGAAACACAATATGTTCAGGCCCATGCAAAATGGTTTATTTCTAACTCATGTTCAAATTTAGCTCAAAAGAAACTTTGTCAAAAAAAATATTTGTTAAACATGCACATGAAACCAATCAGACATAAATATCACACATGTATTGAACATATTCCCAGTAGCTTGACATTTAAACAAGAGACTATAAAAAGCCGTTATAGACCACAATACTTCCATTTGGCGGTAATAAAGAATAAGTTGTTTTCAAACATATCAGTGATGTGATCATATGAACTTCATGATTAATCTTCATGTACAAATTTAAATAAAAAACAGATTGGTAAAGCAAATAAAATAGGGTAAATAGTGATGTGAGAAGTCGGCTGTGCTTGACCACGATGACCAGCTCATGTTTTCATAACGTTTTGTTTTTTTGTTGAGTTGAAAATGCCCCCGACGAATACTCCAACAACATAGATTGGGTAAAAAGGTTGGAAATTACTAGCAGCAAATGAACTCAAAGACGGGTCAGACACATTTTTTTTCTTTCTCTGTGAAATTTAATTAATTCTGGACTTCATCACCTGGAGCAAACAGGATGAGATAGGCTTTATTATCATTCATGCCATTACTTCTCAAATGTTGCATTACCATTGCTTTCATGAATATTTGATTATGAAAGTTGTCAGAAACTGCAGACGGATTATTTAGTAAATTACTTAATCATCCAGAGAGTTTTATTTTTATTTTTTCATCTGCCATTTTATATATAACCGGTATACATTTACCTCTGCAACTCCAAGACAAACGCAGACAGCAAAACAAATAAAAAAATCTCCATATTTTAAATGAAATTTTCCCTAACCCTAGGAGGACAGTTTAAAGTGAGAATAAATAAGATTATAGTGATGTTTTATGATTGGCACCACAGCCTTATTGTAATATCAATGGCTCTTGTTTGCCCTTCAAATCACTGGAACTGTTTCGACCTTGATCTCAAAATGTAAGAGTCTCACCTGGTGGCGGAGCAGGTAAAAGACAGTCCCTGTGATTATTTGCAGAATGATAATGATGATCATGACTTATGATATGATATGATATAATATTCCTTTATTATGAATTATATATTATATATTATATTATATTATATATATAATATATATTATATTGAATTATATATATATATATATATATATATATATATATATATATATTATGAACTAGTTCATGAAGAAACAGAATGAGCAGCGTTATCGTCTTCATTTAATCTGAAATAATAACATCCAACAACGCCCAAAAACACAGATATTTAATCAAATCTATAAGTAGACATTTACCTAATTATGGAGCATTATGTTACTTACAGACGGCACCATAGACTGGTGATTATAGAATGCCTCCAAATGGCCCAACACAGAGACGAGGCACAGCAACCCCCACTGCAATGAGGATTTTAGACAGACTCGCTATTGTAAAAGCATCCAGCATGTTTTAGTACTTCTAAAAGTAGTCAGTTTAGAGGAGGATGGTTTAGGCAGAGAGTGTTGCACTTATAATTTATCTTACAAATGTTTTATTCTTTCTCAATATAAATCCCTTTTACTGTATCTCATGAGGTTTTCTGTAAAACTTGTAATGAGCTCTCTCAGTAAATTCCACATAAGATATTTGATAAACTTACAAAAACACACCAAGAGAATAGGAATCTTTATTCTCAGAGAAATACAGAAAGGCTGTGTTTGTCTGTGGCACTTCAAAGCACTTGGATCCGTCTACTGGAACTTGCTTCAGGCTTCTTCCATCCTTTTGAGGACCAAACTCTTCCCCAGAGCTTCTCCACCAACACGAGCAGCAGCAGGAAGCCTAACCCGACTCCACCGGCTGGAAAGGGACCGAGGCCTCTGGCTGCAGCGCAGTAATCATTGTTCTCACAGCGGAGAGAGTGGCTGGGATGCGTGTGACACACTGCCAGTGTCTTCCATCCTTCTCATCCCTTTCTATCCATTCAAGTATTGTTCTTTGTCCATCTCCTCAGTGTTTTATCCTCTCTTTCTTCGCCTGTTTTCTCAGAGCTCAAGCCAGGGAGCATCCGGTCATGCTACTTTCTAATTTCAGACATAATGTCTCTTTTCTCTGTCCTCATTGTAGTAGAAATTAACCTTTTCAATCTCCTTGAGAGAAAACCAATGTGATGACGAAACACTTAAACGTCTTTAAGCATTTATTAAACAGAAACTTGGATTAATTAAATTGAACGATCAGAGCTCCACCCCACAAATGGTTAGGAGGTCATCCACAATTATTGATGAAATGTTTACTGCAGGTGGGCTTACACCACCGTTCAAAAGTTTGGGGTCATCCAGACAATTTTGTGTCTTCCATGAAAACTCACACTTTTATTTATTAAATGAATACAAGATGAATACAAAATATAGTCAAGACATTGACAAGGTTAGAAATAATGATTTTCATTGTAAATATTAATGTTGTTCTTCAAACTTGTGGCTCAAAGGAAGGCCAGTTTTAGAGCTTCTCTCACCAGCATGACTGTTTTCAGCTGCGCTCACATAAAAAGGGTTTCAATGTCAAGGAATAATCTGTTTGTAGAAATTGCAACATAAAAAGTTATAAATTAAAAAAAGGGTTTCAATGGGGTTCTAACCCTCTGCTTGTCTTCTAAGGCAAAACCACAATGTACCACTAGAACACTGGAGATGGGCCTCTATACACCTAACATTTCATTTAAAAAAATAGAGAATAGTCATTTACCACATGAACTATGTAGAGAGTGTATTTCTGATTAATGTAATGTCATTTTCATTGGAAAAAACAGTTTTTTTTCTTTTTTCTAAGTGACCCCAAACTTTTGAACAGTAGTGTAAGTTCTCATAAATGCAATCCATTTATTTTTTATTTTTTTAAGTTAATTGAGCTCTGTTGTAGACTTGTTGGACAGACTTGCTCATCTCTGCAATGTGAGGAGTACAACCACAGGAGGGCTCCATTCCACTTTTTAAATGGGCATCGGGGTCGCTGTCACTTCCCTTTAATGGAGTGATGCAGTGTGGCATGTTTCTGGAGGAATTCATAGGAGCACAATAACACACTGACAGCACGTCTTGAAGGATGTCATGGGAAAAGGAAGTAAAGTGATTGCAATAGTTCTGGACTTAGAGAGAGAACATTGTTGTTCCCACTCTTTGCTTTTCCTGTTTTGAATTCCACACGACTTGTTCGATTTCCTCCCGATAAGGATAATTGTCGAGGAAAGAGAGGGTTGGGGGGCTATTTTCTACGGAATATTTTCAGATGACTATACACTAAAGACTTTCTATAGGGAAAAGGTCAGAACACTGTAACAAAAAAAAAGGGAAATGTTAAAAGTTACCTTATATGGCTCGTTCTAAGGAATGTGCCAAAGCTTATAGGCCCTGGACTCAGTGGGGGAGTAGCATATTTTTCAAGCGTGATGTCATGTGTACTTTTATTTATTATCCTCAGACATTTCAGATCGGCCTCATCGGTTATTTCGTTTGGATACTGCGTATTCAACGCTATACCTTTATCATCCAATTGCAGGTTCTACTTTTTTTAATTCATAATCAGCCTGAAAAGGAATGCACTTTTACAAGTGCTGCCTGCCTGACATCAGTCTTATTTATGTCATGAACCGCATCTGTGTAAACCGTGCAAGTGTGAACAAACATTTGTGACTTTTCTTTGTATCTGAGCGCTTTGGAGTGGACCGAGTGGGTCCGTCAGCCAGTGAACTGTTCAATGTTTCTCCTTATCTCCATCAATCAACATGCTCTCAGGAGACATGTTTGTAGTTTTTGTAAATGACGTGTTTCCCAACATATGGTACCGCTTACACGCACCAGTCCTTCTTTCCGTACATTCCTTCACTGACCACTATTGAGGCAAATGTGTCCATTTGAAACCACAACACACAACACATTTGTTTGAGCGTAGTTTTGAGGATACAATATTACGCAACCGCTGGTTTTGTAGCGTTGTGTGTTAAACAACAATCATGTGTTTCTTTTTATAACGAATCTGCCACAAATGCATCATTTTATAATTCCACATTTCAATGCTAAAATTTAGTATTCATTTGTATTTTATAGCAACGCCATATATCGGTACTTGGATTTAACTTATCTGTATGTGGTGTACCTTATTTTGTGTGGCTTTATATATTATATATTATATACATATTATATATATATATAATATGTATATTATATTATATATATATATATATATATATACATATTTTTGTGGATGTTTCTTTATAATATATTTTATATATATATATATATATATATATATATTATATATATATATCTATATTTATATATATATATATTATATATATATAAAATATTATATAATATCATCCTCATTAACACAATATTTTCAGAAAAAACTTAACATGCATAATTGTAAAAACAATTAAGTAATTACAGGACTATCAAAAGATAAAAAATATAGCAGACAACTTATAATGGCTCACGGGTCTATTGTACTGAATAGCATATTGACAACAACAAATACAATATATATATTTTTATTTTTATTTATCCCGTGAAGTGAAATCAATTGTCAAAACTTAAACTTACAAATGAGCAGCAATCAGAGAAATGCAAAGGCTTGCAAACTACTACTTTATACTTTGAAACCAAATAAGAGGAAACCAGTCTTCAGTCACGATCATGCAACAAAGGGGAAATGAGAGCACACCTTGGAGACACACCCAGCCAGAAACCACATCTATTCATACCTCAACAGAAGTAAAAGACATCCCATTTACAAGCGGCACTTGCTGCTTGTGGTCACATGGTCCCACTTCTCCACTTTTATTCAAATCCCTGGAAATAGACGTTCCCTCAGTGATTTCCCTACATGTTGTCTGTTGCACAGCAGCAGCGTGGCTCCTCACAGAAAGCTGCCCTACAGGCTCCTCTTGATTCCTGCGGTGACTGGCAGTCTTGCTCAACCTGCTGGGTGTTTAGAGTGAATCGGTGTTAGCAGGGGGTAAGATGACTAAAAGAAGCGGCCGGTGGAAATGTGTAAGTACGTTCCAGGAAGAGAAGCAGTTTTTATGAGGACAACCTGCAGGTAAAAAGATGCTTTTTATACTTATTTGGTGTTTCTATTCTTAGTATTCGCCTCGGTGCGCTCTGTTTTTCATCAGACTGAATGTTTTCTCACTCCCACACTTTCCCTCCCTCTCTCCGTCTTGTTTTCTATCACATCTGTCTCTCTCTCTCCCTTTGTTCTCAGTGCAGAGGGATAGAGGGGGCTGGACATGTGTGTTGCTAATGGTCCTTCCGGTAAAAAGAGACGTTTCCTTTGAACCGGGGGGCCAAGGGTGGGTTCTTTCAGAGGCCGCCTGAAAACAGGCTCCTCCTGTAAGAATATGTGTGAATAGACACGGGACGACTGTTCCACACATCAGCTCCAAACACTGAGTACGACACATCACCACCGAGAGAGGAAGAGAAGGCCTGACGGAGGAGTGGCTACTCCATTTCTACTTAGGGATGGATAAGGATGGCGGGAAGCCAAAGACCTTCGTGTCTACTTTCTGTTTGGCCCTCCAGCCTCAAACCAGAAGTGTCCGTGTGGAGAAGCAAAAAGAGAACGAACCGGATGCAACTAAGAGGACTTGCATGCGAAACAACACACTGGGAGTCTCATCAGCAACAGGTAAACGCAAGAAGAACGGAAGAAAAAGTGTTTTTTATTTTTATAACAGAACTGAAATCTATTCATAACATGTGCACCTCATCCCAAGCCTCAGACCCTGTGTGGCCAACATGTTGTATACATCTTAAACTTGGATTATTAAGGAGAGCCAGGAGTACTAGGGTCTGTTAGCGCTCCTCAGGCTGCTTCTCAACATGTTATTTGGGGTGCAGTTCTTAATGTGGCCCGATCATTGTGAAATGTGTTGTTTTTTGTAGTTATTGGAGTCAGAAATACCTTGAAGAGCTTGCAGTATATAGTTACATTACATTACATCACATGTCATTTAGCAGACGCTTTTATCCAAAGCGACTTACAATAAGTGCATTTCAACCTAGAGTACAAACTAAGAACAACAAGAATACAGAAAGTAACATTTCCTCAACATATTCAAACTACAAAAGTACCATAATAAGAGCCATTCAAGTGCCACTAGTCCAGGCGTAACACCCCTCCCGAATGAACACACGATCAAATACATGTGTGTTTGCACACATCATGCGGTGGCAAAGGCATGTCCCATTCACAACGCTTGAACTCACAACCAACACACTCCAGTACACACAGCATCGAGTTACGGATGAGCTCGCCCGTAATGCTGCTCCGGTGGAGGTAAAACAGATGAAACAAGGCGTCCACATCAGTCAGCACTTCTTTTATTTACCGTCGCACTGAAAATGCGGAAGGTAATGTTTTGATCGCCGCGTATTTGTATGCGTGCGTGTTATTCCCATAAGTCAAAAAGTATTAAACCGAATCGCATGCAATTTGGTGGGATGATTGGTTATTATCCGGGGACCATTTGATTATATTTTGGGATCGATCAGGTCAAAGGTCAAAAGTCAAGGTCATGAAAAGGTCAACATCTTCTTTTTCCATAGCGCGGTCAATTTCTATCCAATTGACATGCAACTAATGCCAAAATGTTCATAATTCATAATTCAATGCCCAATCCTGTGATATGCGAAGGTATGCGCTCTACCGAGTGCCCGTTCTAGTTTTCAAACTACCAGACGGTGTATTTAGAGTGTGTCTATAGTTTGATACGTTACAGCGCGTCCGGTGCGGAAAGACCCAGAATCCTCCTCTCAAATATTGACTAATGGCTTTTCCTGGTTGCTCAGCGGTGGAGGAAAAACTCATCTGAAAACAAACTTCTCCACTCTGCTCAGACTCCAGCCTGACACCTGTCCAGGTGCTCGAGACGCCTCGCTTCAAACAACCACTCAGAGACTGTGCAATCTGTGAAGGAAGCGATGGTTCCTTTCAAGGTGTTATCACAGGAAGTCGACCTCTGAGCATATCCTGGCTACACAATGGTAAATGTCCGGTTACCAAACATTCAAAATGTCCCCCTCCTCTCCATAAGGAGCAAGGGTCGAGCCACAATATCCTGTCATTAGAAGGGTATTCAATAATCATCCTCAATAGTAAAAACACGTGTTGGCCTATTTCTATTTTGCCATGTAGGTAAGAGGGTGCACTCAAGTAATACTTCCTTCCAAAATGGTGTTGCCAGTCTGATTCTGACTCAGTGTTCACATGGAGATGCTGGGACGTACACATGTGTAGTGGAGAATACTGCTGGGAAACGGTCGAGCAGCGCTGCGTTACATATCACAGGTAAAGCAGGGGCGAAGCGTCACGTTAGAAACTCCTCACACACTTCACATACGGCACCGAGCGGCCCTTGAAGGAGTCGTTCTTACTCCATCCGTGTTCGGTAAACCCGTTTCTTCTTTGTTTTTTAAAACAGGAACAAAGGAAATCCTTAGAAGAAACAACCATGAGCTCCACACTGAAGTCACGTTGAAGGCGTCACCCAAAAACACTCAAATATCTTCAACTTCGAAAGAGAGATGCCAGCACTCAGAGGAAGAAGACAACGGTATAACACACACTTTTATTAAGCTTCCTAAAACATATACACACACATATATATATATATATATATATATATATATATATATATATATATACATATATACATATGAATATATACAGTATATAAAAATACATATACATATATATATAAAATATGTATATATATAAACATATACATATATATTATATATATATAATATTTATATATATAACATATACATATATATAAATATATATATATATATTCATATATATATATAAACATATATATGTACACATATATATATATGTATACATCCCTTCTTTTATCCTTTCTTCTTGCTACACACCTCTGTAAAATAATCTAATTTATAATAAATGTATTAATAATAGAGGAAAAGCAGGTAAACATCCTTATTGTGTCTTCAAACTTCACTCCCATGTTTTGTGCTGACTAAAAATGGAGCCTCCCTCTTCATTCAAAGGTGCAATGCCTTGTTGATTGCAGTGCTCCTGCAACCAAACATGACTGCTCACCTGTGATTGGATAGAAACTTCTTAAACCTGCCTCACGCGCACACCTGTAAATCAACCTTCTCCTTCAGTCTCCACAGCTGACGGTGACATCGACCTTCTGACACCAGTCGCCTCTTGCAAAGGTGAGCAGAGCAGAGGGCACCGCTTGAAAATGTACCGCGCTTCATGTGGACGTGTATTTAGTTAATTAAACCAACTGTGTTTCTCCCCAGGACCTCCTGTGGAGTTTGTAGATCCACCTGAGCAGGTGGAGGTCCGAGTAGGAAAGCAGGCCCGACTCCACTGTGAGTTCAGGAGCATCTCTGTGCCCGTGGCCTGCTGCTGGATTTACAATAAAACCAAGGTAACGCTTGTCCCATTGGTTGGTAGTATTGCCTGATACATTATATTCTCACTTTGAAATGCTGCTCTTGGTATGTACTTCCACTATTCTTCCTCTTCAGGTGGTGGCAGGAGGTCCGAGGATGTCCGTCCGGAGCAGTGAGACGCAAAGCGACGTGGAGATCTCTCAGGCCCGCCCCGAGGACACGGGCTCGTACACCGTCGTGGTCCGAAACGTCAACGGCTCTGCCCAGCATACCGTCTCCCTGGGGGTCATAGGTAAGACCCTCTTCATCATCTAGCTGTGATGGAGTCCTCCAGGGACTTGAGAGGATGCAACACTTGTATTTCTTGTTTCTTCAATGCAGTTTTAGATATGAGTTCAGGAAAACGCTCCAAAAAGCACCGAGCGATGCTGCGTGACTCGCCTGTTGCATCGCCTCGCTGCATTTTGAATGGAGATAGAATAGAATAGAATAGAAATATACTTTATTAATCTCCAAGGGGAAATTTGTTGACACAGTAGCACCAATAAACTAAACTCAATAAAATATAAATATAAGAAAGAAAGAAAGAAAGTGACTGTGCATAAAGTATACAAAGTGAAATATAAAATACAAAATAAAATTATTTATATATATATATATATATATATATATATATATATATATATATATATATATATATATATATACACGCACGCACGCACGCACGCACGCACGCACACAACATATATGTAAATACAGCAATGTAAAAATTAAATTAATTAATTAAATTAAAAAATATATATATATATATATATATAGACAGTGTGCAAAATGTAAAGCGTTAAGGATGAAGATGTTTTGTTCTTTAACTTCTCCTCAGACCAACCCGCCCCGCCTGCATCCCAGCCCGTTATTTCCCAGCTATCCACCGAGTCCGTGGTCCTCTCCTGGACGGGTCCCAGCTACGACGGAGGCGCGGCCGTGCTGGGCTACAAAGTGGAGGTCCGACAAGAGGAGCAGGACGGTCCCGACAGCTGGACCGAAGCCGCGAGTCGTTGCAAGAGCACGACCTTCCACGTCCGCTCGGGCCTGGAGCCTCTGGGCCGCTACCGCTTCCGGGTCAGAGCCTACAACTCGGCAGGGGTCAGCGACCCGAGCCAGGAGTCCGAGTGCGTCGAGATGGTGACTAAAAGTAAGGGATGTGTTTTTTATTTAAAAAATGTTTGAAAAGAGGACCGATGTGGTTAATTTTACACTGTCAATATATATATATATATATATATATATATATATATATATATATATAATTTTACATTGCTGTATTTACATATATGTTGTGTGTGTGTATAATATATATATATATATATATGTATTTTAATTTTACATTGCTGTATTTACATATATATATATTTAAATTTTATAATGCTGTATTTACATATATGTTGTGTGTGTGTGTGTATATATATATATATATATTTTATATTTCACTTTGTGCACAGTCACTTTCTTTCTTATATTTATATTTTATTGTGTTTAGTTTATTGGTGCTACTGTGCCAACAAATTTCCCCTTGGGGATTAATAAAGTATATTTCTATTCTATTCTAATCACCCGCGTGAATTCTGCGTTAGAAGAAGAAAAGCAGGAAGCGTCCGAGTCGTTCATCACCGTGACCATTGACACCGAACACGAGGCCAAGGACCACTACGATGTGCACGAGAAGCTGGGAGTGTAAGCATGGACTTTTAAACAAATTGAACTTCCTAGTTTTTACAATACAAATTCAAATGTATGTTGATTGTAAATGAGGGAATTGATAACGGGCTTTTAAAAAGCAATGTCAAGTCGTATTGCTTTTGTATTGGACTTCTCTAGGGGGAAGTTTGGCCAGGTGTTCCGGATGTCCCACAAAGACACGGGTCAAGAGGCTGCAGGGAAGTTCTACCGAGCCCGATCCGCCAAGGAGAGGACGGCCGCTCGCAAAGAGATCGAGCTCATGAACAAGCTTCACCACCCGAAGCTGGTCCAATGCCTGGCCGCCTACGAGACGAGCTCCGAGATGGTCATGGTCATGGAGTAGTGAGTAACGGAGGATTGGAAAGGTCACTTTGATCTGGCAAGATCATCGTGACCCGAGGCCGAGTTTCATCTGCTGATGTTTCCCGGAGACACTTATTTAGTGGATGTGTTTATTTAACTTGGTTGGAGAGAGATGTCACAGGGGATCTCAATTGAGACCAAATGCTAGCTAATAATATTGGAAAAGATGTAAAAAAAACTACAAAACATTTTCCTGCAATATATGTTATTATCTTTAAAAGTGTACTGAGATAAAGTTTGTGTAAATCGGTCAAACCATTTAGCTGGAAAAGGAATTTCTCTTATCATACTGCATCTAGTCTTTGGGCACATTTTGTTCTTCCTTCGATGTTCTTTTCTGTTTGTAGTTCTAGGTGTACTTAAAGACTACATTTAGCAAAAGAAAATGGCTGTAACTCAAACTGTGTGGTGGGGAATATCAAACATATGCACACGCTAAAGAAGTCCTGACTATTGATAAAAGCTCAAATTATTCAAGTATTCTAAAATATGAAAGCTGAACTATAAAATACTTATCCAAAGTATGTCCATAGTGGATTTCAAGACTTTAGAAAAATCACAACAAGTGTTTTCCGTTTTCCCCTCATAATAAATATAGTTGTTGGGCAGAAATGGGCCTCAGTATGATTTGATGGACACATCTTTTGTGTCTAGTCCCATTTGAGGGATTGGACTACATGACTTCATATTGATGCTCTGCATCAGACGTTTTCCCGACAGTATATTTTGTTTATGGAGCTCAGACCTGTGTGTGTGTGTGTGTGTGTGTGTGTGTGTGTGTGTGTGTGTGTGTGTGTGTGTGTGTGTGTGTGTGTGTGTGTGTGTGTGTGTGTGTGTGTGTGTGTGTGTGTGTGTGTGTGTGTGTGTGTGTGTGTGTGTGTGTGTGTGTGTGTGTGTGTGTGTGTGTGTGTGTGTGTGTGTGTGTGTGTGTGTGTGTGTGTGTGTGTGTGTGTGTGTGTGTGTGTGTGTGTGTGTGTGTGTGTGTGTGTGTGTGTGTGTGTGTGTGTGTGTGTGTGTGTGTGTGTGTGTGTGTGTGTGTGTGTCCAGCATTGCGGGCGGGGAGCTCTTTGAGCGCATCGTGGACGAAGACTTCGAGCACACGGAGCCCACCAGCGCCCGCTACATGCAGCAGATCCTGGAGGGCATGCAGTACGTCCACAAGCAGAACATCGTCCACCTGGACCTGAAGCCAGAGAACATCGTCTGTGTGGACACAACCGGCACGCGGGTCAAGATCATCGACTTCGGCTTGGCCAGTGAACTGGGTGAGTTTCCTGGATTCATGTAAAAGGCCTCAAAGTGTCTCACGTCCCAATGTGGAACATTTAAAACCACATTTCTTCAATTTAAATTATTTTTTTTAGAGTGTCATTCTCTTGAATGGAGCACTTAGTCTTTTTTTTCTATTTTAAATAACTTTTGCAGTTTTCTCACTATAGAATCAGAATCGGAAACCGTTTATTGCCAGGAATGTTTACACAAACGAGGAATTTTTGGCGGAAGGTGCAACATTAGACATGACGAACAACAATCAACATAAACTTAAGTATAAGATAAAGATAAAGTGCTCGGACAACAAATAACGTTAAAAGTGTGTAAGTGTATGTTTCTAGTGACATGTGTGTTTAAGTTAGAGGAGGAGGAGGAGGAGGAGGAGGAGGAGGAGGAGGAGGAGGAGGAGGAGGAGGAGGAGGAGGAGGAGGAGGAGGAGGAGGAGGAGGAGGAGGAGGAGGAGGAGGAGACCCATTGAAAGTTGTCCAGCATGGAGAGTAAAACACTCCCTGGTATCGTTCACACAAAGACACCAACACTCATTTAGGGCTGAAACATCAGGTTTCAATATATCTGTGTGACTTTCTAATTTCCTAAAATGTGGGTTTCCTGACAACAAAGCAAGTTCAACACGGGGTCAATCATTTTAATACATGGAAAATAACTAGAAATAACATAAAGCACTGTTGTTTCTAAACACCTAGATGTACACAATGCCGACGTTTTTTTTTTTTTAAATAGACAACTACCTCAACTCAGCGAGGCTGTGAAACCAAGTCAGGCAGTAAATGTGGTGACGCTCCAGCAGCTGCATCTCCAGGCTGGGTGGTCTATTTGGAGAAGACCGTCGCCGTAAACAGGCGAACACAAAACATGCAGGGGGACACTTTGAACGCGTTACTTTCTGTCTGCATGTTCGTCAGAGGAGGGCAAACCTCTGCTGGTGATGCACGGCACGCCGGAGTTTGTGGCCCCCGAGGTGATCGGCTTCGAGCCCGTGGGCCTGGAGAGCGACGTGTGGAGCATCGGAGTCATCTGCTTCATCCTGTGAGTCGAAGAAAGCAAATGCAGCTCTGGATACTCTGTGGATGTGAAAACTATAATGCTGGCGGACCTTTCATATCATTGTGTGGGACAGAAAGAAAACGTAATGTGTATTATTTATTTATCCTTTTTACATGTGTTGAATACTTGGAATTAATTTAAAAATAACAAAGAAAAACGAATGCATTGCTCACCTAATATATGTGAAGGATTGACACGTATTGATTCTATTCTACAAATTAATATATTGCACCATCTCCTGGTGGTGTTGTGTTACTACAGTCCCCAACGGACACTTTAGTAGTACACTTCTTAACCCTCCTGTTACATTTACTAACATATTTTACCATCTGGGTCCATTTGACCCCAGCAATTAAAACCTCCAGAACATTATTAGAAGGAATATTGTTATTGTGATATTGTGGGGATTAATAAAGTATAATTCTATTCTATTCTAAATATCCCTTTTAAATATATAAAAAAAGTTGATATTTCTTATATGTTTGACACAGTGAAAAACAGCCTGGGGTCAAATCGACCCTAAAGGTAACAGGAGGGTTAAAGTGGACACACATTTGAGGGAATAACAAACTCGAGATACTTTATTCTCTCTCAATTACAAATATTTAAATTGTGAGAAGTTCCAAATATCTCGACGCAATACGTTTTATTCATCGTTGAATTGTGTTGTGACCGTAGGCTGAGTGGAGAATCCCCGTTCCAGGGGAACAACGATGCTGAGACCTTGGCTCTCGTGACCACTGCCCAGTTTGAGTTCGAGGAGGAGAGTTTTGAGGACATCTCCGACGAGGCGAAAGACTTCATCAGCTCCCTCCTGAAAAAAGACCGGAGGTTGGTTCCTTTATATGATTATGACTTAACATGACCTAATTATGACCACTACATGACTCATGTGCCCAAACTACTTGGATTTGATTACCGCATTTCGATAGAGATTCAAGATTGGTACCCATAATTTAGTATTAGTATTTTAGTATCTAATAATTTTGTTTTAGCATTTTAGTAGTAGTAGTATTTTAGTAATTTAGTGTTAGTATGTATTATTGGTATTTTAGTATCTAGTAATTTAGTTTTAGTATTTTAGTAATTTAGTGTTGGTATGTAGTATTTCTTTTTTTTGTATTTTAGGATTATTTTTATCTTTTATTTTTATTAATGCTCTAATGTACATCCACTACTGTGATCCTGAAATTTCCCCACTGTGGGACTAATAAATGAATATCTATCTACAAGAGTATTTTCTCCGGTAGACGTATTCAACCACCTGCAAATACATGTGCAAACCATGTGGCACGTTGTGAATATTGTTGGGTCAGGAGTTTATTTATGCAGATAATCCAGCCGGTCAGCTGAGGAGACGGCCGCCATTTGACAGCCTTTGCTGCTCCCTCTAGGTGCCGGTTGTCCTGTGCCGAGGCCCTCGCCCACCCCTGGATGGCCTCTTTCTCAGTAATGGAACGCAGACCCACCAAGTCCCTGAAAAAGACGAAGATGAAACGCTTTCTGGCTAAGCGCAAGTGGAAGGTAACGCTGGCACATTCTCTGAAAAACGCCCGTAGCTCTATAGAGGCATTGGACGGATGCACTATTTTCTTATCAATGCTTCCCTGTGATGACCTTTCCATCTTTGTCGCGGGGAGACCTTAACATAGTTAATGTAGTTTGTCATCCTGTGCTATTTGTCCTTTTAAACTTCCAGAAAACTGGCAAGGCTGTTTTGGCCCTCCAGCGGATGGCTAATCTCTCTTACAGGCCAGACTCTCCTGGCAGCTCCTCAGAGGGTAAGACTGATTTAAAAAAAACACACACACACACACACACACTATACGCACACAATGCCCTCATCTGTCCTGCAGCCCCATGCATATGGCAGATGACTCACAGTTTCCGATTGTCACTTCAAGTTTACCCTTTTGTGATCTGTAAAGCCTCGTTTCCGTTTTATTCATCGTCATCCTGCCTCTCATCCAGAGCCAGGCTGGAGCCAAGAGGCAGAGGAGGCCATCCAGTCTCTGGATGAGCAGCTTCACAGTGAACCTCGCTTCCAGCAGGCCCTGAAGGACGCCCGCCTCCCCAAAGGAGCAACGCTCCGGCTCACGTGCCTCGTCAGCGGTAGTGACAGAACTGTGCTGTTCTCCATTAAATAATGCCACTACCACACAATGGGCTCTAGAAAGAACTACACTGGAAAAAATACATAATTGCTCTAATTGTTGCTTGCTTATATCAAGGTATATTTTCAATTTGTTTTAAAATGTTGACTTTATTTCAATTTAAATATTGCTATTACATTCACATTAAGTAAAAAGATAATTTATTTTTAAAGATCACGCATTATTTCTTTATTTGAAAAAATGTAATATTTACTATTACATCCAAGTATAATAGGAGACCTTAACCAATTTAATTTAAATATTCGTTGACTTAATTTAAAGCGGCGTCATCCAAAACATCTTGAACAGCAACATTAATAAGACTGGGTGAATATTAAACACTGTTTATACCAAGAACAACTATAATGCATGCAAACCGATCGATTTATATCATTTTTTTATTTTATGCTCCGGATTCTGAAATCTCGTCTCGATCCCAGGTTACCCGCAGCCGGAGGTGAAGTGGCTTCAGGACGAGAAGCCGGTGTGTGCGTCCGGCAGAGTGACCACGGAGCAGCGTGAAGACGGGCTCTGCTCCCTGGTTGTGGCGGATCTGGAGTCCTCTGACTCCGGGGTGTACGCGTGCAGGGCCAGCAACGCGCTCGGGGAAGGAATGTGCTCTGCCAAGCTGAAAGTGGAACTGTGATTGTGGAGGAAAACCTTCCTGGACGAGACTTGACAAAGTCTGGATTTCAAAAGATGGACTTTTCTTCTTTGCTTCCACGTAATTTCAAGGCAAAAAGGCGCGTTCTAGCATCACGGGGATGGATAACCGGCGGTGGACTCGCCTACCCCGAGCCGTCTTCTCTCAATGTGTTGCAGAAGCAACCGTTCACAATTGTATATTTTGCACATTTGAATATTATTTATATGTAAATGTTTAAAGGCATCACTATTAAAGGCTACACAATAAATTTCAAAAAGTTGAACAGGGATTTTTTTTAATTTTTTTGGTGCCGTTTATACACATTAAAAAGATAAATCACTTTAAAAATGTTAATTTAATGTTAAGTCGATTTGATTAAACTCTGACAGTGAAATAAGACACTAAAAAGTGATCAAATGTCACTTTTAGACAACCGGGTATAAAAAGTATTGTATTCCAATTATGTAAATATTGGTTTATAAATTGTAGGATCGAACAGAGTTTCTCATGAGCTAAAGAGTCCTCGTTTGTTTCCACAGGCTCAGGTGGGTATTTATGAATATATAAGTGAGCTTATTCTTACATTTTAATTCAAAAGTCACATTTCATTTATACAGTCTCAAATATTTCCAAACTTTTTTCTGTCAGCTTGATTTTTATTTAATAGTTAATGTACATTAACATCATATTTCACAGTGCCCAGTGTATTTGAACGTGACACCTACTTTTATATTAAAGAATATCCTAATCTATTGCACATACTTCTAAAATACAATGCATCAAGTTTGGTATGATAATAAATCTGTTAAAACATTATCCCACCCCCAAAACTGTAAAGATGAACAACATTTAATCATGTCACCGTGGCAACTCGAAATGTGGTACCTTCCTTTTCCTCTCCCCATTAGTTGCTTTTTAAAAAGGTCATGCCGTTCATTAAAAATAAACTATCTTTACACATTGAATTATTATTTGATTATACCCAATTAATCCCAAACATGAATTCCTGCTTTCAAATTCAAAAATAATTTAAAGTAGCATATTAGGTTCTCTCTTTTCCTCATCCGTCCAGTCTTTCAACTCAGCGTCTTAAAATAAAACTAAGTTCAAAAACCTGCATAAACTCAATCAGGCACTGAGTCTTGGTAAAAGAAGTGAGAGCGTTCACTTCTTTCTAAGGCAACGTTTCCTCCTGTGGATCGGGTGTGTGTGTGTGTGTGTGTGTGTGTGTGTGTTCTCGATGCTCAGGTCACAGCTGAGATGATGGAGGGACCACATCTCGTCTCTCCTGTATCCTCTTCTGAAGGAGAGTCCAAGCTTTCAGTACCTACAAAATAAAAGACAGTGGGAGAATTTAACTTTGCATTTCCCAGATGTGCAGAAGCTATACGAATAATACTGAGTGCTGGACCTGTTTGCGAGTGACCTCCGGCTCCCACAGCGTGCTGAGCACCACGTTGGCGTGCGCTACTTGCTCGCTGTTGGACCACTGGCTCTGCAGGCGGCGCAGGGCCTCCTCCGTGGTCAAACCGTCTCGCTTCGATATCCTCAACACCGCCTGAGAGGGGAGGGGTGACAAGGGGGGGCAGATGTGTCACGCCCCACAAAAATGTTCCTGCTCCACCGCTTGAAGAAAATTGTAAATAAATGGTCCACGCTGAATTTGTATTGAAATAACTTTGTGCGACTCCGTCCTGTGTGCTTTTTTCAAATCAATAAAATAAAGAATATTGCATTCCCTTCAAATCAAACTAGATTGCTCCATCAGATAAAAACAAATAAAAAGTCACTTTCTCAGATCAATGTAAGTTAGGGTAACAAGGGGAGCGTTTATCGTCTTAAAGCCAGTGTGTGTAGAATCCCAAACTACGATTTTTTTAGCACCCACCCAGTGGTATTTTCCAAAAAGCAAAATAAGGATGACAACAATGCATGGCGATAGTCTCTCTTTCTCTCTCTCTCCCTCACACAAAGTGTCACAACTCCATGTTTGTTGCGCATTACCTCCTCCTCAGGGATGACTGTGACCCAGACCTCGTGCACCATGCGTGTCCAGTCGGCCTCCTGAAGAACGGCTGCATCCAACACGCAAACCTGCTTACCTGCAAAAGATCACACGCACGTGGTGGGAATCTCTTCAGGTGGAACACGACGACACGGTCCCTTTAACATCCGTGTGTGCGTCAGTACATCAGTCAAACCAAGAGCTGCATGAACACAAAGACAATTTTACTGCCACACAACACTAAACACTTTAACACTAACGGCCTTTATCCTCAAATACTCGGGACATGTTGAGTTCTACGATTTATACAATTTAAAGTTCATACAATACCTTCCTCTCTGGCTCTACTGATTGTGTTCTCCACCAGAAGTGCAATCTCAGGCCATACAATATCTGTGAGTGCTTTTAACCGCTCCTGCATGGGAAACGGCACCATGGTGACAGGTCCGGACACTTTTGTTATATTCTATGAGATCTGCCGAAATACTCCCACTACTTGTCCCATTACCTGCTTTCCAAAAACCTTTCTTCCTAATGCACGTCTGTTGATAGTTTTATCCTCGTTCAGAAGATCTAAAAGGGACAAATAAAAAAAAATATTATTGCACTGCAATACTGGATATTTCAGGCATCAGAACATTTAACATGAAACTCAAGCCAATGAAAAGATGCATCATAGTCCGAGAAGTGAATGGATAGAGTGTCAGGTATCATCAGGAGATGCATCTCCCTCCCCACAGCACACAATGGGTTCCCTCACCTGACCCAAATTCTTCAAGCACCCGGTGGTAGGCTGCAGTGCCGGGCTGGTACACCTCGTGGCCCAGCTTGTCGCAGTCGATCCGGACGGCGCCCAACGCCTCCAGCTGCCCGGCGATGGAGCTCTTCCCACTGCCGCTGCCTCCCGTCAGGCCGATGACGTATGGGAGCGGAGCGAGATGGGACGCGTCCTAGGGCAGAGGAAACGGTGGATACGATACAAGGACCGAACACGAGCGCACCAAGAACGTACGGGGGGGAGGGGCGATGATGGGACGATCACACAAGCGGCTTCTCAAACCAGTCAGGCCTCCTCAGAGATACTTTTTCAGAATAGTCTCTCAGCAAGGGTCAAACAAAGAGAACGCACCCAGACATTTCATAATGTTCATTGACACAATCTGTTCCACAACTTCCTTTCCAGTCAACCTGATAATTAGGGAACTGGTCTTTCTACTCCCAACACACAACATGATCTGCTTGTTACTGGAAGACATCGTACTTTGGCATATACTGGAAAGAAAAGCTATTACTTTTTTACCTGAATAAGTCGACTCCCTTAAGAACAGTTACACATTAACACGTTACTACAGAACGTCTCCGTCACCGTTTGCATGAAAAAATCACTCTTCAGCTCAATTCTTTGTTTGTACATATTGTGATTGTATTTTGTATTTTACTTACTGTACAGTATCTTTTGTGTTTTTATGTCCTGCATGTCTGTATGCACCATACACAGACAAAATTCCAGGTAGGTGTAAACCTACTTGGCAATAAACTACATTCTGATTCTGATTCTGATGCTGCGAGAAAATGAGATGCATGTTGACGAAAATAAAAAGTTGGAGCATGATTTGTAAGATTAAATGTTGGTGGCTGGAGGCTGTGCAGAGTTTTCTCAACATTTGACACAACGATCATCGACCTCATCAGCAACAGTCTGCGTACAGACGGGAGAACGAACAGCTGGTCCTCTGGTCAGAACACGCTTTATGTGAAGCACTTTGAATGGCCTTGTTGAAATGTGTTATACAAATAAACTTGCCTTTATGAAGTTATACATCCATCATTTATTAATTTTTTACATATAATACAATTAGAATAGTTTTGTCTTCATAAGCATACACTTTATTGAAAAATCTGATTGAAAAAAAAGGTTGCATGATTATAGAATAATTTTTAAATATATATTTTAATTATATATATATTCATTTTGTTGGATTTCCATAATACCACTATTTATATTCTTTTTAATTACAATCTTAAATGACCTACTTTTGGCGGGGTAAGGAGGGTACCCAGCAGACGAGAGCGGAGACTGGAGGAGCTGATCTTCTCCTCCTCCGTCTCAGTGTGATGGGCATCTTTAAGCAACTGGATCTCGTGAAGGATGAGAGGAGGAAAGCCCTGGTTCAGGAAGCAGAGAACACAACATCAAATATGTGCTCATGTGTCAGCTCGGGTTTCCCATTTCTGGAAAAACAAGTTCTCCTGCGATCCCAGGTTAAAAATGTGTACTCAAACTATCTCGTGTGCTTTTCTTTCCACTGCAGTTCTTAAAATACATCACATGTCATTTAGTAGACGCTTTTATCCAAAGCGACTTACAATAAGTGCATCAACCTAGAGTACAAACTAAGAACAACAAGAATACAGAAAGTAACATTTCCTCAACATAGTCAAACTACAAAAGTACCATAATAAGAGCTATTTAAGAGCCACTGAAGGGCTAATCTGTGTTTTAATCCAGATATAGTCGGAAAAGGTGCGTTTTAAAAGTTAAGCTTCACTGACTCCAGACATGAGATGTGAGAACAGTTCAGTAATACATTGTGCTGTGCAGAAAATATGTCCTAACACGAAAATATGAAATGGACAGATGATACGCAGATGAGACATTAAAAACGCACATACACAAACATGTAGCGGGGGAAAAACAACTTTAAATTGTTGAAATGGTACCGACATAGGCATCAGGTGTTAAAAAAAGCCAACTGTGGCATACACATTCTGCCCAAGAAAACCTTAAATTAGGCGAAATGTAAAATTATATGACAGTTGTATTAGAAACAATGCTGAATTTAAAATCAGCTGTAGATCATAACAACACACAAATAACACAGTATGATTAATTTAGTAACTTTTCCAGTGGATCATTTTGAATGCATTTCAAAAAATTGTTAGTCCAAACAACAACAAAACAGCGGGGATGGCGCAACACGTATCGTTGTTTTCGTGACTCACGTTCTCAATGCGCTTCTTGTTGACAGCCTCGCCGCCCCTTTTAGTCTCCTCACTGACCACAATGCACTGCAGCAAGGGGTCAACCACCGACACACCAAAGGGGTCTTCCAGGCGCACGATCTCCACCTGCAGTGAGGGTTTGATGTCGTGCAGGAACTCCTGGAGCCTCTGGGTCCGCAGAGAGTAGGGCTCCACCAGCTCCTTTAGCACTTTCCCTTGAGCCGGGAAGACAAGGATGTTATGCGGGGAGAGGGTGCCGCCTTTTCGTCACTAGCCTCAAAGAAATTACATAAATACACATTCCAAAAATGAAAGACTCACTTTTCAGCATTGCGTGGTCACACACCCCAATAAGGAACCTTCTATTGGCCAACAGGCATGAGATGTTGAGCAGCGTCCTGTGGGCCCCATGCAGCCGGTCGAACGTCCCCCCCACCACCACGTCACTGTAGGTCTGCAAGGGTTCGGACTTTTCTTTATGCACTTTAAGCTCCTCCTCATCCGGCTGCAGCTTCATTAGCTGCGGATGAAGCAGCACGGAGGACAGGCTGGGGCTGCAGACGTAGCAGTGGCCCGTGTACCTCTGCAGAGACTGCGTGACCTGATGGGACTGGCTCGGGTCCTGCAGAGGAAAGTCTGTCAGCACCACCTCCGGGGGGTGGGCCAGAGATTGCGGTGTGGGGAAGGGGCAGTTCGGGAGTGACGCTGACTGAGCATGAACGTTGGTCAGCAACACTTGGACATTCAGGTGCCCGCAGATGTCTGCTGCATTGCTGTAAAGGCGGGAAATTATTGTAGACAGGTCCACTACAGGTGGAATGAAAACCGGTCGAGGATGGCTCCCATTGCCCAAGTTCAGCCCAGGGTGGAGGTGGACGTACAGCGTGCGCTCCACAAGCTGAGCGGCTGAGCTGAGCACCGGAGCGATGCGCAGGTGGAGGGTTTGGAGAGGAGACGTCAGCACCAGGATGCCTGTGCTGAACATGGACATCTTACCGGCTGAGATCACAGGGAATCGCAGTAGTCACAGTATCTGCTCGGCCACTGTTATAGAGGTGGTAAACACTGGAAGGAATAGGAAGAAGACAAGTCAAAAAACAGTAGTAGAATACCTGGACAAAACTAAAATATTGAGTGGCAAGTCACAAGGCAGTCAGACGCATACAAGAAAAATGAAAGGACAAAACCAGGATAGCTACATTAACCTGGGATATGTTGTCAAAGGGCCAAAGGACGAGTAGTCTGTAAAGGTGAGGCCTCTCTTTTATTGCTACACTGCTGATATCTCCAATGGAAAGTGGCGCTTGGAGGCTTTGGTTTGGTTTAAGGTGAAACATGGTCTAAAGAGTTTGGGAACCACATATGTTGATACAATTCTTATTGCTTAACGTGTAAAGACAGTTCTTGAGATACAATACAGACTGCACCATTAAGGGAGTGGCCCTCACCCTAACTTTGTTTATGTCGGTTGCAAAAATATTCTGCAATGCATTCCTGCGGTGTCTCTGTGAGCCCTGTGTTGTGTTTGATTGGTGTGTCGAGTCATTGTGTAGCCCTTTGCCCTGGCTTCCTGCTCAACAAAGAATAGTTTAAAATCCTGCTGCTGGTTTATAAAGCACTAAATACATTTTTGATCTGCTGCTACCTTATGAACCACACAAACCCTCAGTTTGTCTACTTTCTGTTCCAAGAGTCAGAACTAAACATGGAGAAGCAGTGTTTAGTTTTTCACGCTCCACAAATCTGGAACAAAGTCCATGAAAGCTGCAGGTCTGCAGAGACCCTCAGCTCCTTTAAATCCAGATTGAAGACTTTTCAGTTTGCTGTTGCCACAAGATTCAAGAACGCCAAAACATTTCTGCATTTTATTTCTTTAACTGCACTGCAACCTTTATTCTGTTTCTTGCTTTTTGACTGTATTAAATGACTGTGTTAATATATGTTCTTGATGGTTTTTAAATGTTTTCTTTTGCAGTATGTGTTGATGCTTTTAATGGCTTTAAGTGAAGCACTTTTAATTGCCTAGTTGTTTTAACGCGTTATACAAATAAACTCACCTTGCCTACGTGAAAGGAATCATTTACTAACTTTTTCAAGAGCTATCTCGTTAAAAACCTTCTCCTGATGTTGCAACTCGTTTATTACACTTAACTGTGACGAGGCCCACACGGTCGCCATCCAGCGACTACAACCCGAGGCACTGAGTCAATATGTGTTTCCATTCTACAAGTTTATACAGATGCGAAGTAGCTTCAAACATTAATTAAAACATGGATGATAATTGAGTAAATGAAAGAACGGCTGCTTGTTGACATTCAGCGAACACGGAAGCTGGCTATCAACCAGACCACGCTATTGGTCAAGCTGTCAGCAACTGACCAATCAAATACGAGCACTCACCGACAAGTATATAGCAAGAGATCTGAGCTGAAAGTTGACTTCATGAGCCACTACGACTCTTTGTTCCCTAGCTAGCTTCGTGTTTTGTTTTTAGCTTTGCAAAATCAGGCGTGTGCGTGTGCGTGTGTGTGTGTGTGTGTGTGTGTGTGTGTGTGTGTGTGTGTGTGGGGGGGGTGTTAGAGCTAGCTAGCCACATGGTACGATCATCACATTGCCTGCAGATGATTCACAAACAATCTTGAGAGTGATTTTACGGGATGGACTTGATATGACGACAAAGATACGTTACTTATCCCTCGGCCTAACCTGGGATAAGGTGCGGTCTGCATTTGATTTTTGGGCCCACTTTCTCACAGAGCGATTCGTTTAGAAGTGAAAAATCTGGCAGATGGGCAACCTTGCAATGTAGCGTGAGTTTACCTGTTTTGAAGTGTGCAGCGGATCTAAAGCGATGTGGTGGACGCATGCATAACAATGCATACGTGAGTAGACATGTCCAAACACCTTCTGGATAAGTCCTTATCTTGGTAATCTTCAACGAGGAGCTGTCTTGTCTAGTTCACTCCAGTCCAGTCGAATTTTCCGTAAGCTCACCCACTGGTGAAAGTCACTCACACATGAACTGGGTTGGATTGTCACGTGATATTTGACATGCATTCTGATTGGTTTAGACAAAAGCTGGGACGTCTGGGACACGTAGTCGTCGAGGAACGGGGAGGAACCAGAAACAACTATTTTGCCAAACATCTCCTGCAGGCTGCAGCTCCCACTATAGTGTCTTTATGTGACGTATTAGCAGTTGAGATTACATTTTATTTTTGTCGGTGTGCTCGTCTCGAATACATCGACAGCGTCGAATAAATTCACCGAGCAGAAAATGGCCAATCAAAAACACCTGTGTGAAGTGACGTCATCGAGAATACTTCACTCTGAAAACCTGACTTCGTAAATCAGGTTGTTTCAAAACAACGCCTTCAGTTTATGAGGAACTGAACATGATGGAGGTCCATGTATTTGACATGCATACTCTATGCATCATGTCATTAACATTCAGTAATGAGTATTACCTTCCATGCCCAGGCAACTCCTCTTTGAGCATACTTTGGTTTATGTCGTAGTCGTATTTCAGTCGATAGCAATCACATCAACTTGAGTGGAACCTAATTGACTTGCCTGACATCAGAAAGCTGCAAAAAACATAAATAAATAAGAGATTTAAAAACATGTAATTGAGTATAAGGAGTTTTGGGTTAGGGTTAACTTCAGAAGGCTTTCTGATTGCACCTCTACATGGTTAAGGAAGCTATATAAGGGACCCAAATGTATGTGAATAAACATTTGCTTAGAATATTTTTTTATATAGTACAATGCTGAAGTTGCCAATCAGTGGAAACATGAAACATGACAAATTAAGACCATGGAATGACATTAGAATTAGTTAGATAAATGCATCACCATCCTAGATTCAATTCAATCAAATAAATGCAGAATTTTAAATTAATCCTGAGGCAATTAAGAAATGAATATGCATTCTAACATGATAATTTACACAAGGATAGAGGGAAACAATAACTCTTGCAGAATATGTTTTACATTTTCAATTTATAGTTTGAGGCCGACATATTTTTACAAAAATAATAAAGTGTAATCTCCATACTGTAGAAAGAGTTGCATGAAGACGTCCCGGGGTTAGCTGGACAGAGGCATTTGCATTATTAGCAAAAACAGACCACAACACAAGTAAAAACAACAGATTCAAGTAAAATAGTCATGTAATTACAATGAAGTCACATTAAAGCCTGCTGGCAATTCTTGGAAATTAAGACTCTTCCTGGATTTCACTTTAGGTCAGAGGAGTCAAACTGAAGCCATGGGACCAATCCGTCTCATGAACTTTAATTAACAGCAAGGTGCTCAGTAAGACTCGGTGAACTATGTTGTCTTTAAAAAATTCAAGTTGGTGTTGAGAAGTTTTAATCAAAATAAGAAATTCTTGATGATGAGCCTGCAGCTTCAGGCATGACCTCTTCCATGGATGTACGTCCATGAGCACGGACAGCCACCTTTCATTCAGTTTCACTCTTCTGCTCTCCATAAAGCCAAGTATTTTAATTTGCTTTCTTATCGCTGGTGCTATCGCTGGCAGCTGTGTCGTAATGGCACTTCTCCACACATCGCCTTGGAAACCAACCCCTTACACGCTCTCCCCCTGAAAGCCAAAACAGAAAGAAATCCTGTTACACATTCCTTTCGAGGAATACAACAACAAAAAATACTATTTCAAACCACATCTCACCTCTCATATGCCCCTCAATCAAAACTTTGTCTCCATACATCCACCACCTAGAGAGAAAGAACAACTTTAATTCTTAGAATCTATAATGGACAAAAACAATGCTGGTCAATTACTCAGAATCAAAATAAATCCTTAACTGGATGCCCAAACATCCAGACCCCTAGACCCATTTTTCGTTTTGTCCCTCTTTAAAATTCCTCGTCTTAGTTTCACTCAATTTCTGCCACCCATTTAAAAAATCTCTGTTCTCGACAAACAACAATGATGATGATGGTAGTTTTTGTTCGGCCTGAATGAACTCACTTGGTGCCACGAGTGGCCAGGATGGTGTCCCCCTTGTTGAGCGGGATGCGGGGCTCCTCGGTGCAGGGGGTTCTGAAGAACGTCTGGATCCCTTTGCTCAGAGGGCAGCACGCTCCGTTGTAGTCCTCCACTGCTTGGTACTGGACCTGCTAGCCGAGACCAACACAAAATCAGGTTATTCTACCGCTCTGACCACCACCTTAAATCAGATGAGATACAAGTATGTGTTTATGAAGTCGTGGTCTTTAATCTGAATGGATTCAGACATCCAACATGTCGGACAATCTGCGTTCCATATTAGTATTTTTTTTTAAGTTTAACCGATAGTATTTGTTGTTGGATGAAGACAAATGTATTAATTCTCACTAACTTTTCTCTGAGGTCCCACACACATCATAGCTGGCCCAGCCTAAATCTGTGCTTTGTGTAAATCAAGCCCACATTGACGGATTCATCAGGTACTTACACTTCTCACTCGTTTATCAGCTTTCTGCTTCAGTTGCTCAATCTGTTTCAAGAAAGGAAGAAGACAATCAACGTCCTGATGTTTGACAATGTGTTATTACATCAAGAGCAGGACTTACAATAGCAAATTCCTAAACTGCTTTTAAACACTCTACAAATGAACGATAACTCATCCTTCAACATACAAAGAAGAACCGTATCAGAAAAATAAAAAAAAGCATTGAATGCATTACCCAAATTACCCGACAACAAACTTATCTTACAGTTAAGGTGTGCTGGTGACACTTGGGATGCACTGGCCATTCGATGCCATCGCCCTTGGGCGTCCCTGTCCAAGTGAAGACTTGCTTGAAGTTCAGCCAGCGGGTGCCGAGGTCGTAGGGGAAGGTGAAGTCCTCCCCTGTTTGGTAGTGCTGTATTCTGTCTTTGGCCTGGTAGAGGACAATGGTTGTGTGCGTGAGTTAATGGCATTGTGTAGGCGGGGTGGTGTCACGTTTCTGTAATCAGCTCCGCTATATTGTGCGACAGATGATCCTGGAACATGTGTGAATTAGTCATAAAGCTGACATTTACTTTGTGGTCAGTGTTCAAAACATGTTGATTAGAAATTCCTTAATATTGTGTGGATAAAAAATAGCACTTTAAGATCCTGGATTACCTTTTTTAAATCAAATAAAACAAATTAATCCATCAAAAATTACACATTTGACCATAAAACAAAAAAAATCAAAAGCGACACTTTACCTTTTCCTCGATCCAGGACTCGATCGAGGTCTTATTCCGTAGGATCACTTTCATCTAAAAAGGACAGATCCTTTTAATATAATAGATGGTTGGCTTTGAAGCGTTAATGCTGAAACGGCAATGTTAAATCACCAACAGCTTGTGTAAATTCATTGTAAACCCCGATGAAAATTGTACCTGTATGAAGAAAAGCATGCCAACGGCAATAGTGGTGCCCAGTGCTAAGCCTAAGGCAAAGAGTGTGGCAGCAAAGGCGGGCACACTGAAAGGCATGAGGGGCTGGAATTTACGCACAGCGCTCATATCGATCTTCACAGTGCTCCACCCAAATGATATCTGCAGATAGGGAGAAGAAAACAGCTTGACATGGGTTAACATCCCTATCAAATGGTGAAAGCTGTGGTGGTAATGGGCCATGGGGGGGGGGGGGGGGGGGTAGACGACTGACCCTCTCATATAGCTGTGTGTACATGGTCATAATGAAGATGATGGCGGCGTGTCCGCAGCCCATTGGAGCCAGCAGCAAGAAGCTGGTGAAGTAGGCGTGGTTCAGGTGGCCGCAGCAGTTGTTGATCCAGGGGCAATGGTGGTCCATCTTCATCACGCACCTGGGGGAGGGGAGGCAGAGGAGAAGTGTCGTGGGATTTGACAGTTTTTTTCCTACAATAGATTAATCTATTTAACATCAGATGAGCGACAACGTATTATTACTTTCGGAATAAATGGAGCTACCTGTTACACTTGCGACAATGGTGGGACCTGGGGGCCTTGTACCCTTGGCAAAGTCTGCAGTACTGTAGGTACTGGGTATCCTGTTGAGTCTCCTGTGTCGGGATAAAGAAATAAGTTACATTTCTGATCTTTCATATGAATGAGGGTTTTACTATATTAACATTGCAATTTTGCTGATATGGGTCCAGTTCTTTAATGCTATCTACAAAAACAAACATCAATGACAAATGTCATAAGCCTTACTGGTTTCCAGCCATGAAGAATGTATCCAGGTCCAACAAACATAGCATTGAAGTAGTTGTAGAGGATGAGGACAGTCCAGTTGAGAAGCATAATGAAGTTGATGCTCCCTCCTGCAGTGTCTAGTGGCCAGTACCAGATAATGGAGTCCAGAATCGCCATTGTGGAGCATATAGAAATGACAGACAGGGCTATGATCGGACCCCAGTGGCACAATCTTCGAACCTCATGGAGGTTCTGAAATGTCACAAAAGTTGACAGGAAATTCATCTTTTTAGCCACAAGGTAAGTTGAAGTACTTTCAGTTGGGTTCCTGAATTGTATTGACCAAACAAGTTATTTTTTTCCCTCAGCTATTTTGCAAAGTCAGCGGTGCAGACGATGCACGTATCTTTTCTCGTCTTCTGAGTACCCAGCAACTGGCCTGGTCTTGGGTCACTGGGGCTCTCCTTGTCCCATTGGTTCTTGCCCTGGCAAAGAGCAGCATCCTCTCCTGCCAATCTTCGGAGCACACTATCCTTGTGACGGACTGAAATTCCCCATCTGAGAGAAAGAGAGAGAGATTTTAAAACATTAATGATCTATCAAGTGAGGACATTTGCTTTATATTAGTTTATATATAGCTACAATAAGTTGGACATGTATTAACCCTCCTGTTACCTTCAAATGTACTAACATCTTTTACCCTTTTAGACCACAGCAATTAAAACCTCCAGAAAATGATTAGAATTAATATTGTTTCCCAAGTTTAACTGTCAGGTACTTTATGTTTGTTTGTTGACTACCTAAATAGCCTTTTAAATACATAAAAAACTTGATATTTCTTGTATGTTTTACACAGTGAAAAAAAGCCTGGGGTCAAATTGACCGATGCATACAGGTTGTGTACAGGACAGTGAAAACATATCATCACGTGAACTTTATGTTTTCCCAGTTGTCCCCAATAATTTAGGAAAAGTCATGAAATATGAAGCAAAAAACATCAATCATGTTTAAGAGACGTTAAACATTGAATGGGGTCAAATTCACCCCAAAGGTAATAGGAGGGTTAAGCACACATAAACGAACAATGACACATACAACATCCCTGCTATAAATTATACTTTCATCGAGGTTATAATGTTCAGTTTTCCATTATTAAGAGAGGATTTGACATGTTGGGGACTGTACTCACGCTTGTAAATATTTCCAATACGTACTCTGATCTCATCAACATAAATAAGAAGGAAGAATGAATGCCATCTTTATCAGACTCTTATATTTCCTGGTATATTTTAATCGCAACGCTGTGCTGACTGTAACAACTTGATCGCCAGTCGTATTGCAATACTATCGAACAGTTAACTAACGATAATTTGAACACGACACGTATTATATGATGCATGTCATTATACATGTATCATATGATACAGTAAAGCATCCATGGGTGCAACTTCTTCATTAACTCACTAGGTGCACATCTGTAGCGTTAGCTAGCTAGCTAGCTTCGTTAGCCAGCTTGACAAGACTAAGGACTGGATAACTGCCGCCAGGCGCACCGTGGAAACACGGATAATTTTGCCATTTAAAGATATATCGAGTGTTTAGTGCTACATGTATATTCACATTTTGTGCGGAGGGAGAGAAAAACTGTCACTTTAAATTACCAACCTGGCACTTCCTTGGTTTTTTTCTTCAATTTCTTCAGTGTACAGAGCGGAACCTTTCTCACGGTGTCTCGGAAACAATTACCTCAACCCCTTGTGGACGTTTTTTTTTTATCCCAGTAAATTGCCACTTAACTGTCAACTAATTCACATAAATAATCTGTGATAATTTATTTATGTTCGGATAAATGAAAACGAATTTAAATGTGTTTTATTCACTACTTTAGCCGATTGATTTCCAGTGGCGGAAAAATAAAAAATAAAGTAATGTTTCTTGCCGACCCCATTATACTGTGACTCAAGGAAAGGACTCCATTCGGGACTTGTTATTATTATCGTGAGCTAACCTCAACTGTCAGCAAGAAAGACACCTGTTTTACACCTAACCCTCAACATGTCTTCAGACTTTGAAGCCTACGAGCAGGACTTTGGAACCATCACAGCAGAATTAACTAACAAAATTGGCAGAATCCCCAAACTAAGTGGAGGTAAGACAGTACAACTTAGTTGAATATATTAGCTGCAAAGGCTCAGCTGGAGCTATCAGTTAGCTGGCATTTCTCAGCTGAGAAGGTTAACTAATGATAAGTTAAAGTAGTCTACTGTACTTGTGTTATTTCATACATATAACATATTGTCTTCGTGTAAAAGATGTATCGCACTAAGGTGAAACGCGTTTGTAAAAGGATGCATCACGTGTGGATGGTTGGCATATCTTTATGGATTTAGTGAATATATAAAGGTGTAAGTATGGGCTTGATGGCAAATACAATCGTATGTTTCCTTGTAGTTGAAGTATTAATTCATTGCTTGTTTATTACCGTTATAATGGTTGCGTTAAGAGGACATCAACATGGGCTTACTTATGTTAAAGTTATTACACATCTATAAATTAATGACTAGGAAGTTGATTTTTCATTGATTTCGTGAGGTGCACCCAATTACGATGATGAAAACGGTGCTTTCCTTTTTGAATGAATGAACATGTCTGGGAAACTGAGTTTCTGAATCACCATGACAACACAGCATCTTTATTCTTTCAGAGTTAAATTGAAATTCGTGATTAGATTATCATAGCATCAAGAGATCAGATGTGTGTTTGGATGTCCGACTTGTGAGACGTGTAGGCCAGGTGACTTGTTCACAATAAATAGTTAATAAGGACATCGAGTCTGTCCATGTGTTATTTCTGCAATGGCCCGCCATCTGCCGAATATATGATAATATAAGTTACTTACGACTAAAAATGATATCGAAGGAGGATGGATAAATGAAATTATGAAACACTATGTCAGGCAAATGACTATTCGAGTTGTATTTGCCTGAATAGAAGATGTTTTCCTTGTATTCTCCACATGGTTACACAAATGCAGCCATGAAACTGCATGTTCATTTTAAAACATTATTTTTCTTACTGGCTGTCGCAACTATTTCAGATGGTATATTATTTGCATTATTACACAAATACATGTTCATTACCAACGCAACCCATATCTTGTGTAGTAGCTTTTATTGACAACTTTTTGTTACACAATTGATTAAGAAAAATAATAGGATATTACATACAGCAGAGGTCAACAATCTATGGTAAGGTCTTTTATTATTAGTTTATTTCTTGTTCATCTATCTAACATTTTTTATATTTAGATCACGCATGATAATTAAAGAACGTTCCAGACTAGCAGTTGATTTTAGTATAGTAATTGCATGATACAGTAATACACACTGCACATAATTCCTTTCCCCAATTAAAATGTCTCTCTGACAATGGAGCTAATGTTATATTTTCAAAATGTTGTTCCTATTGTCCTGAAACTTCAGATTCTTTAGCTTCCATTGTTGGACATTCATCATGCTGTCATGGCATATGTTTACCCAGGGACTATATTGTGCCAGTGTAAAGACCGGCCGCTATTTACACAAATACAATACTGATGCTGCACTGCCTTATGAATCACAGTTTGTATTGCGGCTAAAATAGTTATCAAGTTTTAATTTTTGAAAATATGTATAAATATACATGGAGAAAGAGAGCCTTTCCATGTTTCTTAATCTACAGCTGATCTTTTTTCAAAAACATGCAAAGCCAAAAATATATGATAACTAGAACGGGCACTCGAGAGAGCGCATACCTTCGCATATCACACGATTGGGCATTGAATTATAAACATTTTGGCATTAGTTGCATGCCAATTGGATATAAATTGACTGCGCTATAGTAGAAGGAAGATGTTGACCTTTTCATGACCTTGACCTTTGACCCGATCAATCCCAAAATCTAATCAAATGGTCCCCGGATAATAACCAATCATCCCACCAAATTTCATGTGATTCGGTTTAATACTTTTTGAGTTATGCGAATAACACTCATACAAATAAATAAATAAATACACAGCGATCAAAACATAACTGTCTGCATTTTCAATGCAAAGGTAATTATAAAGCGGATGATAGATATCGTAGGATGAACTACTGTAAATGTATGCAGTGACCCGGGCTAAATTGTATTGTACAAGACTGACTCCTGCATGTACGTTTTTTTGAATTCTCTTTGTGGTTTGACAGCCCTCCATTTAATACATTCATATAAGTGTAGACAAAAGGCTTTTGTCATTACTGTTATTTGTATTTCTACATTTCACATAATTGCTAATAATGGGCAGGGCATGTGGAAAGAAGGCCCTTGACTGTCTTCATTTATGTAACAATCATGCGTTTTTATATATTTATTTGTTACCATCCCCAAAAAACTAATGTTTAAGGACTATTTGAATATGAATCCAATTAAATGTTAGGCCTTGTTCCATGAAACATAAATGTCATCTTTTCACCTTTGAGTGTTTAAGGAAAGAAATTGCCTGTCAATCATTTGAACTCTTTAATATAAATGAATACATTTAACCACACATATATATTTATCTATTTGCCAAGCCATACTTTTTCTTTGTTTGCCTTGTTTCTGTGTACAAAACTTCTCATCTGTAAATATCCATGTATATTTCACATCTTTCTCGAGTTTGAAGAGCGCTCCTGCTCACCTGTCAGCCTCTGGCTGTTTGCTGTGTAGGTTGTGAGGTTGGACACATGTTTTAAAAATGAATTTGAGGACGGGCAAAAGTTGGTGTTGGCTGACGGTGCCTGAGAAATGAAAATGTTGACGCTATTGCAGCCTGGTGATGAAGTGTAGACAAAATTCTGTTAACTTGAAATAAATACTTGAACACAATATTGCAGTACGACTAAGCTGTGAAAGTGACACAATAAAGTACACTTAAACCACGCAATATACCTAGTAAATATGGTCTTTTTTGTTTATGCTGTCGTTAGGCACTATTGTTGATGAGCTGCCTGCAGCTGTATCAAATTAAAATAATTTAATCTTATCTTTATCTTTTGTAAATATTATCTTTATACATACACAGCAAAATAATTCAGTGTTTTTAACTGGTTCCTATCCATATGTTTCAAGGCAAGCAATTTCAAACATTTGAGAGTTTGTAACCCGTAAACATTTTACATTTTTTCTTTGCATATCTCTTCAACCATGACTTTGTAATTAATTACATTACATTACATTACATGTCATTTAGCTGACACTTTTATCCAAAGTGACTTACAATCCTGTTACATTCGTACACCGTAGACACAGCTACAGGGAGAAATACAGGGTTAAGTGTCTTGCTCAAGGACACATCGACTAGGGCGGGGATTGAACCTCCAACCCCGTGATTGAAAGACGGACCTGCTACCCACTGACCCACAGTTAATCCGACTATACCCACAATTCTGTTATTCAAAATGTTTTCATTTATTTCAAACTGTTTGCAATGTTCTCTTCTGGTCTCTCTCCATGTGGTTATGTTGTGCGAATGCTGCTCGTTCCACACATGTAATGATGCCTGATCCCTGAACTACCGGACCACACTTCTACATTTCTGTGGCGAAGCTCTAATTTCAGAACAAACGCCAGTTCTTATATTTACAGAAACGAAGTCGGTGCCTCAAAATAACGATGAGACGCACTGTGGCTCCGGTGCTTGTTTTGAACTCTCACAAGTCGTAATGAGTTTCAACGGGTAATGTGGAAGAGCATCCGCGGGGCGAGGTGCAGAACGGTGCGTTAGTCATCCCGAGTGGGACTCATACTTCTGGCAGAGTGAGCAAAGCTGACACCTCCCTTCCCTTTGAGTCGGCACGAGGTGTCTCACCGCTCCTCAACGGAAACCAACAAAGGCCTCGTAGACGCCGATAACTAAGAGACATCACATGTTGGCTCGTTGTGTAGAGAGGATGTGTAAATATATCTTCAAATGTGTCTCCGTGTGTTGTTTTCTCCCGGTCTTTCTTTCTCTCTCCCCCCCCTCTCTTCCCCCGGTGCGGGGGAGTCAGGTTGTTGTCACGCAGCGCCGTTCTTCTGTCGGCTGATCAATATGTTGCTGTTTTCTTCTCTTTCAGAGGAGAAGACACAGCTGGTTCTAAATGTCGACAAACAGCTTGAAGAAGTCAGAGAGTTGGTATGTCTTTGATCAGTAATTTTCTCCTCTTCCCATTTCCTAAATAATGAATTTGTGGAAAGAGGGCGGGGACACTTTTCTCTGGCACCAGACAACAGCACCTGTATTATCCTGATGGTGACACACACACACACACACACACACACACACACACACACACACACACACACACACACACACACACAAACAAAAACACACACACTTCACATGGCTTCCTCCTCACATGATTACTTTCCAGTAATCTGCTTTTAAGTGACACCCCTATGACACATTTCAAGCTATTATCTTGGGGTGGGAGTCTTCGTGTTGCTGTTTAGAAATGAGCGACGTCACCTGACAGAGACAAATTGTCGTTGCAGTTGTCTTGTTATGTCACAGTGATTGGTTTCCTCCAAATCCGCCACGGAGAGACCTGTCTAGCCATGCATCAGATGTACTTGTACTTCATTCCCTGTGACATCGTTGGGCCCGTGCACGTCGCCGCAAAAGGGGGGCGCTCGTATCTGATTGTGTATTTATTTACGGAACAGCCTTCCTTTTATCACGGCGGAGCGACGCGAGCGGGAGCCGTTTCCCCGTTACCATCAACATGGAACGTAGTAAAGTTAATGCCGCTGATGTTACTCATTTCAGAAAGTTATATACATTTCTATCTTGTGCTGATTTTTGTCCTAGATTGCAAAGGCTCACCTTTTGTGAGATTTAGAAAAACAACATTAACAGAAATATATTGACAGTAAGAGAATGATCATATGAGGATAGGACCTGTTCATTTTGTGATGAATTATATTCCAAGTTATGTTTAGATGTAAATATATATATATATATATATATATATATATATATATATAATTATATATATGTATATATTATATATATGTATGTGTATATATATATATATATATATATGTGTGAATATATATGTATGTATATATATAATTATATATATGTATATATTATATATACGTATGTGTGTATATATATATGTGTATGTATATGTATATATATATATGTGTGAATATATGTATATATATATATATATATATATATATATATATATATATATATATATCCCTTCATCCCTTCTTTTAGCCTTTCTTCTTGCTACACACCTCTGTAGAATTAATCTAATTCATAATAAATGTATTAATAATAGAGGAAAAGCAGATAAACATCCTTATTGTGTCTTCAATACTGTATGTATATATATATGTATATGTATATGTATATATATATATATATATATATTTTAAGATGTTTGTTAAATGAACTGTTTCAGCTGGAGCAGATGGACCTGGAGGTGCGGGAGATCCCCATCCAGAGCCGAGCCATGTTCAACAGCAGACTGAAGAGCTACAAGCAGGAGATAGAGAAGCTTGAGAAAGACTTCGTAAGTATAACACCGTCTTAATTATTTCTTAATGGTGACTTGAATATTACAAATACAAAAGCGAGATCATCAGCATTTACAAAATTCTCTTTAACGTGTGGCTTTGAAAAATGTTTAAAAAAAATCTATCAGACATAATGTAGTTATAAGTCACTTTTTCAAATTCCTCATGGTTTACATGCACATCACATGTTTGCTCACTCAACCAAACTCTCTCTCTCTCTCTAACTCACTCACACACACAACTACAGTCATACACTGAAGCTCAGTGGTTAATTCAGCGTTGGTATTTGAACTTGCAAGTGAAGCCTTTTGAGAACAGCGTGTGCGTGTTTGGGTTGTTGCTGCAGAATCTGGCCTTGTTTAGTAATTTATAAATCTTTGTATGTCTTGACTTGATCTCCAGCCTCTGTCAAAGCATAATAAATAGCCCCGTCTTGCAGGTGCATTGCATTTAGTCCACATTGTTGGCTACCAACATTTCTCAAGGCATTTCACTTAATCAATAAAGTGATGGAAATGTGTAATTATTTAATATAATTCCAATGCTTGCTGTTATTTGTTATACTTTTTGTAGCTCTTCCTAAAAGTAGCTTTAGTTCAATGTGTGTCCTTACCTTGCAAACATATGTATCTCTAATGGTATCATTATTGTTGTCTGTTGTCAGTTTTGTTTTGCCGGTGCTTACAACACGATAATAAACCCGTCGTGTAAATGCAGCTGACCTTGAGCTCAAGAGCAGGCGAGTCCGTCCACGAATCAAATGTGATGTGAAAAAGATCCACAACCTGAGAGTGGTTGTGAAAAAGGCTGATATCGGATAGATGCAGTATTTAACTATGTTGTTAATATGGTTCCAATTAGGTTTTGTTACTTTTTTGTGGGCATTTTGGGATTGTAATCAACAAACCTGTCTAAAAACCTTAAAATTAATTGAAGGTGGTGCTTTCCGCTCAAAGGAGAACTTGATTAGAGTATTTATTGTTGGGCAGCTAATGCTAGTACAACACTTGTCATTAAAATACACAATTTAAAAGTGCTTGTCTTCCACACAAAGTGTAAAATCTTTTTTTGTGACTAAATAAAAAAAAAATGGTATAAATTACATCTAAATTAAAACAGAATATTTTGGATATTTTGTATGTTGTTATAAAAAGCGATGATGACATAATTCCTCATCTCCTAAATATCTTGTTCTACCGCCGCCTACGCTTAAACCGGCCACTGAGAAACAAAACCAATCTGAATTACAACCTAATCAACACCTCAAACACCTGCTTGACGCCCTCTATCACTCATCACAACACAACACAACAAAATATTTAACATTTCCCCCAAATCCTTTGCAGAACAAACAAGTAAACAAGCACTCCCAATCCATTTGGATGGAGATATCACGTGCTAGTGATCTGTGAGAAAACCACAGAGACGTGCCGACTGAGATCACAGGAGGAGATCTCCGTGCCAAGGCAGTTTACTCTCCTCGCCACGGGCATTTAATTGGCTGACGATTAATCTTGAACTTTTCTTCTCCCCACACTTACCATGCTTAACCGAGAAGCAGTTAACGCCCGCTGAGGCCGATATTGGTGCACATTTTCCCATTACTTGAATTTGTATGCCTGTCTTCGGCGCTCATGTGGGGAAATTAGTTTTCTTTCACCAGGGAAAAGTACGAATGTCCTCCGTCCGCTTTATATACAGGGTTCTTACGGTCATGGAAAACCTGGAAAAGTCATGGAATTTTAAAATGGTCATTTCCAGGCCTGGAAAAGTCATGGAAAAAACTTAAATCATAAAAGTTTGGGAAAAGTCATGGAAATGTGTCATAATCACACGTTCATTTACGCCGATTTTGAAATAATTAATGTTTTTTAAGGAAAGACGCTCAAAATGTAAACCTCCGTACGCTCTCGATACACAACATTTTCTAAATTGTTCATGTTTAAACCGAGATTTCAGTTTGGTCATGGAAATTTGATGAAAAGTCCTTAAAAAATCTAATCTAATATAAAATATTCATACTTCTTCACTGCATACTTATGTGTCAAGGGCCTGGATAGTGAAATACAAGAGGAGGGTAGCTAGCGGTGAGTCCTTGTGGATGAAGATTATTGCTGTGCTTGTAACCGACTCTCCAGTCATCTTCATTTCTACACCTCTGTGTGTGGTCAGATCAGTGTGCATTCAAACCAGGATCGCCCACCTCACACGGTTACATCGAGTATTTCCGGTCTCCCATAAATCTGATGCAAGTGTTCGGTGGGCGAGAACCTCAGCCCCCTCAGACGTGCCTCAGATGTGCCAAATGCTATAGCCGAGCTCAGCCTCTCACTTCCTGCAGGCCCTGGGAGGACATGACACTCGGCTCGAGAGGCGTCTAGTGGAAAAAAGGCAATCTCCTTTCTTTTTAATGTAAAAAGCACCGGCTTTGTTGTGCTTTCCGTGGATATCAAGGCCTTTCCACTCCCTCGCTACCCAATCTTCCCCGACCCCACCCCCTGCTGGTCTCCCACGGGTGTCTCCCCCCTTAACCTGCTCTCTCATCCTCCCATTCACCCGTGGTTTGAAGTCTTCCTACCACCGGTGTGCCAGCTTGAGACCTCATTCCTGCTCCTTTTCCAGACAGGGCCAGAGTCGACCCCAGTAACCCAGCCATTTCATCCAGGAAGACGACTTATCAAACGGGCATCCCAAAGGTGTATATATATATATGAGATGTAGCTTTGTTGGCTTGGTTGACAGCTTCATTGCGATAATAGAGGGGACAGTAGGGGTCTCAAAGGTGCTGGGTCGTGGCAAACGGGAAATGCGGCACCTGAAGGGGATGCTGGCCTGAGCCCCCCCACCCCCACCCCCCCTAAAAAAAAGGACTAAGTAAGAGTGTAAAAAAACTAAACAGGACAGAGAACAATGAACATCCTATTTGATTGAGTCGGCGTGTTCTGGTCAGGGGAAGCAGGATGGCATGGCTCTTAGCGGTGGCTTTGATCAGGGAGAGAAGAGGTAAGCTTAATTTAATGAAATCTATCGGGTAAACAGAGCCGCCGGCCTCAAAGGGCCGCACTCGGCCGTTGCAGTGGGGGAGGCGGGGGTCCACCGACGTCTGCTGTGTCTCACAAAACACAATCCACTTTTGAGGATGTGACTCAGATGATGTAGCGTGCTAATTGTAAAGCGCGCGGCGGCGCCTCTGACGTGGGCATAACGAGGCGTCAGCCATAAGCTGTCATAAAGAAACACTCGCTCAGAGATTTAGAGGAAACTTTGTCAGGACACCTTTTTTATTTTGTGTATCAAAGCCTTTTCTTTCATGCTATTTTTAAAGGTGTCCCATGTTGTATTGTTAGGTCTGTGCTTGAATATGTTTAATATATAGCAAAACATGTTTGTCTAGCACATATTTAACCTGCAGTTAACGGTTTGTCTTAATGGATTTGAAATATCTTGGGATCATCGTTAAAGCAGAGTTACAACAGGTGTGTCCAACCTTGTGAAGTTCCTCTTTCTTAAGGAACACTTATAGAAGTAGAGCTCTATATTCGCTCCATATTAGTTCCAAAGCTACAAGTCACAGCACTCTTGAATACTTCTTAAAGTTAATCCAAGTGAATCTGAGTCATATTTTTTTTTAATCCTTAGTGTTTTAGTGTTTTTTAAGGGTCTCTTTTATATTGTGACTTTTTTCCTTTGAGGCATCAGCATGCCTTATATTTGTGCTTGCTGCCGTGGTTGTTCCTCTCTTATTCCAGCAGATGGCGGTATTGCTCTAAGAATCTTCTTCTACCTCCGAGACACGGACAATATGGGTCACATTTCCAAATTACTCTGCCTTTCTGATGTGTGAGTGGCCTTGCTATGATAAATCCTTCCACTTATTAGTCGGCCTGACCTCTTCCTTTATGCTTTGTAAAGGAGATTGAAAATATTGTGACCAGACATGTCCTTGTGGTGAAAGCCAATCTAATACAAAGTGCATTATAGCAGTTTAACTTTACATCTTTTCTTGAGTTTTCTATGCCCAGTCGAGCTCTGAAAGTTAATTATTTAAGCACAATTTGAATAAAATACCATCTTCTTATAGGAAAGTGTAATGTCTTTTAATAGTATAATGTATACATTGCATCCTGTAACTCTCCCAATTAATCTTTCTGACATCAAGCGCTGCTGCAGGTACGCCCCCTCCCTGTGTTTACGGTGTTAGATATTATATTTATTTATTTTTCTATAGCAAGAACCCTTCTGGTCCACATGTAGGAGGCTTTGTGTTCAACACCTTGACTCTGATGAAGGTATGTTGGTCGTCATTAAATAACAAGCTCTGACAGGTTTTATTGATGAATACATTTTCCTGTCACTAAGTGGATATGGGTGTCAATAACGGTCAAGGCAGTTTCGCTGATATAATAACAGTCGATATGTTGCTGTGGGTGTTTCTTTAGCGTTAATTAATTTAAGTTGGATCGACCGTATTTCGGTCTGAATAGAAAGCGATTGTTGATCAGTCATAACGTACTGTATAGTACTTCATCAACTGTCCCTAATGTGTCATTAATGATCAAACATATTTAGAAATACATATAACTACCCAGTGTTTCTATAAGGTATGCAAGTTATTACAAGATGGGACAAATAGGAAGCGGATAACTTTCTGTCGTCACCTGCAGCACAGCGCTTCTCTTTTTTATAAGTAAGGGTTGAAAAAGATTTTCTCCTTTCCATTCCGAACTTCATTTATTCCATTTTGGATATTTAAATAGTTGATGTTTGTGATTTGTTATATTGAAAATGTATCCAACTGCCACAGGGATAAAAACCATGCCTTCCAACTTTCTGATTGTTCTTTTTGCGCTATTGTTTTGAGTCACAGTCACGGTCAAGTGTGACGTCCGGACCGTCCTTCCTTTTATTAACGTCTGCTCGGAGAGATAATTAATGCATTTCCAAAGAGTCGGCCAACCTTGGATTATTGAACAGTTTATTTGCCAGATGCACAGAGGTGAATGCAAAGAAAACGCTGTTGGTGCGTCCTGTTTTCTTATACCTGGATATATGATTTTCACAGTGACCTTCTAGAGATGATTTAACTTTCAATTGGCACAAACATTGAGTCCTATATTTATTGAAATAACACTTTCAACTTTTTAAGGGCAACTTTTAAAGGCAGAGAATTTATGTGACTGATATGAGTCGGTACAATTAAGATCAGTGTTTTTATGGAGTGTGTCAAATGTGAATATGCCTCAAACAAGGCCGAGGCATACTAATGTAAGTCATGTATTTGGTCCTCTAGTATCAGAATTAATTGTATTGTTGTTGAAAAACTAATGAATGACTCTTGACTTTTACAAAACACAGCCCAGACGTCATCTTTTAGTTTTCAGTAAAAAGGCTATCCGAAGTTTTCCAGAAGCCTCTTTTCCTGTTTCCAAACCCCAGAGTTACTATAGTCGCCTCTGCATCTGAAGGTCATCCACGATCCGTTCATCTCTTTGCAATGAATTAACATCTTTGCAGGGTTCTTGAAATGCCACATACAGTATAAGGTGTTGCGTCTGTGCGCATGCTTTCGGTTCTAGGCTGCCGTCTCCTGCGTGAAGCGTTATTTACTCTTCTTCACTCCAAGCATACGAATACCTTGGTCTCTATTTAGAGAGCACACCCCAAAGAGAACCAAATAAAAGAAGATGAGGCTGCTCTTCAATGAGTCACTGTGTGAATTGTATGCACACGTTTGTTTGAATTAGCGGTCACGGACAATTCAAGGTTGTGGAGACGATCCAACTTCGGCTAATGGCGGACATAAACTCATTATGTTTCGGCAAGAACGCGGAAAAAGAAAAGTTTACAACGTCCTTACTCAGAAAGTTCTGCATTTGCTTGAAGGAGCTCCAAAATCAATGCTATTTCTATGTATTTCTTTAAACCAGATGCTGATAATTCTGTTGAGATTTAGGTTTTGATGGGAGATTTTCGGACCACGGTACTTCCCACAGTCGAAGCGCGCGTGTTTAATAAATTAGCATCGTTGTAATCCGTCTTGAAGGGCTCTCGCTGTTTGCCCCCCGTCCTCGCTCTGGTGACTCCTCCAAGCAGACGACATGACAGACCAACACTAGTTGGATGTTAGACACTTTAAATCGCCTTAGGTTGCCTCGGCTTATTGTTCTTATTAAACACAGAGGAGTAAAAGCAGATTGACTCTTTTCCATCAACGACGGCCCATTATAATCACTGGGAACTCGTTTTAAAAGGACTCGGCCAATTGACGGATTTCCCCCCATATATTTTCTCCGAGTGCAGATTTAACATGTAAACAAATAGATCTTCTGCTCTACTTATGAATGGTGTCTTTCATTGGGAAGCTGCGGTCTGCACTGTGTCTTCCTCAGGCCCTTTGTGGATTTGTGGCATTGGAGGCTTTTCCATGTCGTCTTTATGGACACGAAGATGGGATTCATTTGTGGATTAAGCCTTTTGTCACTCGCGTTGAAGTCATCTCTTCGCGGGTTTGATGGCGTAATGACGGCGTGGGGTCACGTCTGGGTTGAAGGACGGCGGCACAATAAGGACAAAAGGATGTGTTGTCCTGAAGTTCCGTGTTCGTGTTCGTCGGGAAAAATGAGAGCGAGAAAACAAACCAGAATATCACGATGGGCGTGAGTTCTCCGAATATCTTTGTTACTTTAACACATATGTGTTGCGTAATTTAATCAGTTCTATTGATGGTTGATAGACATGTCCCTCAAGCTCAAAATGGCCTTTTTGGCAAAATCCGGGTGGTCACTCATGCCCTGAAAAGCACGTCAATGCCGTCAATCACATGCGATGAGCATCAATAGGGATATACAAAAGTCATAACTCCATTTTCCACAGCTACTATACAAATATTATAATTTAATGACACTATTAATGACCACAAGAAGAATTATAGAGACTAAAACCATGCCAGAAAAGCTCTACCCATATTTTGACCAGACCTGATTTTAAAGTTAGGAGAAATCCGACTGCAAAGTCTTCACAAATATAATACGTTAGCAAACCACTTTTAGGAATATGATAAGTGTCCCAGACGAAGCAGTGGGAATACATTTCGAGCACATTTGCTTTACTGTCATCCTTATGAGTCTCATGGTCATTAACAAGACGGGTTCTTGTCACTCGTCGACTCGCGGAAATCACACGGCGTGTCATTTGTAAGCAGATCACCCCCGACTCCCTCTCCATCTCTTTATGTTAACACTTGTCTGTATGGCTGAGGTATCTGCATTACGCCCGGAGCACAGGTTTTGTTTGGCAGTGTGCAAATTCGGCCGTTATCCCTCCACGCGATCGTTTCCTCTCTCGCTTATCTCTCCCGGCCCCTTTCCGAAGTCGCCGTACTTCCGCACACGGTGACAGCGATCGGGATGGCTTTCAGACGCTCGTCTGGCGGAGGAGTCTGCCGTGAAGCCGAGGCCCTCCCAGGTCCCTTCGCTGTCCTCGGGGCTCGTGTGATTGAGTGACTGGAGCGAGCGGGGGCCAAAGATAATAAGGGGGGATATAAAGACACGGGGCGATGATGTGATAACAACCCCCGTCCTCCTCCTCCTCCTCCTCCTCCTCCTCCTCCTCCTTCTTTTTTACCCCCCTTCCCACCTCCCCATCACTTTTCCCTCTGTTCTTTCTTTCGGTCCTACCCCCCGATTTCCTTGCACCGAGCCTGTCCCACGCAGAAGTGTAAACCAGAAGTGACATGTGACACCCACTCCCCAGTGATGTGCTGACAAGCGGGTACTAGAATAGGTGACAATGTTTTCTCTTTTTTTTTTTTTTTTTTTTTTTGCCAGACTGGCTTAAGTATGGCGAAGGCATTCATGAAGTATTTATGAAATATATTATGAATCGTTGGGTCTGAGTTTTTTTTTTTTTTTCTTCTTCTGTATTTTAGGCAGTGGCATTTGCTTTTTAATAAGTCAGCCTTGGAGAAGGCGAGTGAGGAAAAGGGTGTGAATAGAGGAAGGATTCTTTACATTGCAGCTTTATCGTTAAAGCTTCATGTTTACAAATGTTTTAACCCCCATGCTCGCGCACACACATGCGGGACACACAATTAAAGTTAGTTTCTCCCTCTCATCCTAAGTGTTTCTAATGAGGGAGCGTGTCAGAAAGAAAGGGAACGTGTTTCTGCTCTCAGCGACCAACAATTCTGCCCTTTTCTTCTGGTGTTTTTGAAGCCTGCAGTGGAGTCTGGCTGTGGCCTTGATCAGAATTACATTGTGGAAGATGAATTAGGGTTTTCTTTTTCAATTATCCCAGAGGTTGGCCACCATTAGAGCGGCAGCCCGCTCTGCAGTGAGACTAAACTCTTTATTTTGGTTCCCATCATTACCAGAGAGCACTTTGCATCCTCAAACTTTTTCTACATTTTTGTCTTTGTACATTTTTATTTCAGAAGTCATCTGTTTCACATAACACATTCTCGGCTTTAAGTGCTTGTACCAAATGGACAAAAATCCTCAGTATGAAAAAAAATATTTTTGCCATTTCGGGAAACAATCTTATTTTAAATAGCTCATTAAATAGATTTGATTTGTGTACTTTTTACTTCAGTTTTTATATATTCGTCTGCTTTTTGAATAACAAACATACTTATAGTGTGTTCTTTTCCGTATACTTTGTTTGTTTTATTCTGCTTTAGATGTGTAATCAAGTCTTCTCTGTAGTCTACGGTTGGCAATTTCCCCTCAATAAATTCAGCTACTTTTTAAAATTCCAGTACAAAACCTGCGGACTCCCAGGAAACTGGTAAGTGTATTGGGAAGTTCAGGAGGGCACATGTTGGAAGGGCTTTGGAAGGGGGCCTTACTGGCCTCATCAGCATTTGAATGCGTTCTGGCTACTGAAATAACAAAGTACACATAAATATATAGAGATAATGATCTGGCTAAGTCCCTATATGTGCTGCTGTATTCTTATGCTAATGATCCATCTATTCAGCGCCGACAATGGCCACATTACAAGTAACGGCGAAGCACTGAAGGAGATAGTCTTCTGTGCGTGTCCACCATGCTCAGCAGGCCCGACTCCTCTCCCTTTGTGTCTAGGTTTTTTTTTTTTTTATTACATTTTTCAATTTTAGATAACACTCCAAGAATAGACATCAAACAAAAAATGAATCATAAATGGAGGTCAGGAGTGAAACTCTTTCCAAAGCAGAGAAAGGGTTAAAAGTGAAGGTATTTCTTTCTTTAAAAAAGACGGGAAGACTGATAGGAGACGAGCTCTTCTCAGCAGAGGGTTCACTGAACCATATGTAGGTAGCCACAGGCTAATGGGCCGGTTGGTCCCTGGCTTGCCAGGTATCCTGCATTGCACATCTTGGAACCCCCCTCCTCCCCCCCTTCCTCCTCCACACACACTTTCCCTCTCCTCGTCATCCTCCAACTCCCACCCCTCCCACCTTCACTCTGTGAAAATCCCTCCTCCACTTTCCTCTAATCTCACCTTTTTCTCTGGTGCTGACCCGGGGAGGCCCACTTTATTCCCCACTGCACGCCAGAAGCCAGCGTTGTGATCGGAGCCCCAGCCCTCTACGCCGGTTCCCCCTTTCCTTTCCTTTCCTCTCTCCTTGCCCTGGCTGCTCGCCTCCCCGACGGCTCTGCTCTATTGATTTACTCCTCCAACCAACGCTGCCTGTCTCTGTTTTGCACCACCAGCACCTCGGCCCCTCATCTCTATAACCCTCCCTCTTTCCCCATTTCCCCTCTTTCCCTCTCTTCTTTCCTTCTTTCTTTTCGTCTCCTCCGACACGACCACGGGCTACGAGAGAAGAGCTGAGACGGGAGGCGACGAGAGATGGAAGGACGGGGGTGTGGGAGGGGAAACGGGGCCTTTGATTTTCCATTAGAAGAGCTTCCATATTTTAATATTGGGTTTAATCGGGCCCTCATGCCTTAAAGAAATAACCATTTAGAGATGATCCCTCGGCCTTCAAAAAGTATATGGCGCTTCTTCAATCAAAGCCCTCCTTGAATTTGCTCTTTTGTTTGGAGTTCACTTGCAACCCCCCCCCCCCCCTCCCCTTCCCCTCCTCTCTTCTCTCGCCGCCTCTCGGCCTCTCGCTTTGTGGGTACAGTCGTTAGGCTTATTGACTGATCTCGGCTGTACTTAGCAATAGAAATGACTTTGACAGGGAAATACACCGCCGGTATCACAGAGGTACAAGCATGAAAGACCTCCGATCAGAATAGTGCTCTTTCCCCAGCAAACGGAGAGGAGTATATCCCTCAGATGAAATCGCGTTTACTCGTGGCGTAGTATTACATCTTTTTTTTATAGATTCAGTAATAATGTGAAAATCGTAATTTGCATACGGAAAAATAAAGCAATAATTAAACTAATGAGATTTTTTTTTCTCGCAGTTGCCCCCTGACCTGTGTGTATATATATATATATATATATATATATATATATATATATATATATATATATATATATATGTTTGTGTATATATATATATATACAGGGTTCGTACGGTCATGGAAAACCTGGAAAAGTCATGGAATTTTAAAATGGTCATTTCCAGGCCTGGAAAAGTCATGAAAAAAACTTAAATCATGAAAGTTTTGGAAAAGTCATGGAAATTTGTAAAAATCACGTGTTCATTTACGCCAAATTTGAAATAATTAATATCTTTTTTAAAGAAAAACGCTCAAAGTATACGCTCTCAATACGCACAATGTTCTAAATTGTTCATGTTTTTACCGAGATTTCAATTTGGTCATGGAAATTTGGTTTAAAGTCCTGGAAAAGTCATGGAAAGGTCCTGGAAATTCATCGTTCGAAATGTGTAAGAACCCTGATATATGTATATATTTATATGGGTATATGTATATGATTCTCTGAATTAAGTTTTCCTTTCGGTTAGCCGCTTTCTTCTTTTGTTTAAAAAATCTTGATTTTTGTATATTACCGAAAATGAACTAAACTAAACTAAAACCGTGTCAGTTATTTTTAGGGACAATAGATCTGGAAAAAACGGGTACACTGTCACCCTAAAAGACGTCTCGTCACCTCGTACCGGTTTAGAAACGTCGCGGGTTCATTTATTCCCCCGCCTCGGTTAATCATTCACCTTTTTTTTTTTTTTTTCATTTCTGTTTTCCGACAACCGCTTCTCTGAGACTCCTTCGGGTTTTCCCTGCAAGTGGAACACAATGCTGCGTCGTGGAAGCCGGCAAAGCGCCGACCTGTGAGCTAATGAGAGGCCCCGTGCTGTTATCTGAGACGCTGGCAGCAGTGGCTACCACTGCTGCACTTCTGTGAGGGGAGAGAACACACACCGGGCGACCGCTCACATATGTCCTCTAAAGGAGGTTTTCCCCGGGATGCAAAGGCTCGTAGAAAAGCCTCCGCCGTGCACACAGTGGACCCCGTGCACGCAGACGCACTCGCACAAAGACGCACACACCAGTCAGAAGTGGGGGATTCGATGGCACCAAAGACCACCGTAAAACAAAGGCACACATGACGCCCTCCTGTGACAATCCCAATTGTCGCTCCTTGCCTTTGTCTGATTTATATATCAAATGCATTTAAAAAGAGGCACTTACTTAATTGAACAACCTCTCCCAATTTGTTTGTTCTAAAGGAGAGTGAAAGACACTAAACAAAAATGTGTGTTTTTCATCTTTGTGCTGTGTGTGTGTGTGTGTGTGTGTGTGTGTGTGTGTGTTCAGCCCCCTGCCGAGCAGAGATGCATTATTTAAGATGCTGTTGTGATACTTGAGCCTGCTTAAAGGTCTCGGCTTCCTTTTAACGCCACTCCGCATCGGCCCACCTCTGCCCCCCACTTATGGGGGGCAACCAGAGTGGGACCCGCTGGTACTGGTCCACACATCACCTGGGAAAATATCACAGCAGGTGTGGGGGGAGGGGGGGGGGGGGGGGGGAGGAAGTGATATCGATAACCTTTGAGTTTTGCACACATTTTTGTGAAGATAAAGACATTTTAGGACCCGATTTTATTGTCATTGCATTGCTGAGTTTAGTGTTTTCAGTTTTTACAAGATATTTGGGTTAATTTGTGTTTTTACGCCTACCTGAAAGTCATTATTAAAATAGCGTTTTTATATTTTTTTCACATTCATTGAGCAGCGCTAACGGTTAGGAAATAAATAGGTCGACGCCAATGTCAGACACATGGAGCTGAATATAAGTGTCATTGGGTCTAATCTTGGAAATGTCAAGCTGTTCTACTGGTGCAACAGCCTCTAATGGAACGCAGTATTGTAAATTGAATATGGTTAATTACTCTTCACGCCACGCCACCAGCCGTGTGTGCGGGGCGAAAAGTGGAGGGAAGAGGCGTTTGCAGAGGAACTTCAGGGCCCCTCATTACACTCTGCCCCTGGGTATTTTTACGCCTTTTATTTCCCATCTAATGAACAGTTTTTTTTTTGCTTTTCCAGGCGCCACAATTATCCGCGCTCGTCCTTGTGTCACCCGCTGAATTGGGTGAAAAGCAAGGAGGAGACTTGGAGGGCATTGACATGTGTATGTGCATCTCACTTTCTTTTGATTAGCATTTTTTTGGGGCAGACGGGGAACTTTTCTTTTACATTTCAAAGATCGTTATTGGCGACTGCTTGAAATCAGGAAAGGTCATTTGTTTTATACGATTTTTTTTTTTTTTTAAAGATTGACTTTCTTTTTCCTGGACAGTATATAGAAAGAAATTGTGCACAAAGGAAATATCCATAAATTTGCTATAATTAAATAAATATCATTTCCTGCTCAGAAGACCATGCCAAACTGATTAGCATATCTGATATGAATTGTTATGCATGCATATGTAATTACATTTTGATGGGTAAAAAGACTAGCTGTTTTCCGTCTGCTATCCATGTCAACAGAGCCACAACGTGTGTTTCTGACAGGACACCAGCACCTCCATCGCTGCTTTTGAGTTTTAAAGGCAGGCCACTTTGCATAAAGTTAAGATGTACCTTTGTACTTTTCTTGCGTGCTTCCGGGAATAGAAGCAAATTCTCACCCAAGATTAAAAAAAGTGACAAAAGACAGACCTTTCAAAAGGATTATAAAAAGCTCTGTTTTTTTTTTTTTACTCCTCTGAGCAATAAGGTATCTTCTGAAGCGCTCTTTTTTTTTAAGATTACAAAGCCTGATTAGTTAGTTTCTTAAGATGTGGAGCTCGCTCTCTATATACTGTAACTAGAATACATTCGTACTGTTCCCATCTGAGAGCTGCTTTCCTCACCTCAAGAGTGATGCTGTTGTCACGTAGCGATAGTTTGCAGAACACCCTAACTTATAATCAAAATCTGTTACTGTATTAAGCAGTCAATATAGCACAGCTGTTTATGTTTTACATCAAATGGGAAGGCGGTAATCACTCAGGAATCTGTTGTTTTCCTGAGGGGGAATACAAAAACCGGAGTGTGTACTGTAGGTACAGGGGAAGTAGCGGCACACTTTCATTTCAATGACATTTTCTATTCTTTATACTTCCCTTTGTTATCTGCACTGTTCTCATTGCAGAACCGCTTCATACGTTCATCTGTAACAGACAGCTATTTAGAAATACCCCAAATTCCCTGCATATGGTTTAAAGGCGACGTGAGCCTCGACATTCAAATCAATGCTTCTCCCAGGCTTCCTCGTCTCAATTACTGGGGAAGTCGTCTTTCCCCCAAGTTGCACTGCAGCTCTTTAAGATGAAACTCGACTTAAATGGAATATGTGGGTGTTTTCCTGGCAACAAATATGTGTCTGCACATGCTGCCTTCAAATTGGTGCTTATTGTCTTTCTGATTTCATTCAAATCTGAGATTCTTTTTAACATCTGACAGCAGCGCAGTGACCACTTATTTATGTTAAATAATGCAGACATTACATCTTTTATGAATTTGAAAGTTACATTTTAAAGGGACAGAATATGATCACTTTTTTAGAATAGAGTTACAATGTCTGCAAAAATTGTAATAAGTAATATATATATATATATTTATTGGATTAAATATTGTATTGTAATAGCAGAACTCTATTATATACATAATAACATTACTCTTATTAAAATAAAATCTCATTATAATAAATAATAAATATATATATATATATATATATATATATATATATATATATATATATATATATATATATATATATATATAGTTTTTGCAGACATTTCAACAGAGCAGGGGTCTTAACTTAAAGAAAACAAGCAGTAATTATCATAATATATATTTTTATGTCACCTATATTTGCCTATATTTATTATTGTTATTTAAATCCTAAGAGTTGAAGTAAATTAAAAACAATCTAATGTGATAAATGTATGGATCTCACTTACCTAGTTTTTCTAAATATTTTGAACTGTGAATATTACAAAGATTTTCACAAGCATAAAAGTGAATAACTAACTAAGTTTATGGTGAAAACAGACACAAAGCGTATTGTGCCACGCTGCTCCTGTAGAGTGCGTGTTGGGGTGCGGGGCGGTCCGTGCTGTCCGTCTCTTCCCCCCAGTGGGCGTTCTGTGGTGAGCTCAGGTCCCTGCGGTGGAGTATTGTTTGGGTGCTCTCTTTATCTAATGGGTTTTGTGGTCCGGGTCAATCAGACCCTCCGTCTTGCCAGTAATTACTCCAGAGAACCGGACTGGCCCTCGCCATCACGATAACAACAGCCACATCACGTCAGCCATGGCTTTCCACTCCGTGTTCCAGATTATAAAGGAGAGACACACACAAAAAAAAACATGAAACAAATCAACTGGCTTGATTGTGATTGGTTCAAAAAGTTATTTCAATCAAGAAACTTGATATCATCACTCAGGAGGTTAGAATTGTCTTTTTCAAGTCGCAGTCGTGCTTCTCTTACCGAAAGGAGCATCAAAGCGCTTCACGCAATCGCGACTTCAAACTTTAACCGATAGTCGAAAAAGATACCGGAAAAGGGAACGTGCATTTGAGGAAAAGAATGCCCCTACCAGGTAATTGGTGTTCCTTGACTGATTCTGTTACTTTGTTTTATTTATTCACAGTTGAGAACTAAGTAAATATAGAAAATAGAAGGAATTTGTGTTGAGAAAAAAGTGATATTTTCATTCCTATGCTGGTGTTTGTCTTTGATTTTTTTACCCACCTCCTGCAGCCCACCTAGAAACCCTGTCAAGGCGGTGAGAGAAAGCGAAGGAGGCTTAGTAAACACTTTCTGTGTCTGCTGCTGGTGTGTATTTAGTTTAGAGGGCATGCCAAGAGGCTGTTTCTCCACGGGTCGGGCGTCTGTAAACAAGCGGTACAACGGCAGCCCACTCTTCCACGATTGGAGGTGGCACTCTCTGAAGTGTGTATGAAATGTGTGTGAGTGTTTGTCTTTTCTTTTTCTCTTTTTGGACATGGCATTCCCTATTTCTCCAGCCTATCTGGAGACGGAGAGAGATAGTTTCTGTGTGTGTGTGTGTGTGTGTGTGTGTGTGTTGTTGGAGAGAGAGGCAACCCCAAATCCGATGGGCCACCAATGGGTGATGAATTATTCCCTGTCTGAGTCCCAGCATTGGTGTTATCACAGAGCCTGCTACTGCACTGGGATGACAGCGGTGACAGCCCCCAGAAAAGATTTAGCACTGACAAGTGATACTTCCTCATAATACATCTCCCTGGCCCTCTCCTCTGTCCCCTGTTCCACAATCTCTCCATGCGCACAAGATTTTTTTATCCTTCAACTTATATTTGTTTAAGTGGGCAAGGTAGTGTGTGTGTGTGTGTGTGTGTGTGTGTGTGTGGGATCTTTGCTATCACTTCTGTGGCACAGGAGATACAGTAGATCACCTTGGAAGGAGGCATGGGCTCAAACCCAGACATACTGGTTTCCAGTACGTGGGTTGTCGTGGTACACACACGCAGAGAGAGAGACGCTCACACACACACACACACACACACACACACACACACACACACACACACACGCTCACAAGCTGCATGTGTATGCCTCGGTTTGTCACCAAGTTCCATTAGGGGGCTCTCGTGCTTAAGGAATGCCTGTTGTGTTCTTGCATCAACAACCGTACTAAGCCATATTTCCCCACTTGTTCTCTCTTCTCCCTTTCCCTTCATTTCTCCTTTTTGTCCTTCCTCCTCAACCTCCTCCTCCTCCTCCTCCTCCTCCTCCCTTGCAGAAAAGGTCACGCATCGCCTACAGTGATGAGGTGCGCAACGAGCTCCTGGGGGATGACGCCGGCACCTCGGAGAACCAGGTGAGGTGCTAATCAGGGGGCCCCCCGAACGACAGCAGTGTGGGTGGCTGACCGGCCCCCGGGGGGCGAGGAGGTGGGGCCCCTCGTCGCGGCCATCAGGCGCCGGAGCCACGGTATTGTCAGCGAGTCAGGCGGAAGCAACGCTGTTTAATGCAAAGCTGGGCTGCCAGCGAGTGGGCCGAGGGCATGGGACCAGCGGCGAGGCGAAGACAGATTGTGAACGGCGCACATGCACAAGCTTACACACACGCGCACACCTAAATACAAGCGCACTATCCCACACAAAATTAAAACCCCGAAACGCGGCCTCCTCGCTCCAACCGTCCCACAGCTGTTCTCTAGCCGGGTGTAGACTTAGGCCGATAATAGAGCCTCCGTCGAGGTCCACACACACACACACACACACACGCACACGCACACGCACACACACACACACAATTTCTGAATGTTGTTCTTCAGGCTTTCTTTAAACTCAAAGGGTGGCGGACCTGCACTATGCAGATACTCCAAATAACTAAGAATGCAGGTTCTCTTATTGTTAACTGATATTTAAAAAAAACACATTGACTGAAATATATTTGGTGCAGTACCTATGATCCTTTTACCCCTTAATACCTATTTTTACATCATTTAATATTAGCCATTAATCAAAACATTCTAATTCTATTTGACTTGTTTATGGTTTTGTTCTATTAATTATCAATAATTCACATTTGGTTAATTAGCGATGATGTTTAGTTTGAATATGAGTTCAGCCTGTTGAATTTAAGTAAATAAAGAGCACACGTGATTTATGTTCTTTGTCAGCAATGTTTACCAAAAAAGATTCTCAGCAATCGTGAAAGTGGCAATGAAAGAAAAACAATGAATTGTGATCTTAATTGCTTAAAATATGCCACATGTTCTTTTTAACGTAAGTTGTTTTGAATGAATGTAGAACGGCATCAAAACAACGATACATCAACGGATTCGCCAAACAGCATTTTAACGTTTGAGACACGCTTACGTATTGCTCACCTGCACAGCTGCCACTCATACGCAGCCACACTCAACTATGAGCAACCGGCTTCTGACTAATTATACATTACCTTTACAATCGCCCGTCAACTTGCAGGGGTCACGGCGTCTGGAGGCACACACAGTCTCACACACTCGTATGCAAATAAATACTTTGCATGTGCACAATCAAAAAAAGAAAACAGACAAAGATGAATACTCAGATGCATATTTGCACATTTAGTCCCACAGTGCTTCATGTGAGTGGATTGAGACGATGCACAGCTCCACAAAGCTAAATAAAGTTGCCTTTTTTCTTCTTCTTTTTTATATTATTACCATTTCAATGATGACTCATGAACTACACATCTTAGAAACATATATATCAAGATGTGTAATTGAAATGCATATTCCCCGCAAATTAGCAAGGCACCAAAGTGAATCTGACATTTTCTGCTGATGTTGGAAGGGTTCGCTGTCAGAGATGTCCCGTTTGAGATCCTGTGGACTTCTATCACAATCATGTCAAGGGAAAGAAAACACTTCTCATTTCCCTTTCATTAAAGATTTATCCCCAAATATTGAAAAGTAATATTTATTAATGTAGAATGTACAGATCTATACAACAAAACATCCCAAAAATGTGTACGTATAGAATTTATTATATGGGATGACGCATTAGTATTCTAAATTGGGGTAATTGCTGTTTTATTGTTATTGTATTTTTTTTTTTTATTCTTAATTATAATGATCAAATTATATTATTTCATGGCAAATTATAATATTCCTGAATGAAAACGATAACATGTTATTTTGATCCGTTCATGAACATTGTGTCTGAAAAATGGGAGGTGTCAGAATGGGACATTTAACTCTTCTTAATTCTCAGTTCACATGAAAATCTAAATTCTGAAATGTTTATAAATAATATTAATTACATTGATTTAATCTTAAAGGTAGAACAAAATGATTTAGCTGAAAGCGTATTCATCTTATGGAATTTAGGCCAAATAGGCATTTTCCTTTTAATTCTTTCCTTTCTTATTTTTCCAATTTTATTTATTTTTTAGATATCACCGCGACTCTAAACTGGAATATTCTTAAAATATACAATATCAATTTTTGCATTTTTGAAAAACTGTTTTATAGTTAGCAATTCTAATATCCGATGTGAAACTTAAAACATTGTATTCCACATTAAATGTAAAATACAAACGCAAAGCCGGGGAAAGAATTGATGCTGGGGCCAAAAGCAAAGTAAATGGATGATATACATTTCCCCCTTTTTCCTCCCAGGTGCCGTGTTCAGCACATTTTTCATTTTAAAACTTGTGGAGATACTACTTGTCTTGGTCTTGCAGTGAGTGGGGAGCACTCGGAACTTCAGAGTTTTTTTTATCTGACGAGACGTCGGCGATAGGAGAGGGGAATAGATGGTGGGGGCCGGGGCAAGTCGGTCAATTTAATTCCTGACTATCTGAAAGAGGTCAGGATCATTTCATATAGCCCTGGCTGAGCAGATCATTACCAGTCACAAATCTGTTGGTTACATGGCAAGGATTTATAGTTAAGTAAATAGGGAACCGTCATAAGTTCTGAAAATGGCGCATTGGCCCTGCGATAATGGCTAAAGGACGATTTAATAGAGTTCGGCATTTATTCGTTATCTGTATGCGGACAGAGACTGAATTGGCACTATCACTCGTTTTTTTTAATAACGTGGTAGGCTACCATTGCACATTTTCTCCTTCTGTTTCCTCTGCATGCAACACACGCACAAATGTTGATGCGCACGCACACACACTCACACACACACACTCACACACACCCAGACGCCATACACAAAGCAGCAATTGCGCGCACGTTTTTCACACACGAACACTATACGGAATAGTTTCGATTTCAGTCACAGCAGAAGGCTTGGCCACAAGAGATTGTGCTGGTTTGAGCCGGCATGGACCAGATTTTTACAGGCTACAAAGGAAGCAGATTACCACTTGTATCGAATTCCTTATTGGATAAAAAAAAGAATCTTTTGTTTGAAAAAAAAATAAAAATTGCTGATTATCATAACAGAAAAATTGCAGCAGTGCAATTTTGAATACTGGCTGGCATCACAAAAACACAAGGCAAAAGGCGCTCATGCCGGAGTAATTATAACATTTACAATATTGCGTGTTTACCGCTCTATATCTCTTGCTCTCTCTGCTAAAGAATGGATGCTGAAGAAAAATAAAAAATAAAGCTACGCGGGAAGAAACGAGGCGCGCGGCTCAACGTGCCCCTCGTATAATTTTAACAAATCCTCCGCGAGGACTTGCAATCAGTGAGGCAGCACAGATGAGCTAGAACAAGTTTTGTTTGGGAGCCATTGACTGATGGCTAAGCCGGGGTGAGGGATCGCAGAATCTGCTGGTTTTTCAAGCCCCAAATAATCACATCCACAGTGTAGTTTTAAACTTCGGCCTCTTCAATAATGCATTCTTGGTGGGGAGTTGCTGCTCGACTTGGAGAAGACGGTTTCTTCTCTTAAGTGCGTCTTGTTGCTGCCGATATTTCCAAGGGAAAGCAAAAGAAAAACATGCAATTATACTTGTTTACCTCCCACATTATATGAACAATCTTTTTTATATTTGCAATAATGCGGCGAAGCGTTCTGTTTTTTGATTGGTGGAAAAACTAAAACGACACTAGAACTATTTTTGAGATGCCTCTTCAAAAAAATAAAAAAGTGCAGTGACACATGCACGATTGTAATAAGTGAAGTAGTTGATATTTGTGTTTTATATGGTATATATTCCTCATTAATGTATTGCCATTTTGCACACTTCTTTGAGTGTGTCTAGCGGTGTTATATAAATAGAGAAGACAAATGTATGCAGTACAGTACTGTTTTTTGTTTAGGATTTCTGTATAATAAGTGCAAATGTTTAATACTAGTTGTATTAAACTTATTCGAGCTTTCAGAAGGAGCTGGTGTTTCAGTTTCTGACTATCTGACAAGCAGTTTTTCATTTCTTTTAAACATTGAAAGCAATTAAGTTTTTAATTCAAATCTAAGAACTAAAATGTTATATTATACACTTATTCCAGGCTCACACAATTCAAATAAACAGGACAAGTAACAGTGGCCCTGAGCCTCTACTCAGATCTCCTAATCTTGAATGTTCGTCAAGAAATGTGGATAAAAAAAGAGAAAAGCCGTCTCTAAATGTGTCCTTCCCCCTTTTTTTCTGCCAAGCGTTGCTTTCCCACGATAAGCCTCAGCCTTTGCTCTCCTCCTGCAGCTCGCCCAACAACAGGCTGGGGAAGCAACCTTTTTTAATTGTGATTCGGCATAATTAATGGCAAATGGGATTATTTCCCTCCCTCAAATGTCTGATTCATTATCAGAGATGCAAGGTTTTTCCCCCAGAACTGGGGATGGGAATAGCATTTCTTATTTACTTCACTTTAAATTTCCTATTCTCTGTCATCAAAAATGTATAGCTATGCTAAGATTCATTTTTCATGATCTGTGGCTGTCCCAATAATACGCTGCACTGTGTGTGTATACACAGCGGTATAGCCTCACATGGAAATCCCGTGCATATTCCAAATGCACCTGTAACCGTAAGCTGCGTGAAATATCGACAGGACATCAGCGTCGATAAATGCTCAGCATTCCTCCGACTCGGCTCCTTTTTTATCTTTTTTTTTTTCCAGCGAGAATTCAGCAAAATGACAGATACAGTTTAAAATGTTGAGGAGGAATGTAACCGTGCTGACTCTATTTTACTCACTTCCTTTCCCCCTTTTCTCTCGCTATATCAACTATGTGACGTCCTTGATAATGTTCGTTGATATTGCGAGTCGAGCGATCCGTTTCTCGCTCTTGTTTAATGTGACAGCGCCAGGACTTGATCTCTGTTTGTTCAAAAACAGTCAGCCCGAGCGCCGAGTTTATCTCCGTTTAATGTGCTTGTCTTGTGATTTTTTTTTTTTTTTTTACGAATGCTAAACATTCAAACGGATAAATCGTCGAGGTTAATTCTGCCACGTCACTGATCTCCTTCCTGACATGTTTCTTTTCCTTTTTGAAAATCTCTCCTTCACTCTCTCCATCTTTCTCTCTTCTCCCCTTTTGCTCTCACGATGCAGTTGATAAAGTTACGTGAAGAGGTAAGTGCTTCTCCGCTCCAACGTTTACCATGCTGCTTCCTCGCTGACGTTTCCACGTTCCCCCCCCCCCCCCCCCTCCACCCACCGCTGGGAAGCGTAATGCAGCTCATTTGGACGCTTTTGATCGAACCCGCGAAGATAATGAATTGACTGAAGGCGACTTTCTCCAGTTACCCCAAATACGATAAGATAGATGAGATATTATTTCTGATACGACTTTATAAAGGGGAATACTGGGCGACGGAGATAAACTCAGAGTATCTTCGGTAATTTGGTCCCTTTCTTTTCACATCTTGATCAACTTTTTAGTTTCAAGAGGGATGGGCTGCTGGTGAGATTCACTTTCCCTTCATTTTCTTGAATGGAGCCACAGAAGTTGCCTTCCTGCCTTTTTTTTATAATAATACATTTAATTGATGTTATTGTCGGTGATATAATGTGTTTAAATGTTGTGCTGTACATGGTTGTTTTTCTGTCACCATTGCATTAACATCACCATCATTGAACTCAGTTCATGATTTCTATGTGTTATCTATAAGTTTCTGAATGAAACTGTCACTCAGCGTCAACAACATGTACAAATGTTCAAACAACAAAAAAGAAAACATGTTGAACTGTCAGGTACTTTTATTTGTTGACTTCTAGATCATGTTTAACATCATTTGTGTCCATCAGATGACGTTTGTGTTTCTTTTAAGGCTGAAACTTCAACTCTAAACATCATTTAGATAAGTGATCTACCAATCTAAAAAGAAATGCAGAATTATTGATTCAGTTGTCAGAAAAGTGGGTTTATTAAGTTGACACTTTCAGTTTAGAGAAGGTGCATTTTCCCTGTAATTGAGGCATATTTAATTGTTTGACTGTTTCTGTACTTTGCATTATATTGAAGTCTTTTGAAGTGTAGTGTAGTTACAGTATGTTGGTAAATGCCTTTTGAGTGAGACTACGATCAAAAGATTCAATTCCTTTCCAAGGCTCACCATTCACACCCATCCATAATTTAGAGCGCCAACCTGGCCTATCGATGCCATGTTATCCCACTTTTTCCCCTTTTATTTCGCTCTACTTTTGTTTCCCCTTCTTCTTCTTCTTCTTCTTCTTCCCACCTTTTTGTGCATTTCCTCCTCGCCTGAGGGTCAGAAGACGGCTCGTGTTTCCTCACCTGTCCGCCCCTCGTTGGAACGGAGCGATATCGGTGTAATCGGGCTTGATTCTGCGCCCTCTTCGCCATCGCGCTTCTCCATCGCAGGCTTTTTACCCCTCTGCTCTTCCTGCGTCTGAATCAAAGGCTGGCACAGCTTATACACACTTAAGCCTTGCTTTTAAAAAACTATACTTTTTTTTTTTTCCGGCTGCAAAACATGTTTAAATATTTAGCGCCCGTATTCACAGCTGTTTGACACTTGTAATTCCTCGTCTTACAAGTCCCAAACAAACGGCACAGAAGATCACACAGTCAGTCTGAATCACAGCTGTCATCATTATTCACTTTGACTCTCCCCCACCCTTATTGAAATAATAAGGAAATCATCTGAACTTTGGAAAATGGTGATAGTAACCGCCTGTGTTTGATATTGAAAAAAAAAAGGCAGGAGAGCGAAAGAAGAGGGGAGAGATTTCTTTTGAGCTACAGCTGCATTGTTCCGGGGCTCCCCGTTAATAACTTACAACTGAAGAGTGTTTCTCGACGCAAAAAAAAAAAGCACAACAAAAAAACACTTTGTTCAAAATGTAGGTGTCAGATGAAAAGGCATACATGCATAGGCAGAAACGATGGTGGTGGTGGTGCACTCAGACATGCAAACTCTTTATCATATATTATATTTAAATCTCTTGCTAGAAGGCTGCATGAGACCATCAGATAGGATGTTGACGGCATCCTTAGTTCCAAGGTAATTAATCTGGATTCTCAGCCGGCGGTTGGATTCCGAGTGGGCGTTGGTGGAGGTGTTCTGAAGATTTCACCACGCTGGAGGTGCAGAGGTCAAGCCTTGATATGGGATGTTGTCGCACAGTCGGGGCTGGAAGCCACTTTACATTTCTACACTTCGCCTAAAATGCTGACGGGCACGTCTGGCATTGGTTGTTTGTGTGATATTTGAATATTGGAACAATATGGCTTTTCCGGGGAATACGGGTCACCTCATTTACGTTTGTAGAAATAATCTGAAAACGGTGACAATGTAGGATAGGGTGTTGTTAGTTCTCATTGTACATGTTCCTTTTCATTATTTTCCATGTGTCCATGGCTGGATTGTTTCATTATTAGGGCCATCACAGTGGGCCATTACTGGATTCTTAGTGGCTGAACTCTCACCCTTTCCTTCAGGTTCTGTCACCATCAAACCGGGGGCACATTATTCTAATGATCACACACACACACACACACACACACACACACACACATATACACACATATATACACCGCCACTGCCGCCACTACTCCCCCAGCACCCCCCACCCACCCACAACACCCACACTCGCCCTCCCCTCCCCCCGGCCCTAAAAGAAGACAGAACGATAAAGAGAGAGAGAGAGAGAGAGAGAGAGAGAGAGAGAGGAGAGAGAGGGAGGAGAAGGCTTTGAAGTGTCTTTTCCATCGCGGTGAGTCCGCCGGCCGTCTCCCCGAGACGTGTCACCTTTGCCGTGAGGGAATAGGGAAAAATCACGTTTCGAATGGTAATGATAACATACTAATCACTTGAGCTCTTTGAAGAAGCCGGGGAGCGCGCTACACCTCTGTCAGTGTCCCCGGCTGCCTCGCGCTCCCAGGCGCACACACACAGGCACTGCAGCCGCCGCGGTCTAGGTGTGTGAGCTTAAGCATCGCATGTCAATACGTCCCCTCTGATCCGCGGGGCTCATTACAGCCCGAGCTCGCGATCCATTTTCTCCCACGAAGCACGCCGCCGCCACCATCACCATCCCTGCCGGTGCCAACTGCAACTTCCACACCCCGTGTAACCCCTCCCTGAACCCCCCCCCCCACACACACACACACACACACACACACACACACACCCATCGCCCCACCCTTCACCACAAAAAAAAAAACACACACCTCGCATCCCGTCCCGCTCACCGTCTCCTTATCGCTTTCCTCCTGCCAGCAGCCCGTTTTACCACCCATCCATCCTCCCACCCATCCCTCCATCCTCCCATCCCTCCATCCTCCCTCTGCCCTGCCTTTAACTATTGAGAAGTATCTCTGCAATTTTAAATGACATCTGTCAAGCAGCGCGAAGAAAAGGGAAGCGAGGGAAAGAAAGGAGTTCAGAGGGGGTTTTCTCCTCCCTGCTCTTTTCCCTTTTTCTCTTATTGTCAAACTTTGAAAAGTGTGTCGTTGACTTTTCTTCTTTTTTTTTTTTTTTTTTTTTTTTTCTCCACGTTTTTCATTTCCTCTGAGTGATTAGCTGGTACACATTTTGACAGGCAAACCCAAACTAGAGACTTCACTTCTCCCCCCTGTCCCCTTCGCTCATCTGATGGGCATAAACTCTTGTCAGAGAGGAGGATCTCATTCGTCGGGTTGTTTTTGAGTGTCAAATATGTAACATCTGATCAGTTTCTTAGCCTATTAGAAAGGCGATCAAAAACAACAACGTTGGAGTAAACATTCGAGCCTTCCATGTTTATGCTCTTTATAATCCTCTCTTCTGAATTCGGTCTGATTTGAATCAAAGCTGGGGCACTACAGTGGACACCATGGGGCTGGAGATGCTGTTTGAAGCAATGTGTGTGTGTGTGTGTGTGTGTGTGTGTGTGTGTGTGTGTGTGTGTGTGTGTGTGTGAGATAGGTGCCTGCAACTCTGCACTAAACAACCACCGATCAATAGACTTTATTGAGATTACACTGTGGCTCCGCCTAAGAAGATCCATTGAACTACAGCTTTGACTTCCCTTTTAGTTATACACAAAACATACATTTGAAATTTGAAATATCTATGGCTGAACATTTGTAAAAAGGTGGAAGTATTCTATTCTATTGCAACCAATCGGCAAAATATCAGTTTAATATATTTGAAATCTGCTAGAAGCATCCACGGTGGTGAAATGCTGTGATTGCTCTGAACTTCAATATCATTTCGAAGCATTGTTTGAAACAAAGAATGATCAAACGGAGGCGCCCATGATTAACCTCCTTGTGATACAGTGCTGCAGACTCTTTTAATGAGAGTTGTAGTTTATCAGATCTCGGGGATTGTATTAAAAACATACAAGGTCAGAAACACAGAAACAAACCTAAAGGGCGACGTCTGTATTCGTCAACCGTCGTTTCGACAATGTGGAAGAGACTTTGTTCGACACAATGACAAACTGAAAGGTAAAACAAAAACATTTAGTTTCTCTGTAAGGTCCATTCCATAATGTTGTCAGATACTCACAATAACAATCTGAAGCAGCCGGGGGGCAAAAACAAGAGCTTTTAGCATCGAGGGGAAGGAATCGCCACGATGACATTGCAAACCCTTGCAGCTTTGTTTCTCGAACCCGGACCGATCGCTATCCCCATTAATCCCTGTAAAAATACAGAAGTTACCCTCTGATGCCTTACGACTGTCATGTTTTCCCAATGACAGTTACAGGTTGTGGGGAACTCGCAATTTGTGAGGGGGAGGGGAACCTGCATGGGGAATTTGTGTTGATAAATGATCTATTATTCTACATTCATGCAGTATATTGCAACCACAACCAACATTTCAGTCATAATTAGGAATCCTCTATTGTCCAATTAGTGAAAACAATGTATTGTAGTTGACAGTAACTGAGATAAACATTTTGGATACCTTCATCGTGACAGTGGAAAGGATTGTGTTCAAACCAAACCTCAACTAATCTCTCACTCCTGAACACTCGTTGTACAATAACTACTGAATAATACTAATTGTCAGAAATAGACTAATATGCATTGTTAGTAAAAGCTTTTGTGTAAATGTATAAATGCATTGGCTCCTCCTTATTTATTTGTATCTGGATAGAAATAAACTGAACTGAACTCAAAAGTGTAATCAAATATAATGTTCCTATTCCTTTTGCTATACAACTGCACGTTTATATATTATTATATATGTTAATACTTAATAATTGGATAGGCGAACACTCTGAAATGTCAACATAATGGTAGATGTGTGCGTTTAAGACCCCCTGGTGTTGGGTGGAACTCGAGGCCCTCAGTCACAGATCAGATATTTGTTGTTTGCTTGTCAGACATGAAACTAAATAGAAACCCCAAACCACTGGTTCTCTGCTATCTAAGAAACTGCCATCAATGTATATGTTTACACATTATATTAGAGCCCTATACCCAACACCTTGATACTCAAACATCCACTTTGAAAAAAAGGATTTAATTATTTATGAAACACATTTTTCTTGATATGCTCTCTGAGCTCCAAGCTTTCAATGGGCAGCCTTGTCAATTGTTGATGGCTGTGAGTAAAGCGAGGGGGGGGGGGGGGGGGGGGGGGGCAACTCACACGTCACGAGTTGCGGTATTTGTCCACTAATGGGGATAAACAAGAAGAGAAAATACATTTGATGGTTTACATTTGACATCTATAGTAATGTTATTAACATTGATGGGTAGTTATTGTTAGTATTATTATTAATCAAGAATGTGTGCATTTTATTTGTTTCATTCCGCACAGTTAAGGGGATAAAGGTTTACATTTTTCCTTTTGTTAAAAACTGGATTTTCTTTCACTGGAAAGCTTCAAATTAAATTGTATCGCTTCATTAATTGGCTCCGCCTCCCTGCCTTAACTTTCCTCTGTTTGCAGCTGAAGGAAACGACACACCTCAAAGTCCGTCTTGGGTTTCATGTCCAGCAGCACCTCTCTCATTGTCAGCCTCAACATACATATGCTTGATATTCCATCAGCAGAGAGCACATTGTCATCCATGAAGGTTATTGCCAAGCTGGCTGTACTATGTTGTTTCTGCGGATGTGTTCTGTCTGCTTAGGTGACACCGTCCATGTGTTCCTTTGAAACGGGTCCCAGCCCTCTCAATCAATTCTTTTCGTGTTTGTTTCTCTGGCTTCATTTTTTATATATTTTTTTGTCTCCATTTGTTGCAGAGAGCGCATCTGTTGGACAACACAGAGAAGCTGGAAAGGTCATCCCGGAGACTGGAGGCCGGCTACCAGATAGCGGTGGAAACCGGTACGTCGCCGGTTTTTGGATTGGGTTAGGAAGGAGTCGGGGGAGTCAAGATAGTGGTGGGGATGAGTGAGCGACAGCAAATTGTCTCGCTCATATGCGAGGTGGGTGGATGTGTGTGTTTGTGTGTGTTGGCTGGGGTGGGTGGGGGGTGGGTGAAAAAACCCTCTTTCCTTGACGCCTGATGACATTTTCAGGAGCACATCAAAGGCGAGCCGGGGAGGGAGAGAGAGATGTACAGGCAACAGATCGAGCGCCGCCTTTTTTTGCTCTGCTCCCGAAGAAAATGTGTTCGCTACGGCTGTGTGTGTCGTGCATGTGTGTGTGCGTGTGTGTGTGTGTGTTGGGTGAGCGAAGGTGTTTTTTATTTTTTCCTCAAACAGACAGGGGGTCTATGAAAATAAACAACGTCAGCGTTCCTCCTGAAGTTCTTAATTCAGGAGTGCAGAGGGAAGACAAAAAACATAATATCACATCCTAAATAACCCATCCCCCAAAAAATAAAACACACACGTACACAAAGTCCTTTTTTCCTCATTATCAAGGATGTTTTTTTATCTTAAAATAGGAGGAAAAAAAAGCTCATTGGGTTCTTAAATAGATTTAACCAGTTAGCATATTTTCATCATCTTCTTCTTCTTCTTCTTCTTCTTCTTCCTGTCTTCCTTCCTGACAGTCACCCCAGTATTGAGGCACAGTGTATTCCTCAGAGATGTATCAAAGCTCATTCTTCAAGTATCAACCGGCTTTCTGTGGCTTCCGTTGTAGTTTTGAAAAAGTTTGTCAATTTACACTATAATCGCGGGGTGGCTGGCGCGTGCGACATCGGCAGATTTAATAATTCAAGTCGCGGAAGGTTTGCACGCCGACCACCGGCTTTTGATGTTCTCTGTAACTTGCATTCACAGATTCATAAATACAATCTGCACCCTCTGCTTAAAAGTGGCGATTGAAACGGCTCGGCTGATCCTGTTGTTTGAGCTTCTTGCGTCAAATTAAGCGACAGCCGGCAGATTTTTTTTTAAATCCACCCAGTTGTATCTTTTGCTCGATCGTCTCATTTTTTTAATGTTTTTTTCCTCGCAGCTCGCCGCGGCGTCGCGGCGTTCAGAACCTCCCGGTGCCCGGCGGGTTCTCCTCCCCGCGGTCGGCCACATGCCCCTTGACCCCGTTCCACCGGTGGCCCTCTCGTCCCCCCCGTGTGCGCGGCTCCTAAGAACAATGCTCGTTTATCCCGCCTCGGTCCCACACACTTGGCTCGGTCCACGGCAGCTGGGGGGGGGGGGGGGGGGTTGTGGTTTGCCGGGGAAGCTTCGCCCCACGTCTTTAATCCATGACCCCTTCCTTTGCTCCGCTGTCGATACCAACGCTCCGCTCAGATGCACAACCTGAAATGGCAATGGCTCCGGGTCAAACAGGGAATACATCTGCACCAAAAACACAGACACACAGGGAATATGCTCTCCTCCACCAGACTGATCACTATATATCAGAATCAGAACCAGAATCGGTTTTATTGGCCAAGTAGGTTTGCACAAACAAGGAATTTTTCTTGGTAAAGTGACTCAAATTGTACATTACACCACAAAACGAGACAAAACAAGACAAAAACAAGACACAACACACAACAACACAACAAAAACTGTGCAGAACAAAACAAACAGTGCAAAACAGTTCAACGGTTTGACAGGTTTTTTTTTTTAAGAAAGTGACTTAAAGTATATACAATGCGGAGTGGCTATGTACAGTAGCTGTGAAGCAGGAGTGCAGGAAGTGCAGTGATAAATATATAAATATCTATGTATATATGCTACAGGGAGTTATTGTTTAGAAGTGAGACGGCGAGAGGGGAGAAACTGTTTTTGTGCCACGCTCTCTAATTCAGGTAGCCGTGTTCACCCTCTGGTTCATCAGATCTGACATGGTGCGATGTGGTCTGTGGATTTAGGGTTGTTTACCCATCTTTATTATATGTTTACTCTTGTGGTCCCACAGCAGAAGATCGCAACACTTCCAAGACATCTTTTATGAAATACTGCACTATTTAAATCAGAGTCCTGCTGTAGTTCTTAGTGTATTGAGACACAAGGTACTAATGATTTGTCTTTTTGCAAACAGTTTATTTCCATAGACCAATAAAAGTTCCATTTATTGTAGTTCCACATCAATACATGCAGAATAATGATATAAGACAGCTCAAGGAGTGCTCCACGCTTTCTTCCTGCACATTCATGGCATTTGCAATAGTTGAGGAATATGCTTTAGAGTTTTTAAACGCAGAGGTATTGCATCCACAGACGCTAAACACAAATAATTACAGCATCAAGTGTTTCTCCAATCAGACGCTCTCTATTCATATTGCAAATTATTTTTCTCGCCGCGAACCTCAACGCTTCCCACACATCTAAGATGTACTTTTTTACGCCCGCGTATAGTTTAGCATCGTTATTTTTCCGGTAATTCAAAGTTGCATTCTCCATCGACAATGACATCGGCGCCCTTTGGAACCGTAATCGACCAATGGGGGAAGTGGAACTAAAAGACATTTTATTTCAAAGAGGTAGCTCCTGAACAAAGAAATGGCGTAGAAAACTCAGCGCTGCCCCCTTTTTTTCCCTTTAGCGTTGATGATATATCTCTTAATGACCAGGAACAAAAAAAAGCCAGGATGCTTCTAGGTCACATTTAAGGGAGAAACGGAGTACTCCTACTACTGAGAAGAGATACATCTTCACACACAGTACCATTTTATCAGATTTCAGCATTTTTTCTCAATGTCTCCCGTGTATTTAGCGAAACAAAGGCCTGCCAAAAGCAGTGAGAGCCCTCAGAGGGGTGGAGAGGAGACTCTTTGGACACGCAGAGCTATTTACCACACGCACCCTCCAGAACCAGGGTCCTCTGTTTGTCTCATAAATAAAGTATAGAACTTCATTAGGGACTTAAAAGCCCCGGCCTAGCAACAAGCAGACATGGGGGCTAGCCCAGATAAAGAGGGCCCTAAATAAAGGGGGAGGGCATGCAGTTAGCCAATTTAAAGACATTTGAGTCAGGGGCATTTGAAATGCCCAAAAGTGGAGGCTTGACTGATGTTAAATCAAAGACGTGCCAGATTTGAGTCCTTCCCTCCACAGTTGAAAAAGATTTTGAATGATTTATGATTGCTTGTTTAGAAATGGATAGCATGTCAGATACGGCATCTAAAAGTTGCAGTGATTAGCTGCTCCACCTTTTTGATTATTATTCATTGATGGAAAGAGAGTTGCACACTGTTCGACAGTTCTTACAAGACGTGGCAAAAAAATGCAACATCAACAAATCCTGCTGAATTTTCCAGTTCTTTGTGAACCGGCAACACTCTAATAATTAAATTGCTTTAAATGACTTTTGCTTTATTTTATTATTTTATTTTTTTAGCTTTTGTTGATGGTGCTGTAAATGCACATTTTAGGACATTATTAAATAATAATAATATTAAAAAGCATAATAATAATCAACTTAAATGATGGGTGGTAGCAGAAATATTTGTATGTGTGCGTGAAGCTTCTGCAATGACTAATGCATGTTTGAGGCATTCCTTAATGCATTTCTAAATGATTTGTTTAATTTGTTTTACAATTATTATGAATGGATGCTTCTTAGAGGCAATTTTTTTATAATAATAATAATACATTGCATTTATATTGCACTTTATATTTGAGCAATCTCAAAGTGCTACAGAGCTGAATAAAACGACAACAAAAAAGCTAAAATTTTAAGATATATTTAAAAGCAAAGCCCATAAAAGATATTTTAGCAGCAAGCTTTCTTAAAAAGGTGAGTTTTCAGGTTACGCTTAAAAGCCTTTTAATATTATTTGACTCAATAACTCAGCCAGCGTGGACTACATTTATTTAAAAATATAACCTCCTTTATATACGTTCAGTTGGCAGCCGAAAATAGCCGACGCAGACACGAGCGTTTGGTGGCCGGCGAGAGGCGGAGGACACTTCCTAGCTGACCGCTCTTGGTGTTTAGGGGCCTGTAATCAATCCTGCAAAATGAAAACAGCTCATTAGGGATTGATTTCAGTCCAGTTCAGATAAGCAGAGAGGGCCAGGGCCTTGGGCCCCCGGGGGCCCCAGCCGAGCCCAAAGTTCACGCCATGCCAGGTAGAGAGCGGCACCGCGGGCTATCAACTTTATTAGGATGGAGATAAGCTGATTAGACCGTGTCAATCAAAGGTGCCAGCGACTCAATCGTGATCCAGGGGTCTTTTCTTCCCGTCGCTCCCCTTTTTCTCTCTCTCTCTTCCCACTCTCGCAATCTCCCTCCCTCTCTTTTTGTGATAAATCATTGAAGCGACCAACAAAGTGGCAGCCATCGCTGGGCTAAGCTAAGCAGCCCTGCAGTTGTCACCGAGGCGGGCGCGTGGGGACCCTGTGATGTCGCCACGACGATATTAAAGAGTACATCAATTTGTTTTTAGAGCAGTTTGATTTCCAACGGCAGTGGTGTTAAAAGAGAGTGTGTGTGTGTGTGTGTTTGTGTGTATGTGTGTGTGTGGGGGGGGGGGGGGGGGGGGGGGACGACGACGACGGGGGGAGGGCGAGAATGTCGGCGTCATCGAACACGACTCCAGTGGCGGAGCGAAGGGGCGCCGGGACGACGGGAAATAAATAGATAAATGACAGAGTGACGAGAAATAAATAAATATGTTTTTTGTAAACATAAAAAAAAAAAAAAAAAAAAAAAAATCTTCACGGCTCCCTTTTGAAGCCGAGTGTGTCTTTGAGTCTCGCTGAGAGTCCACGGGCGCTGGAGTGGCCCAGTAACACAGCGCACGTTTGTCCCGACTCTCTATCTCTCCCCCTCCATCTCCGGCTCCTTCTCTGTTTCTCTCCCACTCACTTTATGTCTCCCTCTTCCCTCTAAAGATCAGACTCTGCTATTCTTTTGGTGCCGGGCCACCAAAGCGGCGCTCGCTCCTCAAATCCATAAGCAAACACTCAGCCAATGACATCATCGGTTACATTTATTGTGCGCAAGTCGTTTTTTAAGCTGGAGCTATTATTGGCTCTTCACGCATTTAATTTAATTCTTTAATGTTGTACAATATTGTGTGAATCCGTTTCTGTTATATAATCATGTTAATAAAACATGTATACAAATTAAAATCCTACAAATTAAAAGTAGTTTTGTTATTAATGCCCAGACCTTTTATTATTAAATTATGAAAGTTTAATTTGACCTGCTGATACACCACAATTTGATACTTTTTTTATTATAAATTATTTTTGTACTCGCTGCGTGACTAATTTCTAAAATTATTTGCAACGTAAATCTTTTTCTTCTCAACAAGTAGCTGAATCTTTTCCCACTTCTATTTCTACTTATTTATTATGTATAGTGTTTTTTTTTTAAGGATCAGTTTGCTAAAGTGAATTTCCTTTAGGTATAGCTCAATAAATAACTGTATTGGCTGATACTATTAGCGTTGTATTGTGTTAAAAAAAGAATATGTAGTTATTTGATATTTGTTTGATGAATGTAGCTGAGAGCTAGAACTTAAATATTTCACAGCTTGATTTTTCAGACAAAATAAGAGGCCTTTTGTAAAAAAAAAGTGTTTTAAAGAAAAGTATCTTTTTCTTTAGCTATTTAAAAAGATAATAATTATTAAAAACACTCCCAAAATGTAGCTTGAAACCTCATTTCCTCAATGTATATGCTTCAACACATAACGTCTCGCGCTCAGAAAACCTAGCCGCGGGTGAGCTGTTTATCGGTAAACCCCCCGGTGGATGAAAGGCGTCGCAATAATGATTTTTTTCACTCCTAATCGGACCTTGTCAGCAAGGCGTCTTATCGTGGAGAGGAAAATGACACCGATCCTATCGAAGAGCCTGGAGTCCGAGTCGGCTGCGTTTTCCCCCCCCAATCATGGCCGGCCGTGGCCCAGCCGTATCTAGCGCCGCCACAAACGGCGAGCGACGCTTTTTTCATGTGGACTTCAAAAACGTCGCGAGTCATTAAAATTGCACCCGCGTTCGGCGGCGGGGATCAGCCGCTCCGGAGCGAAAATGGGATGTGGGAAGAGGAGACTCGCTAAATGTGTTAATTCCATCCTCACATGTTTAAGGCTTAATTTTAATCTGTTTGAGGAAGGGGGAGGGGTGTGTGTGTATGGGGGTGGGGGGGGGGGACGACGATTGGAAAGGGGGGGGCAATGAGAAAGCCTCGCGCTGCAATAAATCGCCATTATCTTTGACACCCTAGGACTCAGCTGTTCCAGGGATTTAGGGGTCCACTGGCAACAGTGTGTATCGTAGGGCATGAAAACACTGTTTACGCTTGAACTGCGGTCGCTAAGGTGCAATCACCAGTTTCAGGCGGCGCAGACAAAGGGCCTAACTGGGACAATGGCCAGCTAGCATACACACCCTCAATGGAAGAGCTGAACCAACAGACTCAAGTGTGTGTGTGTGTGTGTGTGTGCGTGTGTGCGTGTGTGTGTGCTCTGGTTTCCCTGTGTACGAGTGGCCAAGTCTGTATTTACCCCGAATTTCGACAGGTGTTTTCAGAAATATCCAAATATTAGCTCAAGTTAAGTGTCGCTACGAAGTAAAGAGACATGTTTGTGTCGAATTCCACGAACCTAGCCCCGAACGCCAAAGATGGATGCCTATCAAATGTTCAAATCCACCAAATACTATCGCAAATACTAACTGGCCTCCTTGTGTCCCCCCCTAAAAACATTATGAGGAAATCTAATAATTAGACCTTTAGTCAGTTATTAGCTTCAACAAGGCTCTCAACATAATGAGACCCTTGGAAGTAATGATCTAACTAGAGAGCTCATTGGAGCTTTCAGGCTCTAAAACACGAGGCAACATCACTAAGAGAAATGTTTGTTTCTCCATTGAAAGGATGCTGATGCTGAATGAAATCTAAACTTTGTGCGATTGAGTTTTAGTTCAAGCACGAACAGATGTAATCAAACATTTTAATCTTCAAGATGGGTCTTTTTCCATTACAACTAAAAGCTTTACATCATGGTGACGTCAACTTAAATGTATTATTATAACAACTTGATCAACGTTTTTCAACAGCAGATCATGAGGAATGTCCAGAAGTCTGATAAATGCAGCGTTTCTGTGTTTTGGATTCAGCGTTGAATGATGCGCAGACTCAGTTAGCCTTCACCTCAAGAAATAAGTAATTTGGGTAATTTAGTTTGTAAATTGGACTATATTCTCTATCAGACCTCATCCAGATCATTTATTGATATCATCTAATCCTCAAGATACAAAAACACCCTCCATTTGATAGATAGTGGCATGCCACTATATCTTAAAAGACGCCACCGTCCCGACCGTGAATCTGATTTATTTTCTTCTATTTTTAGGTCACAGTAACTAAAAAAGATACCCCCCTGCCTTCTTGCATGCAGAAGGGAGAGAAAAAAATGCAGCATTGACCTCTGGCTGACACAGAGAAAAGCTGAGGGAGGGAGGGGGAAAGAAAGTGCGACAGAGAGGCGAGAGCTAAGACAACAACTGTGAAGAGCCGCATAGGGTTAAAGAAAAACAGTTTCAGAAGGAAACGGGAGACAAAAGCAAAGACTTGGAGCCCCCGTGGGCGCTTTAAAGAGCCGCTACATCTAAGGCGCTGGAATATATAAAAAAAAACGGAAAGGGAGAACCAAATAATATAAATTGTGAAATAAAGCAAAGGAGGAGCAGGGAGAGAGAATTGTGCCACCTTGTCACCCGAGGACGTAAATCAGAAATATTAATTTGGTGATGAGAATGACGCGATGGATGACAAGAGGATTGATGTTATTTAAAACCCTAAAAGGAGTAAAAAAACAACGAGGAGACGTTTATCTGGAAAGGCTTCTTTATCGGGACAATAGATGGAGATGTTGGGAAGGAGATGACTAAATTCACAAGAGTCAGATAAAATGTTTTTAATTATTTTTCTAGTTTAAAGACAAATGAATCCTGAGGCTTTTCTTTGACCATTAACCTCCTTTATCTGTGTTCTCATTTCCAATGTAGTAAAGTGACAACCGTCTTTATTTAAAAAAGAGGGTAGAGGAGAGCTGCTACCGAGCACTTGAAAAGTGACACCTGAGTCAAAGTGCCATTAACCGTGTCTTCACAGCGAGGCATCTGTCACTTTTTTATGCAGATTCAAAAGAAGTAAATTGTGAAGAGTAGAGTCGTCTTATCACTGTTCAACATTTCACTTTGGCTTCCCTCACTTATTTACATTTTTTATTTAACAACTCGTATGTCTTGCCACGTATGTGTGATGTCAGTAGAAATACTTTTTTCTCCTTATGTTTAAAAAAGATCCTATAACTAAAATTGTATTTATTGAATGCAATTTAATTATTTATTTATTTAATTTTCATTGCATTCAATTGAAAATGTATTCATCACAGATTGTTGTCAGTAACTTATATGACTGTTAATCGATATACACTTTTTTTTATTGGGAATACCTCCCTCCCACAAGAGTTCATTCTTGTAATGGCACTAGAATGAACTCTAGTTCCCAAACATTTAATATTGGGAGAAAAATAACTCCTAAATCATATTCACTGTGCAGTTGAAATTGTGTCAGGTTTAGTAGTAGTAAGCAGACAGTCTAAACTCTAAAGTTACTACCCAGCTGGATATCCAGCATTTTAATGTCAGTAGTCTGCCATCGTTCCCTTTATGTAGGTAGCTACATAACAGTTGGATTGCATAAATATTTTTGAAGACTGCCTCTTACTGTTAAAATTAAATAAAAATAATAAATACATGGTAATAAGTGAAAAATAATTATAAATCGTTTTTTAAAATACTGTTAAAATCTGCATTTTCTTCACTATAGGTTCACAATCTTAGTGTTTTATAAGATGTAAATACTCAGTTGTCACTTTTAACTTTACATACAACTTTAAGTTAACACAGTGCCACCACATTCAGTGCACAGTGTGTTTGTGAAACTCTATCTGTATTTTATTTGTTTTCCTGTTTATTTTTTCTCCCCTCACAAAGTAATCAATTACTTCTGCACTTGCAGTAATTATGTTACACTAAAACCATATTAATGCCAGTTTTCATACAGTTCATTGTTTTAGAAGAAGCAATGTGCACAAATGTTGTTTCCCATTCATTATTATTGTTATATCAGTGTTTCAATGCAATCTGCAGAGTTATAAGTGATATGTTATAAGAAAATCATTTATAGTGAAATATCCTGAAAAACAATTTGATACTTAATACTTGATGTATTATTTGTTATATACAAGTTTGATTGATTACTGAACTAAATAAAAGCAGTAACAATCGACACATCACATCATTTAATGTGGTTTGATATAAGTACCAATGTGTTTTAGGTGATAAAATAAATGGTGTTAAATCATCTAAAACATTGTGCTGCTTCTTAGAATTTCAAACAACTTCTTAGTATTAGATAACTCAACTTTCCCAGCTGGGTATTGCATGGAAAGGTCTCCGAGGGAACAACCCAACAACAACAATGACTCCCTTTTGGCTTAAGATGGTGTAGTTGTTGCTTTGTTGTCCGCGTCTCTTAGTGCATGCAGTCGGTCCCCGCATCGTAACGCAGCTGTTCAACAGTCCCACGGATAGAGACCCTGTAGCCTCACTACGTGGCTCCTTTAAGTGTCACTACAACCAGGGCTTTTTTTACACTACTCGGTCTGAATGTATAAAAGTAGAGCTGCTCGTGATCTCTGCAGCAGCAAGCGATGGCTCTCGCTTTGAAGAACAACATATGTGATCCTGTGTTAGAAAAGCATATAGGGCTAAATGCAGTCATTAGCTCATTATTAATTCTTCGACGTTCCAGGCCTCCCACCCTGCAAGACGCACAATTATACTGTACAAACACACTGAAGCACATTAGCCGTCGCCGTCTGTCCTCGCGTCTCATTTCCTCAATGGTAGCCCCAAGGAGCACACACACACACACACACACACACACACACACACACACACACACACACACACACCCACACACACACACCCCCTGTCAAAGGAGCTTCCTCCTCGGCTGTCCCGTGCCCATCAGACAGGGTGCCCGCCCGTTTAAGACACCCAGGGATACATGAAACGGAGCCGGGCCGAGATGTCAGCTGGTTGCCCCATCTGCCAGTCAGTGGGACGGTAAAGCTTTTGTCCTGGGGGGTAACCTTAGGAGTGTTTCTGCGCGCCGCTCAAGCGTGCAGGCCTGTGTGCGAGCGCGGCGTGCGCGGCATGCACGCTGCTTTTGGGACAGAAGTCTCCGCATCACGGTTTTGCATGCTGACATTGTCCTTTTTAATTACGGCGGGCCTCGTGTGGACATACTGGACTGTGACGTTTGGACCGAAACGGGCAGACATTTAAATGTGGATTCTCTGTTGTCGGATCAGGGTGAAGTCTCTGCTGTGTTTATCACAACATGTTTGAGTGGCAGACATTTCAAGGGAATAAAATGTGTAGGTCTCAAAGAAATGTCCTGGGCTGGTTTTGAAGTTAATTGGTCTCATTTCAGCTCTCTCTCCACTTCTTATGGATACGCAGTCGGCGGAGCTCCCATCAGAATTTTAAATTGCCTGGAAGTCGTTTCTATCCTTTCCCCCTCCTCCTCCTCCCCCCCGCCCCCCGTTCCCCTGTTAAATAACATAACCTTGACAGAACAAACAGTTTGACTTCCACATAAATAAACAAATGCACAGAGTGGATGGAGGCTGGCCGTCTGGCGGAGATGAAGCGCGATCCCGCGCGTGCATTCTACCGTTCGGTAGATAGGCCGCGCCCTTGAGCTGCTTTCGGAGGGAGGAGCCGCTCGTTCTCATCCGAGTGAGAATGTGCTGAAACGGGGGGGGGGGCCTCTGTGCATGCACCGATGCACGCACATAATCCTTTGGACGGGTCTCTGTGAGCCCGAGAGTTCCTTAAAAGAAAACGCACGCAGACGGCATGAACTTATTTATTTACCAGCGAGTTATGCTTTTGTAGTTGTGCCTGTCAAGGATATCAGCACAAGTTAATACAGTACGTGTGCTGTGTGTGTGCGTCTCCTAGTAATATGTGGATGTTGCACCTCAGTTGTTTCAGACTCAGATAAAATGTGATTCATAACAACAAAGTCGTCATTTTCCTGTGCTGTAATAATTTTTTTGTCAACTTTGACTGCGGCGTAGAAAGCTTCCCATAAGTGGTCGACATCGTCCCCGCGCTCACGTCAGTCGGTCTCACCGCATGATGCATGTACTGTAGCGCTAGTCCTGAAGGGCTGATGTATGCACAGCTCTGCACCGGCAAGTCCTCCCTGAGCACATCTATGATCTCGGGTTACTCAATCATCAATCAAGGCCAACTGCGGCGTACTGTATCGTCGCCCATCTTTTAAAGCTCAGTTGTGAAGGACTGGCTAAGATGGCCTAAGGGACACTTTCCTTGGTCTGGACCGGCTCAGGTTTGATGTGAATATGTGTGTAGTTATGAGTCGACACGCAGAACAGAGTCCACACATTGATGTGGACTCGTTTCATGTTTGGCGAAGGCCACCTGATCGTAGAAATAGGATTTGCGTCGGTTTGTTTTTTTCCTGAGAGTTTAGTTGTGTTTTTCTTTTCTGTAATATCATTTTCATTTCTTACTTTTGAACTGCATGGACACACAGATGGGAAATAAACAGGAAGAGGAAATAAAACCCATCATTTCAGAAAGTAGAAATGACATTTTTTCATCCAATATTTTAGCTCTATTATTTTTTTGCTATATAGAGAATTATTTAACTTGACTGTTAAACGTCACTTTAATATAAATGTATGATATATTTTACTCCCATGCGCTCATATTAGTCATGCAATGTCAGAATCAGAATAGTTTTTTATTGCCAAGTAGGTTTACACCTACCTGGAATTTGTTCTGGTGTATAGGTGCATACAGTGAACATAAAACACACAAACACAAACGCAACAATCAACAATATCAACAATACTTTTAGAAAAAGTAGTCCATTCAGATAAATAAACATGCAAAATCATTTGACAACAATGCATTGTTCAAATGTTATTTCCAAATCCACCAAATCCCCAAATAAATCTTACCTGAAAAATGCAAAACCCTAATTTCAGACAACATGGACTGACAAAGGAGTGCAAAAAACAATGCCACAGAATCCCCAAAACATTCCTTTCCTCCACAAAGCTCCTCAGAATTCATTATATTATCCAGAATGGACATACGATATTGCAACGATAGAGTTGAATGCCAATTTCCCTGTGTGCTTGAAGTGAGCTATTGTGCTATTATAATGAGCTGTTTAGACTAGTGGCCGTTGCATTTGGGCTGCAGCAACCAGCTCAATGAATAATTGTTATTGCCTCTTAAAGGCCAGATGTATGGAATTCATGCAAATTCAGAGCAAAGGGAAATATGCGAGTGTGTGTCAGGGTGCCTTGGAATAATTGTATTCCAGATGTCCTTCTTTTATGTGAAACGCACACACACACACACACACACACACACACACACACACACACACACACACACACACACACACACACACACACAAAAAGGACAGAACAGATGATGGTGATGATGATGATTTAAGATCTTAAGCATATGGAGATACTGTGTTGGTTTAGTTTTTGTGTGTGTGTGTGTGTGTGTGTGTGTGTGTGTGTGTGTGTTTTTTTGAACATGTCTGCTCCCTGAGTCTTCTGTGACAGGTTCACCCATCTCTCCTGGGGAGGCCTTCACTCCCAATTTAGACGCCAGCGTCGCCAGGTGACAGCAGTGTCTCCGGCACCCTACCTTTGCAATGCGACTACGGTTAACTTAACAAGTTTCGATATGCGAGCTCCATCTTTGATGTCACTGATTTGAGTGGTTTCGAGCATCTTTTTTGGGGGGGATCTGTCAAGATGATCTCCAGAGGAAAGCAGGTCATTTCTGTCTCATTTACAAAAAAAACAAAAAAAAAGTGGGTCTTTTATCATATTTCTCACATCACTGTATTTTTTCATGCTTGAAGGTCCATTGCAAAAATGTGCTTTCTGTGCCTCTGTGTGTCAGGGACAGTCAGGTCCTTCGGGGAGCTCAAGGTGGACATGTGGGGCCACGGTGGGCTCGGGCCTCTGAACAGGACCAGAGAGCAGCACATGTAGCACAATCTGCCCACGTCTGTTTGCACAGCCATCACACAGAAATCAAAGAGCCCTCTGATAGGATTCTGTTGTGCAGGAAGTCCTCAGACAAGTTAGTCTTGCATTTCAACGCGTTCAAGTTCTGTCACGGGAGTATTAGGCCATATTTAAACATAGCGGGTATTTACAGAAACAAATATTTCTGCCCCTCTGTTTCCAAAAATAACGTTGTACACACAAGGTCGTTTTCAAAAAAGTTTGTTTATATGAACCCGCATAAATACGCCGTCCGCATACGTCCCCATAGGACGCTCACGTGACGTGAAGCATTTTTTGCCGCATACTGTGACGTTTGACAACCTAAAACTCAGTTTGACCTCGTTCACACACAAAAACAGAGTTTTCAGAAATCTCCACTTTGGCCGGAGTTTTTATAAATGATCGTTTTCCGTGATAAAACCTCAGTTTTTGTGTAAATAAAAGACCAAAACGAATCAAAATATATGCGTTTTCCCATCGTGTAAACGGGGTCTTAGGGTGGACGCAAATGCACGACTCAGGAGACAGAACTGGAAAATAATTAACTTTACTCCAAGTACCGGCAGGAACAAAACAGACAGGAACAGATAAATACACTTGGTGACGCTGGAGGGCTCGGTCAAGAAGAACACAAGACAACCTGGCAGAGGACGAGAGAAAGTGAGGGAACTTTAGTAGACGGGGACTAACGAGGGAATGGGCAACAGGTGAGACGGGCGTGAAGACCAGGTGAAGGTAATGAGGGACTAACGAGGTGACCAGAGGCAGGTGAAGGGAGCTGGACTAACGAGATGGGAAGCAGGATCTGGAATGACGCGATAGTGAGACAGGATGAAAACAACTAATACAAAAGGAAGGTATGGAGCTGAACTGTTTCAAGTTCTCTGGACCTTTCGTGGGTCGGCCTCTAGTGTATGTGGAGGCTCTATTTACTCTATTTGTTCTTGCCTTTGATACTTTTACTGCCTCTGCAACACCTTACGGTTGCATTTTGTAGACAAGTTTAAAGAAATATATAATTTACAGAAAGAAATGGAGCAACGACATGACTGCCGTGATGAACATGTGTTGAGTGAGAAAGGGCATCCGTCTTGAGCCACCTGGATTTATTCGTGCCACGGGGGCCTCGGCACCACGAACAGAAGGTGCCTCCTCACAACTCGCACCTGAGCTCCTCCCAGCCTGGGACCAACCTCTCTCTCTCTCTCTCCATCGCTCCCTCCATCCACACCGCCTCTTCTCTCTCTCTCTCTCTCTTTCCCTTCCCTGTGCATCCTCCTCCACTTCTCTCCCAGGCCATGGCCTGGCCTACTTTCACCTCTCCCACTCTGGACGCTTTGATGTCGACTATGTTGGCCCTCTCCACAGATCATGTGCATGTTTGGAAATTGGCCCTTTCCTCAACCCTCAGTCTGTTGATGAATATACATTTCACAAACAGGATACGTAGTTAATGGTCTACAAAGAGCAGCATTCTCTCTCGTGTACTAGCTGTGCTTACCACGGTAAATGATGCTACGGTTTATTTGATTCTCTCATTTCTTTTCGAGTCACTGCTGAGTTTGTTCCCCTTTGTTGTCGATGTCTTTCCCCCTACGAATCTCCCACTCAGTTCCTGGAGAAGAGGCTTTATTCAGGGAGGAAGTGTGTGCTTGCTTGTCTGTTAGCAACTTTTTCATTTAGTCCTGAAGTGACGGGGCGTAGAGCTGAGGAGGCGTTTGCATCCCACAAGTCAAAAGTGCAAAAACCAACGAGACACCAAGATGGCTGTTTGTATTCTTGAAGGTGGAATCAACAAGAAATGATCAGGATTCATATTTCTCTGGTCAGTTTTTGCTTTCTATCAAATCATTTTGCCACCAAGTGCACACGTGTTTGTATATCAATCAAAACGAATAAATAGATGATACTACAAAACAGTACATTATAGCTTAAAAAACTTAATTGGTCACACTAATTCAGTATGTGATCTAATGCAAAAAAAGAATTCCCTTGTGTATTCAAAGCTCATATGAGGAACTTTCAATTGGTTTTGATGTTTGCCGGTTCCTGCGGACTGAAGCAGAACGTAGTGTTTCAGAGTCCCTGTCGAAGAATTCTCCTTTTCCTGCAGCCGGGTGTGTTATTCCTGCTTTTTCCCGGTTCTGGTTTTCCCGTGCCTCCCCTTCACTCCAGCGAGCCCATCAATATGGCCCGGGCCTTCTTCTCCGACCTGAAGGACTTTCTGGTGAACCCGTACATGCTTTTTCATCTGAATCAGACCCGATGACGAGCATTAGGAATGTCTATCCAGAAAAAGCCATTAGAAAACGATGCAATCCCCCCCGTATAGAAGCAGACGTGATATCGGACTGTGACTCTTAAACGCAGTCCTTGTTGGTTTCGGTCTCTCGAGGTGAAATGATGAAATAACACCACCCTCAATCTTTAGCTAAGCCTGTACTCAGTCCTAGAATACAGTTGGCATTTCCCCTCTTAGAAAACTGTTTTGCAAAAACTGCATTGCTCGCTCAATATAGTCGCAACTGACATATTTAGTGGCTTTTTATTTTTAGCTATGCGTCGCCGCGAAGGCGGTGCAAAATCACCGTCGCAGTGCGAGTGGAGCGCACCCTCCGTGAACTCCCCTTAAGTTCCTTACATTCAGTCCCATTATTCAGTTTGCTTCTCATCACCCCTGTTATGTATCGTTCATATGGGCGTAGAGTTATATATTAAGGGACTCACATTTTCACCGCAGTCATCAGGTTTCAAAGTTTCATCCGAATCTCTTTCAGTGCACACACATGCAGAATTCACACTTGAGTAAATCAAACTGACTCTAATTGGACTTGTCTCTTACAAATGCCCATGTCTTCTAATAACACAGGCACACTATCAATTAAACATGAATAGTTTTGCATTTTTTTTACAAGATTGTCTGTATTTTAACCATGTATCAGTTGTAGTTACAAGGAAATCTAGACTTGAAATCAAAAGGCGATAAAATACACTCAGAGTGGATTCTTGCTACGCCTTTATTCTGACCACAGTGCTTTTTTGGGAAATGCCCACACACAACATCTGTTGACTTAAAGACTGCAATGTACAGTATTACCAACTATTCGGTGTGTTGCCAGCACCTCTCGGCAAATGCATAGATAACGCTCTTGTTGTCTTGGGTTCCAACTGGAAGGTTCCATTGGTCCATTTGGGCTCTTACAGGTAGAAACCAGGATTAAATCGATATAAGATAAGATATTCATTTATTAGTCCAACAGTGGGGACATTTCAGGATCACAGCAGTGGGTAAAATAAAAACACAAAACACAATACTAAAATACAACATACTAATACTACTACTAAAATACTAAATACTTAGGTATATTTGAGATGTGTTTTTTCTGTTTTCCCTGTAAAGGTTTTTCACCTCTTTTGTTGCCGTATGGAGCGAGTGGAAATGGCTCAAACTTAACTCCAAAATAAAAGGAGGAAAAAAAAAGGAAAAAAGTCGTTTTCATTTTGAGTGAAACCCAGTTTTAATCCAGGTAGATGACCAAATCCCTATCAAGTGGGGAAGTGCACTCGATCCAGAGCCATAACTTGACAACTAATACTAAATTACTAAATACTAAAATACTAAATACTACAAGGGGAAAACAAAGTAAAGTGCTGAGTAAAGTAAAGTGTTGAGTTTGTCAGGATCTCCATCGATCGACTGCAGCTGTCAGCAGGAAGGACTTGTGGTTCCTCTCCCTCAGATGTCACGATTTTTCTACTTTTTTATGTTAAATTAAATTATTTAACCTGCCTTATGTATGTTCTCTGTCTTAAATATGGGTATAGACAGTTGAGATGAAGAAAGTTTTCCAACGCTGTCCATGCGCTTAAATCTCAGGCACGGTGCCAATGCATAAGTGTGTATCCAATAATGCGTGCGTGCGTGCGTGCGTGTGTGTGTGTGTGTGTGTGTGTGTGTGTGTGTGTGTGTGTGTGCTTAAGAGGCCGTCTTTTCCCTATCAGCCTAATAATGTGTTAGTCCGCTCTTCAAGATGCCTGTGACTGTAATTAGTGGATCGCTTTGAGGCGGGCCAGCCCAGGGCGACTGCGGGATGTGAAGGGAGCAGCAACATGAGGGAGGCAGGAGAAGAAAAGCGCCGTCCATTTTATAGTCCTGATGGAGGTTATATTTTCTGTGACAACTGGACCAGAGTAATCAAAATGTGTTAATAATCCCTTCAAAGGCCCGGCGGCACATCAGTGAGAAGCCTCAGTGAACACCAATCCCCACCAGACCCTGGTTCTGGCTGCCCCGCCCTCTTTGACCCTCTGTCTGCTCGGTCTTTGTGTCTTGCGCTCTTGATTTCCTCTTGTCATGTTCAACCAATGTTTCAATTGACATGTCGAGACAAACTTGCACCGCGGTTGCGTATCAAACTGAATCTCCTTATCTCCCATCGTGGAATATGCCTAATATGAACTATTGATAAACTCTGTCAAATTCATTGAATGTGTTTTAACTCTAAATCTGTCCTTCTGGTCACATGACATCTATTGTTCTGTCCATCCTGGAGAGAGATCCTCCTCTGTTCTCTCCTGAAGGTTTCTTCCCTTTTTCTCCCCTGAATGGTTATTTGGGAGTTTTTCCTGTTCCGATGTGAGGTCAAAGGTCAAAGGTCAGGGATGTCTATGTGTACAGATTTTAAAGCACTCCGAGACAAATTTGTAATTTGTGAAATTGGGCTACACAAATAAACTGAATTGAATTGAATTTCCAAAACGCGAAAATGAGCCTTGCCTGTGTGTCACAAAGCTCAGACGTGGAGCCCCAGATGGGGGCGTCGGTCCGAGTCTGAGAGTCTCTGTCGACACCCCGCTGCTCGAGTGTCACCGCCGGCTGGGACGCTTCCAGGTCCGAATGTATAGGGTCCAATAAGTTCCTTCTTTTGTTTGAGGATTAACACAAAGGTCAAAGTTGACCAAGATGTCCAGATGGGCTCTCGAGTGCTAAATATCCATACCTTCCGCTCCTAAAAGGAGGTTGAGCGTGATCAATGGACTCGATCGATGGGCGTAGTGGTGGAGGTAATGCTGCCAAAAAGTTTGATTGCATGCATATTGATCAGAGTGAGGCTGATAAGCTGTAGGGCTATTGATTTTCTTTTGTTTTGGGAGATTTGCATTGTTTTAGCCCGTTTTAATCATCTAAATATTTGGAAAGAGTGTGTCTATACACACACACAGGCATGCAGGCCCAGGGGAATACGTCTTTATATTGCTGATAACTAAGTGCATCAAGTTGAAGTCAATGTTACACTACCAAGAGGTTATGTGTAATTACTCAACCATCATTAACCATCATTAGCTTTGAGTAGGTGTGGGTAGAGGATTTCAATTCAATTCAATTCAATTCAGTTTATTTGTATAGCCCAGTTTCACAAATTACAAATTTGTCTCAGAGTGCTTTACAATCTGTACACATAGACATCCCTGCCCCAAAACCTCACATCGGACCAGGAAAAACTCCCAAATAACCCTTCAGGGGGAAAAAAGGGAAGAAACCTTCAGGAGAGCAACAGAGGAGGATCCCTCTCCAGGATGGACAGATGCAATAGATGTAATGTGTACAGAAGGACATATTTAGAGTTAAAATACATTCAAGGAATCTGACAGAGTTTATCAATAGTTCATATTTAGGCATATTCCACGATGGAGAGTTTGGAGACCTCCCAAGTGGAGGAGTGGGCGGAGTCCCAGCAGGGCAGTGGCACAGCTGGCGACAGGAACTCACGATCCAACCATCGAAGGTCCATCAGCAGATGGAATCTATGCCGTCTCATAGGGTCCGATGACCCCATGAGACGTGAAGTCAGAAGGACTCCGGGAGAAAGCAGAGTTAGTCATGTGTGATGGAGAGATGAAGATTCATCCATAGGAGAAAGAAAAGAGGAGAGAGGTGCTCAGTGCATCCTAAACATCCCCAGCAGCTATAAGCCTATACCAGCATATCCAGGGGCTGGACCAGGGCAAACCTGATTCAGCCCTGACTATAAGCTCTGTCAAAGAGGAAAGTCTTCAGTCTACTCTTGAATGTGGTGACTGTGTCTGCCTCCCGGACTGAAGGTGGAAGCTGGTTCCATAAAAGAGGAGCTTGATAACTAAAGGCTCTGGCTCCCATTTTACATTTTAAGACTCTCGCAACTACAAGTAGCCCCGCATTTAGTGAGCGCAGCTCTCTGGTGGGGCAATACTGTACTACAAGCTCTTTAAGATATGATGGTGCATCACCAATTAAGGCTTTGTAGGTTAAGAGAAGAATTTTAAAAGTGATTCTTGATTTTACAGGGAGCCAGTGCAGAGCAGCTAGTGCAGGAGTAATGTGATCTCTTTTCTTAGTTTTAGTGAGAATACGAGCTGCAGCATTCTGGATCAACTGGAGGGACCTAAGAGATTTATTAGTGCAGCCTGATAATAAGGAGTTGCAGTAATCCAGTCTCGAAGTAACGAACGCGTGAACCAATTTCTCTGCATCTTTTTGAGACAAGATGTGCCTGATTTTTGAAATATTACGTAGATGGAAGAATGCAGTCCTTGAGATTTGCTTTATGTGGGAGTTAAAGGACAAGTCCAGATCAAAGATAACGCCGAGATTCTTTACAGTGGTGTTGGATGCTAGAGTAATGCCATCTACAGAAATCACATCACCAGATAATTGATCTCTGAGGTGCTCAGGGCCGAGTAGAATTACTTCGGTTTTGTCTGAGTTTAACATCAAGAAGTTGCCGGTCATCCATGTTTTTATGTCACTATGACATGCTTGAATTTTAGTGAGTTGGTTAGTCTCCTCTGGTTTTATCGATAGATATAGTTGAGTATCATCTGCATAACAATGAAAGTTTATAGAGCGTTTCCTGATAATATTGCCCAAAGGAAGCATGTATAAGGTAAATAGAATTGGTCCAAGCACAGAACCTTGTGGAACTCCATGACTAACGTTGGTGGTCATTGAGGCTTCATCGTTTACAAATACAAACTGAGATCGATCTGATAAATAGGATTTAAACCAACTTAGGGCGGTGCCTGAAATACCAATCGACTGCTCCAGTCTCTGTAATAGGATGTTATGGTCAATGGTGTCGAATGCAGCACTAAGGTCTAACAAGACCAGTACAGAGAGAAGTCCTTTATCTGCTGCCATTAAGAGGTCATTCGTAATCTTCACCAGTGCTGTCTCTGTGCTGTGGTGTTTTCTAAATCCTGACTGAAACTCTTCAAATAAACTATTCTGATGTAGAAAGTCACACAACTGATTTGCGACCACTTTCTCAAGGATCTTAGAGAGGAAGGGGAGGTTAGAGATCGGTCTGTAGTTAGCCAAAACCTCTGGATCCAGAGTGGGCTTCTTCAGGAGAGGTTTAATTACAGCTACTTTGAAGGAATGTGGTACGTGGCCTGTTAACAAAGACACATTAATAATATCCAAAAGAGAGCTGCCAATTAAAGGCAAAACGTCTTTAGGATATTAGCGCCTCAAGCAAGAAGTGATCCTACACACACATAGTAGTAAAACACAAAGTCAAACATGTAATCCTAGGTTCCATGAGATAGAAACACATTAGATGTGAATCATATCAGTATCAATATGATTTTGTTTCTTGTAACTTTTATTTTAATGAAGCCAATTAGAGAAACTGCCTCATTTCGTAGTCCAGATTGAAGCTGCGTGTCAAGATAGGAGAGGCATTTAAAAGTGCACGGGGTCCAGGTGAGGTGCCCGCGTCGCTCCGTGACCTGGAGGCAGTTTGCGAGGCGTCTCAGGAGAGGCTGCGTCCAGTTCAGGGCAGGAGGAGGGACATGAGCCCAGGCTTCAAAGGCTGGAGACACACACCTCATGTGTGTTCCTCAGTGTGCGTTTCAAGCGAGTTGTTTCTGTCCGTGCTCTTTACGTCTTTAAGTTAACATCGAATGTTTTTCGTGGACGTCACGTCCCCGCGTGTCTCGTCGTACCTGTGTAACACCTTTTGCGGGGCTCTCAAGCCTCACGCATTGAGCGCGAGACTCACGCATTCCGGTCGTAACTCACGCACTCCCGCCACACATCGTATTTCTCACGCTGAAAAAAACTCTCGGGTATTTAATGTTTTAATGTGCCGCAGCGTGGAGAAATCAAGCGCTCCCCTGGAGTTCTGCTGTGAGGCGCCACTTATCAGCCAATCAAAAAAGAAGAAACGGGCTACACAACAGCCCATCAGAAAACAGACGTATCTGTTGTATCTGGGTAAGATTTATCCAGCAACCAATGAAATAAAGCATCCTGGATTTGCGCGACTGATATCCTAAAGTTTCGTTTCTGATGGATATGTTCTTCAAAACTTGAGAGCCCTGCCTTTTGTATCGACGCTCTTGCATCACGCTTGCAGGATGAACAGCGCACACCATACGTCTGGCGTTCTAGTGTGTTGTGCGTTCACAATAGGGCCCTCGCTAGGTGGTGCGTCTCCCTGGGAAGGCGAGCGTAGCTGCGAGCGCTAGAGGACTCATTGACTTTCTAATGATTGGTGGTCAGGCCCCCAGCCCATGCTGGTACCAGGGGTTCGGCCTAGCCGCTGCTGCTAGCCCTCTGGCCACCGTTGTGCACCGCTATCGACTCACCCCCAGCCCCCTCTCTCTTCGGCCTGCTGGCGATGTGTCAAAACCCATTAGCACACAGTTCCGCAACTATAGAGAGGGATCATTTTCTTTTTGGTTTATCTTTCTTGCTTTCCTTTTTGCCGCTCCCTCCCTCCCTCCCTCTTTCTCTCGCTCGTTCTCTTTCCGTCTGCTCATCCTCCTCCACCCTGCGAAAATGAAGAGAGAGACACAGAGAGAAACGAGTAACCTTTGACAGGAGTTGTTCCAGTTGTGGTATGTATGGCTGCGTATTGATCTGCATTGGCTTTAGGAACTATAGAGAAGAGAGTCGGAGAGTTTCCGCTGCTTTCAAGTCCCACACAATGTTTTTCTTCTGGGGAGAGACAAGGAAGTTTCAGATTCATATTGACCTCCTTAGGTCCCATAAGCTATGGAGATTTGTTTAGAGGATGGGGTGGGATGTTGTAACATGTCGATGTGTAATAAATAAGTTCATGAGCATGATCCCATATGTAATTTTCTGTCATGTTAATTTCCATTTTGTGTATGTGTATGTGTGTGTGTGTTATCGTCCTCCATTGTACTGTAATGTATAATGTATCTTTCCGCTCTTCTTGTTGAGTTTGACCTCTTGACACACTCGGTTGTTTCTTTCAAGTTATTGACTGACACAGCCGGTTTATCCAGAGAACTATTTTAGAGTGTGGAACTTCTTTATTTTTAAAGAGCCGTGGTTTGAATTAGAAACAGATCAGCGCGCACACACACACACACACACACATACACACACGTGCACAGCTCGGCGAGACAGCATCCTTCTAACCCGGCACTTCTTTTTCCGGTAAGCTCGGTCTCCCGAGAGACAAAATGCCTGTCAAAGACTTTGTCCAAAAAAATGAGAGATCGGTGGCAAAAAAAACAACCAAATACTTCTCCATCACTGTTCATCAATCAATCTCGTTGCGAAATTATTATTTATTTATGGAACTTTAAAGCGCGTTATTTGAATAATGCGGTGTATGACGAGGGGGGGGGGGAAGCTGTACGGAAACAACACAATGACAACCACACCAAAACCACCCGAGGGCACATGCCAGCACCGCGCATCAGTGTCATCCTTCCTCGCTTTGCCCCTGTGGGCTTACTACTCAGCAGGTAGCCACACATGCACACAAACACACACACACACACCCACACACACACAGCATTAACACCTACTATTAACGTTCTAAAACACAAGTAAACCGTACGAATGTGCTTCATGAGGACACTCTCAAATACACACACAGTCAATAGATTTCCGATAAATACAAAATATATCACAAATATAGACTCTACACAAACTTGCTTGTACTCTCTCTCCAACACACACACAAACACACCCACACACGCACACACACAGACATATGCACCACGCCCTCGGGCCCTGGAGGCGGCAGCAGTGGCATCAGCGGTCTGATAGATGGAGCCTGTCTCCTTATGATCTCCACTTGTCAGACAAGTGTCACACAAAGCCCAAACACGGATGAAAAACCCAGGTACGGGGCACATGTCAGTGTGAGAGGACCTCGCCGACGCCCCCCCCATCCGTCAGCCGCTAAGACGCTCCTCCGTCGACGCGGGATGAGGGCGTAAACGTGTGCCTGTCACAGTGTTTGGGCTGTTGATGTTTGTGCTTTGCAGACTAATGGGTTGAGGCGTCGTGTTTGGTTTATGGGGCTGTCATCTGGAGTTTTGTTGTTCAGTTAGGAATAATAATGCAATAATAATGTACACGTTATTGATCCCACAGTGGGGGAATACTGCTCTGCATTTGACCCATCCGTAGTTTGGGGTGGGGAACAAAACAGACGGACTACAGATGAAAGATAGCCTCTTGGCTAACTCTGGCACATTTACAGAAATGTTTTTATCAATGTGCACTGTCCCTTATTAAATAAACCATATAAAAATGTTTTTTTTTTAAAAAAGACACTGAACTCTTTTAAGACTGGCCTAAAACCCTTTTTCAGGAAGGCATATTTTTTACCTTGAGTTAATTTATTGTCAGCTATTACATTCTCCTTTTTTTTTATGGGTTGCTTTAACTATGTTTTAATCGTTTTTATTTGTTTTTATTTTGCACTCTGAGATTCTTTGAAGGAAGAGTGCGATAAAAATGAAATTTATTATTATTATTATTATTATTATTATTATTATTATTATTATTATTAAAATGGGTACCTTGTGGTTGGAACACAGCCGTGAACATTTAGCCAGGGCATTATTCGTGGTTTTGGCACCATTTGTCAAAATTCAGATAAGTCAAGGTGTTATTTTGATTTTAACCAAAACATATTTGACCTTTTTTAAATCACAGGCTAAATCAGGTTATAGTGGAAAAAGGAAGCATGCTCTGCCGCCATCCCCTACAATCTGACCCACACGCATAGCATCCTCACTCAGCCATGAACCGACAAGAACTTGTGCTTACAGTTGTGGATCTGTCCGCCACACCTAGCAACCCAACACCTGAATGTCACAGACAAACCACGAAGACAGCCAACTTGTCCAACAACACACAGCCCCCCTCACCCCTCACACACACACACACACACACACACACACACACACACACACACACACACACACACACACTCAGTTGCCAGACAGTAACAGCCCAAACCAGACCATAACTGAAACGGGGGAGAACCCACCTTTGTTTACTATTCTCAAAGGTGGATCATGGGCCGGGCCCGGTAAGGGCTTGTGACAGAGGTGATGTCTAAATTAATCATTCATGATCTTTCACATGGGCTACAGTAACAGCCTTGAAATATTAATGACAGCTGCAGAATAAATTTGATTCCTCTTTCTCTCTGATTATAATCCACAAGAGCGCTCACACACACATGTTTATTTATGCCCTGGAGATGAGGTACGGGGGTCACTATCAGGAGTTTGCACACACACACACACACACACACACAAACACACGCAAGCATGCACGCGTACACACACACACACACACACGCACACACACACACTTTCCTGCTCCCCCTTGCTGCTTACACTTGTGTACCGCCTCATTGTTTTGGAATATGTACATATTTTTCACATGTGGTGGGCGAGTGGGCTATACATTATACATTATATGCTCGTACAGTCCAGGTACGATATACTGTATGAATACTGTGCAGCTCGGCACTTGGGGTTTTTGTTTGTTATTTTAATTACGGCTTTTTCAGTACGTTCTTTTTTCGGGGGAGTGGAGGAAAGAGCGTGGAGGAGGTGTTGCTGTGTACCCAAGTCTAGGTGGAATTTGAATTTACTGTCTCGAGCTATTCGGAATTGCAAAACTGAGACACGCCTCTGTTCAGGTCATGACACTTTCAGATTTAGAAACTCCACTATTCGGGTCCCGTTGGAACATTTCACAGTAGTAAAGCAACTCCCAGCTAAAAATCTAAGCCATGTGAGCCTCTTGTCAAGTCATAAACATCACCGAGTATTCACTATATGTGGCATCATATCCTTAAAATGAAGTGTTCTGCTTAGTATAGCTAAAAGCCAGCCATCAAAATGACCACTGCAGCAGAATGAAGGTCGTCTGTCAAGAAATTTCATCTGATTTTTTTTTTTTTTTTTTTTTTCCATCTCAGACATCATCACTGAAAGCCTAACCTACAGCAACATAACCTGGGCTCGGTGCACAGATAACTATCAGCTGTTTATGTCTCAACATGTCACTGGAGATCTCCGTCTCTCTCTGTCACCTCCTTGTACCCTTTCCTTCCCTCTGTTCGCCCCTTGCTTCCTCTCCTGTAATGAGGCCGACAGGATGAGCAAACAGGGTAGAAACCCAAGATATCGGACAAAAAAAAGCTTCCTCACAAATCCAAGTTTCTGGCAAGAATAAGTACACAGACTGCGGCCCTGCATACATTCATTTTAGACATTAGAATAGCTCTAGTCTCAGAAAATGAGCAGCAGTCCTTTAGTTTTACTGCTTGGTCTTGCTGGTCTTATTGAAGTTGAATCATTTATCAGGGTTCGTACAGTCATGGACAACCTGGAAAAGTCATGGAATTTTAAAATGGTCATTTCCAGGCCTGGAAAAGTCATGGAAAAAAACTTAAATCATAAAAGTTTTGGAAACGTCCTGGATATTTGTTATAATTACACGTTCATTTACGCCGAGTTTGAAATAATTAATATTTTTAAAGAAAGATGCTCAAAATATAAGCCGGCGTACGCTTTAAATACGAAACATTTTCTAAATGTTTCATGTTTATACCGAGATTCCAGTTAGGTCATGGAAATTTGGTTTAAAGTCATGGAAAAGTCATGGAATTCCACTGGTCAAAATGTGTAAGAACCCTGATTTATGCAAAAACTTCATTTATGTAAAAACCCTTGTTTGGACAATTAAACAAACAGAGGGCCTGATCGCTGATCATTTAGTTGTCATCTCCTCTCAGGAAACGGGCTCTCTTGAGGAAAAACTGGTCTCTAAACTCCCTAAACGTGCTCATTTAAATTCGTCACGGTGAGCAAATGCTGCTTTCAGGCCGATCCCCTCGCACATTGTCCACGTATCTAAGATGTTTCCTCCCTGATTTTGAGAATATGAGGCCGATATATTATCTCATGTATTTGGCATCAGTCCCTGTGGATTACATTTCCAATTCTCCCTTTTATTAGAGCCACCAAAGGTATTCCCGCTGATTTGAATTGGTTTCCAGCCCACTCTCTATGACACCATGTGGACATTGATTTTGAGCTTGCAAGACTGTCAGGTAATTTCAGGCTAATCTATTTCAATAAAACGCCCTGGCGGTGATGTGTGTATTATATTATGTCATGCCTCGTGAGCTACGCTCAGTCGCGTGTTTACGTCTATATTAAGGCCGTGTTTAACTAAGGTGTCATATCATCGCTTCCCGTCTGTTTTGCTCGCGTTTAGCCTCGTCTGGCTCCGCCACAGTGTGCTTGCCACTGAGACGTGACAGCGGCCACAACTTCATGCTCTGTTTGAGGTAGAAAATATCAGTCAAGAGATGTTTTCTTCCTCTTTTTTTTTTCACACATTTCCCCATGTCTGACGGAGTGTTTGCGAGTATTCTGTACACCAATATTCGCGCGTTGATGTCGTGTGTATTCGTATATATCTGTGTGTGTGTGTGTAATCCTAATGATGCCTTCCTTCTCTACTCTATTGGGCTGTCAGCATGTTGCTGGTGACTGTCACACACACACACACACACACCTCTCCAAATCTTGCTGAGAGAGGTCATTTTTCAGTGTCAGGACGGAGGATTCACGTTGGCACCAGATGGATCCGGGACACGTCGGGCTCATTATTCTCTGTTTGCATGTGTCGGCTCCGAGCTGCAATACAAGTCGGCGTTGTACAGGAGGCTTGAGCTGGAAACATATAACGCCTCCCAGTGCTTTGTTACCATTAGCCCAAATCAGACTGCATTGCAGTAGGTATCAACTGCAGTACAAGTGTGTGTTGGATTTAGAAAAATGCATAACCTGAAACAAAGACGACACAATCGGAGATATAATGGAGGGGTCTTATAAGAGAAAACAAATGCAGGATTTGATCCCAGATTCCAGCTTCTTGCTTATTTTATTTTAGTATATTTTGCTTATTTATGGATTTTTTTGCCTCCAGTGACCGAAATCCAGAGCATTTAAAAAGAAATTGGGGGCACTTTTTGAAACTTGTAAAATAACATTTACCTGTTGTTCAAAAATAATATATATATACTTATTTAGCCTTACAGTATATGAGCCGTTATCATACAACGGCAATAATAAGACTATTAGTCTACATAATTCAAAGTGTTTTCTTAGATTAAAAAAAAGAAAACTGTCAATCATATTCAATTGTATTCTTATTTATTTGTGGTTATTTATTGTTATTACACAGATATTACAAACTATATGTATTTATTATTGATTGTGTACGTAGATAGGACACACCTCTCGTCTCCCGTATTATATTCACCGTATGTATCCGTCATAAAAAGCCCCACCACCCTACTCCTCCATATGAATTCTCTTCTTTTAACACCACTCACTTATTGCCAGCCTTCCTCGCTCTTTCTCTCCGCCCTCCCCTTTTCCAAAGGGTGGCTGACCGTGTGGGTAGACATGTGGCGATGTGGGGAAGGTGGAGGTCAAGGCCTATGCCCCGGGCGTGTGGTATTTTAATCTGGGCTATTTGTAATGACAGGCCTCCTATGGGCGCAGAGGAGTGGCAGGTTGAGAGGCTCTGACAGGTTCTAATCGCTGTCAGGAAAAGGAGCTGGAGAATGTAGCTCCACCCCCTCCCCTTCCAGTCCTCTCCTGTAGCTGTTGTTCCCTGCTGTCTCTCAGTCTTTCTCTCTGGTCCTTTGACTTAAATCTCTTAAAGGTGAGCGGAGGATCTTCGTCTCCCCCTATTTAGTTCTCTCTTCTTTCTTTTGGCTGGCATCCAGGAGCCTGTGCCTACCAGTATAATCCCTTCCTCTCTGTTCCCCCTGTGCAGACCCCACCTCCTCTTTTCCACTGCTGTGGACAGTTGACATTCCTTTGGCATAAAGACTTGGCCTGCCCCGATGTGTCCCATGGTCATTGGCATCCTGCCTGGTTTGGTGTCTCTGCCAAATTATTCAATATGTGAAAAATGGATGAGAAAGTTGTCTGACTGAAAATATGACTTCAGCATCTATATATCTTTATATCTTCTACACAACTGTGATGATCTTGTCTCTTGTGATTTTCAAGACAAGACACCCATACAATTATATTCTATTTCTTTGGGAGATTTTGCATATTTGTACATTGCATAACACACATATGAGATCCATCTTCACAGACCGTCTGAAGCTGGTCCTGGTCCTGGTCCTGGTCCTGGTCCCTATGGGTCCATTGGACACTATGAGACGTGAAGTCACAAGGACTCTAGGGAGGAAGCAGAGTTAATAATGTGCAATGGAGAGGTGTAAATTCATCCATAAGGAGAGAGAGAAGATGAGACGGGTGCTCAGTGTATCCTAAAACGTCCCTCAAGCTCCTTAAGATATGACAGAGCGTCACCAATCAAGGGTTTGTAGGCTAGGAAAATAATTTTTTAAGTGATTCTTGATTTTACAAGGAGCCAGAGCAGAGCAGCTAATACAGGGGTCATGTGATCTCTGTTCTTAGCTTTTATAAGTAGAGCTGCAGCATTCTGGATCAACTGGAGCGACTTAAGAGACTTATTCGAGCAGCCTGATAAAAAGGAGTTGCAGTAGCGTGTGAACCAGTTTTCATGCATCATCTTGAGACAATATGTTAGGTAGATGAAGAAAAGGCAGTCCTTGAGATTTGCGTCACGTTAAAAGACAAGTCCCGATCAAAGATAACGCTGAGATTCTTTACAGTGCCGCAGAATACACATCAACAGAAAATGGATCTCTGAGGTGCTCAGGGCCGAGTAAAATAACTTCAGTTTAACATCAGGAAGTTGCAGGTCATTCATCCAGGATGCACAGTATTCATCACCATTGTGTTGAATCATTTACAATGAGACTGCCATTAGATATTTCTAATGAAAAGGCATATATAGGCTGAGACACAATGCAGAACAAGTTTCTCAATTCTCCACTTACACTGTTGATCTGCACTGCACTCATTTAATTTAATTTAATTTAATTTAATTTACACTACACACCTACACACACTTTGCATTTTGCACACTGTCTCTCTCTCTCTCTCTCTCTCTCTCTCTCTCTCTCTATATATATATATATATATATATATATATATATATATATATTTTATTTAATTTTACATTGCTGTATTTACATATATGTTGTATATATACATATATATTTTATTTTATTTAATATTTTATATTTCACTTTGCATACTATACTTTATGCACAGTCACTTTCTTTCTCATATCTATATTTTATTGTGTTTAGTTTATCGGTGCTACTACGTCAACAAATTTCCCCTTGGAGATTAATAAAGTATATTTCTATTCTTTCTATTCTTCTTCTGAACCGTCATCAAAAACAAAACAAAAAACAGCAAGAGATACATCTATAAAAGTAACGCACAGCGAAACAAGGCGGCCAGAAGAAGTTTTCTGAACACAAACTTGCGGCTCAGCCTCTTTCCTCCTTGGCTCCGGCCCAGGACGCCGGGCTTTGCCCAGGTGCCGTCTGTGCCATTGGCGCTAAAGCCAGGAGAAGCTGGCATACTGCGGGCATGGCCGCGGCCCCTTCTTCCTCAAAGGCTTGCCTCGTCTCCCTTCTTTCCCCTCACGGTCCCTGCTGCTCCGTAGCCCAGGGAGCTCATTAGGCCAGACTTCCTCTTCATTTAATCCATTTTTCATAGCCTAAAAAACAGTCCCTGATCTTAAAAATCCTGGCTAATTTAAGCCTGGATGTTGGGGAAAGAGTAAAAAAATCTCTTTTTTTTTTTTTTACATTTCTGATGTCAAAATTAAATGTTTTCAGTGAGCTGTGGCAGAATGGAAAGATGCAGACCTAGCACTAATTTGAATGTTTTTCTTTAACATAGTTTTCGACCTCAACAGGCAGCGTCCCGTTCCATCCTCTTGCTTGCCGGTTGTCTGTGTATCTTGTGGGAGACCGATGTGTTAACTCGGCCTGATGAAAACATCGGTAATAACATGCTCCCTCTGCGCGTTCCTTTAATGATGTGTCTCCGACTGGATACCAGAAGGCCCCCGTAGGCTTCCAGCTCCACTGGCTGTGGAAGTAAAGTTTCATTTGAAACTCGTATCCTGGTGGGGAGGATCTGTCCAGAGAAACGCTTGTTCTCTGACATCATGTGATTCCTATCACTCTCATTGATCAACAGAAACTCTATATATTGCCCGTGTCTGTAGACACTACGGATAAGATCATTATCAGTCTGTGCCTCTTGCTTCTCTCTACCTTTCACATTATATCCACATCAACACTATATTTAAACGATATTTAAGGATTCTTTTAAAGACAAGACTCTGGAGAAGTACAAACGTATCATCAATTAATGAAGCATCATAAGTAACGGTAAATGTTTTTTTTTGTTGTTTTGTTTATTGTTTTATGTAAATATGTATGTGTGTGGATTTATGTGTGTGTGTGTAGATGTATATGGGTTTGTGAATGTGTGTGTATGTATATGTGTATATGTGCATGTGTATGTGTATGTGTGTATATATATATATATGGGTATATGTACAGTATATGATTCTCTGAATTAAGTTTTCTCGTGAACTCATAGGTTAGGGCACCTATAAGCTTGATATCTTCAGCCTTGACCCTTTCGGTTAGCCGCTTTCTTCTTTTGTTGTAAAGAAAATCTTGATTTTTGTATGTAACCGAAATAAACTAAACTAAACTAAACACCGGCAAACTTAACATCCTCAAAAGTCGTCCGACGCTTCGTCCGTTATCGCTCTCCGCGAGGACAAAGCCTATTTTCTTCCCTCTTGCAGGGAACCATCCCAGCATTAATATACCTCCCAGGTACTACGTGTTGATGAGCGCCTGTCTCTTCCGGCTGACACTTATTTCACCAAAGGTCTCAGAGCAGAGGGTGAAGGAACACTGAGTGGAAGAGAGGGAGGAAAAAAAAAAGAAAAGAAAAGCTGCTTGCATACCCAACGGATGTGGCGGAATCGCTAAGCAGTCTCTGCTGCCCTCTCGTTAGCCTCCGAGATGCCTGGTGACAAAGGTGAGGCGGCGGAAGTTGCAGTGGGTTGAGAGGGGGAGGGGTCAGGGCCCCTAGGGGTCCCACGCCGTGGCCGTGCCAGGCCGGGACCCCGTGCCACCGTCTCCGGCGCCTCCTCCGTCAGCACGCCCTATGCCCCCAGGCCACTGCAGAGAGGGCACCCGGGGCTCAATTACAATCGGGGGACGGCTGCCCACTGTCACGGCTCAGACTGCGGGTGTAATAGCTGCGCTCCATCATATCACATCTCCCATGCAAATGACGTTCGCAGGAGATGGAGTTCCTCTTTCTTTTACAGCGACTCCATCACCAACAAACAGAGCCTCACACATGCAACTAAAAGGCTATTCATATTGGATAGATGTCCAAAATCTATTTTTATTTCTGAATGCTGCTCGCCCGTTGTGTTCAACGTTGGTTGTCATTACTGCGTTCACAAAACTCTGTTTCCCTTCACCTTGTGACGACTGGCCATTGACAAGTGATGAGTGATATGACTAAATAACCACAATTGGGCACCTTGAAATGCATCATTCAAGGGAAACACATTTAATGTACTTATATACCTATAATACTATTTCCACGCTTACATTTTTTTTTTACCTTTTGTTAAATTTGCCACAGAACATACGTAAGATGCTCGGGTCTGCATCTTTTCATCATACTGTGTTCCACATAATAAAACCTTGCGAGCTGCCCTTTAATTAGAGCGGGTGACATCGCAGTGTGCTAGTTTCTATGTATGTCACGACTATTCCAATGCACACTAACACAATAATAGCCTGTACTTGTCAACGCACACTTTGTTTATTCAAGTTAAAGGCATTTTTCTTGGAAATACAAGTTGTTTACATTCAGTTTCCCACCAACATGCATTGTGTGTGTTCCTGAGGTCTGAATGCATTTTATTTCTCAACAAAAACTTCTGCAGCCAACAGTTACCTTCAGATTGATAATGAGGAAGGTTATGTTTTGATCGCCGTGTATTTATCTATTTATTTATAATTATTTATTTGTTTGTATGCGTGTTATTTGCATAAGTCAAAAAGTATTAAACCGAATCGCATGAAATTTGGTGGGATGATTGTTTATTATCCGGGGACCATTTGATTGGATTTTGGGATCGATCGGGTCAAAGGTCAAGGTCATGAAAAGGTCAACATCTTCTTGAATCACATGACATTTGGTGGGATGCTTGGTTATTATCCGGGGACCATTTGATTCGATTTTGGGATCGATCGGGTCAAAGGTCAATGTTAAAGTCATGCAAAGGTCAACATCTTCTTTTTACCATAGCACGGTCAATTTCTATCCATTTGGCATGCAACTAATGCCCAAATGTTCATAATCCAATGGCCAATCTTGTGATGTGCGTAGGTATGCGCTCTACCGAGTGCCCGTTCTAGTTCACATTTGTATTTGCGAGCTCAGACTCCTTTTCTTCTTCCTTTCCTGAACGGTTTCCACGTTTTAGCAATCTCAGGTTATGTTCTTTAGCGTGGATTCATCTCATCTTATCGTAGAGTTTGTGGACTAAATGCTGATTTACACGGAGGATCATACTTAATACTTAATACTTAATACTTAAATGAATAATCATCATTGTAGCATTTGTTTCTGACCACAGGGCGGTAAAGCCATGCCCGGCTGCTCCCGTCTGTCACGACGGGGTCGCATACCTTCACCCCGCCCCTGAAGAGAAAATAACACCTAGCTCAAAGAACCAGTGTGGAGTCGTAATTTGGTGCCACTTCCTCACGTCCGACCTGTCCAAGCAACTTCACGGCAAGATTAGCTCGGCCAGATGTCTCACATTATTCACGAGGGGAATGTAAAAAGTATCTACGGTTGTGTTATGACAGACTCGTTGACTCTCTCTGTCGTATTCGTTTCTCCCTATGAGCGTACTGTAAAACCTTCAGGGAGCCACGCTAATCGGAGAAACTCTCCCCATCCCAAACTCAAAAAAGAAACTGGAACTATTTTTGTTTAACAGCTTCAATGACATCAGTCAGGGTTCGTACGGTCATGGAAAACCTGGAAAAGTCATGGAATTTTAAAATGGTGATTTCCAGTCCTGGAAAAGTCATGGAAAAAACTTAAATCATAAAAGATTTGGAAAAGTCATGGGAATTTGTTATAATCACGTGTTCATTTACGCTGAGTTTGAAATAATTAATATGTTTTTTTTAAAGGAAGACGCTCAAAATATAAGCCGGCGTACGCTCTCAATACGCAAAATGTTCAACATTGTTCATGTTTTTCCCAAAATTTCAGTTTGGTCATGAACATTTGGTTTAAAGTCATGGAAAAGTCATGGAAAAGTCATGGAAAAGTCATGGAAATCCGCTGGTCCAAATGTGTAAGAACCCTGATCAGTGTGTATCGCTTAGTTATGAATTAAAAGCGAAAGATTTGCTTTAAAAGAAAGGGAGTCTAAGACGGAAGATAGGGACAGGCGAGGGGAGGTTAAAAAACAGGGCCAGCTACTCGGTTGACAATTGAGTTTTAATATCATGTCCTTTATGAATAATTAATTCGATGGTGCAAAGGCCCCTTGGAAGGAAGATTAAATTAGTTCTGCCACGTCTTAAAACGTAGATATGCTTCATTAGTGTGGAAAATGGTGGCAGACGAGTTGGGTATTCACTTAAGCTCGCTTTAGCTAATGATGAGGAACGGGAGACACCTTGTCGCCCGGCAGTGATGCACAATGTGATATCTGAATGAACGTCAGTTAAGGAAAGCAAGGATTCGACACACGAGGCTTTCAATGAGAACGCCCGAAGGCTGCTGGGTAATAACTGTGTCGTAAAGGAACAATGTAAAGCGAGCGCCGATCAACGGCGTTCGCTGTACGCCCGAGCGTCTGCACGCCCTCACATGCGGTGCCATGTTGTGTGTTGAGCTGACATTAATCTGCCTTCAACTCCGCGGTCATTGTTAAACGAGGCGCGCGACGCGTCCCTCGTTTTGCGACTTCCCTCTGTGCCTCGTTCTGCGCCTATAATGGCGGTATTATTTCCCCTTTACAAGGGAAGTGCGATGGCATTACCCTAAAGTGAAACACAAACTTCCGTTTGTGCCGTCTGGCACAACGACGCAGTGTTCTGAGAACAGGCTGCACTGTGGCTCGGGAAAAAATAAATTGTCAGAGCACCTTAGGTTTTACAGAGAGAATTTGATGCATCGCCTGCGTATAAGAGGGCGACTGTGCCTGTGGCAGTGAATTGTCAAAAGAAGTTAATGCACGGCACCGATAGAAACACACGATGTTAAAGTGACGCCGTGAGAGGAGAAATTAACATTTTACTTTCAGTTCTCAAGCGCCAAAAAATAGAGGACGAGCATTTTAATTGAACAAACTTTATCTGCTTTAAGTTAAACACAAACAGGGTATGAAATGTACTTTTTTTTTTTAAGGGGCAATTTTTGCCCCAACTGCCCGAAATCCAGAGCATTTAAAAAGAAATTGGGCGCACTTTTTGAAACTTTTTGAAATAACATTTACCCATCGTTCAAAAATAATAAATATACTTATTTAGCCTTACAGTATAAGGGCAATAATAAGACTATTAGGCGGTAGTCTACAGATTCAAAGTGATTTCTTAGATTTTTTAAAAAGAAAACTGTCAATCATATTCAATTGTATCCTTATTTATTTGTGGTTATTTATTGTTATTACACAACTATTACACATTATATTTATTTATTATTGTTTGTGTACATAGATAGGACACATACAACATAGAACAAAAATAAAACGCTATTTAATTATTAGAGGAAATTATTAGTGATATCAGGGGCAACATTATATTTCCTAGGGGCAGTTTTGCCCTTTGACCTTGTATACTTCCGATGCTGAACGCAAGGGTTGTTTTTTTATACAATTTGAGTTGATAGAGTTTCGACCTTCGTTCCTAAAGCTGGCGGTTACTCTACAACTTCCTTCCTGTCCTCTCGGGATGCAGAAAGCAGTTTATAGTTATAGTTATAAGTATAAAGCTATAATATGAATCTCCTATTTGGATATAATTAAGGAATACATACATAGCTGTCATTAGTCTTTTACTAACTTTACTCTAAATTAAGAGGTTTCTCCATCTGGAAAATCATCATATATTTAGTTATTTATATTTCTCGTACTGAATCTGAAAGGAGAAGTATTAGCAAACTATTCTTTATGCTGCTAAATCAACCGGCCCCCGTCTCTCTCCAGCCAGCTTCCGCGCTTAGGCCAGCTCCTTTTTTACTGGGTTTTGGCTCATGAGTATTAATGAATTCAAAGTTTGAAGAAAATAATCTCCAAGTGTTTCCAACTGTCAGATCCCGTCAGTGCCACCACTTCTAATGGCCTCCGCCTTGCATTCAGGCTCATGTTTGAAGTCTCGTTTTCACGCCCTCCTTTTTCTCCGTCGCCAAATTGCTGCCGACAGTCCTGCGTCCCCACTGATTGTTTGTTTGCTCTCGACCATGCTTGTTTTACATATAACGAGGATTCATTAAGTGTGTTGTTAATGGGGGGAGGGGTCCAACGCGGGATACAGGATGGGATCACGAGTCGGGTGGCAATCTGTCGTAGTGTTAAGGGACAATAGGACATCTGAGCGCCTCCAAAACGATGCTAAAACTTTTCTAAATATAGTGCCGATTCTTCCCGCACAAAACACTTGACGGGGAAACAGCTGGTCGGGAACGTCCTCATCACAGGGTTCGTACGGTCATGTAAAACCTGGAAAAGTCATGGAATTTTTAAATGGTCATTTCCAGGCCTGGAAAAGTCATGAAAAAAACTTAAATCATCAACGTTTTGGAAAAGTCATGGAAATGTGTCATAATCCCATGTTCATTTACGCCGAGTTTGAAATAATTAATATATTTTTTAAAGAAAGACGCTCAAAATATAAGCCGGCGTACGCTAACAATACGCAACATTTTCTAAATTGTTCATGTTCATACCGAGATTTCAGTTTGGTCATGGAAATGTGGTTTAAAGTCATGGAAAAGTCCTGGAAAAGTCCTGGAAATCCATTGGTCAAAATGTGTAAGAACCCTGTCATCACCTTGAACTGGAGGCTCCTTTGTGTGTCAGTTCTAACGTATAGCTCACAAACAGCGGGGCTGGGTGGGTGAATCCAACAAAGCACATTTAACTATTTATTTAATTCATCACGCCATCAGTCGGCGTTGAAAAGCGCTAAATACTCCAAGCACCGGCAGCACTCTGAAAAAAAGAAGAAAAAAAGAGGGAGCCTCCCAACAGGCCTTGTCAAAACATGCAAATGAGCTTGACGCCACGTCTGATTTTGACGAACATAATTAAGGTGTTCCAATTCGGGACGTGTTAATAAAGAAGACTGCAGGCCTCCCCCAGGTTTTCACCAATCAAGCCTGAAAGCTTTGTGTGTGTGTGGGTGTGGGTGTGTGTGGGTGTGGGTGTGTGTTTCTTTTCTTCCCAATGTTATTGGATAATGAACTGTTGTAGTGTTAGATCTGCTTTCTCCGAGTTTGAGGAGATGGGCCGGGATGAGCTGCCCGAGGTGTGGTGTTGTACAGATAATTAAAAGGCAAGAAATGTGCGTTTGGCTCTTTGATCCGCCTGTCAACTTACTGATTAGAGACGCGAACGCCTTTTAATCAACAGTAATGTGGTGATTAGCGCTTCTAAACTGTTGAAAATGAACCAGAGGAACGTCAAGTTTTCCCTTTCTTCTTCCCTCTTCCCCCCTCCTCTGTGTTTCTCTCCTATTTCCTACAAAGTTTTCTCTTCCGGCGGCTGCTACATCAGATGTTGTGTTTGATTAGGACCAAATCAGTTTTTTTTTCTATTCTCCAGGCAGTTGGGAGAGCACACATTTGCTTCAATGTGTTTGTCTTCCAAATCCAGGAGAAAATGCTTCTATTAATGTATTTATACACAACTTTGACCTTCAGCTTAGATATGGTCATTATGTTATTACTCATTTCCTGTGGCACCATCATTTATACAGCCACACGTATGATAATAAATTCAAATTATTTAAGTTGCAGACTAAAGCACTCAAAATCTAGTTTTATTATCTAGCCTGACTGGTTGAATAAAGTTTGATGTACTTTATTTACTTACGATCATGTTTATTTTTTCACAATTATTTTAGTTGCAATGTGGCCGGCAAAAATCGCGTGACACAAATGTCACACGAATGAATAATGCATTCACAAATTAGCTCATTCGGAAATGAGTTTTAATTTTAATCGTCATAAATTTGTTTTACAATTTTTTGACAGAGTTTAATCAACAACAACAAATCATGTTCCCAAGCGCTGGAAAGGGAATTAATAAGTCCGCTCTGTTCGAGCTTCACAATTTACCAATCGGGATAGGCAATACGTACACAGGCTGACCAGCCGTCTGTAGAAATTCCCTATTTTTTAATTGAAGACTTCAGAAAAGCAATGCTCCTGCCTCTACACTGTGCATGTGAAGCAATCACAGCCAGCACCCGAGTCCATTAGTTTTCATTTGGATGGTTCAGTAAGACCGGTTGATTAAGTCCAGGCAATTTGCTTGTCGGCCCCCTCGTTCTCCACTCAGGGTTGTCGTTCAGGTTAATTTAATCTGGTTTGTTAGACAGTTTAACACAATGGCTCGGTGGCTGTCGAGATGCCTCGGCACATAGTAAGGAGTTTGCTGTCGTTGTATTACGGCCTATCTTTGCATATAAATGCTCTTCCACATGTGACTGCGTTCGTAAATACACCCACCTAACTCGTGTGTATAACAATGTAATATAAGAATGGTTACGTCGGAGTATCTGCGTGTCCACAGGGACGTGCCGCTCTGGGTGATTTCATAAATGTAAAACAAGCTATTCCTTTCCAAGCCTCATCAATTCTCATTGAATGGAGGTGAAAGGGACTTTAAAAAAACCAAAACGTAAATCTGCTGATCTGAGAGTTTTAGGTCGACAGAAGAGTGGAGGCGGAGCTTAAATAGAAGGAATATCTCTCAGTTCTCTCCACCACGGTTCACCCTTCAACAAACGTCTCTATTACCAGCTGCTCTCCTACAGGCCCGGTCATTTATACCCATTAAACCTGCGTCTTATCACCCATAAGACGCTCTTACGTCTCTCCGTCTACCAATTGTCTATAATCAGCCATTTAAAACGGCGGCGGAAATTCCTCTCGCGCCTCGTTTCGGTCTGACGGACGGGCAAACGAGACGGGTGGAGGAGGGACGGAAGGAAGAGAGAGGGATATTTTCTATGGAATGATGAATAGGCCGAGTTGAGTGGCTGACTAACTGAGATCTGTCTTAATCAGAAGTGATTTGTCAGAACAGGAGCTCTGCGGGGTCAGGGCGCAGGCGATGAATAAAACAGAGCCTGACGGAGGGAAGAAAGGCCCCGGAAATCCAGCCTGACTGCGCACACACACACACACACACACACACACACACACACACGCACACGCACACGCGCGCGCGCAAGGGGAAGGGCTACGTCGGTGTGGACTGCTTCTCCCCACCCAGAATATCTCTTGTTTTGGGCCTTTTAAGTGCTTTGTCTGCCCGCGTCTCAGCAACCTGATCCGGTGTGTTTTTAAAGCCCCACTATGTAGTTGTTCCCTTGTAGCGCCCCCTTCAGGTATTTCACGTGTACTCCAGTGTCCTAAATACCCAGTTACGATAGATCAGGGGTCGTGAACCTCTGGCTCTGAGCCATATGTGGCTCTTCCGGTGACGCATATGGCTCTTTTGAGTTTGAGTAAAAAAAAAAAGAAATCTCCGCCCGCCCCCTGTAACTTTCTCTCTCCTCCAGATGACAGCAGCAGTAATGTCAGGTCCCTTTCTTCAAGTCGTCTTTGTTCTTTTATTAAACTAAACGTCTGTTATTGATCGTCTCCACAGCAGCATGTCTCTCTGTCTCTACGAGTCGCGTAGCGGAGACAATAAAAAGTCCCCTGTGAGGTGGACTGGACTATGTGACGCTGGTCATCATGACAGAAAGCAGGTCCAAGGACCGGGCGCTACAAAATCTTACATAGTCGGGTTTTTAGCCCACAGACTCCCAAATCTCCATATTAAAAGTCATTGTAGCGGCACCATTTTTTTCAAGCCGTTATTTTAAGGTAGGAATTGTTACGTAGTGTCGCTTTAAAGAGGAATCGATGTCCAACGTACATGATGGAGATATGTTCAGGACCGTGCCCTCCACGCATGAAACAGTTCCTGATAACGTACGAAAGTTCATTATTTTAGGTAAGCTCCTAGCAGAATGTTGCCCCCGCTGTGACCTAGCGCTTGGCATCCCTTTATTTCGAGCTGCAGCTCGGTGCGAAGGCGCTCGCCTCATGGCCTGTGGGCTCAGCATTACAAATGCATCCCTGTGTGGGTACAACTTTGATGGAGGTGATGAAAGTCTGTCACCATGCGGTTGTAGACTTGAGAAGCTCTTTAAAAAAAAAAAAAAGCAGAAAAAAAGTCTTCTCTGGAAGTGTACAAAGACAGGTAACTTTATTCACCTGGGAGTCACAGGCGTATGCGGTGTGTGTGTGTGTGTGTGTGTGTGTGTGTGTGGGGGGAGGAGGGAGAGAGAAGAAGAAAAACTGTATGGTCTAACATTTATCAGGCTCCTCCTTACTTCCCCCCCCGACCCTCCCGAGGGTTTCCATCCCCCGTTTGTTGGAGTGTGTGGCTTGTGTCCGAATACAACCGTGTGTGGTAACCTTCAAAAAGTGGTCCCGACTGCTTAATGAAAAGGAGCTGCGCCGAGCCTCAGAGCACACCGCTGTCAGGTCTTGTACCCTTTCCGCTCTGGGGACGGAGGGAGCGAGGCAAAAAGAGAAAAAAGCTGCAACAAAGAAGGAGAGAAAGAGCCCTCAGACAGGGTGTAACTGCTCTGAAACAGCTCCTGTAAAATAGATGATGCCTCCAATTAAATGTGTCCGTGGACCGGAGGAGGCGGGAGGCCGGGGAGGATTGAACGGGAGCAGAGTTGTTGGCTTTTCTGAACGGTATTGTCCGGAGCCGAGCTGGACGGACATGCGCGGTTTATGATATTTCTACTTTACACGGCGTTCTGAATGATCGGTCAAGCCTTTTATTTCGAGCCTCTGGCGGTAAGAGAGAATAAGGACCGTAAGCCTTAAAAGCTGTTGGAAGCAATCAAAAGAAGGACTGAAAACAACGATTAGTTTGTTCATTCGTTATATTTGCAAATTGTTTTTTGGTCTGCGGAATGTCACAGCAGAATTGATGAAGTCATCAATTTTTTTATTGTTTTTTTTTTTATTTTATTTTTTATTTATTTCATATACATTTTCTGATTTATTTTGATTTTATATACATTTTCTGATTTATTCAGATTTTATATATATTTTACGAATTTTATTTAATAGCATTTTTTTGCTTCTACCTATACCTTTTCAGTCTTTCTCATTTGTATATTATATAGAATAATATTGTATTGTATTTGACTTGATTGACACAAATAAACAAACAAAACCTTCCACCATCCAGAGATGTTCGGTTCACTATCACACAACACAAAGCAGCACATCTTCACAACTCGGACCGGGGAAAGTTTGTCATTCATGCCTGGAAACATAAACAATGATCAAATAAGTTGCCGATTATTATCCTAATCGACCTATTGTTGTTCTTCTGTTGAGGCGTCGAAGCAAACTGCGTTTGGCTGGTTTTATTGGGCTCGTTCGACTCTAGTAAAGTTAATCGTCCAGTAAATATATTTTCCGTCCACCGTAGCATTTCTAGCAGAATAGTGAAGAGTAGATAAAACCGAGCTGTGTGTCAGTCGTGTGTCTAATTCCTGATCCAGACATTATTTCCCCCTTCAATCTAATCTGTGCCTTCAACTTTTCCACACTAATTGTTCCGTACAGTCACATTTGGGGAATAGGCTGAATGAAGGCTCTGGTGCGAGCGCAGTGTAATGGAGTAATGGGCTTGTTAAATGGACCTTTGGGGATGGGGGATCTTTAACAAGTGAGTCAGAGCAAGGCCTCTGGGCCAGGGTTATTTAAATTGTTAATAGCTGTTTAAACAGGAGGGGAATATTTTAAACGCTAACGAGCAACAAGTCAGGAGCGTTAACACGAAATTATTATTTGTTCATTCGTTATATTTTCATATCGGCTTTTGGTCTGCAAAATGTCACAGCAGAATTGATGATGTCACAAATGTTTTCTTTATTTTTTTATTATCTTTGTTGTTTTTTTCTTTATTTTCTATTAATTTTCTGATTTATTTTGATTTCAATTCAGGATAGGAATTTATAAGCATTTTTTGCTTCTACCTATACCTTTTCAGTCTTTCTCTTTTGTCTATTATATAGAATAATAATCCTCTCCTGCTCCTCAACTGTACACGTTTCCTCTTTTTAATCCCCCACGCAACGTTTGCCGTGGTCATTCTGTGTCATAAAGGTGCTGTTGGAACAGGAATGTCATATTTTAACAATACACGTCCAAAGCGTACACACCAACAACACATCAACGTGAGCGAGGATATTATTATCGGAGGGACCAGTTTGCTGTTTTTTTTTCACAGGCGTTGACAGTTTCGGGAGGAGCCTTGTCTTCATTACGTGTCTGATGAGGAGGATGAAATGTCGTTTCTTCAGGAACCTCTCATTATTCCTCTACGTTCAATTCTTTTTTATTTTACTCAATACTTTGCTGCCCAACAAGTTCTTTCTCCCAGTAACTAATGACCTTTTTCACAGACCGCTGGACAGCGACACTTAAATGAGATGAATGGAGATGTAGATACACGTCGGAGAATGAGCAATGCCAGGGAAGATCCACGATAAAGACAATAAACACCATTTATTCCCCCGAGAGGCATTCTGCACATCCCTTAAGGCTGAAAATGTTTATCTTCACGCGCTGTAATGGAACTTTTTGTTGATTTTAGACGACCCTTGTTGTCTATGGAGAATCCCGCATTTGAGCAAAAGTGGCGTCTTCAGTGACATAATACAGGGTTCGTACGGTCATGGAAAACCTGGAAAAGTCATGGAATTTTAAAATGGTCATTTCCAGGCCTGTAAAAGTCATGGAAAAAACTTGAATCATAAAAGTTTTGGAAAAGTCATGGAAATGTGTTATAATCACATGTTCATTTACGCCGAGTTTAAAATATATATATATATTTTTTTAAAGAAAAACGCTCAAAATATACGCTCTCAATACGTAAAATGTTCTACATTGTTCATGTTTTTGCTGAGATTTCAGTTTGGTCATGGACATTTGGTTTAAAGTCATGGAAATCCATCGGTCAAAATGTGTAAGAACCCTGGTACTAAATAGCGTAGAACGTTCTCCTCTCTTAATCGAGTGTAAAATATAGTTTCTTAATTGTTCTCCAGCACCTGACGTCATGTTTTTCTCGGGTAATCGTTCACGTGTGGATGTACAACCCCTCATTTCCTGCTCTAGATAAGAGCAGCCCCGTTAACAGACGTAAACCTGAACACTGTGGTTTCCTTCGTGTCCATGAACGTAGATATTCATCATTCGTCCTCTTTTTAAGTTACTTTTTGTTTCCTATAGTTCATGAAATCATGATGATGTCGCAAAACTGTAGATTTTGTTTTTAGTACTAGTATTTAATCTTTTTGTTTTGTGTTTTATATTTATTTTCTTTGATGCTCTGATGTGCACCGCTGCTGTGATTTTTTTAAAAAGGAATATCATATCATAAAACATACCTTAACCCATGTGTAATGAGTGCTGATTGCTCGGGTTCAGCTCCCATCCGAGGCCTTTTCTCCTGCCGCCTCATCCATCTTTTTACACGTCGCAAACCTTTCCGATAATGCACCTGCCGTCAAAAAAACCCTCTGCTGCTGCAGTCCTCGTCACACTCATTTATTTACAAAGAAAGCCCAGCCCTGACAGAGACAGATAGATGTGCTTATTTGTCTCTGTAACACGAGATTTCTGCAACAACTCCCTTCCTGTTTATCCCTTGTTCTTCTCCGATGGGGACGGGGGCGGGCCTTGTATTTTTATGGTTATTAATACCCGCACTCAGTCTTTTAATCTGCCCTATTTGTCACATGTGACTGTCTGACTGCACTGTTTAATCTGGGTATCCTTCAATATGTCTCGTCCCAGATTAGAAATTAATGAAGGCAGGAAGAGACACATTTGAGTCACTTCCAGTGAAGGGGGGGAGGAAGGGGGGGGGGGGGTAAAAGGAATGGGATGAATGGGAGACAAACGTCATTCATTTGACAGTGCTCTCTCTCTTTCTCCCCCGATCCCCTTTCCCCGTCTGTCTCTCTCTATCATTCTCTCTCTCTCTCTCTCTCTCTCTCTCTCTCTCTTCTCTTGTTTAGCTGCCAGATGTAGCCCATTTGTGCCCCTCCACCCCCCCCAACACACACACACACACACACACACACAAACAGGCGCTCAGCACGTGGGCCCTTTGGTGTGCGGCACCTGTGTAGTGTAATACAGTCGGCAACTGCGTTGTTTATTCCGGATTTGTTTGGTGCGCTTGAAAGCCCCGTCTTTGATCCATGCAAAGATTCTTCACTCCTTTTTCCTTTTTTCCCCCGATTCATCCTCAGCCTCCCTCGTTTTTTTTAAGCGCTAATACTGGAGCGGTACACTTACATCGATGGCAGAGCAGTGGGTATTTTGATTGGCAACTTATTTGGCTTATCCTTATTTTTGCTTTGTTTTTTTATTCTCAACCCGAGGGACGGGAACATGACGGTGACCAGTGACGAGCTTGTCGGGATGTTTTTATAGCTGCGTTAATGTGTTTTACGTCTGCAACTGACGAGAGGCATTTAAAAAAAAAAAAAGAGTGGCTTAATGAATACTGCATTGGCTGAGTGGACCCCGCTGGCAGGCTGGATGCTGGGGTATTGTTCCCTAGAACCTGTTGTCTATCTACTATTTAAAGCATTGTATGTTGCTTCTAAAAACAGACTCCAATATTCTACTTTCTGGCCGCCTCTTTCCACCCTAAAGTTAGGGTACAACCTTTTGCAGAAAGCAATTTCTACTAAAACAGACTCAAAAATATTCTTCTTTTCTTGACTGTTTCGACATGACTTTTAAAAGAGAGCGTCTACTTGGGAGTTTTTCCTGATCCAATGTGAGGTTTTGGGGCAGGGATGTCTATGTGTACAGATTGTAACGCACTCTGAGACAAATTAGTAATTTGTGAAACTGGGCTATACAAATAAACTGAATTGAATTGAATATTACGTGTGTATGTGTAACGTTACAAGCAAGAAATCCTTTTTCAATCAGTTTGTTTTTTTCCTCTTGATGTTGCCGGCGTCAGACCCGCTCTTCTCATCCTGCCCCTGTTTATGTTACAGAACAAGTGGGTCAGGAGATTCTCTCCAACCTGAACAGCGACCGTGAGAAGATCCAAAGAGCCAGAGAGCGGGTGAGTCCCCACATGCACACACCCGGCTGGCTATTCTCACACGTGTTCGTGAGACCGTAAAGGTGTTACAGCCGGGGCGCAACAGTGACAACATTCACCACTTTCTGCCTGGTTTGCCAAGTAAACACACACAAACGGCACACACACACACACACACACACACTGTCTACACGGGTGCACACAGAAAGTCAGCAGAATTGTATTGACAAGGTAGTTAATGTGCATATTTCTTGATAGCACTGTATTGAAGTGAAGTACATATTGCAGGGTTCGTACGGTCATGGAAAACCTGGAAAAGTCATGGAAAAAACTTAAATCATAAAAGTTTGGGAAAAGTCATGGAAATGTGTTATAATCACGTGTTCATTTACGCCGAGTTTGAAATAATGAATACGTTTTTTAAAGAAAGGCGGTCAAAATATAAGCCGGCGTACGCTCTCAATACGCAACATGTTCTAAAATGTTCATGTTTATACCGAGATTTCAGTTTGGTCATGGAAATTTGGTGAAAAGTCATGGAAAAGTCATTGAAATCCATCGGTCAAAATGTGTAAGAACCCTGTTATTGCAGGGTTCGTACGGTCATGGGAAACCTGGAAAAGTCATGGAATTTTAAAATGGTCATTTCCAGGCCTGGAAAAGTCATGGAAAAAAACTTGAATCATAAAAGTTTGGGAAAAGTCATGGAAATGTGTTATAATCACATGTTCATTTACGCCAAATTTGAATGAATTAATACGTTTTTTAAAGAAAGACGCTCAAAATATAAGCCGGTGTACGCTCTCAATACGCACACTTTTCAAAAAATGTCTATGTTTATAGGCTCTACCGAGATTTCAGTTTTGTCATGGAAATTTGGTTTAAAGTCATGGAAAAGTCCTGGAAATCCATCGTTCAAAATGTGTAAGAACCCTGATATTTATAGTCGATATCACCTCACAATTAGAATCTTCTTTTGAATTAATTAGAGTTAAAATGTTGAGCATACCTTGCCTCATCATATGCACCTCCATAGTGTAGCTATACCTGTCACCTTTCTCCAGGATTCCCCCCTTTTCTTGTCCTCATCTGAGCGGCGATGTGCCAGCTGCCGTCCTTCCTCACCTACCCTCCTTTCCTCCTCAGCACTCTTCTCCACTTCCCCCTCAGAGAGCCCCCTGCCCACCAACCCCCAAATCCTCCGCACTGCTTCCCCGTACAGTTAACACACGGAAAAGACCGAGCGCAGGACGGGGGCTCGGCGCTGACTGCGCCCCCTTAAAGACCACGACGTGGCAGCGGGCCTCGCACCGGAGGTTTCAAAGGAAGGCAAACATCTCTTTTCAAAATGGTGCACAGCGTCTACTGAGAGTACCTGCTCAGTGCTTCTTTTGCTTTTGCTCTTCTTCCCATGAGTCTTCTTCTACCACGTGTACACACACACACACACACACACACACACACACACTCTCAAGAGGGCTTTAAAGGCAGTTTGTGGGGCAGAAGCCAAGAGAAGAGAAATCGAGATGTAAAGATACAGGATGGAGGAACACCTCTTTTGCATTAAAATGAAGGTGAAGGAGGTATAGTTTTAGCAATGAACAATCACCTCAACACACACACACACACACACACACACACACACACCCCTATGCTCAGCAGGAGGTGTGGCCTTTTGTTTTGCTTTCATGGTACAAATAGAAGTCAATGGACGGTTTCAGCACTGGGTCAAATCAGTCCACTGCCAGCTCTGAACCAAAGGGGTTTGACGTAGGTGAGTTTTTATTCTCCAGGCCAGCTCACGCAGCTGATAGGTATCATGGGGAGGATTTAAAGATTTATTCCCTAAAATTTGTATATTCTTGAATCAATAATTCCATGGCGTAACATTATTAATTTGTTCCAAACCCCCTAATGCCTTCAAATTACTACATTTTCTCTATTGAAAACATGAATGTTGCTTTATTTGTGCAGCTATATGTGATCTCATTACTGTAGGCACCATGAGTTAAATAATCTGAGTGCACCGCAACTGTGAAACTGTAGCATGCTACTCATCCTCTTATCACTTACTGACCAGATTAGCCCCAAAGCTATAATTTATGCGTCAACAGTTACATTTAAGTATTAATAGAGTCGGATTTAAAGGTCAAATGACAAAGATAATGGTGATTGAACTTATGGCCTTGCATTTGCATTATTAAAAACTGGGTGACAAAACTCCCAAGCGGCCCTCACACTCTTTGGAAAAAACACACCTGCAATTACTGATTATTGCCATAGGTGGCGCCAAAGAGAACAACACGCAGATCTTTGGGATTGTAACTTTATTATTAGATTCAGATTAGATTAGATTAAACTTTATTGTCATTACACAAAGTACAAGTCTTGGTGCAACGAGATGCAGTTAGCATCTCACCAGAAGTGCAAAACAGAAGAGTTTGTGCAAGTGGTAATATAAATATGGATAAAGTGCCGGTGTGACATTGATGTGTGATTTGTGTAAAGTGCAGGTGAAGTACAGGTGAAGGTGGAAGTAGAGGTTATGAGGTTATAGATGAGGTGGGAGACATAAGATATAAATACTATGAGTATGGACAGCAGTATTAAATAAATGAACAATACAGTGGAAATCATTTGCTCTTTTCTTTTCTAAATTGTCCCTTTCTGCACTATACAGTGGGGGGGAGTATTTAGTCAGCCATCAATTGTGCAAGTTCTCCCACTTAAAAAGATGAGAGAGGCCTGTAATTTCCATCATAGGTAGACCTCGACTATGAGAGACAAAATGAGGGGGGGAAACCAGAAAATCACTTTGTCTGATTTTTAAAGAATTTATTGGTAAATTCCTCAGTAAAATAAGTATTTCTTATCTCGTCTCTCATAGTCGAGGTCTACGTATGATGAAAATGACAGGCCTCTCTCATCTTTTTAAGTAGGAGAACTTGCACAATTGGTGGCTGACTAAATACTTTTTCCCCCACTGTATGTTTAAATGATATGGCTCAGAAACTATGACGGATTCGATGTCCAAATTATCTTTGTTTTATAATAACTGTGACGTAATATATGGATGTTATGCTAGAAAGCGATCGAGTCGTCTTTGCTGCTGCGTTCCGTTTTGAACTGTACATTAAATATGTGAACCACAGTTAATTTGAGTTAGTTTCCATTTAAGGTTAAGGAGGATAGGAGGAGATCTGGTGAGAGGCTGTGGAGAGAGAGAGGAATGGAATGAAAGAATGATTCAGAGAGAGATGTATTTTGGGAGAAAGTGTAAAGTATCTAGGGGACAGATCTGTGGGTAGAGGCAGACATCAGGCAACTGCAGGACTTGTTGTCTTTGCCAGAGGGCCCATACCCCAAGTCCCCCACCTCCTACCCTGTACCACATGTATCTTTGGCTCTCGCAACCTGCCTCGCACCGACCCCGGCTGCCAGAGGGCAGAAGCGAAGGATGGAAGAAGAGGAGAAAAGTAGCAGCAAAAGGAGGGGTGGGAAGAGAGGACGGATTGAGAGATGACTCCGAGATGAGCCGGAACAAACGGGGGGAAAAGAGGGATGCTGGAGCCGTTGTAGCGGAGAGGAAGCTCGGAAGAAGACATGCGAGGGATTAAAAATAGAATAAATTCCAGTATAATAAGTGTATAAGCACACTGATGAAAATAACTGAGTCAGAGTGGCTTTACTGGGAAAGGAGTTATGATCTCAGAGACAGATGAAGATAAATGACTCCCTGCTGACTCCCTCTCTGCAAAAACTCTTCCCCACATTCCCTCATCATCCTCTAGAAATGCGATTACAGGTATGCGGCAGCTCACGGTGTCAGCAGTTTTTTTTTGTAGTCCCACTCGCACCTTGTTGGCAACATCTGCGCCAATTCCTTTTTCCCAGTGAAAGTGCCTACGCCTGATAAGAGGATAGCATGAACACATCTCCCTGACCCCTGAGGGAAAAAAGACAGAGAAAGAAAGAGAAGAAGATGGAGCTATGAGAAAGGGAAATATCCAAGGCAATTAACCCCAAATAGCCATGTGTGTTATTTCAAGGGTGCCTTCAAGGACGCTCTGTGCTTGTTACATACGTAAACAGAAAAATGGTCCTTCTCACATTTTACAACAGCTTTCTCATGTTTGCTTTGCCGAAAGGTGAGCAGAAGGCCATCAGAAGGAAATTACCTCCTTAGTTGAAGACTACTTTAAAGTTGCAGAGATTTACTACCTGTAAATAACTACGGATGGCTCTAGTTCAGATACTTTGCAATACATGTTATGTTATGTTGGGGGAAAATATGTTTCGTAAGGTTCGTCTCTAGACGGGTGAACCAGTAACCTAAAGCAACAAAAAAAAGCAAGCTTCGTATCAAAGGATCTGTGATTCAAGTGTCAAACTTTAGAGGGGCTTTCTGAAATTGCCCTTGAGCAAGGTACTTTGCCTTGAGGCCAGTGATACACGACTGTGTATAGTACAGCCTCGCACAAGCTCAAAGTACCACTGTAAAAACTGCAACTACTTTAATGTTGCAACACGTTATTGGCAATTACATGTGTTGGGTTAAAATAAGAAGTCGGTCCTCTTGTTGCTGGTAATCCATCAATCTGCTGCTGACATACATGGTGTGTTCAGGGTCCTCGGTTATGTAACAAGAGAAGGAATCTCCTTTCTCTGTCTTTTACAATAAGATAAGGTTAAAAGGTTTTATGGGGTTCCTACGGTCGTGGAAAACCTGGAAAAGTCACAGAATTTTAAAATGGTCATTTCCAGGCCTGGAAAAGTCATGGAAAAAAACTTAAATCATAAAAGTTTGGGGAAAAGTCATGAAAATGTGTTATAATCACATGTTCACTTACGCAGAGTTAAAAATAATTAATGTTTTTTAAAGAAAGACACTCAAAATATAAGCCGGCGTACGCTCTCAATGCGCAAAATGTTCTAAATTGTTCATGTTTATACCGAGATTTCAGTTTGGTCATGGAAATTTGGTTTAAAGTCATGGAAAAGTCATGGAAATCCATTGGTCAAAATGTGTAAGAACCCTGGTTTTAATATCAGTGTATTTTGTAGTCAAAGCATGGTGTTATACTCCTGTATACTCTTGTGTATGCTCTTGTACTCGGTGTTCATACTTGATGTTCCCCTCTTGCAGCTAGACGTAGACTGCGTTTCATAACCTTGAGAATCGTTGTATCCGGATGCAAATTAAAACCTGTTCTGTTCCCGCAGCTGAGGGAAACGGACGCCAACCTGGGCAAGAGTTCTCGCATCCTTACCGGCATGCTGAGAAGGTAAGAGGCAGGTACGGACCTCGTTTCTGCAGCTCTCTGTGTGTCTCGTGCTTTAACCGTCCTCAACAGCTCATTAACTTTATTCTTATATTATCTTTCTATCTATGATTAGCTGCTCTTTGCCACACTGCTTTGATATTCCAGAGAACACAGGTGGGGATGGATAAACAAACAGACAGTAGACGACATGGATGAATGAACACAATATTTGTATTTCAAAGGAAATACTACAATTCATCACACCATTATCCACAAGTTAAATTGTGACCAGTTGACTTTGTCCACGGTTTATTTTAATGTAACAACATCTATCAAACAACAACTCAACAAGGTGCAACTGCATATAAATGCATTCTTTGTAGCTTTGTCCTGCAGTGTAATTACACATTTAAAGGTTGTGTTTTCACTAATTCCGATTGCTCATGATTATGACTCGTTAATAACACACTTATTATTCGTTTGAAGCCGACAAAACCGTGTGAATGAATTGGGACTACAGATGAAAAATAGCCTCTTGGCTAATAACTCTGGCACATTTACTGAAATGTTTTTATCAATGTGCATTGTCACTTATTAAATAAACCATTAATATGTCTGTTCTGGTACACGCTATGGTGTGCGTGCGTGTGTGTGTGTGTGTGTGTGTGTGTGTGTGTGTGTGTGTGTGTGTGTGTGTGTGCGTGTGCGTGTGTGTGTGTGTGAAGTGCCTTGGGTGACTGAGAAACAGGCAGCCGAGCATTGCATCGGATCCCGCAGAAAAAAAAAGGCTGGAAAACACGAGTACACACTGTACACGTCTCAATTCTTTTCTTCTATGAGCCTTTTTGTTTTTCACAAGATGCACTTACAACCCGTATCCAACTTGCCGTCTTTGTCTCTCTCACACACACACACACACACACACACACACACACACACACAAGCATTCACACACAGATATTCCAATAGTCCTTGGATTGTCTTATGCAACTGCCACCTTTCAGACACACACACACACACACACACGCGCGCGCGTGCACACGCTCCCACCGTAATGTCTTGTCACATCTCCATTTTCTAAAGTGCCTGTGTGCCTATACCCCTGAACCGTGACGACACGGTTTTGTTTCCCGCTCCCTCTTTCTTGTTTTTTTTCTCCCTCCCTGTCGCCCACTGTGGATTTTTGATTAAGAGTAATATGTAAATGACACCGACTAAATGTAAAATCCTCGGGCCAGGAAGGAAGTGTCAATTGAAATAGATGCTTCAGTGCCCGTAGACAATTTGGAGGGTGGCTCACAGGGGCGGCCGGCAGTTACTAGAAAGGGAAGGCCCGAGAAGGGCTGTGACGCCGACTGTAACCAATATTTCTGCATATGTCTCCATTTTGTCACGTCTGATTATGGGAGGAGGATCGTGTGTGTGTGTGTGTGTGTGTGTGTGTGTGTGTGTTTCTTTTTTTTGGGGGGGGGGTCAGCTCGCCTGGCACTTCACCCAAAGCTGTCCATAAATCATTCATCATTCCCTCCTCCTCCTCTTCCCCTCTTTTCTCCCCTCCGCCCCCTCCTGGTGCCGAAGTAAATAACACACTTATTTCAATATTATCATATTAATGTTAAAGTTCAGCTGTCACCTAATGGGAAAGACTTAATCAGACGTAGCGTTTTAGGAGGCAAGCCGCAACCCCCCCTCCCCCCCCCCCATCTACTCTCTTCCCTCCTCCGGTTAGCGCCCCCCCGCTCAAATCAGGATTTATGAGGGTCTTCCAGAGCGGGGGCCCGGCTGCGAGCCTCTTCCGCCGCCGCCCGGCTTTCCGCTTGACGGGAGCAGCGCAACGTACACCCCCCTGTCATCCTTTAACAAAAAGTCTGTTTTCTCTTTCTCATTTTCTTTTCGTTTCTTCGGCCGTTCGGATAAAAGGAAGTGTGTTTTGTTGTAAGTTTATGGACTGGAAACGTCAAATCTGAAGTCATTTATAACCGGAGCTAGAGAACTGAGAGCGAAAAGTAAATTCTGGATGGTTCAATGATATTACCCCCCCCCCCCCCCCCATACACACACACACACACACACACACACACACACACACACACACACACACACACACACACCCTTTTAGGCAATTTGTTATCATTTCCCTATTCATTTCATTATTTTCTCCCCCAGTTTTCTGCCTTTTTGATTAATTGTGTATTTGTGTGCGACGTCAGAGCATTGTAGTGTCTTTACACTGTTGGTTTGGTTTGGGGGTAGTTCCTCTGTCATCCTCCACATGTCAGCTGTGGAAGTAGTTTATTTTATTTAGGTAAATGTAGTACAGCACTAAGGTGAGTGAGTGAAGTAGACATAACCTTTTGTGTTATATAACCTTTGTACTTATCACACTAAACATATGAACACTCACTCATACACACGTGTATTTATATCACATATTTGAGTTTCTTGGTGCTCCTTTTTGTTGTAATAAGCTAAATATAAAAACCACTACAATATTTTTCTTATTTTTTACATCAATAACGGAGATTTAGCACGTTTTTCCTTAAACTGATAGTAGCAGATGCATAACTACTGCAGTTATTCTGCGTTGCTTTTGATCAGTCAACACGTCGGCCTCCATCAGTGGCGAGATAAATAGATCCACTGTTGTTCTTTCACACCTCGTCTGAAGCGTCTTAACGGCCTTTAGGTTTCACCCCAGCTGAGAAACAATTAGACACTCATTAAGCGAGCTGTCAGAGTTCAAGAAAGCCAATTAACTTAAAGACTTTGTGAATACAACTTATCGTGAGGACTATTCAGAAGCCCACACGTCTCAAATAGCTGTGGCTTTGTTAAAAAAAATAATCTTACACATGTCGGACTGTGAAACCCATCACTGCAAAAAAAGGGTAATTAGCATAAAACGCTGTATGAGTGTTTTTGATTGGCCGGGTCGTAATGACGAGTCAAACATCTGCCTCTGTCTCATTTACGCAGTGGAGTGGATGTCAGTGGTCGAGTGGTGGGCATCCGGGGCATCCGCTCTTAGTAAATGTTTAATTCAATTCTGTGAACTCCTTTGGGTTTTAATTATACGGTGACAGGCTCAGTGATCCTAATGAGGCAGAGAGGCAAACCTGAGATCATATTACTATCTATGATCATCAAATGATCCATCATCATTCAGTTTAGTTCTTATTGGGCATCGCCACCAGAATCTTTGCCCCACTAAGAACATATCTTGGAGAGCGTTGCCTTTTTACAAATCTGACGCGTTGCATTTCTTATTAAAAATACTTTAAAATCCGATGTAAAATATGTATTTATAATATCTACTTACCGCACCTAAATCGCATAAGCAGGCACTCTTCAGCATTTTAGAATATAAATTAATCCGTTATAGAATATTCTTAATTCAGGTAGTAATTTTAGATTTTAATCCTCGTTGCCGTCAAGCAAAACCTTCTGTGATCGCTTCGTGGACGGTGAATAAAACGCTGATTTATTACGGTCTGAACTTAACCCAATTTGGGAAATCAGACCAGGAGCGAGGGCGTCTTTTATCAACCATGGCTTTAAGTGGTTCTGTAAAATAATTTATTTATTCTTTATTTTTTTAGATTTTTATTTGAGATTTTTAATTTGAGATTTTTTTGTTGAGATTTGATCCATCTGATATGAGCTGAACTCTCTCATATCATGACGTGTACGTATGTAAACTTTGCTCAGTGTATTTTTCCTTCCGTCTTATTGGTCTTCGTCGTCCACCAGTTTGAAGTGGAGTGTTCCAGTCTGATGTGTTTGGTACGGTCCGCGTTGTGACGGGTTACGGCTCACAGCGTGGAGCACACACCCCGACTGGAGAAGCCGCAGACCTTCTGATGAGGCATCTGGTGTTTACGAGGCATAATGACACCGCGGCTCCTCGTAAAATGGCCCTGTGACTGCGCTGCGAGCCTTCCTGCTGCTGTACGCAACATCTCAAGCATCAGTTGGGAGCGGGGTGCGGCTCCAGACCCAGTTAGGACCACTGGGCCTCCTGGAAGCTTCATGGACGAGGGGGGGGGGGGGGGGGGGGCAATGAAGGGCAATGAAGCCGGACGAAGAGGGGGAGGATGTATATTTTGAAGCAGAGGGGTTGTCTACTCACGCCGGCAGCTGATCCCACATGCAGGTGGTCGACTCAGTCGCCAAGCAGATCAAAAAGTCAAGGCCCCGGGTGGACCTCCCTTTGAAATGGGAATGGGGCCGAGATATCAGACGGAAAACATAAGCAAGCTCCGAGCCACAGAACAGCTCCATATTCATGGCTGGGACTGGCAGTAGCGATGGGCAGGGAAGATGGACGGAGCACCAGCCTTCAGAAGAGGACTCGTGCACTCTGGACACTGATTAAGATGTCAGCCCGTGAGCCAGGGATGAGGTGGTGCAGCCGCACTGTTACCAAGACACGACTTGCTTTCTAGAGGTGTGTCTTGACGAGCTGACTAAGGCCACATTTACACATAGCCGGGTATTTACAGAAATATTTCTGCCCCTCCGTTTTCAAAAATAACGTTGTACACACACGGTTGTTTTCAAAAAAAGTTTCTGTTTATATGAACCCGCATAAATACGCCGTCCGCATACGTCCCATAGGACGCTCACGTGACGTGAAGCATCTTTAGTCGCACGCTGTGACGTTTGACCACCTAAAACTCTGTTTGACCTCGTTCACACGCAAACACAAAAACAGAGTTTTCAGAAATCTCCACTCCACCGGAGTTTTTAGAAATGATCGTTTTCCGTGATAAAACCTCAGTTTTTGTGTAAATGAAAGGCCAAAACGCATGAAAATATATGCGTTTTCCCATCGTGTAACGGGGTCTAACTATCACGTCATTCCAGATCCTGCTTCCCATCTCGTCAGTCCAACTCCCTTCACCTGCCTCTGATCACCTCGTTAGTCCCTCATTACCTTCACCTGGTCCTCATGCCCGTCTCACCTGTTGCCCATTCCCTAATTAGTCCTTGTCTCCTGAGGTTCCCTCTCTTGTCCTCTGCCAGATTGTTTTGTGTTTCTGAGGCCACATTTACACATAGCCGTATTTACAGAAACAAATATTTCTGCCCCTGCGTTTTCAAAAATAACGTTGTAACACAAGGTCCTTTTCAAAAAAAATTCTGTTTATATGAACCCGCATAAATACGGCGTCCGCATACCTCCCATAGGACGCTCACGTGACGTGAAGCATCTTTAGTCGCTTAAACACAGTTTTCAGAAATCTCCACTTTGGCCGGAGTTTTTAGAAATGATCGTTTTTGTGTAAATGAAAGGCCAAAACGCATGAAAATATATGCGTTTTCCCATCGTGTAAACGGGGTCTTAATGTGCAGCCCAGTTTGTTTCTTTCATTTTCCACTGCAGGTACCTGTGGCAAGTTCAGTGCAAATGTAGTCTAGCTAAATGAGAACAAGCCCCCGAGTCGTGCTCTTACTGTTGATAATTCCCTCGTTCACATGACTAATTGGCAGAAGAAGAATACTTACAAATCAAAAGATTCCTTCCTGCGTTATTCACAGGAAACTGGAAGTTTTCTCTTGTCTGCTTGGCCCAATAAACACTCATGCGAACAATGTCATGAGCCAGGAGACCAGAGTGCACGGCCCCAAAATAACATCTCGAGTGGGAAACTTTTGATAACATCAGTAAGTTTTGCCTCTATCGGCAAATACCTAATCTCTCTCTCTAATCATCCGTCTGGAATATTAACTACTGGGATATGTAGGTCACACAATTAATGGAATTCAACTCGACCAGTGAGCTGTGCTGGGATCGGAGTCTTGGGGCCCGCTTGAAGTCTTGTTAAGAAGTTGAACAAAAAGATTACATTTTTATTAATTGAAGCTGAAAAATGTGGACGATTACACGTCAGATGTTTTCTACTTCTCCCCTTTTTCTATTTTATTTTATTTTTACAAATTCATTTGCGTTGCCCCTTTTTTTTTGCCTCGCGAAGAGCAAAAAAAAACACGTTATTACGATGGTTTTGGGTCAGGAGAGTCGACCCAGAGGAGCAGCGGCAGCTTTCTGGCGCTCGGCTCCATCGTTATACCTCTCGCGTACAACCCTACGATTCTTCTTCTTCCGTGTTTCATCAGAATATTTGAGCACACGCCATCACTTTGACATTATGTAAGACATTTCCTACTTTACGTTGTATTTTACTTTGTATTACAGCTGAACTCGTCTCAGTAGCCACAGTCGAGCGTTCGTGTTTTCTGTCCCGGGAGTGGCAGATCGCTCCCGGTGGATCCCCCTCTCTCTCTGATCTCCTCTCCATGTTGCTGCCACGGTAATTCCATGTACTCCATTCAAACACATTCCCTTTGCTTTGCAATTTGTTCAGCCTGGCATCATTACCACCCCTCTCTCTCCCCCCCCTCCCCCATATTGCTGCCTCCCTCTGGGTCAGTCCTATCCCTGGCCTTCTCTGCCCCCTCCAGGGAAGCATTCTGTGCTTTTCATGTCCAGTCTGTCTTCATCGCGCCAAAGCATGAATCGTTTCTGACCTCACTGCAACCCCCCCCCCTTGCTAAACTTTATACACAAACACGTAGAGCGCAGCTGTCGTGCATGTATGCATATTCCGGGTATATTCTGAAAAGGTATTTGCTACTGTTGACGAGCAAGAAGCACCTTGCTGGTCATTGAGGCCCCCCTTATATTCAGCGGGAATCAATAATACTAGATACATTTATAATTCAACCTCTTTTTTTATTTTTGTATCAAGTTACTTTACTTTTTTCGGTTTTGGATGTCAGATAAGTGTCTTGTTTGGAGATACTTTTTATTGTCTATGTGTGTCTAAGTGTGTATGTCTGTGGCTACAGGCTGCAGCTGGGAGAATGACAGGGTGCGCCTCAGCCTCATTACTCGCTGCTCCTGAGCCAAACAAGCACCACTGACACCCCTCTCTCTCTCTCTCTCTCTCTCTCTCTCTCTCTCTCTCGCTCTCCCTCTCTCACTTTCTGTTGCTCTCTCTTGCTCTCCCTCGTGCTTTATCGCTGTCTTTTTTTCCCTCTCTCTTCCTCCACCTCGCCCATTAGAGAGTGCTGATGGGACGTTTTTTTTGCAGAAGAGAAAAAATACACACACACACACACACACAAGCCTGGGTTTTGTGTAGAAGAAGGGGTTGTTGACAAGGGCAAAGACGTGTTGTTGTTTTATATAAGGGATGCATTTGTCTGGTGAGGATTGACTCGCTTTACTGGCTGCCAAAGCCCCGTCTTTCTTCCTACATGTCTCCCTCTCTCTATTATCTACCCTATAGTGGGCTTCGGTTTTTTTGAGAGGTGGGGACAAAGTTAAAATGATTCCAAACAAGGCGGTGAAGAAATCCCTCAGTTGTAGGAAGACAGCTAGCTTTAAAGATGTTACATTGTAAAAAATACTTTATAATTCATTTTAGGAAGGAGGCATTTGCAATTAAAGCACAACAGGTAAAAACTATGATCAAATCTTGAGTGAAACTGCCATGTCAGCACAATTAGCTATCACCCATAAATAGACGTCAACGCTGAATTTAATAATAATAATAATGCATTATATTTCTATCGCCCTCTTCCTTCAAGAATCTCAGAGTGCTACACGGATAGTAAAAACAAATAAAATCGATTAAAACATAGTTAAAGCAACCCATAAAAAAATGAATAAAAAAAAAGTAATTGCTGACAATAAATTAACTCAAGGTAAAAAATATGCCTTCCTGAATAAAAGTTTTTTAGGCCAGTCTTAAAAGAGTTCAGTGTCTGAGTTGCCCTCAGGTGGTCAGCATTCCACCCCAAAAAAACCTCTTTGCACCATTGCTTCTCCAAAAGCTGGAGGGTCAGCCACCCACGCCATCCAGGCGATGCTTCGTTAGACCTCGCTCATAGCGTCCTAGTTGACGGAGCTTCCTTTTTCCCCCTCGCTTTAACCCTGACAGACTGTCGTTCTGACGAGATGACTGGAGATCAGTGGCGCTCTCATCCCTTGAAGTGGCTCCAGGTGTCACTCCAAGGGTACCCGCCCCGTTTGATCTGCCGTCGAGCGCCTGTCGGGTCGACGGCACCCTCTGATTTCCCCGGTCAGAGGGGAAAAGGGCTCTCCTGTCCAAAAGTTCTCCTGCTACTTTTGAGTGACGGCTAGGGAAGAGGGTTGGTGGCTAAAACCACAGCCATCGCCGTTTGGGAATGGACCGTTTCCTGTGGTCATTATTTCCTAACCCCCTCACACACACCCTCATGAAAGCATTGTATAGAGGTGATCTTGATACATGCGAGGTCCCAGCAGTCGAAACGACAGAAAAGGAAACAAAATGAGCATCAGAGGAAACCAAATCACGCTCACTGATCACACTGTGTGCCTCGTCTTAAGAAGAACAGAAGAAATCCCCTCCAACGTCTTCAGATGCGGTCCGACGGAGTCCCCGTCTTCACAAACAAACAGGAACACATGAAACAAAATGGAGGATTGGAGGTGTACATCTTTTCGGGTACACATAGATGCCTCCATCCTTCCTCCCCTTTCATTTTTATTACATCCGTTACATTTTTTCACCCACCTACTGTGAGCTTCTTCAGAAATTACAGGTGAGATCTCAGTCTGTGGCAGGGCCTGCCTTTCGTCTACAGGGAGCAGGGGGAAGTGTGTGTGTGTGTGTGTGTGTGTGTGTGTGTGTGTGTGTGAGGGGGGGTGAGAAGGAGAGGGAAAAAGAGATTCATGCTTTGCAGTACTGCTGTGTTGTTTGTGGCACTCTTCCCTTTGTGTGTCTGCCGATAACTTATTCAGCACAGGGCCATTCATCCAGGGGTTGAGCGCGGGCGTCCGTCAAGACGGAAAATAATGAGGCGACAGCGGCGCAGAGGATAGCTTTCTCCCCCTGCCTAGGTAGCCCCCTCCGACTCCTCCTCCCCTTCTCCATCTCCTCCTCCCAGCCTCCCATTACCAGCCGATTTAAATAGATAATAGGAGGCCTTCTTGAAGACATTTTGAAGCAATTAGAACCTATCACATTGTCTCTTATGTGACTGTTGTTCCCTCCCAGCGAGTTGCGCTTACTTTTTGGGCGTACTATGCAACAGCTGCCTGGAATATTGAGGAACGCCACGGCGTTACTGGATCCCAGTGTGTGTCGATGAGGAAATTAGGCTTTTTTTTGTTAACTATATCTTTGCAATAGACTATCCCCATGTGCATGTTGGGCACTTTTCCATGTTGAGCCATGCCAGGACACGGGATCCCTTTGCCATGTCAAGTTGCTCTCGGGCAGCATTTCTTGCCAGGATAAAGTGGCTTGTGTCCAAAAATGTGCCCTGAACATACCTTCCCTGAACTTTCCGTCAGCTCTCATTTTGATTATTTCTTTCACCATCTTTGTAGAGTTATTTTTTTGGGGGGGCTAAAAACATCCAGTGGCAAAGACCAGTGGAAAGGGAAGACCTCAGTCCCATGTGCTGGTGAACTACGTTAATCGAAATTATTACAGCTGATAACTTAATAAGAAAATAGAAATAGAATAGAAATATACTTTAAATTTGTGGACACAGTAGCACCAATAAACTAAACACACAAGAATAAAATATAAATATAAGAAAGAAAGAAAAAGTGACTGTGCATAAAGTGAAATATAAAATACAAAATAAAATATATATGTATATATACACAACATATATGCAAATATGTATATATACACACAACATATGTGCAAATATTCACCAGTGTAAATTAAATAAAATATAGACAATGTGCAAAATGTAAAGTGTGTGTATGTTATTGCACTAGTTTCTGGAAATAAGGAAGCATGTCCAATAGGGCTGGAGAGTATGTGAAGTTTGTATTCCCGACAAAGATGTCCAAGTAGTTTTTCAAAAGAGTCTCGGCAGATCTAAGTCAGCTGTCTGAGTCGTGTTTGCATCAGGATAGATGGTTAAGTATAGTTTTGCTGTTATTGTTGTCGCCCTGAGATCTCTCTTCGGCAGAGTGCAAGAGCCTGAAATATTTAACAAATGCTGAATTTTGACTCGTTTTCTTTTTTAATATTTTCTCCCAACCCATCAATCATTTGCCGCGCCTCTGTGCGTCGGCATCTCTTCCTAACGGACCCCCAGGATGGCGCAATGAGACAAAGGCAGTACATTGTTGCCGTGTTGTTGATGGCATAAAAGATCCCCTTCATCACAGTGGGCCAAACGATAAAAAAGGGGCCACTTTTCTTCAAGGAAGTGAACAAGGTTGCAAGGCGAGACATTTATAGGCTTCCAGATTAAAGAGGAGCTCCCGTCACAATACTTAAGCATTGGTCTCTTTTCGAAGCAAGATGCCTAATCGTGAGTGCTTTTATATAAAAAAAATACGATTTAGATTTTATTTTTCTTTCCCCACTACTGGACAGACCCCTATACCCAACCCATCCCATATTTTGGATTGATGCTTGCTTTAACCCTCCTGGTACCTTCATATTTACTAACATATTTTACCCTAAGGGTCAATTTGACCCCAGCTATTAAAACCTCCAGAAAATTATTAGAATTAATATTGTTTCCCAAGTTTAAGTGTGAGGTACTTTATGTTTGTTTGTTGACTACCTAAATAGACCTTTACATATATAAAAAAGTTGATATTTCTTACACAGTGAAAAACAGCCTGGGGTCAAATTGACCCCAAAGAACACCAATGTTAAACATTGAATGGGGTCAAATTGACCCTAAAGGTAACAGGAGGGTTAAAGGTCAGTTAGAAAATAAGGCTTCAAAAAATATGAATTGAATCCCTCTATCAGTTGACTATTAAATTAAATCAAAGTTATTTTCTATCTTTTGTCATAGGAAATAGTTTATTGGGTCATCAAGAGTTTTTTCCACATCTGCATTGTATCCAACAGCCATCCAAAAATAATACAATACACTATAAACCATTGTAAATCTGAGCTATAATGCTATGGATAATATTTAGACACTCTATCTAAACAAATCTTTAAGCGGTCTAATATCATAAGTTTCTTTATGGCAGTAAAACATGAGTAAATCACTGCAAGCTGTTGCCGTGTATCGTTAACCCCATTCAGCGTGGTCATCGCCCTTATAGAAAATGACTAATGTTCATACAAAGAAGCCATCATTTTAAACTGCTACCCAGCATGGGATCACACAGATCACACTATATCTGGATTAAAACACAGATTAGCCCTTCAGTGGCCTTAAATGGCTCTTATTATGGTACTTTTGTAGTTTGACTATATTGAGGAAATGTTACTTTCTGTATTCTTGAAGTTCTTAGTTTGTACTTTAGGTTGAAATGCACTTATTTTAAGTCACTTTGGATAAAAGGGTCTGCTAAATGACATGTAATGTAATGTAACAAAGCTCCTCCCTCTTGTCATGATGGAGGCCTTAAACTATCATCTCCTGTAGCCAAAGTTGTAAGGACAAAGCAGAGTTATGCCACAGAAGCCTGGAGGACCTTGATCAGCGGAGAAAACCCCAGTGAGGTCCGATGCCCATTTTTAGCCCAGAGACATCGGAAGTTTTCTCGATGTTGTATAATTAGTCGGTATGCAGTTAATCCTCAGGGATGTTTGGCAGGCCCTGACTTTCAATGTGCAATTGTCTTTGACTTGCTTCAAAAAGTCTCGACAGTTACAGCCGACACTTTTTCTCCGGGTCGATTTAGATATACATCACGTTACCTTGATATGCTGAGGATCTGCCATTATCGTCCAAAGAAAATCTCTCTCGAAAAAAAAAAAAGGTTTTAGTCAAGTGCAGTACCCGTTCACGCCCCTTGGCCTGGCTTGGGGTTTTTTGGGGCGTGAACCAGCCGTGCGCGGCCGGTAATGACAGGTTCCACGTTGCCCGTGGCTCGCGGCCCGCAGCGCTGTTTGTTTGGAGAGTGGTGCTCGGCCGTGAAGTGCCGGCCCAGCTGGCGGCGGCTCCGTCGGCCCTTTGGCCCGATGGCTGGGGCTTCTTGTTTAGAGCCACAGCAGCCAGGCAGACTGGCATCCAGGAGTCTGACTGACTAGAGGAGCTGTTGGCGGAGCACCCTGGTGCTAGGCGAGGCTCGATGCCAACTGGAGAGAAGACTTCCCCACTCACACCAGGATCTTCACGTCTCGGTGGCGACAGGGAACTTAGTTTGCACCTCGAGGGTCAACAACCGTCCCATCGTGATCCGTCTCAGCTTCACAGAACAGCTCTGAAAACGGTGTAAAAATATAGTTTGATATCATTTACCCGATAGTTTAATGTAACTCAAACATTTTTTTTTTACATACAGTTTGCCTCCACAGTTCAGAAGTTCAGCCCATATTGCATCTACCACGGTTCTTGCAGCAAAGTGAAGTAAAAAAGTTGCTGACATATCAGGTTTGCACTTGTTTACTCTATAGAGTGTTATTTTTAGGATAAGTTGCTGTGTCACTGGCAACAGGAACAATAAATGAACGCTTATCACAATTTATAAAATCCATTAAAAACAACTATTGACTAATTGGTCGTAATAAAATGAGCAAAAAGTATTTTGAGACTTTCTTCGAATGTTCATCCGGATACTATGAACTCTTTCAATCTGCCAGGCACTGTGTTTTACAAAAGTTAAAGAATAGTACAGGCTTTTTGAGCAACACGCATCACAACTCCTATACACAGTCTGTATCTTATCCTGTTCGCCACAAAGATAACCTCCACATAAGTATCCAGTTCTTTCTAAACCATCAATCACGGCCCTGAAAAGCAGTGCCTCTTAAATGTTAGAGACGCTCTGTTTGTTTTCCGAGTGTTTGCTAGGTAACATGGACATCCTGTCAGCCCAAGTGTAAACTTTAAACCCATATTCTGATGGCGCCAGGGTTAACATTGCTTCAGTGTTAAAGGGAAGTTGTGAGGACATTGATGTCTGGGCCTCGCATCCTAGTGTCACTTTCCCAGCCTGTTTGCGGAGTCCGCCAATCCCCATTCTCCTCAGCTGACCTGAATGCATCACTATATAAAACACATGTGAGGAGCGCGATATCCCACCCAACAGCAAATTACCATCGCCGTTGTACACAGCCTGTGTATTGTGACCTGGCTCACACTGAGGCTCTGTCGGGTGGATATTTTGCCCGACTCTTCAGGCCGAGACTCTATTTTATTTAACAAGCCGTCGATGCACACCCGTCCCATCTAAAAGTTCCACTGTGGTGTAGCATTTGGGAACAGACTTGACATAAACCGTTTCTAAACACTGGTTTCATTTCACCAATCTTTAATTACATCGTTTGGTAGGCCGAGGTAGAGAGTTGAAGCAAAGCACCATGTTAGCAAAGCGTATAATAGTGAGGGATACCGCAGCCAGAGGACGGTGGCTTGAGGAGAGGGAAGTATTCGACATGAGCAGATGCTGGAATAAAGCATGAGGTGTTAAAGGTTCACAGACTGAAAATAAAAATGTTTTGATGAATTTAGTTTGACCTATGTGGCCTGGATGAGTTTTAGATTTAAAAAAAAGGTTTTGTCATGTGATCTAACAACTGGTTTGTGTCTATTGTAAGGTATTCTGAAACGGGGCACTTCGCAGATGGTGGAAAACAGCCTTCCGGACGCGCGTGAATTAAGTTATCAACATTTAATGTCAAGAAGTGTAAAACAAACAATCAAAGCTCACGATCGTGGTCTTCCTCAGCCTTCCGGCCTCGGGCGATACCAGTACAAAAAGAGTGCGATTCGTCTTTTTCCGGAAGTTTTGTCACTCGGGGTCAAAACGTCATTTCCGGTCAAGTATTTTCACAATAAAAATTCCCGTCTATTATTTCCAGTATTAAAGTCACCTTCACAATAAAAGTCCCTTGTTATTGTAAGTCACGGATTTCAACCGGCTTCGTCAATCTATAATACTAACATACAGTCTCTCTCATGCAACATACATTAATTCTTGCCATTTACATTTGCATAGAGTAACCATTACCCCTATGCTTCATAATACATTAATAACAATATCAATATTCTCCTTAATATTTTCTATTATAATATCTTTCTATATGTATTAATTTAAAACATAAGACCTCTGCAGATGTTATCAAAATAAACTATTACCACCTAACACTATCAATATCAATATTGAGAGATTTATTCTCATTTTAATAGTTTCTTAACTTGCCGTTCATTCACGAGGTGCGACATATTACCATAAACATAGAAATAGTTCCTCTGCCTTTTTTCGACCTTTGAATGAACCTCAACATGTCAAGACAACAATCCACATTCCCGTTCCAGATATGAATCGTCATTCAGTTTGTAATGCGAGCTCCCCGGCTGATACCAGCACCATTACAGCATTGTCACTAATACAAATACTGCAGTTATTTTGTACCCGTCGTTCATTTATCTGGCGCTGTTACCTCATTGCTCAACATACTTCAGCGTATTGTCAAGAAACCAGCCGTGGCCACTCAATTAATTGTAGGTATCCAAACCGCTGGGTTGCATTCCAGTGCACAGCGCTTCAGTGTATCATGGAGCCATGAAGAGTGTCATTGTAGCCCCAGAGCGACGGTTAAGCCTTCCTCCAGCTCCGCGACAAAGGCGGCTGTGAGGTCGCGCCCGAGGCCAGGACTATCAGAGCCATCAGTCCAGCAGAGAACGAGCATAACAACAGGCCCGGCCAAATAATGGTGTCAACACTGGGATTGTTAAGCTTCATTTGTGCAAGGAATGCACCCGGTTTAATGGTGACATGTCGCCGTCTATTGACTGTCCGATTCTACCCCGCCGTTGTGTCTGTTCCTATTCGCCGAGCGTGATTTGTTTTAGAGAGACGTGCGGTGGAGTATTCTGTATGTTGATTTGAAACATTTCCCTTTCCTCAAACTTTAAGACGTCACAAAGGTCGGCTGTCAAGGATAGTTGGCCTCGAGGCATCGATGTGGGCGTTGACACGATGACTCATGTTTTACTGAAGCTTTTCTTACCTCCCACTCAGACCTGTATTGCATTATATTTAAGTTAGGTTGTAGCTCATTCATCGATATTAAGTCGTAAGAATACTCCTGAAAGTCTGGCAGGGATTGCGTGCGATTTAGGCTTTTTCTCCTTTGCCGAATTTACAAGTTGACTTTTCAATTGCTTCTCGGTGATCTGCAGTTCTGATTTGCAGACGCATGCACTTAACGGTTTTGCGCAATAAGATCTATGTTGACATAAAAGAGAGAAGATTTTTTTAGTGTGTAGCCGTGCTTTTGTCTTTCCGGATTGCGAGTTGCCTTCTGAACTGTCAGTGTCCAATATTATTTAGCCATACCGTACCCTCTGAGTTTCAGAGCTTCCTTTACCTGACCGGCTGGATAAAATGATTTATTTTCTCCCCTTTTCTTCTCCAGTCGGTATATTGCTTCCCCCCGCCGCCTCATCCCTCTCCCTCTCTCTCTCTTAACGGTAAACGTTAAGATCCAGGAGCGGATCAATGGCTGTTCGCCTTTGATGTGCTCGGCCGCATTACGAGCGGTGAGTTCTAATTGGAGCAGAGAGCCGAGGATCAATGTTGGCTGTAATTGCCTGACACAGGGATGGGTGTGAGACTTTATTATCATTAATATTTAGACATGATGTGGGAGGAACCGGCCCAGGCTAAATGTACAACCGAGGCGCAAAGCCTTTGATCTGGAGAGATAAGCAGATCGATCGGGGGTCGGTGGGGGGTGGCTGAAGAAGAGGAGGTCGCGGAAGTGTGCCGAGCCGGACGGACGAATTAGCGAGGCCCTCGACCTGGATTGTATCGGATTTCTCGGGGAAGTTTCCCTTCGGCACGGGAAAGGTTACGCTAGGCCTCAGTCCTGCCCATAGCTAAAATAACAACCTGGCTTCTGGTCAGCGTCAAGGGAGGAAAGAGGGCCGGTAGGTTTGACTTCAAGTTCGGTCACAAATTGGAGAGAAAACCATTTTTATTTACAGAATGGACCCCATTAGGCATTCATTAACTCGATAGTTACTGAAAGAGCAACAAAAGTTCCAATTAGCCATGAACTCGTTTAGACATTTAGTTGTAACCTCACATGGTTTTAGTTTTTCTCCAAGAATGTTACCCGTCGAGGGATGTTTTGAGATCGAGTAGAGAGAAGAAGGAACATGGTCCGTACGGTCATGGAAAACCTGGAAAAGTCATGGAATTGTAAAGTGGTCATTTCCAGGCCTGGAAAAGTCATGGAAAAAACTTAAATCATAAAAGTTTTGGAAAAGTCATGGAAATGTGTTATAATCACGTGTTCATTTACACCGAGTTTGAAATAATTAATGTTTTTTAAAGAAAAACGCTCAAAATATAAGCCGGCGTACGCTCTCAATACGTAAAATGTTATAAATTGTTCATGTTTTTACCGAGATTTCAATCTGGTCATGGAAATTTGGTTTAAAGTCATGGAAAAGTCATGAAAAAGTCATGGAAATCCATCGGTTAAAATGTCTTAGAACCCGGAAGGAAGGATGAAGAAATACTTAGTGTTTGTCTTTTTGACGGGTCCATTGTTCGGAGGCGTAACAGAATATGACGAAGGAAGAGGCCCGACGGGGCTCGGGGCTGCTTCCTTGGTGTCAGCGAACACAAGATGCTGTTACCCAATCTTACTGGTAAAGGAGTGGGACTGTCTGGTGGAACACGCCCTGTCTGGCAGCATAACCAGAGGGGGCGGGGTTACGACCCGACCCCCGTGTCCGTGGAGGCTGAGGGCCGCGATGTATCAGGGTTCGTACGGTCATGGAAAACCTGGAAATCTGTTATATTCACTAGTTCATTTACGCCGAGTTTGAAATAATGAATATGTTTTAGAGAGAAAGACTCAAAATATAGGCCGGCGTACGCTCTCATACTGGCGGCACAATTTTCTTGGTTTTTTTTCCAAGTGAACGCACCTTAACTGGAAAGTTCGATGGCCATAGCTCGGGAAGCAAATGTTTAGTCTTTAAATAAAATATTTCCTCTTATTCATTTGTTTTATTTAATGTTTACTGTATGCTTTGGAATTCACATTGTTTAAATACTAAATGTTCTCACTTTTTCATGTATAAACCGAGATTTCAGTTTGGTCATGGAAATTTGGTTTAAAGTCATGGAAAAGTCATGGAAAAGTCCTGGAAATCCACTGGTCAACATGTGTAAGAACCCTGTGTACACGTGATCATTGTACTTAGATGGGTAGCCGGTCGCACAATAACAGGTGTGTTAGTTTTCATGGCCAGCTGCTTGATGTTGGACCGTACGATAAGCCCGGCAGGATCCAGGTCAGCGGGGATAACGATGAAGAGAGATTACGTGAGGGCTAACGTGTCGTGAAATGACACAAACCTGACGCTCCACCAATCAATTGCTCGAGGAAATATTTCTTGCGGTTGCCTCTTTTATACAAGGCCGGTTGAATCGCTTAGCAGTTGCAGTTACGGGTAAAGACATAAAAGAGATGCAACAAAAAGAGTCCCCTGTGTTCATTCAGTGCATATTAGAAAAGGCCTGAAAACATTTAGCATTACATTATGAATGTGTTTTAATCGTGTGAAATTAGTGCAGTGGTTATTGTTTATTTGGATCCCCATACTGTTGGTATCAACTCCCTGAAGTTCATGTTTGAAGTATAGAATATGATTATACTCTGAACGGCACCTGCAGTAAATAAGAGTTTTGTGTTGAGCGCAGTGTAATTGATGAAAACGCCCAACATTTCCTTTAATTAGATTTTATATAATACACATAATTACTGGTTATGTAACGGCAAATAAAGTCTATATATCTTTTCATTACTTGTTTCCTTTTTTTAACAGGGTCCGTACGGTCATGGAAAACCTGGAAAAGTCATGCAATTTTAAAATGGTTATTTCCAGGCCTGGAAAAGTCATGGAAGAAAACTTAAATCATAAAAGTTTGGGAAAAGTCATGGAAATAATTATTTACTATTATTATTGGATTATTTACTTATGTTTTACTGCCATAAAGAAACTTGTGATATTGGACTACTTAAAGATTTGTTTGGATAGAGTGTCTAAATATTATCCATAGCATTATAGCTCAGATTTACAATGTTTTATAGTGTATTGTATTATTTTGGATGGTTGTTGGATACAATGCAGATGAGGAAAAAAACTCTCGATGACCCAATAAACTATTTCCTATGACAAAAGAGGGAAAATAAGATTGATCACATGTTAATTTACGCCGAGTTTGAAATAATTAACTTGTTTTTTAAAGAAAGACGCTCAGAATATAAGCCGGCGTACGCTCTCAATACGCAACATTTTCTAAATTGTTCATATTTATACAGAGATTTCAGTTTGGTCATGGAAATTTGGTTTAAAGTCATGGAAAAGTCCTGGAAATCCACTGGTCAAAATGTGTAAGAACCCTGTTTTAAATACAAGTCTACACATGTTGTGCTTTTATAAGCAGCGCTCCCAATAAGTCCGCTCTGTCTTTACATTCGTCGCTTTTCATCCAAGTGTTCATCCCTAACAGTACATTGTGCAGAGGCTAGTACCATTGTGGTAAACCTCGCGATTGTGCAACAAATGGCCCATTGTGTAACAGTTGTATCATTACAGCAGCTCCGGCACTGTTAACACACTTATATGCATCTATTGTGTTTCGGTTTCTGCAAATGTGCACAAAGCCCGCACTGTCTCTGAACCCACAGCAGTAACCAAAGGCGGAGGAGCTTTTCCCCATTTATAACTTCAAAATATACACTTCACTCATAAATAATAAACACGGGAAGAAAAACACACATCTTGAGAGAAAAGAGATGACATTTGCCATGTAGAACTTTGCTTTTCATCAATTGTGAAATCTTTTCTCTTTGAATATCTGCGCTCCGGCCGGCGTGTGCGCTCTCCCTGTCACCGCTCGGCGTTCTCAAAGCGCCCGACGCGTTCGCACTTCTTGTTTAGCCTCTTGTAAGAAGCTCTTCTTCTCGACGGTTAATGTTAAAAGTTAGCTCCGTGTGCTCGGTACTTGTTACGCTCTCTCGTGTGTGCATCTGACGTGTGTGTGCGTGCTCATATTCGCCTTCGTATCTGATGTGTGTGTGTGTGTATGCCTGAGTGCATCTGAATGAGGGAAAGAGAGAGAGAGAGAAGAAGAAGAAGAGGGAGATGAAAAGTCGTTCAGAGGAGCTTTTCTCTCTCGGAGGCGCCCCATCTGTTCGCCCGGGCCTAATTGTTCCTGGGTGCAAAGACAGGTGGGGGGGGGGGGGGGGGGGGGGGAGCAAAGCAACTGTACTCATCCCCTGTCCCAGAGTTATTTCTGTAACATAAAAAGAAGAAAAAAAGCGCCACCAGTACGGCCCAGATTATTTTTCCAAGTAAATAATGGCACTTGGCTCGATTCCCCGCTAATGAATGTCATTTACTTTTCCAAACGAGGATTAATCATCGACCGAGGACCTTTCCGCCGTCCCGCGGGGAGCGCGCCGCAATTAGCGGCTAAAAGACGGGCTGCTAATATTTGTGTTTTTTTTTTCAAATACATCCGTGTATGTAAGTGTGCATATGTTCCTGCGACACGGTGAATAAAATCTCAATTAACCGTATGCTGAATTCTGTGAGACATCCAAGATGCATTTTAATGCCCTCGCCTCGATTGAATATACGTTTATATATATTTTTCCGTTGGATGTTAGTGTTGGACGTTGTTGTTGTGAAACCAGACCGGGTAAAGAGAGCGGCGCTGCTTCGGGGCCAGCCTCCCGGTTGCAAAATAAGGCCAGGAAAACAAACACAGGCCTCAATTTAGAATTCCCAAAACATTGCATTCCCTCTCATTTTACACACCACTGTGACCCGCAGACCAGAATAGAATAACTTGTGAAAGCCGCTTCAGGATGACATCGTCACTGGAACACTTGACGTCTATCCTCTGGATCAATCTGATGACCCCATCAGTGAAAAAAAAAAGAAGAATTATTATTATTTCTTTTTTTTCCTTAGATGTCAAGGAATAATCTGTTTGTGGAAAATGCAAAATCAAAAGTTATAAAAAAAGAAGAAAAAAAAGAAGTGTTTTACATCATTTTCTTACTTTATGTGGATTTTCTCCCGCTGATAGAACAGTCCAGCTATTAACAACTACTTCTCCCCATTACTCTCACTCTTCACCTCTCTTGTCAAATCCACCTGTTTTTCCTCACTCCTTCCCGCCCACTCTCATCCATTTTTCACCTCCATCTAATTGCCTCTCCTTGCGTGGGCAATGTGAGCTGATGCACTTAGCCCAAATGAAGGAGCTGATGGGGATACGGCTTATTTCTGTCGACAAGGGCACCGTTTGAGGTGCGGACCCCTTTCCGAGAACCTCGGACTTTGATAATGCTGCAGAGCTGAAAGGGTTCAATTCAAGAAGGCCCCGATTTCTAAAGGAGGAATATTAAAAGATTCAGCCTGCCAAGTTCAGTAAATATGTGCATTTTCATTTTTTGGTTAAGTTTTTATGCGTTTACTTTATTCTTTATTTCAATTTATCACGTTTTTGACCAGCTGAGCAAAAAAAGGTGCGTCATGATTTAAAGTGACGTGTGTGTGTGTCACAGCAGGAGAATAGTTAAAACACACAGTCATATAAAACAATAAATCACAATATGTATTCAGGGGTGCACAATGAGGCTGAGTAGAAGTCACAAATAATTATTCAAGATATTTTAATGTCATGTGCACATATAACAAGTTATTTATACAATGAAAAGCTTATATTGCTGGGTCCTCCAACCAAACAAAATTATAAGGTAAGAAAGAACTAAATACAAATAAGTCACAGTTTACAAATAAGTCACAAAATATGGTATTAGAATAGAATAGAATAGAAATATACTTTATTAATCCCCAAGGGGAAATGTGTTGACACAGTAGCACCAATAAACTAAACACAATAAAATATAAATATAAGAAAGAAAGAGACATGGATAAAGTATACAAAGCAAAATATAAACATAAAATAAAATTATATATATATATATATATATATATATATATATACACAACATATATGTAAATACAGCAATATAAAATTATATATATTTTATATATATAAACAGTGTGCAAAATGCAAAGTGTGTGTATGTGTGTAGTGCAAATGAAAAAAAATGAATTATTGCACTAGAATAAGGCACACAAATGACAATATTGCACACATAGTGTATAAAGTGCACTATGCATTGCTGCGAATGTACAGTGTGAAGTCACAGCAGCAGCCGATTATGTAATTGATTGTTCAGCTTTTGCAAAACAAAAACATTCCCATGTGCTTAGTCGGCAAGAAGCCGGTCGAGGTGAGAGCGGCCGCGCAAAAATGTGGGCTCGTGTGTGTGTGTGTCAGACTTTCCCACAGAGACGGGCGTTGCGATAATGGATAACTGTGAGAAAAGCTCGGAGGGAGGGAGGGAGTCTAGAAGAGGTGGCAGTTGGACACGTCCTTCGCCGTAGTCATCCTCCCCCTGGTTCACCATGTTTTATGGCTGGATTCTATTACTGCTCCCTGGCTCGCCTCTCGGTGTGAAATGAGCAAGTCTGGACTAACCTCCTCACCCCGCCCCTGCAGCTTGCAGACACACGTGAGCGCGGCCCAGAGCGCCGTTGCTGTTTGGGGTCTAAACATGCGGGGAGCTTCGCGATTGGCCGAGTGAGTCGTTCGAGATTGCGGTCGCTCGGTATGTCGCGGCGCTCGAGGAAATGTTTGTGAGTACAATCGAGCGTGTGTTTACGATTCTCCCAAGAGAGACGGACTCGTCGTCTGCGCGTGCTTACTGTGCCGCCGACGTTACGTCGACGTGAGGAGGTAAACAACCGACGGGCCCGGGGGTTTGCACAATCCTAAACAATGTGAGAATATTCTAGTATTCCTTCATCACCCTCCAATCCCCTTTCTACTTTCTTTTAACTAGTTTCTTTGGTCCTTTCCTTTCTCCCATCGGGGAGGGCATGGGGGGGGGGGATGCTCCAGGCGGCAGCAGGTTTAGCAGGTTCTGAGGAGTGCGAGACTCATTTTGGATCCGCTCCGTTTCATCATCTCCCGCTGTCAGAGATTTGTTTCTGAAGCAGGAGCTTAAACTCTTTCTTCCTCGGATGATGTGTCACAAGTGGCACTTTGTTGAGCGGTTGTATTCGTCTCCGGCTGTTTTTTACACGGCGGAAAGGAACCGGTGTGATCTCTGTAAACCAGGGCTTTGTCACAACTTGTGTTCTTGTTGTGTAGTGTTTGTGTTTGCTCCAGCTTTTGATTTGTTATTTAATGTGGGAGTTCCCACAGTCTCACCCAGACACGATATCTACAGTATGTGGACATAACATGGAATATTAAACTTGTGTTTAGTTTCAGGATATCTACTGTATGTAACAAATAGTTTGAACCACACCAGAAAACATGTGCATATTCGTAATTTAGATATGCTGTATATAATACAATGGATATATATATATATATTTAGATATACTGTATATGATACAATGGATATATATATATATAGAGATGTATTAATATATATATATATATATATATATATATTTAAATATATATATGTATATATATATATATTTAAATATATATTTATATATATATACATATATATATATTTTTTTTTTCTTTTATTTTTGTATTTTGTATTTCTCCTTTTTCAGTTTCGTTAAGATTGTTGACAAAATACAGGCATGTATAGGAAGTGGTATCAGGTAAAGCAGGCATTGGAGGTTGAATATTTGTGTGTGCAAAGTGAAGGAAAACCTTTCTATAATATACAGTAGTAAGTAGAAGATGCAGAAAGCTAACCCAGTAGTCCTTCAGTCCACGTGTGGGTGCAGCTTTGCTTTGGAATAGGAACCCATTTGACGCGTAACAGTTTGTTACTAACTCCAACCCCATGAAACCGCCTGTGTAGTCCAACGGAGGCTCTTGTCAGAACCTGTGGAAGTGAAGGAGATGAACTGCTCTTTTTTAAAGTGCCCGTGTGCATGAGGTTTAAGTGAATAAACAGATAAGTAACCACCCGCCCTTGTAGAACGAGCCCCTCTGGCCACGGGCCAAGCAGGTAATTCTTCCGGCATAGTTTGGGAAGGACCTCAGCAAGCCGGGCCTGCCTCGGCAGTCAGACTGTCTGCACATTTCTGCCGCTGATGGCATACCAGGGGCGCCATTTTCCTCCCTGAGACAGACAAGCCAGAGGATCTGATTGGCCGTCCGCCAGAGCGCACTCACAAAGGCTCCTTTGACAGCGGGTCAGTTGGTTAACCAAGCAGTAGGCAGAGGGAGAGAGGGATAAGCCGGGGGAGAAAAACTCTTCTTCACCTCTTCACCCTTCAGCTTCATTGAAGGGTTATTCACACACATACAAAAAAGAAAAAGATGCACCCTCCTGTTTTGTCAAAGATATTATTAAAAAAAGAAACAGTTTCAGTGAGTTTTGTTTAGCATTAGTGGCTCTGTAGACATTGTATATTTCACTTTGTGCACAGTCACTGTTTCTGTTTCTTATATGTGTATTTTATTCTCGTGTGTTTAGTTTATTGGTGCTACTGTAACAACAAATTTCCCCTTGGGGATTAATAAAGTATATTTATATCTATCTATTCAGCTCTCATCGGGAAGCCTGATGCTGAGTACACACCCACACAGTCTCAGTGTGGATAGAATTATTGAGGAAATATGACCTACGCTTGTATATATGTTTGTTTTTTTGCGTTAGCCTGCATCTTCTGGGACATCCAGTCCTGACATGTCTTCAGGATTCTCAATAATCTTTTCATTCTTCTTGTCTGCTTGACATAATTACATGAGAGAAGTTAATTGATCAAAACAGCCCCAGTAACACTGATGAAGGAAACAAAAAATCTTTTCAGTATTCATTACAAACTTGGAGTAAATCAAAGTTCTGAGTGACAAATGGACATGTCTGAAAATAACTTCCCATCTAATGCGTTAATATTAAGTCTGCATTTTGACCAAGATACAAAACTGCGCTCCATCATTAGCTCGTCCCTGTTATGATGCGGACGCCGCCTCACATCATAACGCCAGGTAGGAGCCGACGCGATAGCGCTAAATAGCGGCCGATGTTCTCCCGTGTGCTCCTGCTCATTATCTCCCCGGTCCAGGCCTCGCTTCCCCTCCTTTCTCCTGCCGCCCATCTCCTCCCCCGTGTACCAGCCGCTTTGCATACGACTGATGTTTAAATGCTGCATTGTTAACTGACGTGCGGTAGCCCTTTGCTGACCCGGGAGGTATTTGCCCGTTTGATCACGGGGGCAGCGGTTTTAATGTATCGGAGCAGCGGCGCTCCGTAAAGCCCCTCGTCTGAGCGGAGGACGGAGGCCGGAGGCGGGATGAGGGATCCGCCGGTCGCCGGCCTGACGGAAGGAAGGTGATTATTGGAATATCTGTTGGTCAGCAAGGCCGGAGCGGATGCTGCTGACGATGCACTTCCACTGTTGCTGTGATGGTGGGCGTCGGTATTCCCGGAGGGGGGAAGACGGCGCTCCATCGATGAGCGGTTTCGATATTTCCATCACAGGGTGTTTTACATACAGGGTTCTTACGGTCATGGAAAACCTGGAAGAGTCATGGAATTTTTAAAAAGGTCATTTCCAGGCCTGGAAAAGTCATGGAAACAAACTTAAATCATAAAAGTTTGGGAAAAGTCATGGAAATTTGTTATAATCACACCGAGTTTGAAATAATTAATGTTTTTTAAAGAAAGACGCTCAAAATATAAGCCGGCGTACGCTCTCAATACACAACATGTTCTAAATTATTCATGTATTCATTTGGTCATTGACATTTGGTTTAAAGTCATGGAAAAGTCCTGGAAATCCATCGGTCAAAATGTGTAAGAACCCTGGTTTTAGAACTGAATGTTTTCTGGAATGTTTGTTCCTGTCCTTGTTTTATGGTTTTCTTTTTTATTGTTTGGCGCCCTGATTCGCCTCCTCTAGAAAGCCATTAGCCACGAGGGACTTAGCTTCAACTCCCAAGGAAAATATTTGCCCATTCTCTTTTCATAAAGTTGATATTCCTGCTCGGGACTTTACCCGTCGCCTTTAACATCCAGCCGTCAATTCCATCCGACGGTTCAGTTTTTGCACTAAGTTCGTCCCAAAGTCTGGAAGAAGTTCACGCAAAGAAAAAGCCCGGCGTCAGTGAAAAGCACTCGACCTTCACCCAGCCGACAACACGACAGAAGTATTAAGGAAAAAGCAAAAACAATGACATCAGCAGTGTACAGGTGTGTGTTTACACCTCGGGACCCGTGTATCAAGACTCGGCTCTGGGCCCTCAAAAGAACAATACCGAACACCCGTCCACCCGCCTAGCCTTTTCCCTTACCCTCCTTTGCCCTGTTTTCTCCTTCTATCCTCTCCTTTTTACTCTTTGTCCGTTTCATGTGGGAAGTCTCTCAGCGACAGTGACCATAGATATCGGGGGGGGGGGGGGTAAGAAAACCCACTTCGCTCGACTCGATCATTAATATTTGATGGTCAGTTCCCCCGTGGGTTTGCCAGAGCATTTCTCGGTGGGCTTGTGATGTGCTGAACATACGGCTCCAGATGGAGATGATGATATGATGATATGTGTTCCACATGTGCCGTGTTTGTATGTTTGTCCGCCTCACGAATGTCACAAAGTCGGAAAGGAATATCTCGTATTCCGATGTTCACGACACTCATTACGTCAGGTAATTACGTCACACTGTTTAATTTTTCAATTCAATTCAGTTTATTTGTATAGCCCAGTTTCACAAATTACAAATTTGTCTCAGAGTGCTTTACAATCTGTACACATAGACATCCCTGACCCAAAACCTCACATCGGACCAGGAAAAACTCCCAAATAACCCTTCAGGGGGAAAAAAAGGGAAGAAACCTTCAGGAGAGCAACAGAGGAGGATCCCTCTCCAGGATGGACAGATGCAATAGATGTAATGTGTACAGAAGGACATATTTAGAGTTAAAATACATTCAAGGAATCTGACAGAGTTTATCAATAGTTCATATTTAGGCATATTCCCTGATGGAGAGTTTGGAGACCTCCCGAGTGGAGGAGTGGGCGGAGTCCCAGCAGGGCAGTGGCACAGCTGGCGACAGGAACTCACGATCCAACCATCGAAGGTCCATCAGCAGATGGAATCTATGCCGTCTCATAGGGTCCGATGACCCCATGAGACGTGAAGTCAGAAGGACTCCGGGGAGAAAGCAGAGTTAGTCATGTGTGATGGAGAGATGAAGATTCATCCATAGGAGAAAGAAAAGAGGAGAGAGGTGCTCAGTGCATCCTAAACATCCCCAGCAGCTATAAGCCTATACCAGCATATCCAGGGGCTGGACCAGGGCAAACCTGATTCAGCCCTGACTATAAGCTCTGTCAAAGAGGAAAGTCTTCAGTCTACTCTTGAATGTGGTGACTGTCTGCCTCCCGGACTGAAGGTGGAAGCTGGTTCCATAAAAGAGGAGCTTGATAACTAAAGGCTCTGGCTCCCATTTTACATTTTAAGACTCTCGGAACTACAAGTAGCCCGCATTTAGTGAGCGCAGCTCTCTGGTGGGGCGATACGGTACTACAAGCTCTTTAAGATATGATGGTGCATCACCAATTAAGGCTTTGTAGGTTAAGAGAAGAATTTTAAAAGTGATTCTTGATTTTACAGGGAGCCAGTGCAGAGCAGCTAGTGCAGGAGTAATGTGATCTCTTTTCTTAGTTTTAGTGAGAATACGAGCTGCAGCATTCTGGATCAACTGGAGGGACCTAAGAGATTTATTAGTGCAGCCTGATAATAAGGAGTTGCAGTAATCCAGTCTCAGTAACTAACGCAGTGAACCAATTTCTCTGCATCTTTTTGAGACAAGATGTGCCTGATTTTTGAAATATTACGTAGATGGAAGAATGCAGTCCTTGAGATTTGCTTTATGTGGGAGTTAAAGGACAAGTCCCGATCAAAGATAACGCCGAGATTCTTTACAGTGGTGTTGGATGCTAGAGTAATGCCATCTACAGAAATCACATCACCAGATAATTGATCTCTGAGGTGCTCAGGGCCGAGTAGAATTACTTCGGTTTTGTCTGAGTTTAACATCAAGAAGTTGCCGGTCATCCATGTTTTTATGTCACTAAGACATGCTTGAATTTTAGTGAGTTGGTTAGTCTCCTCTGGTTTTATCGATAGATATAGTTGAGTATCATCTGCATAACAATGAATGTTTATAGAGCGTTTCCTGATAATATTGCCCAAAGGAAGCATGTATAAGGTAAATAGAATTGGTCCAAGCACAGAACCTTGTGGAACTCCGTGACTAACGTTGGTGGTCATTGAGGCTTCATCGTTTACAAATACAAACTGAGATCGATCTGATAAATAGGATTTAAACCAACTTAGTGTGGTGCCTGAAATACCAATCGACTGCTCCAGTCTCTGTAATAGGATGTTATGGTCAATGGTGTCGAATGCAGCACTAAGGTCTAACAAGACCAGTACAGAGAGAAGTCCTTTATCTGCTGCCATTAAGAGGTCATTCGTAATCTTCACCAGTGCTGTCTCTGTGCTGTGGTGTTTTCTAAATCCTGACTGAAACTCTTCAAATAAACTATTCTGATGTAGAAAGTCACACAACTGATTTGCGACCACTTTCTCAAGGATCTTAGAGAAGAAGGGGAGGTTAGAGATCGGTCTGTAGTTAGCCAAAACCTCTGGATCCAGAGTGGGCTTCTTCAGGAGAGGTTTAATTACAGCTACTTTGAAGGAATGTGGTACGTGGCCTGTTAACAAAGACACATTAATAATATCCAAAAGAGAGCTGCCAATTAAAGGCAAAACGTCTTTAAGCAGCCTAGTCGGGATAGGGTCCAAGAGACAGGTAGACGTGTTAGAAGTAGAAACCATTAAAGATAATTGGTCACGGTTGATGGGAGAAAAGCCATCTAAATATATACCAGGACATACAGGGGTTTCCAAAGCCATTCCACTTGAGGACAGATTGGCACTGGTTAAGGGCAAGAGATTATTAATCTTGTCCCTAATAGTTAAAATCTTCTCATTGAAGAAGTTCATAAAGTCATTACTACTGAGGTCTATAGGAATACTGGGCTCCACAGAGCTGTGACTCTCTGTCAGCCTGGCTACAGTGCTAAAGAGAAACCTAATGAGACTAAAAGTTGGCTTTGTTGAAGAGTCTGAAGAGTTGGAAAAGAGATACATATAAATGATAGTTCAATTTTAATTCAATTCAGTTTATTTGTATAGCCCATTTTCACAAATTACAAATTTGCTTTACAATCTGTACACATAGACATCCCTGACCTTTGACCTCACATCGGATCAGGAAAAACTCCCAAATAACCCTTCAGGGGGGAAAAGGGAAGAAACCTTCAGGAGAGAACAGAGGAGGATCCCTCTCTAGGATGGACAGATGCAATAGATGTCATGTGACCAGAAGGACAGATTTAAAAGGCTTTCCTGAAGATTCCCCCCCCCAGAATAATCCCGTTAAAACTCGTGAGGCGAACTCTCTCCTTCCTATCTGTTGGTCTCCTCTCGAGACCTCACAACTGGATTCTGCAAATATGGATTGGCTCTTGCATTTCCAAAAAGTCCCAAAGCAGCCCGACTGCCCCCTTGACTTCTGAACCGCGGTTCACAGGAAAGCAGACGTGGATCAGCGATCTGCATCTCTCGTGGCGCCTCACGCCCCCACACCGCTGCCGAGAGAGGGAGGGAGGGAGAGAGAGGGAACGCCACCTCTAGCGGTGGAAGGAATGAAATGTATCGGAGGAGAATTATCGGTCAAATAACACCGCCGGCCCTCAACGTCGGTCTTCATCTCTTTCGTTTTCCCCCCTTATCTTCTCCCAATTCTTGCTTCTTCGCTTATTCTTCCCCTCCTTTTTTCTTTTACTGAGTTTCTGCAAAAGGCTCACCCAGGCCTGATTAGCAGAGCCCAGAGCACATGGATCAGGCCTCCAGAGCACCGAGCGAGTGTAGCTGGAGCAACAAGTCGATAACACTGCTACTGCAACACTGGTGGCTTCCCCCCACACACACACACACACACACACACACACACACACACACACACACATACTCTCCAGGTGCTTATTTGATATGGGTTGGAGGAGAAATATGGCGATCATGAGCACATGAGTGTCACTCAAAGGGCCCGGTGTGCACACTTGCTCTTTTCCTCCCCTTGTTTGTCTCGTTCTCTTCATAAACCTCTTTTATTCCATTCCGGGCAGCTAATCTGGCTTAAACACGGGTTAAACAGGGATTTTCTCCATGCAAAAAACAACAACTGTTGCTTTGCGTTTCCTCCCCATTATCAACCATTATCTAACTTCCCTTCCTCATCCCTCCCAGCTCGACCCCTCCCCTCTCTCTCCTCTCTCAGTTTAGACACAGGGACTGGGAAAGCTAGTCTGCAAATTTAATGGAACAGCATGGATTATTTAGGCTGACTAAAGCCTCCCTTGTAGTGTCAAATGGGGGGTTGTGGGATGACATTATACCCCTACACTCTCTCTCCCAGTCTCCTCTCTCTCTCTCTCTCTTTCTCTCCTCACCTGCTGGATAATCCCATCTTTACCTGCAGGTGCAAACGTGCTGGACTTGATGGTTCACATAATCCTTAATTGTACTGTGTTATTTCACACCAGATGGCCAGATGCGCTCCTGCAGGTTTTCACACGGATCTCTCAGCCCCCTCGAACAAACACACATCCCAAACTGCTCTCGCGCTCGCAGCCCGACGCCGACCTTTGGCCGGCCGAGCCGTTCTGTACCTGCAGGACAGAGCGAGGGGTCAAGTTCAAGAAACGTCTCTTTCTTTTGCTCGCCCTTGGCCCCGGTATGAAATCTTTTGCTTGGTTGGTTTGCATTCTGTCCGCACTGACATGCAAATGTGACCTTTAACCCCCCCGGACAGCAACAGAGGAAACTAGCTTTAGTTGCTTTCTTTACTGGCAGACTTCCTGCTGTTTGAGATATCTGATCCGTGGCAGATTACACACAACAACTCCAGAAGAGGAGAGATCAGCCTTTCTTTGTATTCCTTATTTCACTCGTTTTGAAAGTCCTCTGCTGTCATATTCCTGCTTTATGGCAATATCGAACTAACAAATGACTCTAGTCCCTTCATTATTGTCTGAAAGTAAATGATTCATGTAAAGACATTAAGGTGCACGATCCACACGGACTGCTCAGGGACATTGATGTTATCTAGATAACATTCAGTTATGAATAGAATAGAATAGAAATATACTTTATTAATCTCCAAGGGGAAATTTGTTGACACAGTAGCACCAATAAACTAAACACAATAAAATATAAATATAAGAAAGAAAGAAAGTGACTGTGCATAAAGTATACAAAGTGAAATATAAAAACAAAATAAAATTATTTATATATATATATATATATATATATATATATATATACACAATATATATGTAAATACAGCAATGTAAAATAAAATATATTTATATAGACAGTGTTCAAAATGCAAAGTGTGTGTATGTGTAGTGTAAATGAAATGTGTGCAGTGCATATCAACAAGTATGAATGTGAATATGTACATGTAGAATATGTAGATTCCTCATACATTTATCGTATTTCATTATTCAAAATGCAGTTTGTTATAATCAACATAGAAGATAAAAAAGAAGTTTCTTCTTCACGGGAGGGTTTTACAGGCATCTAGTTCACTCCAGTCTGTTAAAATCACTTTGATTATAAGTTGCAGACTTTAATGTATATTAATGTAAAGGTCTGCTCATGTGTATTGGATCTGTAAACAAATATTTATCTTTCTTTTATGCTCCGTGCATTGATGCAGGCAGAGACGCACACGGTCAACAACGACTGATGTGAACAAAGTTTGTCTTTTTTTTTTTTTAACAGACATGCGAGGGGATGTTTGCAGGCAAATCGTGTTTTTTTTACTTGGCCAGTGCACATTCTTTGTACATTTATATAAGAAGAGAGTCAGCGTGGGTGGGTGGGTGTGTGTGTGTGTGTGTGTGTGTGTACGTGTTTGTTCGGTGTGTGTGTAGATGTGTGTGTGCATGCTGGTGGGCAATATTGCAACATCATCCGTATCTGGAGACACTCAGGATGCAGAACTAAAACCACACCGGACTTGAAGCAAATATTTGGAGAGTTGCTTTAAAATGGCAAACAAACCCCACGCGAATGAACTTCCTCACGAGTTAATAAAAAGACTCAGACATAAACACAAATATCCTCAGCGCGTCTTTACTGGGGAATCCTAAACATACGGCCAAACGAGTTTCAAGCAGGGGCGTCAAACTCATCTTCACCGAGGGCCACATCAGTGTCACGGTCGCTTCTTAAAGGGCCGGCGTAACTGAATCGCTGTATGAACTACTCCCGAACATAATGTTAAATAACTCTATTTGCATTTGATTGTTTATTCAAGAGTAGAAATAACTGTACACAAGAACATTTCTCTAATATTAGAACACAAATCCATTTTATTTCAAACCTTCAAAATAAAAGCACAGGATATATAAGGTGATCATGTGTCTTTCAAGCCATCGGGGGCCGCGAAAAAATGATGTGGTGGGCCGCATTCGGCCCGCGGGCCTTGTGTTTAAAGCATTTATCTGATGGATGGTTTTCTTTTTGAGCAGAAGACAGTTTTAGGCACCGTATGAAATGAAACTGTCGTGACAAGTCCTTGCGAAGGGAAGCGTTTTGATTCCAGCTTGTATAAAAAAGTATAAAATAAAATGGCACGACAAGGAAATAGAAATCCAATCTTTTCCACACGGCCACATCTTTCAATGAAGTTCTCTACACTCAGAAATACAAATGGAAGTCCTTTGTGTGGTGGAAATGTTCCCATTGTGAGTGCAAACACACTTTCGCGATCGAGCCCGACAAAGTCCGCTCACACGTCACAACAATAGAGCCAGTGTTCCGCGTCGGACTCTGGACGTGCGACTCCTCGCTTCCCCCCCCGACGCAAACGCATCTCGGGATATCTCCCGGTAAAAATAACGACGACGAAAAAAACCATTCGCTTTGAAAAGTCGCGAAAAGAAAAGTGTGTGCATTAATTGGATAAAGAAACCCTCTGTGATGCATAAGAAGTCTCTTTCCCCCCCGATCTGT